>CM040124.1:330227474-330849853 GCA_022559845.1 Amorphophallus konjac | reverse complement strand
AATAATATGCCTAAGAAGGAAACTTCCTCGAGCCAAAACTCGCATTTGCTGAATTTGACATATAGCTTGTTTTCCCTTAATATCTGCAGTGCCTTCTTGAGATGGTCTTCATGATCATCTTCGGTCTTGGAATAGATCAAAATATCATCAATAAAGACCACAATGAATTGGTCTAAATAGGGCCTGAATATGCTGTTCATTAACTGCATAAAAGCTGCGGGGACATTTGTTAGTCCAAAAGACATAACAGTAAATTTGTAATGCCCACACCTGCTTCGGAATGCAGTTTTATGAATGTCTTCTTCTTTGATCTTCAATTGGTGGTAACCAGAACGGAGATCAATCTTGGAGAAATATGAAGGTCCTGATAACTGATCGAACAGCTCGTCAATCCTCGGCAGCGGGTATTTGTTCTTGATTGTAAGGTTATTTAGCTGTCGATAATCGATGCATAGTCTCATCGATCCATCCTTCTTTTTGACGAATAGCACGGGTGCTCCCCAATGGGAAGTACTCGGCCTGATGAAACCCTTTTTCAATAACTCCATTAGTTGTTCCTTTAGTTCCTTCAGCTCAGTAGGGGACATTCTATATGGTGCCCTAGAGACAGGACCAGCACCAGGGACAAGATCGATTGTGAACGACACTTCCCTTTCTGGGGGTAAGCCGGCTAAATCTTCTAGAAAAACATCAGGAAAATTTTGAATTACACGGATGTCTTCAAGTTTAACCTTCTCGACTTCCGTGACAGTCACGAATGCTATGAAAGTCATGCATCCCTTATTCATAAGTTTACTAGCTCGGAGTGCTGATATAAGAAGTGATTTACTCCGAGGGTTATTGTAAACTAGCTCTAGGAAATCCACGAAAGTTACCTTGCCATGCCGGCAATCTACAGTTGCTTGGTATGTGGATAGCTAGTCGGCACCTAGTATGACGTCATAACCCTTCATATCTAGGCATATCAAGTCAGTAGGTAAATTACTTCCCTTAATCATCACTTCACAATTTGGATAGTGATTAGTGATATCAGACTCATTCCCAAGAGGTGTAGATATGACCAAATCTAACAGTTCATGTTTCTTAGAAAATGAAGCAACAAAGTTCTTAAAAACGAATGAATGAGTTGCTCCGGTATCAAATAAAACTTGAGCAGTTTTTGAACAAATCGTGAGAGTACCTTCCACAATTCCACCTTCAGTGGGTTCCGTCTCTCGGAGAGCTTGCAGGCGGCCTTGTTTCTTTACCGGACGCTTCTCGTCTTTGATGTCCTGCTCCTTCATCAGTGGGCAGTCTGGGATCCGATGCTCTCGGCTCCCGCATCGAAGACAAGCTCCTAACTTCCTCCAACATTCCTCGGTCTTATGGCCAGCTTTATCACAATACTTGCAAATTTCCTTTGATGGTGTAGTGGTGGAGAATGGCCTGTCATTCTTCTGGAATTTATTTGCCTTGGAGGGCTCCCCTCCCATGAAGAACTGCTTCTTGTTGAAGGATTGTTTGAATTTTTCCGGGCTTGTGACGGATTCCTTCTTGTCTCTTCCTCGATTCTCTTGGATAATTCGGTGGCGTCTTCCAGCAATTGGGCACGCCGAACTATCTCCGAATAGACTTGGATGTCCATCGGGACAAGTTGTGTGATATAATGGGGCCGAAGACCGTTGAGGAATCTTCTCACATTCATCTTTTCTGTACACAACAAGTGGGGTGCATACCTAGATAATCTGGAAAACTGGGCCTCATACTCGGCCACTTTCAAGCCCCGTTGTTTTAGAACAGCGAATTCTGCGGCCTTCTTCTCCTAGATATGGTCGGAGAAGTAGTTGTTGTTGAAATGCTCCGTGAATTCATCCCATGTGACATGGTATTCTGGCAGTGTTGCTTCTATGGATTCCCACCAGCATCGAGCGCCCCGCTCTAGTTAGAATACGGCCAGTAAAACCTTCTCCTCGTTCGCGCATTGCATTACACGAAAGATTCGTTCCATCTCCTTTAGCCAATTCTCGGCATCCTCGGGGTCGGACGAACCCATGAACCTCGGTGGGTTCATGTTACGGAAACTTCGGTGGAGATCTCCCGCTCCATGGTTTGCTCCGCCTTGGGCCACTTGCTGTAGTGCCTGTGTAAGGCCTTGCACGGTGCGCTGCATCTCGCGCCATTGTGCTCTTTCCGCAGCCATGATCCTACAAAAGAGTTAAGTATGATAAAGATCGGGTTTACTTGTAAGGTCAAACGTCATTATAGAACTTAACCCATGGCTCTATCCATCTCACCGGGTAAGGTATATCTATCCTTGGACTCGGGTTTTACCTATCCTTGGACTCAAGTTTTTTACTTAGATTTCAATTTCTAACCTTTTATTTCTTCTAGTTCCCTAGGTTTGAAAACCTAGACTCTGATACCACGAAGACTGTCACGTCCCGAGTGCGGAAGATACTCGGATGCATGACGCGTCTATATAGATCGTGTCATTAGAGCGATAAGAATTTTAACATACAAAATTTCGGAGTGCGCAAATGGCTAAAAATCTAATAAATTCTAATAGTCCAAGTGATGTTTATTTGATTAATCAAACGAAATAAAGATAGTCCATGACAAATTTCTAAATTTAGAAAGCCAAACATTAGGCTACACGACTTAACATAAAGTTTATACCACTAACTGACATAAATGGGAATACAAGGTAGACTCAAATAAATTCAAAGACTCGACTAGCTAATGATAAATGGATGGCGTTCTAGCACTCTTCACTCGGCCTCAAACCCATTCTTGTCGCTATTCGAATCACCTGAAAATGTTAGGAAACAACTGGATGAGCGAATCGCTCAGTAGGAATTACATCTCAAATACGAGTAATCTTTACGTGATTTACAATTTGCATGTATTATCAGGATGTCTATGCATGATGTACGTATAATAAAAATTAGGTATACAGGTAAATCTAGGCATGATGAACAATAAGAGATCAAGAACTGTATAAAGAGAGTATAACAAGATTTCAAGTATTTGACAAGCAGTATTTCAAGAATTTATAGATGTAAATGCCACTTTGGGGCAAGCAGGGATTCGTGTACAAGTATGAACGCAGGTATGAGAAGGAACTCATGTACAAGTATATCAAGTAAAAAAAAATTCAATTCAAGCAAGTATTGTCAAGTACGTATCAGTAGAATTGGCTATTTTCATGTAAGTATTTTGCCCTTTCTCGACCACAAGTCAAGTATTGCCCGTTTCGGGCCACGCAAGTCAAGTAAGTAAGGAGAGAGAGAGTAGGGTGGAGTGTCTCAAGTCAAGTAAGTATTCCGGTGCAATGGTAAACACCGTGGTCAATAAACTTCCATGAGCACAAGTACCTTCGGGTGCTCCTCCCAGGACCAGATCGGGCCCTATATGCACAGCATTTCATGTATTACCTTTGACATCCACTCTCATTTATAGCCAATATGGAATTTCAAGAATTTAGAAACGTAGTATTTCAGACGAGATTACTAGTCATTTGGTTATGGAGGATTCTAGAGGTGGCTCCCGTCGTGTAGCACTTTACGCCGTACGGCCTCAAGAGGTGGCTCCCACAACGTAGCACTTTGCCCTGCATGACACTTAGCTCCTACACTCCCAAATGATAGTTTAAGATATTCAAGGTTTGACCATGTAGGGTATACACAAGTAGATTTTTTTTTCATGGAGCAAAATTTCAAGAACTCATCATACGCAGGAGTATGGATTAGGGTTGTGTTTGCACAATTTTTGAGACAGATCAAGATTAGAAGTTGTAATTACTGAGTTGGCATCTGAGGGTTTGCTAATCCTTTAAATTATCAATTTTTTAAATATATATATATATATATATATATATATATATATATATCATCAAATTGGCGCCCCTTTACCCAGTCTTCAATTAATTGAAGACTTGAGGGCCGTCTTCAATTCTGAAATTGAAGACTTGAGGGCCGTCTTCAATTCAGTAATTGAAGACTTGAGGGCCGTCTTCAATTCTGAAATTGAAGACTTAGAGTCGTCTTCAATTCTGAAATTTAAGACTTAAGGGCCGTCTTCAATTCAGTAATTGAAGACTTGAGGGCCGTCTTAATTCTAAATTGAAGACTTAAGGGCCGTCTTCAATTCAGTGATTTTCACATGGCAGATACGTTTTGTGACTCAAAGCACTGTTCATTTCGAAAAAGTTTCTCAAAATTCAAAAGTAAGGATATGAATACTTAGTATAATTCTCGGGACTCTAAAAATATGTTCAGATATAATTACTGAGTTTTGGTTTCACAGATATGAATTTTCTAATGTTATAACTTTAATTCCTCAAGAAACGGAATTGACGCCCCTGTGAGCAGTCTTCAATTAATTGAAGACTTGAGGGCCGTCTTCAATTCTGAAGTTGAAGACTTAAGGGCCGTCTTCAATTCAGTAATTGAAGACTTAAGGGCCGTCTTCAATTCTGAAATTGAAGACTTAAGGGCCGTCTTCAATTCAGTAATTGAAGACTTGAGGGCCGTCTTCAATTCTGAAATTGAAGACTTAAGGGCCGTCTTCAATTCAGTGATTTTCACCTGGCAGATACGGTTTGTGACTCAAATCACTGTTCATTTCGAAAAAGTTTCTCCGAATCAGAATCCGAAGACATGGTCAGATGGAGAAAAATTGCAGGGTCACAGAAGTATATCTGTCAAAATTTTCAAGGTCCAGTTTATTAGTTATAGATTTTTGAATGCGTTGATTTACTAATTTCTGAAATTTACAGAAAATTGAATTGACGACATGGTGCATGTCTTCAATTAATTGATGCCCTCTCGGGCAGTCTTCAATTCTGAAATTGGCGCCCTGGTCAGGGGCGCCAATTACAGTGAGGTGTCCATTATTCATCAATGTGAAAAAGCTCGGAATCAGGAAGTAATGGCACGAATATGTTGAGAAAAATGTCAGGATTCCAGAAACATGTTCATGCAAAAAATTTCGTGATTTAGTTCTATAGTTATGAATTTTTGAATGTGTTGAATTATTAATTACTCAAATTTTCAGAAATCGAATTGACGACATGATGCATGTCTTCATTTAAATGACGACTGCGTACGCAGTCTTCGATTTTAAATTGACGCCCTGGTCAGGGGCGCCAATTACAGTGAGGTGTTTGAATTATTAATTATTGAAAATTTCAAAAATAGAATTGACGACCTTGGGGGTGTCTTCATTTAAATGACGACTGTGTGAACAGTCTTCAATTTTGAAAATGGCGCCCTGGTAAGGGGCGCCATTTACCAGAGGGCTGGGAGCCAACCATACATATTATGTTAACATAGAGTATATATTAAGATTTAAAACATGGTTATTAATACTGTAAAACTAGTGTAAAAAAATATGTTCAAAAACTCATAAAAATCATGCTAACAAACTAAGTTTAAACTCTTAAAGATCATGGTGATATGTAACATGCTATCAAAATAACATGATATATACATGATTATTGCTTGATTACGGTAAAGCCAGATGATATATATAGCATGGTTGACTAGTTAATCGAACTCTAACATGCATCAGTTGACCTATTTAGCTATTAGTTAGGCAAGGATTTGAGAACACCTACCTCTGTGAAGTGACAGGAGTTGATAGGAGAGGAAGAAGCAACCCTTCCATTCTCTGCAACTCTTCAGAGTTTGTTCCCGTATCTAGCCTTCGAACTAACCAAATAGGGAGAAAATAGATTGTATTTTATAACCTTAGGGTCGATAGGATGGGAGACAAGATCCAAAATTATAGGGTATTTAGTGGGTTGACAGCCTACACAGGCTGGAGGGATAGAATGATCGTGATAGTTGTCGAAAAGAAATGACGCCCAGAGAGTGTCGTGTATTTCATAAGTTAAGATTTCCATATTAAACTTGAAAGATTTTTATCTTTAAAAATTGGTGGAATTTATTTGTGAAATTTCAGAGGCGATACCTTACATTTTTCTCTATTTTTACATATATTTATTTTTGAAAAATCTTTTTAAATAAAAAGTGACACTATTCATGTCACTATTCACGTTTAGGAAATAACGACTTAACATATGTCGTTATTTTGAACGGAGATTTTTGTATTCACTCTACACTAACCAAAATTATCTATATACCCTTTCTCACTTTCTAAATTATATTTATCATTTAACACTTCATCTATATACCCTTATTTCTTCAAAATAATGATATAATGTAAAAGTTGAAATATGAAAATTTTTAATTATGAAAATATGAATTGGCATCTTGTAAAAGTGATGTTTATCCTTTAAAATACTATCTATATAACCTATTTCCTATTTCTTTGGAATAGTGTAATATTAATTTCCTAAGTGATTGAAAATATAAATTGGCATTTCCTAAAATATAATTTGGCATCTTCTAAAGCATCTATTGGTAATTAAATATTTTAAATGGTTAATCCAATAGAATTAGAATATGAGTTCAATAATTAAATATATATATATAATTTTTTTTGTATATTTCTAGTTTAAAATTCTCGAGTGTTACAATCAATGAGAAATTCGGAAGTCCCGGAGGGAGAAAATAGGAAGGGGCGCGATGCCCGGAAAGGATAAGGGGACGAGATGGGGAATCCAGAGGTTTCGGAGGAGGAAGATATCGCGGGACGCGATGCCCTGGGAGAATTAATGAGAAATCCGGAAGTCCCGGAGGGAGAAGATTGGAGAGGGCGTGATGCCCTAGGGAAAGAGATAAGTCCGAAGGTTCCGGAAGGAGAAAATAGGAGGGGGCACAATGCTCGGAAAGAAGATATAGGAAATCTGGAAGTCCCGGAGGATGAGGAGCATACGGGTTCGAAAACCCGGGAAAGAAGAAATGTAAAGGGATGCAATGTAATGAATGTGATGAATGCATTGCATGCAAGGAGTGCAAGGAAGAAAGTCTCTTCTCACCCTGTGGGTGGCCCATGTAGAGGAAGTTGTGGTGGATAGAATAGAATAAGAAATGGGTGGATCGGCGGAATGCCCCTTAGCAAAAGAGGGTCCGCCCCTCCATGGCGAAGAACGTGTCCAGCCGAACGGCTGTGGATGTCAAAAAAATGATGATGACGATGATGATCATACGACACTCGCGTCTACGCGTTCAAGCGCAAGTCGAAGACGAGAGGGCCGAACAAACCCATACCTCGCCCAACCAGGACGAGAACTCACTTGGTGGTCCGTCATCCGTTAAGGAAGCCTCCGGGCAGAAGATACGGCCACAACTCTCGACCGGCCGTGCCGAGAGCTGAATCAAAGAAAAGTTAGGAACTCCGGCACAGTCTCGACATATGCCGGAAGTGATGCAAAGCCTTGGACCGAGCCCCAGAAGTTGCGAACGGAAAATTGCGGAAGCCATGCATCGCAACTAAAACATTCCGGGGACGCCAACGTTCGTATAAGTAGCCGCGACTTCGAAAAGAATTCATTCGGTGCTTAAAATGGCGCGACAAGGCCCTTAATCGGCGCGCGCCCCTTGTGTTACATTAAAACGGCGCGCCCCTCCTTGCTTTGGTTATCCGGCGCGCTCCTGGTTGAAGGGGCCATCCCCCTTTGATGCTTAAAATGGCGCCACACTTGCCTAAAAGCTAAACCGGCATGCCAATTGCACTTGGGTTTAAACTGGCGTGGGCACTGTTCCACCGTGCCGTTTTAACCTCATTCTATCCCATCTCTGGCACGATACTCTGTTCGGCATAAATGTGATGCGCAGGGGACATTCAATGCCCGACGCTCTGTCTCTGCCTCCATTCGACAGCACAGGAGCGGCAGCGGCGAAGTAACCCCTACCAGTGTAGATTTGGCTGAGGCTGGTGAAGCTCCAATCACTAGCACGCCCGGTGCCACCAACCTTCACCAGGATCACGAAGCGCTCCTGCCACCGTTTAACATTCGAGGTGGCGGGGGAGAAGTACATGAAAGTTTTCTTGCTCTGAGCCCGAAAGTAATATGTGAGGACATCGGAGCCTGGGCAGTGCTAGGCACTGAAAAAAAGACGAAAGTACCAAAGGGTGGGGGTGATACTCACCTGATGGCAGCTATATACAAAGGTGCAAAGGATGCGACAGGAGTTAGGCAACAGTTGTCCTGGCTCCACAACATAAAAATGAAGTATCCCCTCGAAGATGGGAGGGATGGAGAGGCGGAAGCCGGCCTTGAAAGCTTCAATAGAGACACTAAGTCCCCGAGGAAAGTACCCTCCTAAATACTCGTCTATGATGGGGAAGAAGATGTTGACGTTCGCTAGGATCTGGAAGGCTTTCCTAAGGCCGTAGACTACCTGGTAGGAGACATTGAAGAATGGAGGGCAAGGACCAGGTTGGGCATCAAGGTGCTAGAGGTATCACCACGGTTGCCCTCCCCTTCACTGGAAGACTCAGAGTCGTCAAGAATGATTCTCCTATGAGGAGCCATGGATTCTATAGGAGAAAGAGCGGAAGAAAAAACTTCACCAGATGCTAAGCAAGTAGTAAGGAGGCAGTGAGCACCAGTGCCAGAGAGGAAGATTATAGAGGTGCCACCTTAGGCTCTTCTCACCCTTCTTAAAGGCTCCAGAGAATGGCGTATCCTCCTCGTTCTGACACTTCTGATAGAGCGACCGATCAAGAGTCCAATCGCCACCACCAGTTCACTCGATGAGAAAGACAAGAGCTACACCAATGCCCACGCGATCCCGCTTCTCAAGTACGAAAAGACCTTGTCATTATAATGGTGATGTCACCCTACACAGATGGGAACCACCTTGCGCGCCAAGAAAGGCCGTAGGTCGCACGGTTCCCCGTGTCAGAGGTATGAGAAGATTCGTGAAAACCTCACCGAGTATTCCCCTTGTTTGACCTCGTGCAATTCCTCCCGAGCATCGAGCACTCTCGCTATTCGGGAGTGGGGGGCTGGTGAGGAGGGGAAAATACGCCAGGCCCAGCATGACTCAGTAATGCCAGGCCTAGCATAGCTTGATGTCTCCTGGCCTGTAGAGGTCATCTCCAGCCAACCTACAGTCCAGAAATGTAGCCCAATGGCGCCCACTCAAGACTGGCGGGCTCACAAGTATGATATCCGCACACGTGCATCCCAGATGCCGTGAGATTCGCCAACAAGCGGGCATAGAGGCTACGGTTATGAGGCTTACCCTGATGAATGTCGGATCACGTCATGCCGCCGTGAATCCCACCACGATGCCCTTCCTTAGAGAACGGGTGAGTGGGTAACAGACGACCCCCCATGATCGAGCAGGGCATCACTCCACTAACCACGCCCTTACCAAGCCAGAAAAAAAAAACGACGCCACTACGACCAACATAAATAGGTCCTCGACAGACCTAGTGATGGGGACATCACTGGCAATCTCATTTGTTCGAGGATCCTGATGCTTGCCAACTGTGCTTCATCTTGTTCGTCACTTTATTTCGAGTCATATGATGTAATTTTTATTTTCTTATCATGTAATTTTCATTTTATTTAAGTCTAGTACCTAGGTTAATGAGTCATTTACCTAGGTCTTGAGTCATTATGTTGGTTTGATAGGTTAATGGGTCCAATTCAATGGGTTAGGCCCATGGGCGCCCCCCTTCCCCTTGGTTTCTTGTCATTAGTGTAAAAGTCATGGACTTATTGTAAATTGTGGGATCCCTATAAATAGGACCTCATTTCTTCCATTTGAAGCTAATGAGATATTGAGAAAATTTGAATTCCCAGAGAATTTTCTTCCTTGGAGTGAGAAGCTCTCTCTCTCTCTCTCTCTCTCTCTCTCACACACACACAAAGGGGGCGAACCCCATTCTCTCTCCTCCCCACCCCCAATTTCGAAATTCTCTCTCTCTCCTCCCCATTCACCTCTCATTAAGGCCCCTCCCCCTTCCCCATACACTCATTCAATTCCCCTCCAACCCCTAGGTGGAATTCCCCTCTCCTAGGCACCTCTCCATTCTCCCAAGCAACCCTTCCTCTTCCCCAAGCAACCAATCCTTTTCCCAAGCCACCCCTTCCCTTCCCCAACACACCTCTCCATCTCACAACACACCCCTTCCCCTTCCCAAGACCACCATTGATCACCCACCATTAAGACCCAATTCAAACACATCCTCCCTCCCTCAAGGGTCACTTGTGCCCCTTCCTCTCTCCCAGCCCTAGCAGATTTCGACCCCATCTCCCTCCTCTGCTAACTCCGCCCCCTCCAGCCTTCTCCCCCCCTTCTCCAACCTGTGGTGACCCTCCCCACCTCCCCTCCCAACCAGGGAAAGCCCACAGCCCCTTCCCACCCGTCCTCCCACTCCTCTCCCCCTTTATCCTTCCCTATCTACCATTGCTACCCAGTCCAGCAGCAGAAGCAGAAGTACCAGCGAATTGCAGAGCCTGCCCTGGAGTCATCACACATCTTCAGGTGGCGTGCCATACATTTCTGAAAAGCTCGTCGAGGCAGCTTCGCAGGCGAGGTGGTTTCGCCGGCATCCGATATCGCTGCTGCCCAGAGGAGCCATTCTCCCCCGACTGCGCAAAGCTACTCTGGCAGAGAACCTAAGCCCAAGTGCAGACACAACCACGGCTTCTACAGGACGACTTTGGATGTGATTTTTGGATGAGACCTTCTCCTCCAAGACCTCTGTCAGAACCAACAAGAAGGGAGCCATTTGGATCTCGGACCATAGAGTTCCAATTTTTCTCCCGAGGTGCGCAGGACAGTCCAGTCAGGGCCTGAACTGACCCACCTTCACTCTACGGGCCCTATATCCCTGCTCCGACCTTCTCTGGTGGGCTCCTTAGTTGCTGCTCGAAGAGGATCCTCCCACGGTCGTGTCAATATAAGCTACGTCACCTTCGGAGCTCAGGAGTGTTCGTGACGGCTTCTTCATCCTGCTGCAGAGTTCTGGAGTCAATCCGAGCCAGAACAGAACAGTCCAATTCCAGATTCGGCCCCGGCTGTCGGCGACATCAGAGCTCACAAGAAAATTCAGGAGTTATCCTGGACCAGTCAGTGACAATTTGGCACTGGTTTCGTTGGCTTCTGAGTTCGGGAGCGTCCTCGGCAGCGTCAACAGTGAGCACATGTCAGACGGGCAGACAGGCGGGCAGAACCGACGGTGGGATCAATCGGCTACCTCCTTAGCTATTTTCCCTTCCCCGCCTGGCCGGCTTAGCGCCCCTCCCTGCGTGGAGGTAGTGTTTGAATGTAACTTCTATTTTCCCTACCCCACGATCACCCTCCTGCGCGAGGAGTAGTTTTGTACTAGCAGGTCTTCGGCCGAAGCGTCATCGGCGCGGCGTGTGGGTAGCCCACGCCTCCCCGCTCGCCCTCGTCTCCGACCGGGATCGGTGTCTTCACACCGATCAGGTGAGCTTTGAGCCCCCATCCTCTGCTGGTTTTACTATTGCTTGTCTTAGTATCGTTTCTAGTTGCCCGTCGGCGGTGAGGCGAGTGCCCGATCTCAAATTGCCATTTAATTGAGTGCCACCGCGGAGTGAGTTGTGAGAGAGCCACTACATCCCACAGCCTTGGCGTGCTGGCCTTCCACGGAATTGGGCATCCCAGGCCCTTAAGGGTTCAGCCCAAGCTAGTCAAATCCCCGGATAGGTGAGATCAATCCTCGAACCCTCACCACTATCGCCGGTCCACCTACGGACCCGGGTGTGCGCGACGCGGGTGAACCCGCTTGAGTGGGTCCGCCGTTCGGTTCGGTTGCTTGCGAATCTAGGTCTGAGGGGTCGTGTCACATCAATTTGGTATCAGAGCAAGTTTTAGACTTATCTCTACGAGTCTAGTCCATGGGCACGCTTGCATTAGAGTCCCCGACAGACCGTCCCATGCATTGTCCACCACCTACTGTCAATGAGTCTACGGACCAAATGATCCATCTCCCAATCATATCCCTTGCATACCTACCCAATGGAGAGCCTACGGAAATTGATTTTATTAACTTGGAGTCCGATAATTGGGTATCCCCCGATATCGTTGCCTCTCTTTCTAGGACCGGACAAATTGTGCACAACGGAGACCAAGTCTTCATTGAATTCCATAAATGGTTCGAGAAGACCACATACTTTGATGGAGCTTGGTGTCAAATTGGTACTTTGGCGGGCCCTTGCATAATCCTAGGTAGGAGATGGTTAGATGAAAGGAATGCCGACATCAACCCGACACGTCGGACTTGCCTAGTGCATCCGCCACACCTTCCGGGAGCCTTTAAATTCAACAACCTTGTACTCTCCCATCCGCTGGAGTCCCGTCCTTGTTCACCACCCCGGGTGCACCACACACCGGCTATCATCACCCCACCCCCAAAAGACCTTCCCATTCCCTTGGAAAAGGAGACCACACCCATCCACACAAGAACAGATGCTAACCTAGAGTCCCTTCCCACCCTCGAGGAAACCCAAGTACACACCAATGGTGAGGAAGAACCTCAAATCTCCCCTTCCCATAGCTCAGACCATCAAGAGCCACTTGCCTTCACTCATGGCACCATAACCATAGATGGGCCCATACTCAATTGGCTCAAGGTGAACCCCGGCCTCCATAGCTTGCACTCATACCTCCTACCCATGGAGCAACACCTCCCTATAGTGCCCCTCTCCTATCACACCACCATCCAATCATCTTACCAAGTGGAGATATTAGGGGATCTCCTTAAGGGCCTAGCATGGCAAATGGAGTTGACTGGCATGTTGACCACAATGGCCGACCAACCTAGGAGCTTTGACCTCCTACATCTATGTGTCGGGACTATCACCGCAGTTTACACTGTGGGTTGCTACACTAGCAACCTCCTTCTATTCCTCCCTACACCCGATGAGCCCGATGCTATCCACGAATTAGAGTTGCTTATCTCGAGTAGAACGTCAAGCCCTCCATTCATGGCCTACCATCCCACCAAAGACTTCGTCCCAACTATTTCATTAAAGGAGAAGGAACCGCCACCATTTGAGGACCATGAGGACACAGAGCTCCTCTCCCTTGGTAGCCCCTACCATGATCCCTTTGATCCCTTCCTATGGGAGTCTAGTTCCCCATGTGACCCACCCACCTTACTCACCACCCACCTTACCCTACCCTCACCTACCATGTCGAACCTAACCCACCCATTCCAAAACTTAGCCCACACTATGAGAGCCATGACCAAGGGTGACATCCACCTAGGAAATGAGGAAGTGACCCATCCCAAAATGTCCACTATCTGGGACCCCTTCGACACACATGAGTGGAAACACCCAAATCAACCCCCACCTAAAGATGGGACCATCTTGATAGGAATGCATGTGTCACAACATTTTGCATCATGTGGTAAGGCTAGTCACGTCATTTGTGTCGCACACACACTAGGTTTAGTGCACGGCAGGTTTACATTTGGATATGCTGGTCCTCCCCCACTCATCATCCATCTCATGCATGATAGGGCCACTTGTGGCTGCCCCTGTCCACCTAAGTTCATCAAGGTCCACATGGCATCAAAGCATGATAGGTCAATTTATGGTTGCCCCGGTCCACCTTTTCACACTACCCACTTTCACAACCACTCACCGCATCATAATGCATGGCATGAGCATACACGCAAGCAAATCACAACGAGCGGTGAGGTTCACAAAGAGCGGGAAAAGGCTCGCGAGCGCCACTTGGAATTCCAAGTATGCAACCTATCGATGGTGGCATTGGAGTGGCTCTACCCTAGAGTCACCTCCAACTTGAGGGCACGAGGACTTGGACCTTGCCAAGTTCCGAGTGACTTTGGCAACCCGGCTTATGGGTTGGACTTACGAATGGGTTTTGGATTCACCCCATTTCCCACGTGGCAGATCCGGCACCCTATATGGGCACCGCGGTGGATCCTAGTGAGTACCTTGAGCCTATATCTTTCCTTGTGAGTGATACCCTCGGAGAGCCACCAAAAATCAACCTGAGAGCCCGACGTGTGCACACGGAGGCAATACTAGGGAAGCAGGGTTCCATCGCCAGCAAGTGGGTGTGCCCAAACCACCGTGAGAGGATGAAGGACCGTCCCCTGGTTGCGGACGCAGGGTTGAGTTTGGAGGTTAAGGTTCTCCCCGAGCTGCTTTAGAGGACCACTTCCCCGGTGGACCCATACTCGACGGAGTCGAATTCTCCGCACCCCGGGGGTATGATGGGGACATCACCGGCGATCTCATTTGTTCGAGGATCCTGATGCTTGCCAGCTGTGCTTCATCTTGTTCGTCACTTTATTTCGAGTCATATGATGTAATTTTTATTTTCTTATCATGTAATTTTCCTTTTATTTAAGTCTAGTACCTATGTTAATGAGTCATTTACCTAGGTCTTGAGTCATTATGTTGGTTTGATAGGTTAATGGGCCCAATTCAATGGGTTAGGCCCATGGGCGCCCCCCTTCCCCTTGGTTTCTTGTCATTAGTGTAAAAGTCATGGACTTATTGTAAATTGTAGGATCCCTATAAATAGGACCCCATTTCTTCCATTTGAAGCTAATGAGATATTGAGAAAATTTTGAATTCCCAGAGAATTTTCTTCCTTGGAGTGAGAAGCTCCCTCTCTCTCTCTCTCTCTCTCTCTCTCTCTCTCTCTCTCCAAAGGGGGCAAACCCCATTCTCTCTCCTCCCCACCCCCAATTTTAAATTCTCTCTCTCTCCTCCCCATTCACCTCTCATTAAGGCCCCTCCCCCTTCCCCATACACTCATTCAATTCCCCTCCAACCCCTAGGTGGAATTCCCCTCTCCTAGGCACCTCTCCATTCTCCAAGCAACCATTCCTCTTCCCCAAGCAACCAATCCTTTTCCCAAGCCACCCCTTCCCTTCCCCAACACACCTCTCCATCTCCCAACACACCCCTTCCCCTTCCCAAGACCACCATTGATCACCCACCATTAAGACCTAATTCAAACACATCCTCCCTCCCTCAAGGGTCACTTGTGCCCCTTCCTCTCTCCCAGCCCTAGCAGATTTCGACCCCATCTCCCTCCTCTTCTAACTCTGCCCCCTCCAGCCTTCTCCCCCCCTTCTCCAACCTGTGGTGACCCTCCCCACCTCCCCTCCCAACCAGGGAAAGCCCACAGCCCCTTCCCACCCGTCCTCCCACTCCTCTCCCCCTTTATCCTTCCCTATCTACCATTGCTACCCAGTCCAGCAGCAGAAGCAGAAGTACCAGCGAATTGCAGAGCCTGCACTGGAGTCATCACACATCTTCAGGTGGCGTGCCATACATTTCTGAAAAGCTCGTCGAGGCAGCTTCGCAGGCGAGGTGGTTTCGCCGGCATCCGATATCGCTTCTGCCCAGAGGAGCCATTCTCCCCCGACTGCGCAAAGCTGCTCTGGCAGAGAACCTGAGCCCAAGTGCAGACACGACCACGGCTTCTACAGGACGACTTTGGATGTGATTTTTGGATGAGGCCTTTTCTCCAAGACCTCTATCAGCACCAACAAGAAGGGAGCCATTTGATCTCGGACCATAGAGTTCCAATTTTTCTCCCCGAGGTGCGCAGGACAGTCCAGTCAGGGCCTGAACTGACCCACCTTCATTCTACGGGCCCTATCTCCCTGCTCCGACCTTCTCTGGTGGGCTCCTTAGTTGCTGCTCGAAGAGGATCCTCCCACGGTCGTGTCAATATAAGCTACGTCATCTTCGGAGCTCAGGAGTGTTCGTGAAGGCTTCTTCATCCTGCTGTAGAGTTCTGGAGTCAATCTGAGCCAGAACAGAACAGTCCAGTTCCAGATTCGGCCCCAGCTGTCGGCGACATCCAGAGCTCACAAGAAAATTCAGGAGTTATCCCGGACCAGTCAGTGACAATTTGGCACTAGTTTCGTTGGCTTCTGAGTTCGGGAGCGTCCTCGGCAGCGTCAACAGCGAGCACCTGTCAGACGGGCAGACAGGCGGGCAGAACCGATGGTGGGATCAATCGGCTACCTCCTTAGCTATTTTCCCTTCCCCGCCTGGCTGGCTTAGCTCCCCTCCCTGCGTAGAGGTAGTGTTTGAATGTAACCTCTATTTTCCCTACCCCACGATCACCCTCCTGCGCGAGGAGTAGTTTTGTACTAGCAGGTCTTCGGCCGAAGCGTCATCGGCGCGGCGTGTGGGTAGCCCACGCCTCCTCGCTCGCCCTCATCTCCGACCGGGATCGGTGTCTTCACACCGATCAGGTGAGCTTTGAGGCCCCATCCTCTGCTGGTTTTACTATTGCTTGTCTCAGTATCGTTTCTAGTTGCCCGTCGGCGGTGAGGCGAGTGCCCGATCTCAAATTGCCATCTAATTGAGTGCCACCGCGGAGCGAGTTGTGAGAGAGCCACTACATCCCACGCCCTTGGCGTGCTGGCCGCCCACGGAATTGGGCATCCCAGGCCCTTAAGGGTTCAGCCCAAGCTAGTCAAATCTCCGGATAGGCGAGATCCATCCTCGAACCCTCACCACTATCGCCGGTCCACCTACGGACCCGGGTGTGCGCGACGCGGGTGAACCCGCTTGAGTGGGTCCGCCGTTCGATTCGGTTGCTTGCGAATCTAGGTCTGAGGGGTCGTGTCACATCACCTAGGAGCGGGACAACGACCCAACTATAGAGCTACACAGACACGCATATACATAGAGCCGGAGAGATCCACACACAAGACGATGACAGAACTTCAGATCACTTCAGCTTCCTTGCCTCAGAGAGAGACATCGAGTTCTCCATCATTCTTTAGGCCCCAGCCATGTTGCCGAGCACTTGTCATATCGCTGAGTACTCGTTTCTCCCTCAAAGCTCTCCTCTCCTCTTTACTCTTATCCTTATCTCTGATTTAAGCATCGAATGGTTGTCTCTTGGGATCACTCCTAGAACTCCTTCTGACGCACTGCTCAGTGTCTGTAAGTTTTCTTGAGATAGTCGAACGCTCTTTCCCCCAAATAAATCTTGAAGATGTAGTACGAGGCCCAAGTAACATTTTTTAGTCTCTATAGAGTTTGAGAAAGACTATAAATAAGATCTGACTAGATGATCAAGAGATATCTGGCCATGAAGATACGCTTACGGCGTTTCTTACACTCTACTGAACTTCTACTGATATATTGATCTCACGTGTGTCATCAAGCGGTCCGTGCACTTTCAACCACCATCCACACATTTCTATGACTCTACCCGAGCAGTATGTCTCTTATCTGGATATTCTTTTTTTAGTTTGAGCACTCGAGTGAGTTAAGTATCATAAATTATCTCATGAGAATGCTCCCGAAGATACTTAGGACATGAATTATTTACTCGTAGGTTTATCTTTTGGGCAACTTTATACTCCCCTGATCTACAAATGTAAGAGGTGCAGTGGTAGACATTAGACGGGTTTCGTCCCACCCCACGCACGCTGCTTCGTCCTTGGAGCCACTCTACCCCTCCCCACCCACACGTACGCCGATAGAAGAGTCCTACTCCGACGACGGCACCGAACAAAAAAGCAGAGGGGGGAGAGAGAGAGAGGATACCCCCAGGTGCAGGACTCCGACTCCGGGCGACTCGGAACTTCCCTCTCCTCTCTCTCCCCCCTCCAACTTCACAGCCCTAAATAAAACGCCTTTCTCCTTTCTCTCTCTCTCGTTCGACCCGCCCGTGTTCCTCCTCGAGTGCGGCCGTGTCGTAACTCGCAAGCTTCCCCTGTTCCCTCCGCCGCCTCCTCTCCTTCTTCCTCCCTCTTCCTCCTCCTCCGTGCTCTGCGTAATCGATTCGTTTGTTCTGAGAAATTTGACGTTCGTTGCGACGATCGGTGCTGGTTGGCGACGCAGGGGCGGGGGCGAGTTCTGCTTCCGAGCTGTGAAGCGCCATGGACGGCCGAGCTCGGAAGAGGACGGAGTCGGACGACCAGCAGCAGCTCGTCCCGGACAAGCGCGCCTGCAGCTCTTCCGGGATCAGGCCCGGCGCGACTGTACCGGACGAGCCGCCCGACGCGCAGAAGGCCGCTGGCCCCTCCTCCTCCGATCACCACGCTGCCGACCACTACATGGAGTCTTCTTCCGCTTCGTCCTCCTCCGTCCGCCCCGAAAGCGGCTCCGTTGACGAATCTTCCTGCTCCGATGGCGGGGAGGAAGAGGAGGGCGATGACCCTGATCCTGACCCCGACCCCAGGGACGACGGGGGCCACCACGATGGTGGCCGTGGAGGGGATAGGGTGTACGGTTGCTCTCTGTCCAGGGAGAAGAGTAAGTCGGTGCTGTCCTCCCTGGACGAGGAGGCGGGGGCCAGTGCGCAGCTCGCGGCGCTGACGGAGCTCTGCGAGATGCTCTCCTTTGGCTCGGAGGACTCGCTCGCCGGCCTCGCGGCGGACTCGTTTGCGCGGGTCCTCGTGAGGCTCGCCGGGAACGAGAGCAACCCTGAAATAATGCTTCTAGCTATCCGGGCACTCGCGTATCTTTGCGACGTGCTGCCGAGGTCAGCCACCGCCATTGTGAAGCATGGTGCACTTCCCGTGCTTTGTGGACGGCTCATGTCGATCGACTACCTGGATGTGGCCGAGCAGGTCTATGGAAGTTTCTGGTAGTCGGAATATTATGTCAGCTTGGATTAGGCAGTGTGTTGTTCTTCTGATCAAATTTCTTTCTTACGATACTGGCGCAGGGAATACAAGCCTTGGAGAAGATTTCGCATAACCAGCCAGTTCCTTGCTTGCGAGCTGGGGCGATTATGGCGGTTCTAACCTACATTGACTTCTTCACCGCAAGTATTCAGGTGATTCCCGAGCTTGAACTCTCACAGTTAATATCATGCCTCCACATTGTTCAAGTTGTTTGGTTGTGGTCTCGAGTAGATTCCCCCCATTCTACTGCCTTCTAACTTGTCTCCGTCTATCAGAGGGTTGCACTTTCCACCGTTGCAAATATGTGCAAGAAGTTCTCTTCAGATTGCTCTTCACATGTCCTGGAGGCCATTCCTACTCTGTGCAATCTTCTCCACTATGATGACGGGAAGGTATCCAATAACCTGTGGTTTCTTGATCTATGATCCACGAGTCCTTTTCCTGATTACTACCCTTAGTTCGAGCACTTTGTTTCTTGTGTCCTAGGGAACATGGCATCTAAGTTAATTGTTTGATTTTTTTGATGGCAGATTGTGGAAACTGCAGCTATTTGCTTGAAAAGGATATCTGAAAATATAACCAGTTCTCCTGATTTGCTGGATGACATGTGCAAGCATGGTTTAGTTAATCAATGTGCAAGTTTGATTGCTTCTGCTTCTGGTGGCCGACCATCACTGAGCCAAGAAACATATGTTGTAGGTTCTTTTGGGATTTGTATCGTCTTCTTGGCCATTAAGCCTTCTTTTGAATTGTTTAAACTAATTCGTTCGTACTTGCAGGATTTGATCAGGCTTCTTTCTAGACTTGCTTCTGGGTCTCTTGTAGCATTTAAGGCACTTCTTGAGATGAATATAAGCAGCACATTGCGGGGCATTCTTGAAACTGCTGACGTTTCACATAATGTGTCTCATTCTTTTCGTAGCAATGCGCATGGGCATGGGCATGCCAATCAGGTTTATATGCATTATGCATTGACTTACTTTCAATATTGTCAAGAAACAAACAAAAGTTCTTTTCAACAAATGCCATGAGAAAATGGGCCATGTATAGACAGCAGTCTGTTTTGTCTTTATCCTCCAACAGCAGAATGAAGCTTGGTGCACTCTGATTCAGGAGTGTCCCCAATTCAGGTGCCACTTTGTGGTGACCCAACTCTGGCGTGAATTTGTGGGAGAGGTTATGGGCTTAGTTCAACTATCCCAGGGCCTAGACATAGGGAAACTATTGAATCTTATCTTAGTGGTGTGTGCTTGTAGTATTAAATAGTTCTGTTAGTATTAATTTTGATATTACTATTAATAGTGGGCATCTGATTATGGTCTATCAAATTCAATACTAAAACTTAGTGTATAGGCATAACAAATTCAGTGCAGGTCTAAACCTGTATAGAAAATGTTAGAATTTAGTCATTGAGAGTCTTAATACTCTCTTTCCCATCCTTAACTCTCTCTTTTGTCTTAAACCATCTTCCTTTGGATTCTTCTAATATCAATTTTGATTGGTATCATAGACCTCAAAAATATGAAGGGAAAATTACTGAAAAGGCTAAATAAGATTTCAAAATATCTAATATGGGCACTCAATGTTTAAGATATCTAAAACGGATATTTTTCTTAAATTTCGTATCTATAAACTACAAAAGTTATATTTCTTCTAACATAATGCAAAAATACCCTCAATTGTTCTGCAAATATTTTTTTCTAATCTAAGTCTGTGTAATACATATCAAAATAAAGTGAAAAAGCATGATTATTATATTAGTTAAGATCAAAATATAAATTCAATTTATTTTCAGCATTATAAATGTGGGAGATGGTCCAATGAAATATGTTATTTTCATATCTAGATATTCTATATTTCAAAATATATATATTGCGATATTTTTACTATATTGTTTTCGATCTGAATTGGAGGGATTAAATTGGAATTTGAGATGGGATAGCAAGTCATATCACCTTTTAGGCATTTTTTTGTTGAAGGATACAAAAGTCATAGTTTATGGATGTAGATTAAGAAAATATATTTCCGAAACACTTGAGGGCATTATCAATAGTTTGTCTCTTATAGATATAAAGTTTAGGAATGTGTTGTTTTTAGATATTTTAAAATTTGAGTGTTCCTATTAGATACTTTGAAATTTCTTTTTGCTCTTTGAGAAAAAATTTCAGATATTAATATCAAAACTCATTCTATAGCAAAATTAATATTCCAACCAAACAGGGCATTAAGGACTAAAATATGAAGTTAATTTATTTTGATTTATTTAATATGTTGGATACCTGCTTTGTCATTAAAAGCCTAATCATTTAGTTTTAGGTGTATGTGTATTGTGCACATGCATTTATGTATAACTTTATCCTCCATGTACATTAAAAGGTTAATCATATATTTTTAGGTGTATGTGTATTGTGCACATGCATTTATGTATAACTTTATGCTCCAGGTACATGAAGTGCTTAAGTTGCTGGCTCATCTTCTTCCTTTTGGGTCAAGTGAGGATAAAGACATTCAGTTAGTTTTAGCAAAGGAAAAGATTCTAGTGCAGGAGGAATTCAAGTTTTTACGTCAGCTTGGCAAAGATATTCTTCCTGTCCTAATCCAGGTATTTGACTTGAGATTCTATTAGATGTCATGATCTTTATATTTCCTGATTCCCTGTACCGTACACCTTTTCTGGGTACTTAACATTCGAGAGAGATTTAAAAAGATGTTATTCTGAGAAGAAATCAAACGCTGTATTTTTCTCATCGAATGTTGAAATTGAGCTTCTGTAGTCTGGGGATGTCAATGATAACCTACTAATCCAATTTTTTTTTGAGTGTGGGTAGTACCATGATTGAATTAAATGTAAAAAAGCGAGATGTACAAGTATAAGCAGTGTGCTCTCAAAAATGAAAAGTCCTTATACAAAACAATGCATCAAGGTGCTGCCTATTCCTCTAATGACCCAACAAAAGGAAAATGGAGGAGTTGTGTGACTCCATGTGACACAGGTGCACATCCCATTCCTTCACTCTCTCGCAAATAAAAGAAACAAACCTCTCCTCAATTATAGTTTTGAACTTTCGATAAGTATCTGACTGTTCATTGTTTTGATGGTTAGTTTTTGGATGGTGTTTTCGCAACAATTGATGGAATAAATTGATACAGCTTTTAATTTTGTTTCTTAACAAATATGGATACAAATGGTTCTATTTTTGAAACTGTAATCCAATAATGACTGTTAAGATTATATAATATGTGTATATATATGTTTCACACGCGGAAAAAATAACGAAAAGATTTAGGTGTTCATTTATTGAACAATCGTGCACATGGTTAGCTATTTGATTAGCATATGCATGATTATTTTCGCGTTTTATGTTTATCTTGATTAGCTATTTAGGGTTCGTGTGCTAGAGTTTTCCTCACAGACTGTAGTTGGTGTTTATTTACATCGGCATAAAGTTTGAACACCTTTGATTAACTGTCAAAGATACCCTTAACCTCCACAATATCCGGTGTGATATTGAGGGTTTTATCTATATCTGACTGTTGGATTTAGAATCGGTTCAGATCGGATCGTTTGTTTTATTCCAGATCGAGATCTGATTGTTGAACTAACTTACAATGCAAGGGGAACCCGGGGGAGGGGGGTCCCTGGTTAGAACTTGGAGGCGGACCCAGGTGGGTTCCCCCGGTCCAGGCTGGCAGCGGAACCCGGGGACTTCCCCCAGTTATCCATCCTGGGAGGAATCGAGGGGTTCCCCCGGTTACAGCCTAGCTTAACTGTGGGTCCTTCCCCCCCTTTCCTTGCATGAACACACAGAGAGAGAGAGAGAGAGAGAGAGAAGAGCAGGAGGCCGGCCTCCCCTCTCCCTCCTTTGGCTGCTTTGGGAAGAGCCTATAAAAGGCTTTGACTCATCTTTTTCCCCTTTCTTTATTACTTCTTGCTCTGGAGTTCGAGGGGACAGCAGCATGTGGAGGTTCTTGTGGGGTTTTTGTCCTCTATTCGACGCCGCCTTGCTGCCGGAATTCTTGCATTGCTGGGACCATGCTTTGAGGTACCATGGATGTCTCCCGGTAGTTGGGAAAAACATTGTTTATGGGTTCTTCACACGGGCACATGGCTTCATGCCGCCCATGAGGTGTCTGACAGAATTACAGCGCACAAAACATGCTGCAACCTTGTGTATTTGTCCGTCCGACGGATACCCGGGACATGTGTGACTGAGCGGCAACGATTTTATATCGTTTTATGCCATCACGGGACTAAAATAAATAATTTATTTCTCTGAACTAAATCAGACAATTATAGGGTCCAACAATATATATTACTAATATGAATGCTTTGATGTTAATATAAGGCTGATATCAATTGAACAGTTTGAGTTATCATAATCCCATCTAGGTTTGTGCAGCTGCTGATGAAGTTGAGTTATCTTGTTTTATTCATCTTTGAGGATATTGTGGACTTCTAATGAAAAGTTTGTTTTGGTGTGATTTAGCTGAATTGTCATTTTTACTCCATGTTTTCTACATGATGAGACAAGTTTACATTTTGCTGGAGGCCTGAATTCTAACCCAAAATGTAAGCGTTGAGTTGAGAGAATCCCCCACGTATATGGCAGAAAGATTCCCATGGATTTCCCATGCGGGTCTAAACCCCAACACCCCCCAACCCCCGTACCGAACCAACCGGTTTGGGGCACATCACGGGTAGGGCGAAGTGTCCACATATGGATCCAATGGGTCAACCAAGCTCTGATACCATGTTAGAGGCCTGAACTCTAACCCAAAATCTAGACGTTGAGTTGAGGGAATCCCTCACATATATAGAGGAGAGACTCCCATGGATTCTCGATATCGGACTAAACCACAACACATTTAAGTGTGTCCTTGTATCTCTTAAAGAATGGTCACTTTCTCTTTAGTTTAAATTTGATTTTACACGGAGTAGTTTGTATGTTTTTCTGTACTTAAAATTTGAGTTTCATAAGTTTTCATTTAGACTGTTAACTATCCGATAATCTACTCATAACCACTTTTATTTGGATACCGAAAAGTGGTTTTAGATATGACCGCTGTGTGACCACTGCTTCAGCTACAAGAATAACAGACCGAGAGGTGCGACCACCAATGCCGCAGCCCTGTCTCGGATTAGTTGTCAAGTGGATGTAGTTGCAGATGAGTACTACTTATTTTTGCAGAGGGCGAGGGATAATGTCTGCACCCTACAAGTGTCAGGGGGCAAGAGGGCCTGGGTCTTGTTGACAGTGATACCAAAGGGCACACTGCTGCTGGGGGGAGAGAGTACTTATTGTTGCACAGGGCGAGGGATAGCGTCTGCACATTGCAAGCATCAGGGAGCATGAGGGCCTGGGTCTTGTTGACAGTGATACCGAAGGGCACACTGCGGCTGTTGAGCACCTGGGGAGCGAGAGAGAGAGGGGGGGGAGGGAGGGAGGGAGGAGGGACATTTTCATCATCCCACAACTATGGCTATGGGTAACCACGGCTAAATGGATGGATGGTAATGGCGAGTTACGGTGATGGCATTTTTGTAACGCTTTGACAAAAATGATGATATGCGTTCAAATATGTTCTAGGAATGATGTTTTTTGAAAGTTCTAGGAATTATATTTTTGCAATATTTGTTAAGATGATAGTTTATACAAAACAATCCCTTGGTATAACTTGGACGTGTTCTTTGATCTCCAGCCTTTCCTTTTCAAGGCAGCATCTGGGCAGGAACTGGATGCCCATCATTGCGTCCAGATTTTAATTTCCATGCTAGGGCTCCTTTTATCCTTTCTAGGCTGTGTATGCATCTATTCCTAATCACATTCTATTCCTGCATCGAAAATCCTCCAGGAGGATCCTCCAACTGCTCCTGCCCTCTGTCACCTCCTGCAGGTGCCTACCTTTCTAGTTTACTATACTCTCCCTCTTTGTATTCATCTCCTGTACCTGTTTTAAGTTTGGACAAAAAATGAGAGGGTGTAAAAGGGTTGAATTTTGGGCTGCACCTTGAGGTGGTTGGGAACAGAGATGCATATCTCTCATCCTATTTTCCTTCCTGTTTCTAAATTTCTTTTCTTCTAAACAGTGTCAAAACATTCATCTTGTCCATCTTCAACACTCTGACTATAGACAGAGCCCTAAACGATAGGAATATCTTCAACTAACACTTGTCTCATCCCTTAAAATTGCCTGGTTACTTGGGATAGTTTTTTATCCTCTCTATACCCCATTAGATTCCAGCCATGATGCTTCCTTTGCCTCTTAATCTCTCTGTGTCATTTGGTGTCTCTGTGTCATTTGGTGTAAGGGAATCACCAATTAAAATTAGAACTTTTGCCTCTCTCTATGTGTTGCCAACTTTTTCATTCTTCTGCACAGGTGGTAAATTCTGGTGCAAGTACGACCATCTGCTATGGTTGTATATCTCTCATCCACAGTTTGGTTTATTTAAGCTCATCAGAAATGCTACTTGACTTATTTAGGGATATCAATTTGTCAAGGTAAAGAAGGCACTTGCAAACTTCTTTGGTCAATTAAAAAGAGTCTTTCAAAATTAAAAAGAGTTAAGTGAAACTAATATACCTTTTTTCGGTGGTTGTGGCAGTTTTCTTGCTGGATTGCTCTCACGGAAAGATATTCATGTGCTGAATTCTTCTCTGAAAACTGCTCGGATTCTCTTGGAAAAACACTCTGATGTTTTTATGGGTCCTTTCGTTAAGGAGGGTGTTGTTTATGCAGTTGATTCTCTTCAAGTACCTGACAATCGTGCCCAGTTTATGGCTCATTCTCCAATTGCTGACTCTGGTCAGGTGACAACAAAAGATATTTCTAAGTGCTTCTGTCATGTATTTAATCCATGTTACTCTATGTCACGCCAAGTGGAGACTTGCAAACTTGAAAAGGAGACAGTTCTTGCTTTGGCAAAGCAAATAAGAACAACCTACTTCAACACTTTCGCCAAGGACTCCGACAAGGGTTTGACTGATGTTCTTCAGAAGCTTAAAAGTTTCTGTGGGACACTGAATGACAATGTGGAGAAATTCTCAAAAGTTGACTGTTCTCAGAATGAAGAATACTTGGCACATATACTGAAACAAATCATGAAGGAGCTTCATGAAGGAGAACCTTTGTCCACTTTTGAATTCATTGAAAGCAGAATCGCGAGATCTTTGGCATATTACTTATCCAATGGTATGTATCTTCAAGGTCTAGAGAGTGATACAGACTCACAGAATCGCTTCTTCATCATTCTGGAGAGGCTTCAGACATTTGCTAGCATCTGTTTGTCAAAGTCAGGTCAGAATCAGGACAGTATGCTTTTAACAATAGTACGGAGACTGCAGAATGCACTTGCTTCTTTTGACCAGTTTCCTGTTGTTTCAAGTCTTGGTTACAAGCATAGAAATGTATATGCTGATATCCCATTTGGGCGTTCCACAATGCATCCATGTCTTAAAGTTTGTTTTGTTCCTGAAGATGAGTCAATGCTAGATGGCTATTCTGAGAATGTTTTTACCATCGAATCCTCATCATCTTTAGATGCCATAGAAGAATTTTTGTGGAGCAAGATTAGCACCAAAAATGAAGAAGAATCAGCAGAGGATGGAAACAAGGGTTGTGTTTTAGGAGGGAAATGTGACGAGGGAAGTGTTACTTGTGAAAAACATGGAAAATTCATAGATGAACATCAAAGTTTAGCTTCTAGCTTGCTAGAGGTATCTTCCCTTTCATTTGTTTATTTTTTGAAAGTGCTTTCATTTGTTTGTTTAATTAGCTGATATTTCTATTCTAGAATTGCATGCAGCTTTGTGATGGAAAATAAGCAAATTTCACTGCAGTTCTGCATGTATGTATATAATCTTCAATCCTATTTTGAAAGTATTTGTATCTTGGAAACCTGTTAACATGAATTTGACTTGTTGATGTCAATTCAAGGCCCTAAACTTTCTTTTAGTGTGATTAGCAGCAGTATGGGAAACTAAGCCAAAGAATTGATGCAGTCTTAGGGCATACTTTATTTTGGGAACTTGTCATAAGTCATGTTTTATTGTTTTCTAAATTTCCTTCTCATGTTGGTGGATAGTTGCCTTAGAGGGAGATCATCCTATAATCTCTTCTTTGTCTCTTCATCTACAGTTTAGACTCTTTTAAGATTTTAGATGATCTTCAATGTTTTTTCCCCCCAAAAAGTGGATGGTACCACATAATTTATAAAAGGAAAAGGAAAAGATTATACAGTTGAGAAGGGAGTAGTCCCAAAAACTCCCATATATGAAAGACCGTAAAGGGGTATCCCAACCCTTATAGCAAAGTCAAAAGAAGAGAATTACATCTGTCCAATTTACAAAAATTGTCTCCTCACCCTTTCACAGAAAAGAAAATGGAATCTAGACATTTTGCTGGATCATGAGTTTCTCTTCTGAATATTCTGTCAGTCCTCTCCCTCCAAATGATCCAAAAAGTTGCATGTAGAATCAGCCACCACAATTGGTAATCAATCTTGGATCCCCACTGAACTTGCCACTGTTTGATGAAGTTTTCCACAGGTCCTTCAAATATTTTGCCACATCTGAGCTTGATGAGGATATGTTTCCAAACTTCATTAGCAAACTCACACTCCAGAAATAAGTGGTCCATCGATTCCTCCTTCCTGCACAAGCTACACAGGGTATCAGCTCCATCTATGAACTTGCTCAGTCTATCCCTTTTAGGTAATCGGCTGAGAGATCCTTCATATAAGAATCTTAACCTTAAGGGAAGTTAGGGAACTAACAGGTCTCTAGACTTGATGAAAGAGGGTGGCGGGTCTCTCCATCAGCCATAAAGTTGTATGCTGACCAAACAATGAGTACTCCCTTAGGATTCCATTTCCAAAGCCACTGATCTTTGGAGAGGGGATCCAATTGAAGCCTTGGAGTAGGGACAAAAATTCAGCCACTTTCAAGATCTCATCATCCTTCAGTCGCCTCCAAAAGGTCGGGCACCACTCGTTTGTGTAATCATATACCTGCCTCGCTAGCATCCTCTTGGGGTAGCAATCTGAAATAGCTTGGGGAACCTGCTGGTCAAGGATCTAACGTCACCCCATCTGTTCATCCTGAAGAAGCAATCCTGTCCATTCCCAATTTTAACACACACCCAAGCCTGGATAAAATCGGCAGCTTGCAAGATTCCTTTCCATACTGGGGACGATAAGTAAGCCTGCCGGGAAATCAGATCCCCAAGTCCGACTTCTCGAGTAATATTTATCTTGAGCAATTGAAGCCAGAGACCATTCTCTGCAATCCCAAGCTTCCACATCCATTTAGCAAGGAGAGCTAGGTTAAACACCCTAATGTCTTTGAAACCCAAACCACCATTTCTTTTAGGTTGACAAACCGGGCCCCAATTGACATCATGCCATCCTCTCACCCTGTCTCCCCCCCCCCCCCAACAAATGGTTGACATGATTTTCTCTGAGGAAACTGTGAGACGGATTGAATTGAAGGAAATCCAGGAAACAACATATATTATGGATATCACAGGACTTAATGGACCAAGGCTACCCTGATCAGTTTCTTGGTACCATCTTCTAGATTATTGACGTTAGGAAGGGTAATTGGCTGAAGGAAAATTGTCAACTGCCTGGACACATTGTTAAGCTTGAGCCTTTACTGTTGTGGTAAGGCTATGATGGTTTTGATGATCTGGTAATGATGAGGTTCTCCTGTTCCTTTGAGATGGCCTATTGATATTGCCATCAGTTTTTGCTTGAACACTATTTCATGATTTATGATTATTGACTATTGCCAGATCTAGATTATTCATTATGTTCGAGTAATTTCTTCCTTTCTGTTGGTGTACTAATCATCTTGTACATCAGGTGTCCATAAATCAAGAATTGCATCTTCCTTCAGCAGCAGATGCCAGCATGACAAATGGGGAGCTGATGTCGCGTAAGCAATACTGTCCTTCCTTTTTGTTGGATGGATATTAAGTTTCAGAGTTTATTTTTGGTGACTATTGAGTGTGTACTGGGGAATTAGGATCAACCTTTTCTGTGAGTAATGACATTGGAAATTTTTGACAGGAAATGGCACATGTTCTGATCCTACTGGCAGAAAAGAAACAAGATCTATATCTCATGTCAGTATATATGCTTCACCAAAATTAACTTTTTATCTAGAAGGGAAACAGCTTGATCGTTCTCTGACTCTCTACCAAGCACTTTTGCATCAGGACTTAGATGCAGAGCCTGATATGGTCATTGAACCCAAGTTTTGGAACAATGTGTATAAAGTGACATACAAAACAACAGAGCATAATGAATCCAACTGTAGGCCATCTCCCACTGCCTTTAATGCAGCATTTCCTTATAAAACAGCACTTTCTTTTCCAGAACTTCCATTTTTCTCCTGCATTTTGGATGCCAAGCTTCCCTGTACACTGGAGAAGTCAAAGCCTTCATATGATGTGTTGTTTATGTTGAAAGTCTTGGAAGGCTTAAACCGAGTTGGGTACAAACTGTTATCCTATGAACGAAATAATGCATTTGCTGAAGGTAGAATATCAGATTTTGATGATCTTAAGCTTACAATGTCTGCAATTCCACAGCTGGAATTTTTAAGCAGTAAGCTGACTGAAAAGCTGGAGCAACAAATGCGAGATCCTTTGTCATTTTCCACTGGTAGCATGCCTCCATGGTGTAGCCAATTAATGGCTGCATGCCCTTTTCTGTTTTCTTTTGAGGCAAGATGGAAGTATGTCTGTTTAACTGTATTTAGTTCTTCACGGGTTCAACAGAAGCCTTTGTCTCAACGGGATAATAGTGGCCATGCAATTAACTTTGCAGATAATCAGTGGTCACATGCAGGAAACTTTGCACGTAAAAGGTTTCAAGTTGACCGCAGCCATGTTCTGGAATCTGCTACAAGAGTAATGTCATCTCACACCTGTAAGGAAGCTATTCTGGAAGTGGAATTTTTTGAAGAAGTTGGAATTGGTTTAGGTCCTACACTGGAGTTCTATACATTGGTTAGTCATGAGTTCCAGAAGATTGGTTTGGGCATGTGGAGAGGAGATAATAGTTCCACCATATCTGTGGAAGCTGGTAATTCTGAATATGTGTTAGCTCCTCTAGGCCTTTTCCCTCGTCCATGGTCAGCAGCTACAATCTCCTCAAATGGGATTCAATTCACCAATGTGAGACAACAGTTTGTCCTCCTAGGGCAGATTGTAGCAAAGGCACTTCAGGATGGGAGGATCCTGGATCTGCCATTGTCTAAAGCTTTTTACAAGCTCATGCTTGAGCAGGTATTGCCGTAAGCTGCAGCTGGTGATATTAGACTTGGCTCTATTTTCTTTTTTTTACAGACTGTTCTCAAACTGGGAAAAATAAGCACAGTTTGCATTAATTGCTTTCACCATTTTCCTCCAGGAGCTCGATGTGTATGATATCCAATCCTTTGATCCTGAACTTGGAATGACTTTGCTAGAGTTTCAGGCTCTTGTTTGTCGAAGGAGGTATCTGGAATCTACTTCAGGGAAGAATGAAACAGGGAATGTATCTGATTTATCTTACAGGGGCACCAGAATAGAAGATCTTTGTCTTGATTTTACTCTTCCTGGGCATTCTGATTATCTCTTTAGTTCTGGAAATAGCTCTAACATGGTAATTCATATGCCTTTTATGTCCATTAGTTGTTTCTTCAGAATACTGGTGGTCGTTGGTGCACCTTTTGATTGTTTTGATTCCTGCATAGGTTGATATTATTAATTTGGAAGAGTACGTTTCACTGGTTGTGGATGCAACTATAGGAAGCGGATTATCTAGACAAATTGAAGCTTTTAAATCAGGTTTTAACGAGGTATGTTCCGCTTCAGAAACATCTTCTTTATGGGAGTATTCTTGTACTAAATGCTTTCCACCTCAGAAACATTCTCATTATGGGAGTCTTGCATTTATTGGTTACAGTGCTTTTATATGTTGCTTGTGCCAATCTACAGCTGAAATTTAGGAACCTTTTTGTGTCACCTCAGTTGTAATCTCAAGGATCTGTATGTAATCCTGCCTTCATAACTCTTTTCTATTGTTTTTAAACTCGGTGCTGCAATCTACCTCTTTTGTGTGTGTGTGTGTGTGTGTGTGTTGTGGGGCGGGGGCAGCTTTGATAATGGAATATGGTCGGGTAGGGGGAGTCATTTGCCTTGTTCGACTTTGGTAGCACCGCTCGGGTAGGGTGGGTTATTTGGGGTAGGGTCGGGTAAGTGCAGGTTAAGGGCGGGTAACTCATTCGACCAAAATGGCCGAATAAGCTACCCGGGGTCGGGTAGGATAACATTTTGTGGATTTCTTATTTATGATATTTTAAAATTATTTTATCTATTTTTATTTTTTTCTTATTCTAGCTGGAATAAGAACTCGTTGTCAAACTCGGTTAGGCTTAACCTTGGGGTAGCTTACTCGAGCTTACCCTAACCGCCTTACCCTATTCCGTTATCAAAGCCGCCCAAGATTTTATGTTTGGAATAGTAAATTGCCAGGTTCCAAGTGCTGTCCCACATGAATAACAGATGGAGGGAGATAGTTGGTTGAGCAGAAATAGTTGAATTCCATATGGAATTTAGAAACAAGGGAAGGACAGCAATAGAGGACATGGTCTATTAATCCTCACACTAGAACTCCAAAGGCAGGTCTAGCAGTTAAAGTGTGATTTCAGAGCATGAAGGTCACTTGTATGCAGTTAAAAAGACTTGAAGTCTTTCAGGCATTATAGCAAACACTTTGTTTACTCATGGTTATTTTCATGATTAAGAGAAATAAATCAGACTTGAGGCTTCTAAACTCTGCTTATTGAATGCATCTCAATAAATATACAACTCATGTAGTGCCTAACACATGAGGAGGTGTCAAAAGACTTACCTTGGATAAGCCTTGTCTGTCTTCCCTTCACCAGTAAGAAGTAGCAGCAGCACTCTTCCCTGCCACAGCCAATGAAACAGGAGAAGTCAGCAGCAGCAAGGAGTAGTTCCGATTGCGTCCTTTTCTGTCCCAGTTGCTATTAGTGGCTGTGAGAGGCAGTAATTCTCAGTCCCATTGTTAAAAAGGCGCTGCATCAAGGCCTTAAGGCTTAAGCCTAAAGGTGAGGCACTAGAAAAATGCCTTGAGACATGTGCCTCTGGTCTTTTACTTGAGGCTTATGCCTTTTGTTGATTGAGGTGGTACATCTCAACGCATTCACCACCTCGAAGCATTTACTTGAGACTTGTATATCAATTGAGAAAGTGATGTAATGAGGTGTTGTAGGGTATATCCAAGACTAACGCTTCTTTTATTGTCTTTAAAACATGATTCAGTAATTTTGAGACAACGTGGATTTATCATTGAGTTGAGATAACATTAAGGCCTTAGATAGGAGGAGATGGTCCAGCTATAGAGGAACTTCTTGCCCTCTATTACCCTTCCATCCTCAGCCTGATTCAGTGGATGAATGAGTTTGGAGGTGGGAGAAGGACGGCGACTACACTGTTAGATCTGCCTATGGAGTCATTTCGGATGGAGGAGTTCGAGACAACCTTCATGAACAGGTGTGGAGACCGAAGAGCCCATTTAAGGTGAAACTATTAGCATGGAGGATCTCTCATGGCAGATTACTGACTCGAGACAGGTTGCATCGTTTCCTTCTGGACATCCAGCAGACTTGATGTCTTTGCGGTGAGGACGACAAGATCTTGGACCACCTGTTTTGTTGGTTGCTCCTACTCGCATGGGGTGTGGAGAGAGCTTGTTAGGAGGACCTGCTGCATCTTTGTCTAGCACTGTGGTGTTCGCCACTTGTTTGAGCATTGGGATAGGCCTTAGCCCATCAAAAGCGACATGACTCTGTGGTGGCTTATTCTTCACGCCACCCTGTGGACGTTGTGGGGGAGCGGAACAATCGGATCTTTAGACGAGAGTCTTGTGCCGACGGCTTCGTGGTTTCTTTTGTTTGTAACCGTGTGAGAGAATGGGCTGCTATTCTATGTAATGTGAATTCCCTTATTTCGTCTCTTTTTGGCTGTTTGGGGGATTAGGGTGTTCGACACTTTCTGGGCGTGGCATTTTGTGATATAGGTTTTTGGGGTTGGCATTTTTGGGGTTCTCACAGCCTTTTCTTATACTTGTACATTCTCTTTTCATTTTATAATTTACACATTAGTGGTACTACCTACTTTCAAAAAAAACACACATGAAAATCAATATTGTTTTTAGCTCATTTGATGGTTTTAAGATTATTTTTCTAAACTATTGGGGCTTACACCTCACTGTGCCTTAAGGCTTACGCCTTATGAGGCTTACACAAAGCACCTCACAACCACCCTCAAGACCTTTTAAACGATGCTCAGTCCCATGTGTGACATGAAGCTTCATACATGGAAAAGAAGTCAAGGGCCTACCTCAAAGCCAGTTCTAGGTTAAAACCTTGATGACTAGATGAACAGCTATCAGAGAGCTCGTTTCTCTTCTGCGCTAGCAAAAGAGCAAGAGGAGGGGGTTCACTTGAAAGATTTGACTCTTCAAGACTTGCTCTATTTATATCCAGGGCACATGAACCTTAATCCAAGAAGATGGATAATTAAAATAAAAAGAGAGAGAAGGTGAGATGGGGCAGAGAGAGAGAGAGAGATTTGGAGGGGTCCACTCATTACATCGGGTGGATTCCCACTGGGATATGATGGCTGCAACTTCTCCTCTCTCAGAAACAAGGCAGAATCGGATTGGATTGGCCCGGATCGGCCGATCTGATTGATTTTGGGCCAAACCGATCCGACCTCGAGCCCTCCGACCCCGATTCTTATTGAGGATCGGCCTTAGATCGGGCCAGATCGGCGATTCCTGCACTGGAATCAGCCGATCCATAGCCGTCCCCAGGGCAGTCCCACCCAGGTTTAAAAAATTAAAAAGAAAAAGGAGGAGCAGAAGAACGAGAAGAAGAAGCAGAATGACAAGAAGAAGAACTGAAGGAGACGACGGCGCGCCGAAGAAGATGAAAAAAAATCTGAAACATAAAAAAACACTTACCTGTTGGTGCTGCCAGCGCCAGTGCCAGTGCTGTCGCCGTCGCCACCTACCACCGGCATCGTCGGGGTTCGCCACCTGGACCTGCCACTGGCGCCAGTACTGCGCCGCTTCCTCCTCTGTGGTTACTCTGCTCCATGGTGGAGCCACCACCTGCAAGGCAAGGGAAGGGGGGAAATGAAGACAGCACGAAAAAAGAGTAAAGTAGGGTTGACATTTTGTATGAAAACCCTGAAGCTTCGCATACATACAGCTTAACCTTTAAGTCTTAAAAAAATAGACTCGACTTGGATCGGCTGCAGATCGGGCTCGGATCGCCGGATCCGACCGATCCAGATCGGGTTTTGGGTCCCCGATCCAAGCCCGCCCCGCGATCCCACCTTCCTTGATCAGAAATGACCTGATAAATCATAGTTAAAGGGATGAGAGAGAAGTGTCTACTTTATTAAAGGGTTTGTTGCAAATATCTGAAGCCATGTTCACACTGGCCCCCCTCTCTCTCTGCCGGATGCATCATGGTTATGGAAAGAGGGAGAAGTGTCTAGTTTATTAAGGGTTTCTTTGCAAATGTCTGAAGCCTTATTCACGCTTGTGAACCCTTGTTTACACTGGCCTCTTCTCGCGAGCTGCTCGAGCTCGGCTCAACTAACTAAATGTGCCAAGCCTGGGCTTGGGGTGAAACTCGTTTGAATAAACAAGCCGAGCCTGAGCTCCACTGAGCTCGGCTTAATAGGTTTATGAGCCAAATTCAGTAAAACTATTTTTATTTAAACTTTATTTTAATATGACCAATACATACAAATAACACCATTTTCAAACCTTAAATGTATACAAGTTGCCATCATGCTTACTAATTAAAGTTTATTTTGCTAAATGTGAGATTAGAAGTAGGCAGACTTTTCAAAGTAGAGTAGTTTTAAATGGGTGAAGGCTAGAAGTGAGGCTAAAAAAAAGCTCGAGCTCTGCCCGAGTCTTCAAGGAGCCAAGCTCAAGCCTGCAAAGGAGGTTGAGACAAGCTCAGACTTGTGCTCGAGCTCAAGCATTGTTGGGTGAGCCAAACTCAAGTTTGGGAAAGCTCAGCTCAGCTCAGCTCGGCTCATTCTCAGAAATACCTATTTTATGGAGGGGTTTTATAACAAAAATCTAAACCCTGTTCACACTAGCTACTGGTTCTCTTTGCACCCGACGGGTCAAAGGCAAGGGTAAACTTGCAAGTTACTTATTTTATCTGGGATCTTTGCATAAAGATTTCGGACCCTGTTCACATTAGAACCTGATGAGGGCTAAAATTTTAAATACACATCCCATTGATCTCTCTTTCTCCTCCCTTAGGAAATGACCTAATGGGTCTGAGATGAGAGGGAAGCCAAAAAAGATTGTTTTATCAAGTTTTTTTATAAAATACAAAATTCCCTTTTCACATTGAGTCATTGGAGAGGCCAATGGTTGTTGAGAACTCAGTGCTCCACTCTCTCTCTCTCTCTCTCTCTCTCTCTCTCTCTCTCTGGGCCGAAATCTTAAAAAAAGAAAAAGACGCCGCCCCCTGCCTGATGGGTGTATGTTAGAGAGGAGAGAAAAAATGACTAGTCAAACAGGGTTTTCTAAAAAATTCCCTATTCACATGGCATATATCACATGGATTCTTGCCTAAAAATCTGGCGATGTCTTCTCTCTCTCCTCTCAAATAGACCCGATAGGTCTAAAGGTTAGAACAGATGTAGAAAAGGCTATTTTTATGAGGGTTATGCATGGAAATTTCTAACCAGACAGGGGGCTGCACATGGAAAATTCCAGCCTGATGGGGGTTTGCGCCATGGCTTTCCAGTGCCCATAAATAACCTACCAGTATCTCAAGGTTTGGACTTTTTACATTTAGGGTGCCAGGGGCGAAAGCACATGAGGCTCCGGGGGGGGGGGGGGGGGGGGGGCATGGCCCCCCCTTAAGTTTGGGAAACTGCATGGAGATGGTCTCCCAGAGGCATCCTCCGGATAACACTTTCTTGTTGTGGCCCCCCTGCCCCATTTGTTAACCTAATATTCTGTTACATAATTTTTTCTGTCATTTTACCTTCCCGCTATTAATTAATAATTAGTGATTGGGTAGTTACTAAGTATTTTCTCACTAGTTGTTACTAAAGTTTACTCTTTCTTTCACGGTAACTTTGAGTAAACTTGTTAGGTCCTGTACTTATCTTTCCAATATTTGTTATCAAATTCTCCTAGTCCTTTCACGATAAATTTGGATAAGTTTTGTTAGGTTTAAATTTTTTATTGCTTGAAAACTTCTCCATGCTGATTCCTTCCCCCTCCTTCCGACTGCCCCATCCACATTAAGAGACAAAACCCTAAATAATGGCATATTTTAACTGGGATGGCTGTACGGAGAAGTTGAGAAGGCCCAATTTATCTTCCACAGCAGTACTCCCATAGGTAAGTCTAATCTCTGCTTTTGACATTGTGGATGAATCAAATACTGTATAAAAGACAGAACTATAGTCAGCATAACAATATGGTCTTTTACCCATTGATGGAAGAGAGAACATCTCGTTCTAAGATAATGTTAACTGTAGTTCTCAGATAACTTAGTTTATTTCACTTCTGTTTTTTTTCAAAATAACTACTTTGAAGATAAAAGAGATTTAATTAATGTATAATTTTTCATGTTCTAATGTGATAATTTGTATTTTATACTATCATACATCTTTTTGAATCTTTAGGCCCCCTTTGCTAACCGCCCCCGGTTAGCGGAGGCTGTGTGAGGGGGGAGGCGGGGCCCACCGGGAGATTCTCTCTCCCCGGTTGCGCTATCCGCCCGACCAACCCGTTGTCAAAGCCGCCCTTAGAGTTTAGACATTATGTCATCTTCAATCTATAGAGTAGCATGATCTTTAAGGCCTTCTCTACTGGAAATCTATATTATCCAATCGAGTTGTTAATTTGCACCAACATTCTCTCCAAGGTGATTTTAATCATATAAAAATCATATATAACTATTAATGTATTTTCTGTTAATTTTAATTGTTATTAATAGATGGTAACATTGTCATTGAAAACAACTATGTATTTATAATGCGTCCCCCAAAGAAAAAATCATCCGTCTGTCCCTGCAGGGTGCTCTCCTATTCCCCCGGCTCAGTCGAAAGACCATGGCCCATATGGGCTTATCTATCCCACGACCCATGTGGTTCAAACTACGAGTCAACATGGCTCGGACCGCTAAGTCCAAATGCCCAAATAAATCCAATTGGGTCAGACCATTACGTCCATTAAACCCAATTGGCCCAACTAGATCCAATAGGATCAGATCATTGAATCCATTATCCCAATTGATTGACCCATTTAATGTTAATGGGCTCAATCAGTCAACATGATGTGATCATTGAATGTGATGGGCCGACTCAACCCAACAATTATAGTGTAATTTCCAGTGATCATATAAACAAGGTCACCTTATTTTTTTCTCAAAAAGGGTAGATTGTGCTACCAACTTTATTGATACATAGAGGTTGTACAATAGGGAAGGGAGAGGAGAGGTTCCATTACCCTTAAGAAGACATCAAAGAAGTAAAACTACATAGGAAAACTAAGATTGACTACAGGTGCCTTCAGAATATGGCAATTCCAACTTCCTATCTAGACAATTCCTTTGGAACATTGTTCTCCACAAACTTTGCTGCCTCTGAAGACGTTGTCATTCATTTCTTTCCAAATGTTCCAACACACTGTTGTCACAATGATAAGGAAAATTTGCTTTTGAATCTTTAGATGCTTTCTGCTTACCCACTTGCTTGAAGAACTCCCACATTTCAGAGACCAAAATAAAAGAAGGATAGAACCCTACTAGCTTCCAATGGAATACCATACTTCAAGGGTAAGCGGGCATTGGACAAATAGGTGATCCACAGTTCCACACTCTCATCAGCCAAACCACAGAAAGTCACTTTATTATTTGTACATACCCTTACGAGCATGTGAATTGGCATGGTGCTAGTCCTTGGGGCTTTTTTTTTTGAAAGTGGATGGTACCACTGTATATATAAAATGAAATAAAAAACGTGTGAGAAGTAAACGCTCAAAATATCCCTATACAAAACGTGCATCCATAGGATGTAATCTCCCGTGCTCCCCTGGTGACATCAAAAAGAAGAATAGTCTACGTTACAATACAAGGAAAACGTCATCAAGGAAATTCTGTCACTAGTTGGTAATCTACCAAGGTCCAGTAGTCTTATAGTAGCTTTGACTGTCCTTCACAAGGAGAAATAGGCAGACTGACCTCCCTCCTTCTATGGCTCGTTTCTCTCCTCTCCCTTTTCCTCTCTCTCTCTCCCTTGCATCCCTCCTCCTGGACTCCCCCCCCCCTCTTGCTTTCCTTGCCATATCATGAGCCATCTCTTTTAAAGCTTGGTGAACACCCCTTTCAGGTCTTTATCCAGACCTGTAAAGGAGATTCCCACCTTATCTGCTAGATCCTTCGTTTGTGCCTCCATTAGTCTCTCGACTACCCCACTTCTATCTCCCTCATCTCTTCCCTGGCCAGGTTACCGCTGGCCATCAAAACACCCGCATTGGGCTCTTCGTTTACCTGCCTCCTTTCCGTTCCCGGTGTCTCTGGGATGGCTTCCTCTCCTTCTGAGCCGACACCAAGATCTTCCTCTTGAGCTGTACCGATTGCGTCGGGCTCACCTTCCTGTGCCCTCATCCCACACGGTGTCTCCGGGATGACTTCCTCGCCTTCTAGTGCCATTCCAGTGTCTTCTTCCTATGCTACACCGGCTGTGTCCACAGTTGCTGGGACGAGAACCGGGCCCCTTCGTGCGCCCCCCCCCCTGTTCTGTGGCCATAGAGGTCGGGATTATGGCTCTGTCGGGCATTATACGCCAGAGGCATCACCAATAAGCTGGCGGATGGCCTTGCTGGCCCTCCCTCTCCCTCCGTGGATGACAGTGCAACACCTCCGCCGCTGCCGTCGGGGTAGCCGGCGTTAGTCTCGTCGTTGCGTGCAACACCGCACGCCGCATGATGAGATACCGCCAGAGATGCCACGAGATTTGGGCAGAAGGGACGACCCTATGCGGTCCTTCCATACTTGTTCATAACTCGTCACTATCGGGTAAGTTATGGGCCTAAACTCATGGCCTGCCCGTTGGGTCCAAAGTTGCTTGCCCGAATCAAGACCTGCCCACTGACTCTATAATGGACCAAGCTCCGAACCAAGTCCCGCCCCCTTCACCCGGGACGTTCAAATTGGCCAAGACCAGATCTGGCAGTGGGAGGTTTGAAATTTGAGTTTCGAACTCCCTCCCAAGGGTGTCGGTCGAACCCAGTTAGCTTGAAGAGGGCCCTGCAACATCCGATCCATGTAAACCAACTGCTGAAATCAACATGTCATCTGTCCCTGTGATGTCCCTGTGATGGGATTTGAGGAGGGCGCTGCTGCCACCTGCTGGGAAGAGACGGGATCGGGCAACGCCAGTGAAGGGCATTTGCCGGTCATTGGGACTGGATCCCATCAGAGTCTTCCACTGACAACGACGCATCACTGCCAGTCTGGCCAGTACTGGAAGAGCTTACCGGCGGAGGCAGTGCAGCTTTAGATCCTTACCAGCAAGGCTGTCTGTGGTTGGGTCCTTACAATGCCGGTTTTTTTTTTTTTTTTTGGGGGGGGGGGGGGGAGGTGTTTAGTGTCCCCATCAGAGTCTTCCGCTGATGATGACGTGTCGCACCCAGTCTGGCCAGTACTGGAAGAGTTCACCTTCTGAGGCGGTGTAGCTTTAGATCCTCACCGGCAACACTGTCTGTGGTCGGGTCCTTACAATGTCAGTTTGTGTGTGTTGGGGGGGGGGGGGCTACCTAACACAGGGATCACTGATGGCATCCCACCCCGCCGGCAAGGCTAGCGACTATGCTGGGCTGCAGATGCAGCCGGTGGTGCTTGAGTTGATGTCTGTGCGTTGGCGGTGGGCAGCCTTTATGTTTTCGATCAGCAGCACGCCAACAGGAGGAGCTACCATGACCCAGCAGGTGGCAGGAAGCACAGTACTCCGGCACCTTCACGTACCGCCTGGCCAAGGTCTATCCAAATACGCGTGGGCCGGGCTTGGAGAAGATCAAGCTCGATGCATGCTTGAGCAGCTGTGGCATTGGTGAGCTGAGACGTTCACATCGCTACATGAAGAACCTTACCCAAGTTGCCGGCAATGGAGTGTACGAAGGCTTCATGGAATGTGGGCTAATTACATCATTAACCCTAACCTTAACGTGATCCCATTCTTACTCTAAATTACCAAAATATCTTGGGTATAACAAAAAATCATAAAATATATTTAAATTTTAAAATACAAAACCAACCAGAGTACTCATAAATCATAATACCCCTTTAAACCTATCTAAACTCCAACTAGAATCCGATTTTCTACCCAAAATTACCAAACTACCCTCATAACATTAAAAATCCATAAAAATCACCGAAAATCCCAAAAAATGTGAAAATCATCTAGAATGCCCAAAATACCCTGAAACCTTAGAAAGTTGCCAAAGTTACCAAAACACCCTCCGAATAAAAAATCAGAAAATTTACCAAAAACCCTACAAATGTGAAAATCACCCAAAAGGTCCAAAGTACCATTGAAACTAAAAGTTGGTTGAGTTTATTAAAATGTTCCAAGATACCAAAAAAATAATAAAGATCATTTTAAAATCTTATAAAATGTTAAATCCCACAAATACCCTCTAAACCCATGAGTTTTACCAAAACGACCAAAATACCCTTAAGATGCAAACTGACCAAAATCACCTCAAGACACACCCGGGTTTTTAAACCTACTGGAACCATTAAAACACACCTTAAACCTTAAAATGACCTCCATACCCATGAGATTTGTAAAATTAACAAAATATCCTTATGACCTAAAACTAACCCTAATCATCCCAAATCACTCGTAAACTCTTCAAAGCTCATCATGTACCAGAGATGTGTTTGGTATGTCCATATCTTAATGATGAAACCTGTATGTGCATGTTTGTGGCTGTTATGGCAACTTATGAGCAGTTACTCAAGGGAATTCGGCTGCCCAGCTGATGTAATCAACACCGATTGAGGTTGGTGGGGACAAGGTTTGACATACGAACCCATAAAGTCTGATAAATATATGCCATGTTCTAGGGATTCACTCACTCCAAATCCCAGACTACACCAATGTGCATGTTCAACAATGCTCCATACCCATATAAATACTATTTTTTATAATAATCTTCCAAGATGGGATGCAAATTTCCATCTCCCACAGGTGGGTACTTCTTTCATGGTTTCACCTTTTATATGCCGTTTATATTTGTAACTGCTGGTTGTCACTCTTGAACAAACTATGGATCACTATTTGTTGTCATATATTTCTTGTTTCTAAAGCTACCTTCTGTGTCTCTGTTTACAGCACAAATTGCTGTAAATCCCATAGTTCACAGTGTCCTTTCTGGTGAAGGTTCTGATCTATAAGAGAAGATGGATATCATTATGTATTCTTCAATCTCTGATGTCCCTAGATTTTCTTGTTGCAAAAAACATTAAAACATATAAGTGGAGACAATAATTAGCAAAGCTAAAGGTTTGGGTAATAACATGGAATGAACGCGTTGCATCATCTAATTTATAAACATAGCCATCTTTTTTTTTAAAGTAGATAGTACCACAATTGTATTAAAATGAAAAGAAGAGATCTACAAGTATACTGAGTGTATGCCCAACAAATCCCTGTACAAAAACGCTTCACACCAAGATGGTGTGGCACTTACCCCCCAACAAGACAAAAACAGGAGTATTGTGAGTCCACCTTACAACAATGGGTACTCTCTCACCCTCTCACATATGAAAGAGACAACCCTATCGTCACCCTCATCTATATCTCTTTTTCTTCCATATTTTCCTTTGTAATCGGGTTGCAGGTATCATTTTGCCTATTCTGTTATTGTTGATTCTAGATTTCTGAAGTTCCAAATTTAACTATTACCAGTGTTGTCACTTTCAAATAAAAAAAACTATTCCCAGTGTTGCTTTCTCAGCCATTCAACTTAACTTTTGCACCTGCATGTGTTACTAATGCAAATGGATTCGAAGCATCTGATTCTGATTTGCAGTGTTTTTTTAATATCATGATGATCATTTGAAATGTATAATTCAACATTTGTGATTTTTTCGTTGTCTTATGCTATCCACATCCAAACTAACTGATGAAACTAGGTGGATGATTTATGTATCACTTGAAAGGTAGTTTCCTTTTATTGGGTTCTCAAAATTTGTAGCTATAACAATCACTAACACATGATTTGTAGCTGATTGTCTAAAATCTGTAGCTGAGTTGTCAATGTTGATTACAAACTGCAAGTTTGTTATGGGAGCAATGTAATAAAAACTGGCACATGATTTCTCAAAAAATATAGCTTTACTACCCAATTGTCTCATCCTCCATTCATAATTTCATTAAGCATGGAAAGGACATTGGCATGCTGTCGTGTCTCTGCATAGCAGATCTCATGTAGAAGATTTGTTTCTGTTAAACACTAAGATCTAATCATACATTGTGGTACAATGGTAGTTACCCTTTGCTGTGGTGATCATTCATTTCAATTCTAAATTTATCCAACCAAATAGCTACTAGGTGATAGATTCCATGTCTTTTATGTCCCTCAAGGGGGCTTATATTTACGTGTTTTCCTAGAGGAAGTTGTTTGTTGACTTCTGATAATCACATCTAGATTGCAAACAAGGGAACATATTCTTATATAAGAATCTTCTCATGCCTTGATTAATTCTTCTTCAGACATCCATTCCACCTATAAGGAGTAGATCCCACTCACTTATATCTAGGTGTGATATGTGGATTATTACTTTTGTAACCCACTCCAATGTGAAGATAGCATGCTGAAACTTCCACATAATGGAAGAAAAAATATCACATTATGCCTTTTAGCCACCCCCCCACCCTCAAAGATAAAGGCAAAATGGTGTAAAGCAGTCCTGACAGGAGTGTTATATTTGGGGGGTTGGGTGGGGGGTCAATTTCCAATTTGCATAAAAACATCTTCCAAAACCACCTACTAGATTTGTTTTCTCCTTTCTGTCTTTTCATTCCTTTTGTGTCAGGGTGTTTAACTCACGGAAATAAATAAATAAATAAATAATTCTTCTTTGTAAAAGAAAATACACATTAGTGGTTATTTAAGTAGCCGGTGTATTATTATTTCCACGAATTTAGGTTTATTAGACGGTTTGTGTTCAAGTATAGGACATTTCCCCATCGATCGTCGTCGATGTTTATTTACATCGGCGTAAAGTCTGAATGCCCTTGATTAACTATCAAAGAAATATTTTTCGACCTTCACAATATTCGATGTGATATTAGGGGTTTTATCTAACAGATTCGATCAAAGAGATCACCCATTAGAGATACACATTTGTAGGAGAAAACTAAAAATTTCATTCTTTGGATTCATCTTTACAAAATACATGAAATTCCGATTATATTGTTGGGTCATTTGATTTACATTTGGCCTTCATTCCATCACCAGAACAGATTGTTGAATTTGAGTTTCATAGAGATCAAACCCTTTTTTTGGATATATTTGCAATTTCTGACCCTTCCGGGAGTATTCATGCAATTTTGGACTCCTCTTAGGCATTTCTGCAGTTTGGACCTTTCTTGGCTATTTCTGTAGTTTTGGGCCCTTCTTGAGTATTTCTGCATTTTCTGACCCGCTCGGGATATTTCTACAATTTATGACCCTCTCGGAATATGTCTACAATTTTGGACCCTTTTTGGGTTTATTTGAAATTCTGAACCCTTTCTAGGTTTATTTATGATTATCCCTTCCTAGAAAAGTTCAGGGGTATATGTGTAGTTTGTTCAGACCAGAGATACTTATGTAGCATCTGGACTGAACGGGTTTTCATGTAATCTTGGCATGAGACACAAGTCCCTGAAAGAGGGGTTTTCATGTAGTCTTGACATGAGGCGCAAGTCCCTCCTTGGTGGAGCTGCGCTAGCCAAAGATTCTCGGGAGATTGTTTCTCCTTCTCGAGTTCTCATGGGTTGGGGTCTAGCTTCATACGTCCATCAGCGCAACGTCGGGGATCGACCTACCCGGTCAGGTTGCGGGAGTCAAGGAGGCAGCGCCCCTTGCGCCGGGGGGGGGTGGGTTTCCGGGAGGTGGAGCCCATGGAAGAAAATTTTCTTATAATCCCTCTCCAAGGAGTGACGCAAGGGAACATCACCACAGGGGCATCTATGCAAACATTTTTTATAAAAGTTGGGGTCCTTGGGGGATTCCTGATTATTTCAGAGAATCACATTATTTTCTCCAAAATATTTACAATGAGATTACATTAACCACAACACAAGGACGTGTGCAGACTCAAGGAGGGATAGTTTTATAACACACCCTCACTGTGAGCACAAGCACTCCTCCTCTCCTGCGCTCTTCCTGCGTTCGCTCCCACTAGGGAGGTATTTATAGAACCCATGGGCGGTTATATGTTGATCCGGTCCAAATCCCCCCATGTGGGGGTTTGATCTGGTTCAAACCCCCAAGTGGGGGTTGGATCCGGTCCAAACCCCCTTATGGAGGAAATTGGGGGGGGGGCCTCCATATATATATATATATATATATAATGGGCGGTTATATGTTGATCCGGTCCAAATCCCCCTATGTGGGGGTTTGACCCGGTCCAAACCCCCTTATGGAGGAAATGGGGGGGGGGCCTCCATATATATATATATATATATATAGGGGGGGGGGTGATCCGGTGGTGCCGGCACCACCTGGTGCCGGCCCCACCCCCTCTCAGCACGCCCCCCGCCCCATGCATTTATGGTGGGGCACGATGACAGGGGGGGTGGGGCCGGCACCAGGTGGGGCCGGCACCACCGGATCAATGCCCATATATGTGTATATATATATATATATATATATATATATATATATATTGGTGTCATTTTTTTCTCTCCTTTTTTCCTTTCCTTTTTCTTTTAAAAATCAATTTTTGGCTTCAACAAAGGGGTAGCAATATGCAAGAAGATATTGATACAAATAGTATTACTATCTCATCTGTCAACTCTCTCAAAAGATGCAGAGTAAGACATATGATTACATATCTTCCCCTGGGAAGGTGGGAGTCCATGCAATTCTGGTGGTATGGCTATGGGTGCTGATGTGGAGGATGGCATGATATAGTTGGGAGTGGGTTAACAATAGTGGAGCAAATAGCAACTTAGTCACAAAAAATATAGCGTGTTTCAATTTGGCACTTCTGTGTAAATTGTTGTGGAAGCTAGGCATGGCAAGGGATTGGACTTTGGAACCAGAGCAATCCTAGTTGTTTTTGCTTCCATAGTCTGTTTTGAGGAGAAACAAGCTGGTCCTTGCTTATTCTTCTCCAACAGGCGAGAGATGACATAGTTCCACCAATTGTTACACTGCACATGAGGGAATATGGTACTTGATGGCATTTGATATATGGCTTCCAAGGACATTATGGAAGATGAAGATCTTGATGCCAATAATTTCACATGATTGGCTTCCAATCTTTCATCGGCTTGCACTACTTACGGATGATATCAGGATAACATTCATTTTAATTTGTAGAATACTGGATCCTGTATTTCTCAGATGTTCCGTTTCACAGGACATGTATCAGCAAACTCTTCAAAAGGCAGCAGTTAGCTGCCAACTTCCGGTAGGCTTCAGTTGGAAATGGGAACTCAAGGGAGACCGTAAGGATTATTGAATGCTGAAGGAAATGGATGGATCTTCAGGAGATGGGTAGGGCATTGAAGAAGGGGTTTAATATAGTTTTTGACCTAGTGATGGAATGCACAACTTTTATGTTGGAAGGTTGACAATCTTTCATTCAGTAGTTTTGAGTAGTTACAGCATTTACCACCTTCATTTGGATTATATGCTTTGCATAAAGGTATTTATGTGAGCACTGAAACTACACATGTACATTCCCATTCCTTTTGTTATTTAATGAAAATACATGTTCCAAGAAATGAAAGCAATATACCCTTGTGATATTATTTGCATTTCCCGATATGTTTATTCTAACTACATATTGCCAAGGGATGCCAAGCTAATTTTGATCATCCATTTGCTTTGTTGGACAACTAGAAACTTAGGCAGATGGTAGCATATCCATCTAGTTATATTGGAGTAACCAATCAGTGAAGCATGGCTTTTATTTTACCGGTGTCTCTGAACAAGAAATGTTGGGCCATAAGAAGTGGAAAAGAACATCTCGAAATTCGTGTCTCTTATGTGAGCCTCACATTGGGAAAGAATTTAATATATAGCAGAGGGGAAAGAGTTCATTTAAATATATAGCTAACCAAGCTGAAAATGCTCTCCTGAACTAGTTTCAGTCACACTTGAGAAACATCCACCTCCATGAGAAAAAGAAAAGAAGAAAATAGAAAGAGTGATCATGATGTACAGTCCACTTTATCCATGTCTGAAGGCAGTCCATGTTATCCATATTTTAAGGGCATTCTGTCTCTAGGGTCAACTTCCTTATAGAATGGCATTCAGGCCTTCACTGCCCTATGATGCACGACCTTCACCTTCTAAGAAAATAATTCTTTTCAACATCTTAAAAAAACTATGGAGATAACCTACTTTTGTCGATTGGCAGTGATTGCATGGATGCCAAAAGCAAGATTTATTTGAAATTTGATCATTGTTATCCTGTTTGACGATATACCTTCAGATATGCTCACATTTCAATCCATCTTGCCTTCCCATTTGGAAGTGATTAGGTAGTCGGGACTCGGGAGAGTTCAGCTAAATGAGCAGAGATGTTTTGATTAAGTAATCGACTTTTTGCTTACAGGTTATTCTGTTCTAACATATCTGCAATGTATCGCAGGTGTTTCCATTGAAAGCTCTCCAGATTTTTACTGAAGATGAACTTGAGCACTTACTTTGTGGGGAACAGAATTCTTGGATGGTGGGTATTTTCACCCTTGAATGTCATATAACTAATTTTGAATCTTAAACCATTCACTTAAGTCTGGTTTTATAACAGTTTGATGAGCTCCTGGACCACATAAATTTTGATCATGGTTACACCGCTACCAGTCCGCCTGTCATCAGTGTAAGTTTTTATGTTATTACCTTGATAGTATCTTAATCATGATTTCTTTTGCACATGATGTTAAGAATTGGCTGAATTTTATCCTACATTGCAGTTGTTGGAGACCGTACAAGAATTTGAATGTAATCAACGAAGAGCTTTCCTACAGTTTGTGACTGGAGCACCTCGACTTCCTCCAGGAGGTTTTGCTGCCCTCAACCCAAAGCTGACTGTTGTTCGTAAGGTAATTTTCAATAACATTAAACATATGGAGAAAAGGTTCCCTTTTCAGGATTGTTCTGATTTGATGTCCAAACCATTTTTTTGTTTGTTTGTTTTTTGCTTCAAACAGCACTGCAGTGACTGCGCAGACATGGAATTGCCGAGTGTGATGACATGTGCCAATTATTTAAAGCTTCCTCCATACACTTCCAAGGTAATTTTCTCCTCCCACGTTGCCTCCTACCATTCCTTTCAATCTTTTGACAATTTGGACTGCCGTTACTTTTGCAACTAGTTTTTGCAAATGATAACTAGTAACCAAATTAAGGATGTAAATAGTAACTGATAGCCAGGTAATGCCTCAACTCAAATCATAGAGGAAGTTGTTTGTACTTTGTAGTACAGACTACAGAGTCTACAGACAAATAGGCATTTATTTGTAAATGTTCGAATACCTATCTCCACCCAAAGCTATGACCTTCTGAAGGGCTCAATTAAACAAGTTATCACTCCTATCGTCATTAACTTTCTAGATGTTATTCTGACATAAAAAGGGCCTCAATGAAGAGGATGCCACTTCATCATCAATTAGGTTTTCTCAAGGTTACAAGAAGAATACAAAACTTATGAGAAGAATTACTCTAAGCATGTTGCTTTCCTGTCTAATTATTTTTTAGGCCCTGCCTGGCAAGGCAATAAGAAATACTCAAAGCTTATCTGGTCATCACCGCTGAAAAAACTGTTTGGCAATCGGAATGTTTATGGTGGGGTAGAATATTCTCGGTGATTTTTATTTGGGATCTTCCCTCATATTAAGATAAAAGGGGTCAGATATCTCACCCCCTGAAAATTTCTTCATTCCAACTTTCTCTTGGCCAAACAAAGAATATGGAATATCTTTCAAATCCTATGATGTATGAGGTCTTGCATATGTTTTTAAGGCTAAAAGCAGTTTCTTGCCATACTTTTATGATCTTGCAGGAAACGTTGCGGGAAAGGCTATTGTATGCGATTACAGAAGGACAGGGATCTTTCCACCTTTCTTAATGGATTCCAGGCAGCAGCCGGTGATGTAAATACACGGACGCTGACACGGACAAGCTGTTTAAGGGGCGTTGCTTCAGGTTTTGCAGAGAAGACCGAAATGATGATTCCATCGCCAGCAAATTGTGAAAAAAGACTGGAAGGGGGGTGCTTCGTCTTCATCAATTGTAGATGCGTCATCGGATACTTCTCTTGTTTCTTCACCAATTGTAAATTTGTACATGACACAGCTGGGAAGCGGTTGTTTTTTTTGTTTTGTTTTAATCGTGTACAGGGCAACACGTAATGTCCATAGCCAAGAATGCTTATCTTGTACAGAGGGCAAGGTGTCGATTAGCACTAACAGGTTGCAGGAGAGTGGCGTTCATCAGCTTTCACAACAGGGGGACATGACATTGATTAGAATTTCGAGTCACGTGCGACCTCTCGAACTTTGTGGTCAATGACTGGATCTTTTCCATTTGGGCGCTCTTTTGTTGGTGGTTGTTCCTTCTGTATGACCACTGCTGTTAACATGATTAGACGGGCAGAAGTCTTCCTTGCAATTTGGTGAATGCTGTCACTCTGTTTGCCACGGTCATGGTTTTAAAAGATGGTTCACAGTAAAAGTGGTATTCGGTTGCCCACTGTCTCCGATCGACATGTTTGACTAAAAAAAATAACCGTTAAGCAGTCTGCGAATTTTATATTTGAAGGCTCCCTGGATGGTCACATTGTTGTGACTCAAATTTAATATGGAGATCGAAATATCTACGAGATTTATTACCATGTCCCCCTGTTTTATCAATTACAAATCTAGTTCAAATTTAGTCAACGAGATGCACTCATCCTGTAAAGCTTTATTCTCGTTGCTAGTATACAAAGAAAGAAGCATGACTGCTTGGACGTTGCAATGTTCGACCTTCAGATGTCAGTGGGTAGTTCCCTAGCTAGATTTTCGGGATATCCGGCCGGACTTTCTCTCGGTCGTAAACTCCCCAGTGTCACGAGAGAGCTAAAAGCCAACCAAATTCATGTACCATGAACACGGCTTTGTAAGAACAATCTCATGGAGTTGATGAATCTTAATTTTAGTTTTAAGTGAAACTCCTTTCGTACTCTTGCTATCTGCACATATGATTGCCATTGGCCCGTAACGTCACGAGATGTTCTGCAATTGAAATGTAACTCACCGGCTTATCCCAAATTAAACAATTTTTTTGAGAGAAATCTGTCTCCATAATGAGGGGAAACAATGCCACAAGTTAAACGAACAACATATGAGCTGTCTGTCCTCTGACAGTGCTTGATCTTTGGATAAGCCACATTTATTTTTCTCATCCCACACTTGTCTGCATGTCCATATAATTATTCCGCTTCCTTCCGACGATTATTCTGCACATTTTTGTTTTTTGGTTGGAAATCCTACTCTATTATTAAACATATGTACACACAAAACACTTTCTTATAAATCCTTCTTAAACTTGACCCCTACAGGGTTTGACCTTTGGCTACCAAAGTGTACATGGGGAGTCTTTACCAACTAAGCCACTCCTTGAGTACACTATTATTCTAGACATAAGAGTTCCACATCAATGAGCAATATACTCCCTGCCGATCTAATCACCTGTAAGGAGTATTGAGGTATAGACTACCACAAACTTACGGGATAAATTTTCCTTTCCACCCTGTGCCAATTATGTTCCCAATACCTCCGGTATACTCTGTAAATATCACTTGTTTGGAAGAGGACATAAAAGTAGCGGTCACATTAGACCTTTGTGGCAGCTTCAAGCATCACCATCAGCCGCGAATTCAGAATTTTGTAGATGGGCAAGATTTTGACCACATCCTTCAGACGCCACCAAAACGGATCTTCCCGATAGCCAGGCCTGTACCCTAAACAGCATTCCTCTCCGCTACAATTCCTTGATTGCTTGGCTCAGAGCCCAAGTAGTATATATCTCTTCCCCAAAGCAAAACCTTTGCTCATTCCTTGACACAGATTTGAGCATACCTTGGTCACAGGATTCCTCCATATGCATCAACAACACCACAGGCATCCTCCTCAAATGAAATCTTATCCAATTCCCTCAGACTGATGTAGATCTCATCAACAGAGCAACGGTATTATCCCTATCTCAATGTCCAAACAAACATTGGCAACCCGGGTGATTCATGATTCATAAATTTGGTTAGAGACTAGCAAGGACTTGCTTCAGCCTGGTAGAGAATTGCTATGGTGGCAGATACCAGTATGTTCGTAGTTTTCTAGTCCTCCAAGTCTTGTCAGTTCATGTCGACCAATGGGAACAGTGAGTGCAGCAAGTATCACTCGTGGAGGTTGATACCTCTACCAGAATGTTGCAGTTGCGAGAGATCAAGAACCAATCTTGGCGAGACTCTGCCGCACTGCGCTCGCCAGCTCCTGCTGGCCGATCCCCGCCAGCCCCTCAACCACCCGCTGCCTCGCCTTGATGTAAGGGATGAAACCCCTTTTGGACATTTCCACAACCATCTTGCCCGCCATAACGAACTCCCTGCCCTCCAGGCACCCCTCTACCGCCGATTCGTACTCCTCGAACCCCACGGCGAGCCCTTCCCCCGCCAAGAACCTCACCACCTCCGCAGCCGCTCTCCCTTGCCCTTCCCTCCTCAACGCCGCCACCAGCATCCCCACGGTCCCCTTCCTCGGCGTCATCCCTTCTCCCGCCACCATCTCCCTCATCAGCTCCGCCGCCACCGCCACACCCGCCCCCGCGGGGAGACCCCCCCTCCCGTCCCGGGCGCAGCATGCTTCGATCACGGTGCAGTAGCTCTCCGAGTCCGGGACGCACCCGGCGCCGCCCATCCCCCGGAGGACGCCGACCGCCTCCTCGGCATCGGAGGAGGAGCAGAGGGCGGAGATGAGGTAGTTGCATGTGCGCACGTCGGGCCGGCAGCCGACGTCGTGCATGGACGAGAGGAGCCGCGACGCTGGGCGCCGGTGGTGGCGGCGTCGGAGGTGCACCCAGGACAGGGCGAGGGAGCGTCGAGTGGGGGGAGGCGGGGAGTACCCGGATCGGATGCCGGTCTGCAGGACGGCGATGGCGAGCGGGAAGTGGACGGAGGGGTGCCCGCCGAGCGCTTCGGGGTCCGCCGGGATGAACAGGGAGAGGAGGGCAGCGTAGGCCGGGTGGGGGAGGGAGCGGGGGCGGAGGGGAATAAAGGACTGGAGGATGTCATCGACAAAGCGAGCAGCGAGGGGTGGGGGGAGGCTGGACAGGAAGGAGAAGGGGTTGTAGCCGGGGTCGGAGGTGGAGGTGGTGGTGGCGAAGGAGGAGAGGATGTGGGGTATCTGGAGGTGGTTGTTGGCTTCGACGGCGGTTCTGATGGAGAGCTGGAGAGGGGACTCCGTGTGGGATGGCGGACTGCAGTGATGGAGATGGCGGCCGCGGCGGAGGAAGAAGAGGAGGCGCCGGGTTTGGTTCCATGCGGCGACGGCCATGGCCAGGGTAGCGATGGGGTCTGCCGTCTGTTAACGGAAAGCATCTCTGCTTGGAAGTTGATTATTAAAAAAAGAGGTTTCACGTATGCAACTTCTGTTTAAAAAAAAATTACGTATGAATTTGATAGTGTGGCGATAAATTTCAGTTAAAAAAGTTTCATAAAATAGTTTTTCTTCTTTATTTCTATTTAAAGTTTAAAAGTTTTTTTAATATATATGTGGGAGATGTTCACATGGGATCGACCCCGTGACAAATTATCATGGGACCAAGATCTTGGCCCTTAAATCCATGGGAGACCTCTTAAATGCATGGGAGACCTCATGCATTTAAGGGCTCCAATCTTGGCCCCATAACAAAATGCCATGGGGTCGGCTCCACGTGAATATTTTCTTATATATATATATATATATCACTTAATTAGGGCTCGTCGTGCTGACAAGTCAGGTCGTTCCTGTCCCTGACAGCATCACAAGTTAACTGGGATCTGATCTAACCCATCCGAGTAGACCATTTGAGTTTTTTTTCCTGTTAATTGGTTTTTTAAGGTTTCAATTTTTTTTGAGCTCATTTGAAGCATGCAAAAGAACCACCATTATTATGGAGGTTCTTAGTCTTTTTTTTTAAGCCTAAGTTTAAGGGGTTTAGGTTTTCCTCAACGAGGAGTGTGTGAGGGAGAGTGTTGACCCTCCGCTGATTTCTCTCTCATTGGGTTAAACAGTCGATCGATAATTCGATTAATAAATCAACCCTAAAAGATCCACCGTTAGACCATCGGTGTTTATTAGCTCATTTTTAAATTGCGTTTAAGAAGTTTAAACCTTTTTAGCCCATTTTGAAGCTCGTAAAAGATCCGCCATCTCCATTGTGATTTTTTAACCTATTTTTCAAGGTTTAAATTTAAGTTGTTAAGAAAATGATGATACGAGATAATTTAAATATTAAAAGTAACCGGACCATACCGTAGCGATATATGGGGATTGGAGTCAGCCAACCATGCACTTGATTCGCATACAAATAGTATATATGCAAATGTAAATTTAGGAAGAAATCTCATGTAATTTCATTTCTGACAGAGTGACAGGACATGTATCCTTAAAAAATGTACCTGACATCTAATTTTATTATCAGAAAAAAATGCACAACACAATATAACGACAGTGTATTGCAAACGTCGAGACAATAGGTAACTCGTAAAGTCAGGAAAAGTGTTACCTTAATCCTCGTATTACATATTTTAAAAAAATTTATGAGAAACATGAGTCAAATCACTCCGAGAAAGTCTATAATCACTAAACAACGTGTCAAAAAGAGCACTGAGCGATTGCAGGAGATAACTCTCCAATATTTAAGTCGAAGATGCACATAGATAAATACAAAAGAGTAAAGAGAGGGAGAGAGTGACTAGAAGAACATCAAGTACTCGAAGAAGTGGCTTGAAGTCTGGAGACAGTGGCGATCTCTCTATATCTCTCTGGTGGTAGGAGCGTGTCTGTGCAGGTGTCTATAAGCGAGTTGCAATCTGTTCTCTTAGGTCCCTTCGTGACCCTATTTATATCATTCACTTTGGCATCGTCTATTTCCCGACTTAACAAAGACGTGGTTAGTGGAGCAATAAATTGTTCGATTGTGGAGATCATATGTTACTCACTCGCCCGTTCTCTGAAGGACATCGTGACAGGCATTTCGACGGAGCGAGTGAGATCATACCTCTATCAGGTGCAATTCTCGTAACTCCGGTCTCAACGTTCATCTGTCGATTTATTTCATGACGTCACGTGCATAGAGATTAAGCTCGCAGGCTGGCCAGTCCCGAGTGGACCTCAATTGGGTGACGTTCCTTGACCGTGGACTGGTTGAGGATGACCGTACTGAGCTTGACGATAAAGGACCACTCTAGACCTAACATTACGGGGCTGCATCGGGGCCTTGCAATTTTACCCCTCCTCATTATTCTATTACATTTCAATATAATATATCAGGTTACTAATATATTAAACTGAAGATGATATTGTATCACGTTCTTGTTTATTATATAGTGTGACCATTTTTAAAAATTAAAATTATTAAGGTCCTAATCAATTATCTAAACATTCCAGACCAACATAGTCCATGTCCTTCGGCAATTTTCTTTGGTCATCGAATACCTAAACTGCTTACAATCTTGGTATCATGGCATGTGTTCCCCCCTATGTGCTGCCAGCCAGTTACATGTATTAAGACGCCAATTAACAATAGTTGGAGGCTAACTCAAAAGTGAGGGAAGGCAATGGAAATGTTGGATTGGCTATGAAGCACATAGATCCACCACCTCTGTGCAGCCGGGTCTGTTTGCTATTATGGTAGACAAAACACCTGTCTGTATCAAGGGAAGGAGGGGTGATCTGGGAGTGGATTATTTGATACACAGGTAATTGATTAGCTGGTCGACCTAAGGCCAAGTGAGGGTGGTGCGCTGCGCGCCAAGCCCTTCCCCCTCCGGTCGCGGGAGCCCCCCGCGGAATTGTTGGTGGGGGGGAGCTCCCGCCGGGAACTCCCCCCCCCCCTCTCCTTCACCACCTACCGGTGGTGGCTCTACACGCTGGTTCGTCCAGCGGAACCTTCACCGTCGGCCCCGGCCTCGGTGGCTTTTGTCAGGTGGGGGAGTCCCCGTAGGGAACCCCCCTCCCCAGGTGCACTTCCTGTTCCCCTCCTCCGCCTCCCTCTGGCCCTCTCCTCCCCTCTCTGCCCTCCCCCCCCCCTTTGTTCCTTTTCCTCCCCCTTCTCTCTGTGTCCCCCCGCCCCCCCACGTCTCTCCAATCGTCTCCCCTTTTTATCCCCGCCGATCCATCCGCCCCTCCCTCCTTCCCTGGCTCCCCACCCCCCAGTTCTTCTCTCTCCTGTCGGCCCCGACCTCCCAACCCTTCCCCCCCCTCCCTCCGCCGACCTTCTGCCCTCCCCACCTCTTCCCCCGTTCCCTGAACTCATCGCCGGCCCACCCGCCATCCCACCCACCCGGCCCCCCTCCCCTCCTCTGCGCCGGTTTCTCCGCCCCCCCCCCCCCCTCCACCCCCCGACTCCCTGGCCCTCCGCCCCTTCCCCGCCTCCCTCCCTGTTGTTCCCCCTGCCTCGACGACCGCTGCCCCCCCACCCCCGTAGACCTCTCCCCCTCAGCGTCGCCCCCACCCCCGTAGACCTCTCCCCCTCAGCGTCGCCCCCCCCCCCCCATCTTCTCCGTTTTATCCCCCCCTTCCCTCCTCTACCTCCCTGCCCGCCGCCCCCGCCTACGCTACCGTCTACCTCCTGTCGTCCAGCCCACACTGTTAGTCTCCCCAAACCTTTTTGAAAGCCCATCCCCTTCCCTCTTCTACCCCCTCCACCCGCCGCCCCTGCCTCCTGCCACCGTCGTCTACCTAAATCCTCTTGTCCCCCACCCCCCCTCCCTACTGTCCCTGGTCCTCTCTTCCACTGGTTTGGGCATTCCCTCGGACACTGTCGAATGGGTCAAGTCCTCGTGTTGCATGTTATGGGTCTCCTCCCTCGGTCTCGAAGAAGCTCGGAGATTTAGCACTTTCCTCCCGTATCCAACCGGATATTGACCTCCCGAGTTCTCTTTTCTCACGGCTGTATACAAGAGCGGTTCGGCAGCCAAGTGCGCCCCGAGGATGAACCCGGCCACCTTCGGCATCGGCTAACTCTTCTTCGGTTCTCTGGAACTCCCACCCTCGGTGGTCACCTGTGTTCTCCATGAATCCCCGATACCCTCCCTATTTGTACGTTGCTATGACGTCAATATGGGCTCAGTCTGATCTATCTGTACGGTTTGGGTTTTCTTCTTTCTCATGTAATCAGCTTGTTCCTCGTATGAAATGAATGATCTATCTTGTTTTCCAAAAAAAAAAAGGTAATTGATTAGCTGATTCCAAATTCTGATTGGTAGATGACAATTCATATATATATATATATATATATATATATATATATATATATGGAAGCTAAATGTAAAATTGATTTGTATCGATCAGAACTTGGAGTCGAGCATCTTGCAATTCATTTCGGGACGATAAATATGTGGGGGTGGATAAAGAGGACCTTGGAGATGGTAGGACTAATCCACCATATTGCATATATAAATTGACAATATGTCATGCCTTCACCTGGCTCTCAAAACCAAGGAAAAAGGATGTGGTAGCTGAAGGAGAATAGACAAATCAACAACAAATTACATGATTGAAACACCGATATGGCATCATAGATTTGCTAAAATGAACCGACTTGCTCAAGAATCGAGTCTCACATGGTCCATGTTTCTGATTCATGTGGGGCCAAATGCAAAGCATTACTTGCATATGGAATGTCCCATCACTCTATCAAGTCCAGCATGAGCCGCTTCAGTGGTATCACCACTTGAATAAATAGATGACATCGCCGATTATCAATGTTGACCACTGCTTTTTATATATCCAATACGACTTGAATGTCCGAGGATGGAAGGAAAACGGAATGAGCCTAATGTTCATTACCAGTATAGCAAAAACTCTTGATACATTTGTAGTTTGTATAGATGATGAATACAGTCTGCACTAGGTTCCCACATTAAGTCGCAAGATGGGATGCATAACAACAGGCTTCACCCACAAGATCCAATCACTTGAGCATCCACAGAGCGGACCTTTTTACTTTGTTCCATGCGATCTTCACATTATTGGGCGCCTACAAGACTAACTGATTGTGTGTGGAAATAAATGACTAGATGTCATCCAAGAATCTACGTGGTATCACCAACAAAAATCACGGGGTGCTGGCAGTTGACAGGCTTTTATTGTATTTCGTACAGTCATATGGACCAACATCCTGATTTTTCCGCTTCACCTGAATGGGTCCACCATGTGAGCGATCAATGAGGAAACAAAAGAAAACAATGCATAAAGGAAGAGATGCAGGATCCTTGCGCAATATTCATAGGAAAGCATACACTAAATACATAGTTAATCAAATGATAATTATCCTCATGTAGCTTTGAAATCGGTTTCAAATCAGAATGAAGCTGTTAACAGAAAAGGTAATACAGTTGGAAAAAGGTGAAGTTAGAAAAATACTCTAATCTCATTATGCATTTCTTGCTGGAATAACCCCGCCCCACCTCCAGAAGACCCATGTCTGATATTGAAAAATGGACAACTCCACCACCCTGTTCATTGTTCCATTCCCCTTCTTGTCGACTCCGCAATTCTAGAGCAATATTTGAACTGAAGATTGATATATGTATCTGGTTTCATGAGCTGGTAGACTCAGTTCAAGTACCATAAATGGGGTGTTTCCAGGTTGTGCTTCTCATAGAGAAAACAAAATACTACATGAATTTCTCTGTCCTTTTACAGTACCCAACATTACCTTTCTTTATCAACCTTCATCATGAAATTGCTTTTTAAGCTTATTATTTGATTTCCAAAAAATATAAGGGGAAAAAGAGGATCATCCTTTTACACCCCTCTTAACCTTTAACTAAGCAAATAATTCCAGCCACAAGAAAATAGAAAAGAGCAAATCAGAAACACACTATGAAATTGCTAAATTTAAGCTTATCATTATGACTCTTTCTAAAATCAAGAGGATGATGTCAGAGAGGAAGTGCCAAAATTGAAGCTATCAAAGATCAGTACTAAAGAATGTAATTTTAGTCCTTAAAGAAAAGGTCCAATCTTTCCTAACTACAGACAGGTTTCCATGGAGATGTCCATCTCAGTGGAAGTAGTACAGAAGTATCGATTCAATATGAATCCAATACAAGATAGTAAATTTTTTGCTTGAGGTAACAGGGGCAATAAAATATACTAACATAGAATTCATAAGCAATTGACTTATCAACAGTGTAATAAAAGCAAAAAGATGCACACATAGGAAAGTAAGAGAACATATGTACCGGTGACCATGGACCCAGCTCTGGAGTTTGTTTATCTGGTGGAGAGTTTTGTACTGCACCAGTCTTCATTTGGAGAACGTCCTGCATCATATCACAAAAATCTTGAAATCTTGAAAACTAGCAAAATACCCATGTATACACCTGCCATTGCAATTTACTTAGAATAATAGCAGGAAAAACATATGGTTAATGGCACTCTAAATTTCAAAAATAAAACAACAGGAAGATCTGCCTCCTGTCTGTTTCACAGCGTTATTTTTTTTGTGGAAGCCTAAAACTAGTAATAGCTAACAAACAGCATCATATCAAACCTAACAAGTTTGAAAACTTTGTATGCCTCAAACGATGGAAAACCCACAGTTTATCTTGAATAAATGGTGGGCTATACCCAGTGGTGGGGCTTTTCCGCAGAAAGGGGGACTTAGAATATTCCTTCACAAAGGGGAAAGATATAGCCCACATTTACTGTATCATGATCCTCCACAGGGGAATGTCAAAATGTTGCCCCTACGCCAATCATTAACTTCAATCTTCAGGTTCTAGGGACTTGAATAGATTTTGTTTTTGTCAATTTTCCCTTCTTCAAGTTCAAGTACAGAGAACACACCTTCACAAAGAGAGAAAGATATATGTATGTATATACATATATATGTATATATATATATAAGCAAAATAATTACTTTACCAATGCATGGAAATTATCTATGCAATTGGGACCATTTTTAACTGTTAAGCAAATTTACATCCAACTATGTTTCTCTCCTTCAGAGTTATCGCTAGGATTAAACTCAACAGGTCACATTTTCTAAAACATAATCTAAAATGTCCGTAATCATTACATGTTCGCTGCATCGCTTGGTAGCCAGCTAGTCACCTACAGTATTTCCCTGGACCCTGATATTCTCACATTGACTGACACGGTACAGTCGATACAACATTGAAATCTAATCCCGTCCGTTGCTTAATCAGAAGCTCCGACACTCCAATATGGACAAGCAGAAGTCACTTCAATCCTCAAATAGGGAAACTTACATGTTCAAATCATGTCAACCAATAGCTGTGTAGGAGAACTATATTTGATCACATTGTTGCACAACTCATTGTCAACATCATATCAATGTGTCTCCTGAAATGATTGCTGATTGACCACAATTTGCAAAAGGCATTCTCTCTATGTTCAAATCATATCAACTAATAGCTGTGTAGAACTATATTTGATCACATTGTTGCACAACTCATTATCAACATTGGATCAATGTGTCTCCTCAAATGATTGTTGATTGACCACAATTTGAAAAAGGCATTCTCTCCGAATGCTTTTTGTGCTTCTGAAAAGGATGGAGTTGGGGGGCAGGCTCAGTAAATCTAGTCGTATGATAGAATTCTCATCTCAATCTATAGGCCCCATAAGGAATGGAGTATTAAGTCAATCAACCGTAGGTCTCAAACAAATTGCAATCAGCTAGGAAAGAAATAGGATTAAAAATTCCTGTAAATATCATCTTGTGAAACACTGCTCTTAGTCATGAAGAGGTGTTATTTGACTTGGGCATTTGGTAACAAATCAGCACTAATCTTATTCTCTAATATTGCTCTCTTAATTCATCACTGCTTTGGAAGCAAAACTGCCATTCAAATAGAACCACCAATGAACTTGAAACACTATATTTTACAAGGTATGAAAGCAACATCAATGCCCAGATAAAGCCCAGTGCACTTGAAACCGCTATATTTTTACATTTTACACCAGTTTTCCGATTTCTGTATTCATGCTATCATAATTTTATATATGTAATCAACCAGATGTCAACAGTCACAATTCTTTTTTTGAAAGTGTCAACAGTCAACGGTCAAAATTCTTACTCTCTGAATAGATAAACTAAACATACAGATAACATGTAGTATTCAGTGCCTCTGCTCTGTGCCAATGTGCATAGTGTATGGTCATCCCATATTATCCTATATGGATTATAGAGCTACTTACGGAATAATTATGCCATCAAACATCATAATTTCCTGGATAATGAAGCTACAGGGTGGGAGGCTGGGGAAACCAAGTCACCAGTAGCCTGAGCCATGGGCAGTTGAACATAATACTGATATATATGCATCCACACACATATACATGCTAAGTGGAGAAGTCAATATGAAGTGGGCAATAAGGAATAGAGCGTCTAAAAGGTGCAGGCAGCAGAAGGGGTTGAAAAGGGAGGAGAGAATATAAGGATTTGGTAGTGGAAGAACATGATATTTTTCTTTCCATGTCTCATTTTGCTTTAGTACACCTGATATAGAAGACCTTTTTCCTGGCGATCATTTTTTAAGTGGTTTTTTTCCAGTTAATCACAGTGATTAGTTTTCGTGTATTGGCCCTCCTTTGACGCTGAACAGTTAAATAGCATTTGAGTATCTTATTAGAGACTTTTACCAAAACATCCATAGGTCCTACTACAACTACCCAATACTTCACTTGCGTGTGTCCAGCTCATTAGTTGTACTACATGTACCAATGTTAAATAGACCCAAAACCAAGTCATCTCAGCCCAGAACTAAGGGTAAAAAATAAGAAAATGGTCTAAGCAGCATAGCAATTTTCAGTCACAGACGAAGAATTCTTTATATCATTCTTTAAGGCGTTTGCAAGTTACAAAATTCCTTGTGCTCTTATTCTCACAACTATTTTCACATATTTTGCAAAGACATGAAAATGATAGTTGCAAGAATATTTCTCTGATGCTAAAAAATATGCCCTTTTCCCCTGCTTCAACGTCACCACTTGCCATGGAAAAATAAAACCCAGGAAATATTCTCCCACCCACTGCCCCCACACTCTCTCTCCCCAACCCCACTCCCTCCCTCCCTCCCTCCCTCTTCTTCTCTCCATGCGAGAAGTTGAAGATGTGTGTCTATTTTGCAATCATTTTCCTATGAAATTTACAAACATGTGTTTTTTCTTTTTGGTAAAATCATTTTCCTTCCAAGGAGATATTTCCCATGATCCTTCATTCCCCAGACAAATCCAAGAATGCAGAGCCTCCACCCAGCCCCTACCAACTCTTAATTCTATACCCCTGAAATCATCATATTCTAGTACCCTTATAATTGTCTAAAAGATGCAGTTATGCCACTCAGTCTGATATCAATAGTCATGTAAGCTCCATAAAAGAAATTTCCAACACAGTTGAAGGATCAAGATATTACCATTAGACCATTCCAAAAGAACTCTCTCTAAGCAGGAACACATTAGTCATTTCCCTTCCAAACTTGAGTGATTAATGGGGTGTTTGGTTACATTTTTTTCTCTTCTTTTTTTCTCAAACTTAAAAATAGGAGCAGAGAACTCAATTAACCACGTTTGGTAGGTGCTTCCTTAATTTTAGTGAAGAAATCGACTACGTTCAAATCTCTTTCCAAATAAAAACAACTCCGGAGCAATTTTTTTTTTAGAAACGCTCGCTACCCCGCTGCACCCCTCTCCCTCCTCTCTTCCGGCCGCGCCCACCTGCCCCGTTCCTCTCCCCTCTTCCGGCCACACCCGCCTGCTGGCTGCACCCGGCTTCCTGCCGCACCCGCCTGCCAGCTCGGAAGAAGTCATCTTCTCCGCCGCTCTGCTCCTTGCAACTGCCCAAGTCGAGGAGGTCGTCCACGGAGAAGTCCTCCCAGAGAAGGCGCTACGGTCCCTCGTCGGCGTTGCGCGCCATCTCTGCTCGCAGGGCGGAGATTTGAGCAGCAGATTGGGAGGTTGTTCGTGTTCAATTCCTTCGTCTTGCTTCGATCGCTCCGCCATGTCGGTGCGGAGGCGGACCTTGCCCAAGGTGATCGTCCTCGGGGACAGCGGGTGCGCTTTTCTCTTCCTCTTCTCGTACCTCGTCTTCTTGTTGTTGGAGATTTCGCTCAATTTTTGTTTTCTTCCGGAATCATCGTGTTCGTTCTTTCCGAGTTCTATGTTTACGGTTGTTAGGCGTGCGAATTGTCCTGCTTAGTTACGTGCTTGCTGTTTGCCTTTTTTACAGGGTGGGGAAGACGTCCTTGATGGACCAGTATCTTTTGTTCTTCGCTTCGAGGATCTCCTTTTTGCCAATTTTTTTTAGTGCGCGTGAGCCTTTATTTTGGAATCTTGCTGCATCCTCGTCTATGATGTTAATGTATTCAAGTCATTTGACACCTCTTGATACCTGGCATGATGAATTTCTGAACCAGTGGTGGGTAGGGGCAGATTCTCTCTCTACAGTTGACTGAACAACTCCCCCCCCCCACCCCACCCCCACCCCTACCCGGGGTTTTTCCATGTCGACTTAATAAAAGAAAAAAATCTATCTACCAAACACGTATATACAATTTTTAAAAATTAGGTAACTTTTACCAAACAAGTAGTGAACAGTTTACATCACTTTCAAAAATTAAGTAAAAAATTGACATGGCATAAATTTTAAGAGAGAAATAGTTTTAAAGAAAAAAGTGATTCCAAAAGCCCTATAAATTACAGAGGTACAAAAACAAAGGCTCTAATGTTATGTAATACGATATGCTGATTTTAGGAGAAATACAACAGATTACAAAAACATTCTGTGGTGAGGTTAGCTTATAGTGACCCTCAGGTCATTATACCATGTAATTATCTTAAGACCCTAAACCTCTAGGGTTAAGGAAAATATGGATTTTCTCCTTTAAACATGGTATCAGAGCAGGCTTAGAGCACCGGCGCCGCCGGCCTCTACCCGCCGCCATCACCACCGACATCTGCTACCCCGCGCCCCTCCCTGAGCCTACGGCAGCCCCGTCACGGCCTGCAGGGCAGCTGCTAGCAGACCCCGGCGCTGCTGGTTGACGGCCCGCCGCATCGTCGTCGTCCTGCGCAGGAACAGGAGCGCAGCTCCCATCCCCTACGACGCCGGCTGCTGGACCTGCCGCTGCCGCGTGACCTCGGGCTTCCTGTGCTGTCTCCCGCTCTGCCTCAACCCACTCAGGCTCCAATTGAGACAGATCTATGACTGTTTCTGTCTACCCGTTGTCGATGACCATCTCCCTTGTTCGTGATATTTTCTGAGGTCTTTATGTTGATCTTTTGATCCATTGTTCTGCCTCGTCCTACTTGCATTTATGGCTATTTCATCTTCCTCTGTACCTGAGCCCAAACATCAGCCAGGCTTTGGCACCTCTGTCCGCCTCAATGGCAGCAACTATCTACTTTGGGCTCAGGCTTTTAAATTCTTGGTGGGCTCTCAGAAGAAATTGGCCCATCTTTCTTCACCTCTGGCCGACAAGAAGGACGAGGTGGCCTTTTCTACCTGGCAAGCGGACGACTATTGCATCATGACTTGGCTCTTGAACAGCTTGGAGCCGCATGTGGCCTCTAATATCATGTTCCTTGGCACTGCCAAAGAGATGTGGGACACTCTCCGTAAGATGTACTCTAATGACAAAAACATCTCACGTGTCTATGAGCTTTTCGAGACCTTCTTTACATTTCACCAGGCTGGGTGTTCTCACCACGAGTACTTTGCTGCCTTGAAGGGTCTTTGGGATGAGATCTGCATGTATCAACCTCCTACCACGGATCTCCAGGAGATAAAGAAACAACGTGAGGAATTGCTTGTTGTCAAGTTCCTCTTGGACTTGATGATGACATGACCCACATTCATGGTCAACTTCTTGCAGACGACTCTATTACTTCTTTATCCGGTGCTTTGTCACCGGTTCTTCGTGCTTCGACTCGCTCCACATTACAAGTGCCATCTTCTGCATCTGAGCATTCTGCCAATGCTGCACACGGTCGGAGTCGTGGACATAGTTGAAGAAGGTCCACTTATCTTCCATGTACTCATTGTTGCAGATCTAATTATCCCTCTGATCGATGTTGGCAGAAGTTTGGACGTCCTCCGTCTGATCGTGCACATGTTGCTCAGGATGCATTACCCTCAGCTCCCACGAAGGAAGTAATCAGCATCTCTAAATCCAAGTATGATCTCCTGTTGCAATCCACCATCACTTCTGGACAGGCTCAGTCTACTGCATCCACTTCTGGTATTGCCTCCGCCGCTGCTTATGGTAAGTGTCAGATTCTTGACTCTGGTGCCTCTACACACATGACAGGTAACCTGACCTCCTTTCATTCTCTTTCCCTTACCTCCTCTTTACCTCCTGTCTCAGTTGCTGATGGTTCCCTTTCTCTTGTCTCAGGCAGTGGGATAGCCTAGCCCACTCTCACTCTTCGACTAGATGATGTTCTTTATGTTCCACAATTCCCTGTTAGCCTTCTTTCCATTAGTTCTATCACTCGTTCTTTATCTTATTCTATGACATTTTTCCCTTCTTACTATGTTTTTCAGGACCTCCAAACGGGGAAGACAAGTGGTGACGATCGTGAATCAAGAGGGCTATATTATTTGGCTGTCGATAGTCCTTCCACTCGCGCCGTGCATCTCTCCTCTCAGGACGATGTGTTCCAATAGCATTGTCGGCTTGGTCATCCTCTAGTTTCGGTCGTCCACGATATCATTTTCTTGTCGACTCCAACCTCTCATCTTCAATGTGAGGCTTGTGAACTTGGCAAGCATTCTCGTGTGTCTTTTCCTTCCCGCGTCAGTCCTAGGTGTTCAGCCCCCTTTGCTTTAGCCCATTCTGATGTATGGTGTCATAGTCGTGTTGCCAACTTATTTGGTTATCGGTACTATGTTCTTTTTGTTGATGATTTCTCTCGAATGACACGGGTCTATTTGTTGAAGCCTCGCTCTCAAGTGTCTGATGTAATAATTTCCTTTTGCAATGAAATAAAGACTCAACTTTCCACCTCTATTAAGGTTCTTCACACAAATAATGGTTTGAAGTATATGAACTCTATTGTCTCCAACTTCTGTTCTTCACAAGGGATTATTCATCCGACTACATACCCTTACACTTCCCAACATAATGGTGTTGCTGAGCGCAAGCATAGGCATCTCCTGGACGTGTCACATACTCTCCTTCTTCAGATGCATGTCCCTCAGATTTTTTTGGGGTGATACCATTCTTACTGCCTGGTATCTCATTAACAAGCTGCCCTCTTCTGTTGTTGGTGGCAAATCTCCCTTTTCTGTTCTACATCTGAACAAATTACTGTTTGCCTTACCCCTTCACATTTTTGGATGTGTCTCCTTTGTTCATTCTCTTGGTCCTGGCCACCACAAACTCTCTCCTCGCTCTGTCAAGTGGATCTTCCTTGGCTACTCTCAGACTCAGAAGGGTTATCGTTGTTATGGCCCTGTCTCTAAGAAACAATTTACTTTAGCCGATGTATCCTTCTTTGAGTTGACACCTTTCTACTCTCCCCCACACCTTGCTCCCATGGACGAGTCTCCTTCTATTCCTTTACCTCCTGTCACTATAATGGACCCGGTTCCGACATCCACAGATGCTCCTTTGCAGGTTTATTGACGTCGACGTGCACAACCTCCTGATCCATCATCGTAGCCAACGCCTCCACCATCTGGAGTGTCCTCTCCTGATCCTTCTTTAGATCTCCCTATTGCTCTTCGCAAAGGTAAATGCACTCGCCGTCCATACCCTATTTCTGACTATGTATCCTTTGACCTTCTTAGGCATACCTTTCGTTCCTTCGCTCTTTCTCTTTCTTCTATCTCTATTCCCAAGAATTACCAAGAGGCTTTATTAGATCCTGCATGGAAGGCAGCAATAGATGATGAGTTGTCGGCTCTTCTCTCTCGTGGTACCTGGGAGTTGGTGACTCCACCCTCTGGCATTGCTCTTATTTCCTATCCTTGGGTGTTCCCCATCAAATATCTTCCTCATGGTTCCATTGATAAGTACAAAGCTCGCCTTATCGCCAAACGGTTCACGCAGACTTATGGTGTTGATTACTTTGAGACCTTCACTCCAGTGGCTCCCCTCAACTCTATTCGGGTTATTTTTGCTTTGGCTGTCAATGAAGGCTGGCCTATGTTTCAACTTGATATCAAAAATGCTTTCTTATATGACGATCTTCAGGAGGAAGTCTAAATGAAGTAACAACCTGGGTATGTTGCTCAGGGGGAGAATTTGGTCTGTAGACTCAAGAAAGCCATTTATGGGTTGAAACAGAGTCCGAGAGCATGATTTTAAAAATTCAATGAAGTGATGCTTACACGCACACGGAAAAAACGTGTAAGATGAATATTCCGCACATCCATTTTGTGGGATAAATGGGTGTATATTTTAGGGTAATTGGCATTTACAGTTTCCGTGCATGTGATTTATCAGACGATTTAGGGTTTAAATGCTAGGACTCTTCCCCACCGGCCGACGTCAGTGTTAATTTATATCGGAATAAGTCCGAACACCTTTGATTAACTGATGGAAGGTGAAAGGCCAATGTGAGGCACCTCCTCCCCCACCCTTTGCATGTCAAATCTCTTTTTGTGTGTGTGTGTTGCTTCGGCGCGGAACAAACAACCAGAGGGGGGTCCCTTCGGTCCCACGGTGACCGGAGGGCCCCTCCAATCACTGAGGGACCGAAGGAACCCCCCCCCCCCTCCAGTGCGGGATGACCGGAGGGGGGGGGTCCCTCCGGTCTGGGTGAACCGGAGGGAACCCCCTCCGGTTTAAAAACCCTCGAAGGGGGTCCCCCGATGCACAGACCTGGTGCGGTTCCAACCGGAGGGGGACCCCCCTCTGCCCCTTTTGTGTCTGGAAAAAGGAGATAAAGGGGGAGGGGGTCTTCCCCACTCCTTTGACCTTTGGGGGCTATAAAAGCCGGCTTTCTTCCAAAAAAAAATCATTGTCTATTGCTAGAATCAGCAGTGTTGCAACACATGAGTGACTCATGTGTCTTGCCTTTAGCCCACCTTCAGCGCTAAGTCACGTGAGAACGCGGGGAACGATACCCCGGCAAGATTTAAATACTTGATTTGACGCGTAAGCGGGTTATTCCACTCCGCCCATCAAATGTTAACAAAGTTTGTGTGCATAAGAGCACATATGAATTTATGGATGGCCCCACCAAGTGGGTTCCTCAAAGACTCCCGTGTGACGACGACAATCCAACATCGTTTCGTGGCCGTCACAAGGGAATTTTAATTTCTGAAATTTCTGAAAAATAGAAGAACTCTATTTTGCAAACTGTGTGGGGTTCAACAAGTGATCTCTGCAGTTGACATGAAAAGGAGTTCCTCTAATCACTCTGTCTTTTACAGGCACACTCAGACAGGTAGTGTCATCCTTGATGTGTATGTAGATGACATTATTCTTACTGGCAGTGATAGTATAGGTGTTGTTAAGGTCAAGGAGTACCTACGATGTCACTTTATTACTAAGGATCTTGGTGTAAGGTTTCGACCAGAATGCTCAGCGGAAATCATGGAAACCTTAGATTGCATATCGTTGCCGGTTTTTCAAAATCAAACAAGATCGTTAATCCCGCGATGTGAAGAACGATTCTTTACCTTTACGGGGTTGAGAATCTCCCAAAATCTTGAAGACGGTCGAGAGGAGGATCCCGGAGTCGCAAGCCGTTCAAGCGTCCGGCCTCTAGATATATCCACACGAGCAATGAAAGCAGATGAGATCTCCTCCATGATCTCCACGCGCCGACCCGATCTCAACACCACCATCCACCGGGGAGGAAGGAGAGAGGAGGAGGGGGGTGCCCCTTGGAGAGAGAGAGAAGAGAGAGGGCGGTCAGGGTTTCAACCTTGTAACTTGGCCAGGGTTTCTCCCTTCAGCGTATATTTATAGACCTTTGGCGTTTTTCACAAAAACCCAGTAATAGTCTACAAAGTCCACCCATCCCGGTCTGTCCAATACTCTATTGCGTGTGACCCTATAGGCCTAATAGTCGGTTTAGTTTTCCAGCCCATTAAGTAAAGAACTCCTTCTTAACTTAATTAATTTTGTCCATTAACTCTGAATGGAATTAGCAGACTTTCCGATCACGAGAAAGCACCAAACAACGCCTCGTGATCCCAAATGACATTGGGGATAAGCGACCCACTCTGGAACCTTTCCGTCTACAGATTCCACACAACTATAGATCCTCACTCATCCAATGCCCCACCAGGACTAGGGTATGGTCAAACTGTCAAACCCTATTGAGTCCTGCCTCAACTGAATCATGTACTCCAAACTGGTTCATTCGAAAAACTCATTTTTCGTAATGAACTCCTATACCCTGGCCAGGGGATTTCCCGAGTACAGATCCGTAGGGCATTCTCTCTCATATATCATACTGAGAGTGAATGATCCCATGTTGTCAAACTAATTGCCTTCGCACGAGTTCCACTGAGCCCGAATAACCAACTATACAAGACCACTTTACAGAAGTCCATAAGTCAGTAATCAAACACTCAGCATCCCTTATGCAAGATGTAACCCCCGAGTCCGTCCGAAATCTAAAAATAATTAAATATTTTATATTTAGAGCCTATATAAATTTTAGGCTCTCTTAACTAAAGCCCAATACTATGAACGGTATAATGAATACGAGTTTAACGAATGTTATTAAACAAATTAAATAGATATCTTACGTTATTAATATGTAACTTTTCATAATAATGTCAGAATAAGGTCAATATTAGACCCATTGGAAAGAGAATTCAAAGATCTACAAGTTTCATGTTGAACATATTTTTAAATTTTGACATTTGATAGGTCAAATATGAGATAGAATGAATTAATACCTTGAGAATATGTTATTATCAATTTTTACGGGGTTTTTCTGAAGATTACCGAACTCTCTCTTATCACCCTCTCCTCTCATCTGATGGAAGCTTCCCACAAAAAAATCTCACCCCCCCTCCCCGTGTAACGCTCCCCCACATAACCCTCCCCCTCCTTCCTCCTTATCCTCACCTCCTCTTCCCCCCCTTCTTCTTATCTTCTCCCCTTCCCCATCGGGCGTGCCAATCTGTTTACACGCGAAAAATTTAAAAAAAAAAATCCAATGAGTTAGATGAATATGCATATGTTTTGGCTAATCAGCATGCATATTGTAATTTTTGCGCGCGTGATTTATCAGACGATTTTAGGGTTCGTGTACAGGACCTTTCCCCATCGACGGAAGTCGGTGTTAATTTTACATCGGAACAAATCCGAACATCTTTGATTAACTGCCTAAGATCTCTTCTGCCTTTGCAGTACCTACTTTGCCAAAATTTTAATCTCAGGGAAGAATTCCCTTGTCGTAAGGCCGGACATCATTGCAATTATCTCTTCACATGAGGGCTTATTTGCAATTTTCCCTTTTGGGAGGACTTATTTGCAATTTTCCCTCTTTGGAAAGGTTCAGATGCATTTTTCCCCCCTTGGGAGGGCTCATATGCAATTTTCCCCTTTGGAAGGTCTTAGAAGGATTTCTATGCAATTTTCCCCTTCGGAGAGACTTGTTTGCAATTTTCCCCTTTGGAGGGACCTATATACAATTTTCCCCTTTCGAGGGACTTATATGTAATTTCTCCATTTGGAGGGGCTTATTTGTAATATTCCCTCAAATCAAGGCTTTGGTGCAATTTCTCCTCAACTTAGGGTTTTTGAGCAATTTCCCCTTTGAAATAAGGTTTTTTTGCAATTTACCATTAGATTAGGGTTTTTATTTAAAGCACGGTTTGCCGTCCCGCCCCGACCCGCACGACCCGACCCGACCCAGGCGGGCACCGGGTCGCGCGGGCTGGGGGTCGTGGACGGGTCGCACTGGACCGCAAGGTCCCGTGCGTCCCGCCACGTCCCGCTCCGGTGCGAGGCGGGACCCGGCTCGGTACGGCGGGTCGGGGGCGGTTCGCCCATTTAACGGGCCGACGGGGGAGGAAGAGCTCCACCCCTCCCACCGACGAACGGCGGTGCAGCGGCGGCGGACGGCGAGCAGGATCTTCGGACGGCGATCTGAGCGGCCGACGGCGGCGTTGGGCGGCGATCGGAGGTAGGTAAGTTAAATTTTTTTAAAATGGTCGGGGGTGGGGCGTCTGCCGCCGGGGGGGGGGGGTGCTGGGCGTCTGGGCCGCCGTGGGGGGACGGGGGCCGCCGTGGGAGGACGGGGGGGGTTGTTGTGCGTCCGTGGGGGGACGGGGGGGGTTGCTGTGCGTCCGTGGGGGGACGGGGGCCCGGCGTCTGCCGCCGTGGGGGGACAGGGGCCGCCGTGGGGGGACGGGGGGGGTTGTTGTGCGTCCGTGGGGGGACGGGGGCCGCCGTGGGGGGACGGGGGGGGTTGCTGTGCGTCCGTGGGGGGACGGGGGCCGCCGTGGGGGGACGGGGGGGGTTGTTGTGCGTCCGTGGGTGGACGGGGGGGGACAGGGGGGGACGGGGGCCGCCGTGGGGGGACGGGGGGGGGGGGGGGGTGTTGTTGTGCGTCCGTGGGGGGACGGGGGCCGCCGTGGGGGGACGGGGGGGGACGGGGGCCGCCGTGGGGGGACGGGGGGGGGGGGGGGGTGTTGCTGTGCGTCCGTGGGGGGACGGGAGGGGACAGGGGGGGGACGGGGGGGGGGGGTGCTGCCGTGCTGGGCGTCTGCCACCGGCAGGCGGTGGGGGGATGAGGGGGGGGGGGGCGTGTGCGACCATGGGGGTGGGAGGAAAAAATTTTATTTTTTAAAAATGTAATATCTTTTTTTAATTTAAAAATATATGAATAAAATTTGTTAGATTGTCATTGTTTAATATTATTTTTGATGTCAGGTTGAATTTATGTTGTAAGAAAAATATAATTTTTATTTAATTCATCTTGTAGAATTTAATATATTGATATATTATTTAATTCTGGTTGTAGAAATAATATAAAGATCGTTTAATTCATGTTGTAGAAATATATTTATGTTTGATATATTATTTAATTAATGTTTAAATATTAGATTTAATTGAGATGTATTAAAATTTAAATTTAATTTTATAGAATTAATGATATTATTTTCATTATTAGTTGTAGACGTAAAATAATTTAATATAATATAAATAATTACTGATAAATAATTTAATATAATATAATTTAATTAGACATGTTTATAATTATAAATATATAATTAGTGATAAATATGTTACAAATTAATTTAAACTAAATGTAGGTCTATTAAATAAAAAATTAGCATTATATGCATGTTTTAGAAATAATGATATTATTTTGAACTAAATTATATTGACATGTAGTAAATATTGAATTTAGTCTTGCATATTGTAGAAATAATGATATTATTTTCATTGTTAGTCTCTGTTTAAAATAATGTACTTAATATGATTTGTAATTTTTACATTTAGGAGATACAGTTAAGTACTTAATATGGCTCCTAAGGAACGAACAAATGATATTGGGTGGTCACACGGAGTTTTGTTGGATGGCAACCGTAGGTGCTGGCGTTGTAACTATTGTAAAATAGAACACCGGGGAGGAGGGGTGTCTCGGTTGAAGAAGCATTTGGCCGGAGGAGCTGGGACAGGATACTCTGAGGTTGCTGGGTGTACCCATGTGCCTAGAGATGTGAAACTTGCAATGGCTAGACACCTGCGTGAGAAGAGAGCTGAGATGAAAGAAAAGGAAAAAAAGAAGAAAAGGGATCAAGCGGCAGTGAGCGGGCGCCCAAGTGGCAGCAACGAGGAGGAATGTGCATGGACACCCAGTGACGAAGACGAACAAGCATGTACTGAGCAGGCTAATGTGTATGTCACTGTGAACGATCCATACGAAGCAGAGCTTCGTGAGGCAGTACGTCAGAGCAGGGAAGAGTCAAGACATCCCGAGGAGACTATAGTCCGTAGTCGCGAGGCCGCGAGGACCGGAGCATCAGGGAGTGGTGGTTCATCTACGACTCGACAATCACGAGGCATAAGGAGTTTATTGACTGGTGACTCGGGGACACAAAGGAAAAGGACACAATCGATCAACATCGAAGATGTGGAGCCCGGTGCACTATCCCGAGAGCATGGTAAGCAAACGAGGATGGACGATGCGTATGGCCAGAAGGGACCTAAATGGAAACTTGGTCAAGCTGTTGCAAAATGGTGGCACCACGCGGGTCTGCCTTTCAATGCAGCCAATAGCCCTTACTACAAGCCAATGTTTCAGGAAGCACAGATCCTTGGGCTACACGTGCAGCCACCTACAACGAGAGAATTGGCTGGCGTATACCTTGATGAACAAGTTGCTGAGATCAAGAGTTACATTGACTCATTCAAGCAGAAATGGACAAAGTACGAAGTCACACTGATGTGTGATGGATGGTCAGGTACCACAAAATCTAGCCTGATTAACTTCCTTGTTTATTGTGATAGACAGGTATTCTTTCACAAATCAGTGGATGCGTCTGGTCAAATTCACAGTCACCAATATATTTTATCATTGATGGAGCAAGTGGTGACTGAGATTGGGGAGGAGTACATTGTACAAGTGGTGACTGATAATGGGTCGAACTATAAGAAGGCTGGGGAGGAGCTAATGAAGAAAAAACGGCACATTTTCTGGACCCCTTGTGCAGCACATTGTGTAGATCTGATGCTGAAGGAGATTGGGCAGCTTCGTATGGTAAAATCTGTGGTCGAGGTGGCACAAAAAATCACGAAATATATCTACAACCACACACTTGTATTGGCATGGATGAGGGAGCACTGTGGCGGCGAACTGTTGAGGCCTGGCATCACACGATTTGCCACCAACTACATCGCATTGCAGAGCCTATTGAAGCACAAGGATGGATTGAAGCAAATGTTTAGAGGTGAGACCTGGCTGAGTTCCTCTTTTGCTGCTTCACGTGAAGGGGCGGAGGTCGAGGGGATTGTCAACACCTCGAATTTTTGGGATAGAGTGAAGATATTAGTGTCATTGATAGAGCCACTGTATGAGGTTCTACGATGCGTGGATGGGGATAGAGTACCAACCATGGGGTTGGTGTACAGCAAAATAGAAGCAACCAAGCGGAAGATCCTTACAACGTCCAAAAATATGGACCCACTATTCTGGAGATTGTGGGGGACAGATGGGACAGACAAATGAGCCGTGATCTTCACATGGCAGGTAAACACTTACATTCTCGTCCAATCAATGAGCTGTGATTTTCAGTTGATACTAATATGTAATTCATTGTCTTACGATTGCAGCGTACTATCTACATCCGGCCTTCCAATATGCTCGGGCCCTTGCTTATGACGATACGTTGATAGAATCGGTCAACATTGTGGTAGACCGATTGTCTTTCACCCCAACAGATGCCGCTGATGCGTTGAATGAGGTATACTTGGATATTTTAACATTGACAATATTAAATGAAATATACACTTCATATTTTTTGATAATGCAGATGAAAATATTTAGAGAGGGAATTGGTTCATTTGCGACACCTAATGCCGTGGCCAGTCGTGATAGACTCGACCCAGGTAATGTGTCTTCACAATGTACCTTCTATATCTCGAGAAAGAATTTTTACATCTAATTATTATATTGTACATGATCTGTCTTAAACACAGCTGAGTGGTGGCTAAATTACGGCACAAGTGCACCCGTATTAAGGAAGATCGCAATGAGAGTTCTATCGCAAACATCCTCGTCGAGTGGGTGTGAGCGGAATTGGTCGACGTTCTCCTTCTTGCATACTAAGCTGAGGAATAGGCTAACACACCGCAGGCTAGACAAAATGGTGTATGTTCATTACAACATGAGGCTAAAGGTCCGGCATGTACAAATGGATACAAGGAGAGGAGAGGGAGATTACGACCCAACGGATGCTGTGTACTTGCGAGACGATGACGACCCTATGGTAGCATGGGTTGCAAGAGCCACAACCGAGCGTGGTGAGGCAGAATTAGACGAGGAGGCTGAAGAACCTGGCGAGACACCACGGCCTAATACTTTTCTCGTATCAGCTGTACAAGAGGCAGTCGGGGAGGGAGATGACACCCATGTGCATTTGGGTGGTGACGACTCTGCAACGGGACGTGATGATGAAATTAATTTAGATGAAGACCTCGTCATTGGGGGTGGAGACACATCGTATGCGTATGATGATACAGCATGGGAGCGATTGATCCAACCCCCATTAATTGAGCGTCAAGAGCCACCTCAGGTGAATTAATACATGAAAATCGAATCGCAAATTTCATTAGATAGCATAGTCATATATTTATGTATGATAGCAATATATTGCAGGTCGGTCCGACAAATGACAACATTGCGGGAGAACAGTGGTCTCGAGTTGCTGTACCGCGGCATTCAATATCTGCGGAACCAAGAAGGTTATCCACTTCAAGAGAGGCTAGAGGGAGTTCCTCATTTAGAGAGGTGAAATTATATTGTCATTTCTACATTTGTTAATATATAATTCATTGGTAATTGAATATATTCTTCTTTCAATTGTGTAGTCTTCGGGAGCATCGAAACAACCATCTCAGTCTGCTGCGCCCCGACGCTCAACATCTAAGACTAAGGCACCCAATCAGTCTTCTCAGGTATACGTACAGACTTACACAATAGAAAGTAAATTGAAAAATTATCTAAACAGGCTTCTGCTTCTCAGGCATCTATAGGGACACAACATGCAGCATGTAAGCCGCCCCCTGCTCCACAGAAGAAAAAATCATCATGGACCACATTATTCACCAGCAAGAAGGACAAGGGACCACCATTAAATCCGATAGATTTTGCAGACATGGAGACATTAGATCCCAATGCAGATGACGACACTACCGAGCCTTCTGTTGAGCCCCGCATTAGTGGGAGTCATGACTCCGATGCTGAGAGTACACCGACAGGGTCTTCATCCCATGGAGGTGGTGGTTCTCAAGGTGACCAACGGAGTCCTCGTGAGAATACGAGTGCTGGTGGCAGAGAGTACAGCAGTGGTCATAGTAGAGGTCGTGGGGGCCGTCAACATGGCGCATGGACAGAGGAGCAGCACTTCACACATGCCACGCAAGATGAGGACCACGGTGTTCCACTGCCAGGGACGAGACGGGCAGCTGATCATTGGGATCCCTACTATGGAAGTTCGGTTGCAGACAGTACCAGCTATCAAGGCATGTTGTCTGATTTTGAGAGGATGAGCACACATGACTCCCAGGGATCTGGAAGCTCGTATGGACGGTCATGGCCGCAGCAGCCGATGTATCATGGCGACTCAGATAACAGTAGTTCATTTTTCCCATCGTATCCATATCCTTATGCCGCAGCTACGTCAGTAGAGGTCGTGTACGCACAAGGTTCGCATGAGTATGAATACTACGTACGCATGTACTGGGAGAACTATTCAGGTTCAATGCGCTATGAAGACTATCTGTCCTATCTGCGGACCACATTTAATGTCAGATTGTTTGGAGATGGGCACTGGCCCAGTTTGGGTCCATAGGCTTTATTAGTATGTATCATTTGGTTACATTTAGAACTAACTAATAATTAATTGTACATTTCTTCATATATAGAGTTTTGTACTTGTCATCGAAATCACTAATGTAAACTTTTACATCATTTGCAGGTCATCATGGACGGACGGCGTCACTCTGCGTGGGAGCATGGATATTCTGTTGAGGGTGATGGACATGTGCACTGTAGATACTGCGAACATCGCGTCACCGGCATACACAGGTTTGCGGAGCACCTTGCGGGAGTGGGACGCGATGTTCGTGCATGCGACCGAGTTCCGGGAGATGTTCGACATTCCTTTCGGACACAGTTACATGATAGATACGGTTCTCGTAGCACACCGAGGACATCTTCTTCTACGTCCCGGGTACCTCCACCACGAGCACATGGCGGAGCAGGATCTTCCTCCACGTCCAGAGTTCGAGCAGCACCAGCACCAGCACCAGTCGCACATGATAGAATTGAAGCTATAGATGTAGTGAGGACTTTTTTTACAGATTTTCATGTACCCTCCACCGCAGCACACGACCCATCATTTGTGCAGATGGTTACATATTTTCAGTCTCACCCATATGTACCTCCACCCACTAGGATAGAGTTAGATTATACGGGTGATCAGTCTCATGTATCTGATGATGAGTTTTGGGATTCGGGCTTCACTGATGATGAGGATTAGTGAGTTTTGGGTTTCGAATTACACACATGAGGAGGATGAGTGAGTTTTGGGATTCGGACTTCACAGATGGACACGGATTAGTGAGTTTTTGTATTTTATACTTCACGAATGAATGTCATTATTATGTCACTGTTTACTTTTACATATTTAGTAATTAAAATAAATTTTTATGTATTATATATAATAGGATGTTTAATTAAGCAGTGTAATATGTAATTTTTATATAATTTAATATGTATAATGTAGTACGGATCTATTATCATAAATAAATTATACATTCTAATATTTTTAAATATATATATACCATTTAATCTTTCAAAATAAATTTCTTAAAAATTTTAAAAAAAATTCCAAAAAAATCGCGTGGAGAGCCAAAGGGCGGACCGGGTCGCTTTGCGACCCGCCCGACCCGACCCGTCCCGCACCGAGACCGGGTCGGCCGGGTCGGGCGGGTCGACAAACCCTGATTTAAAGAACATGCCCTTTTTTCTGAAATTTCAGAAGTTTGCATAGATTTCCCGGACATCTACGCATTTTCGTGAACTTTGAGGGCATAATTGCAGAGTTCAATTTTTTTGTAGATTAGGCATGATTTTCCACCAACTTTGGCCATATTTGGAGAGACTTGGACATTTCCCGCAGAATTTTCTGAATTTTGGGATTTTTGCGTAATTTCTTGAAGACATCTACACAATTTTGTAAAAGTGTGCGGGTAAAATCACAATTTTACAAATGTTGGGGTTTGCCCAAGATTTAGACATCAATTTCAGAACTTTGGCATTCCTAGGATCAATACAACCCTTTCATGACTGTGGTCCATTTGGAATCATGATACAACTTCATTTTCTCACATAAGGGTATTTTGGTAAAATACCCTTTTAAATGAGCCCTTTGTATACAAAGTAGGGTTTTTTTAACATAACAAAACACCAAAGGAAGGGGGCTGCGACCTGATGCTGCTGCTCCTCGCTGTTGCGCCCTGCTGTTTGCTGCTCCTACTGCTGCTTGCTGCTGCTTCTTCAGTCTCCCTCCTTCTCCTGCTGCTGCCTCCTATTTATAGGAGTGGGAGGACACACCTGGAGGTAAGAAACTCCAAGTAATCCCTGTCCTTTCACCTCCCTTTTCTCTGTTCTGTTGGTTTCTTTTTTTTTATAGAACCATGTGAGAGAGAGGGAAAGACAGAGGGGCGGAGGAGGCAGCCCCCAGGTCTGCAGACCCAGGGGGCCCTCCTCCGGGTTCTCCTTTTGTTTTTTTTTCTCCCAACCATCTGCTACTGCTGCTCCTTTTTTTTTTTTTGCTGCCCACCGTACAGCAGAGAGAAAAGTGGGAGAGGCCGGTGGGCCCCCCACCCCTCTCTGCATAACCCGGAGGTGGGCACCTCCGGGTTTTCTTCCCCTTGCTTTCTTTTTTTTTGGTTATGCTTCTCTTTTTTGTTGGTCAAATTGCAGCAACAGTAGAATACCCGGAGGTGCTACCACCGGGTCTCCTTCCCCTGCCTTCTCTCTTTCTTTTTTTGCTGTTTTGTTTCTTCTTTTTTTTGGGTTCAAACTGCAGAGAGGGGAACACCCAGAGGTGCCACCTCCGAGTTTGCAAAACCCGGAGGTGGGCCTCCCGGGTCTGCTCAAGAGAGGAATAAAAGGGGGGCGGCCCTGGTCCTCAGTCCAGTCAACCTAAAAAAACTATAAAAGCCTGCCCTTGCTGTCCTTTTCCAGCACTTGCCTGGAACTTTTTTTTCTTTTTTTGCTGACTTGGAGGGGCAGCCCAAGATTTTTTGTTTGATCTTTTCTTGGCTTGTTGGACCCGTTTTGCTGTCACTGGTGCCGGGGTGAAGATACACCTTTGTGACACCTTGAAAAACGCTTCTCGGACGCCGGGGACTGCCATTAACTTGTCTTGTTGCTGTATAGGTGTGTAATTTTAACACGCCCGCCATGTGTTCAATAAAATTTCTGTGTGTACAAATACGCTAATTCTTGTGAAAAACTTTGCCCAATGGGAAGCCGAGGGCGCTTGAACTTAAACCCACTATAACGGCTGCAATTTAAATCGCTTGACGCCGTCATTTAGCAAGGTTAATTTCAGATGTTTGATGAAATGACTGTGTTAAAATACGCAGTCTTTTTGTATCAAACGTTGCCTGGCGAGATACCAAGGGCATTTGAACTTGATATATGTGCGACGAATTGTGAAAAACATCACTTCGCGCCATCAAGAGTATTGAATTTATTTTAATTTCTTAGTTCTGAAATTTAATCAGAAACTTATGGCATGACTATTGTAGCGCTCAACATACACCTAAGTACTTTCTTGGAATCAAGATTGCTTATAGTGCAGCTGGAATTTCTCTCTGTCAAAGAAAGTATGCCATGGATCTGTTACAGGAACTGGTCTTCTTGATTGCAAGCCTGCTAATGTTCCCATTCAGACAACCGCAGAGCTCTGGTCTGAGTAGTTTGAACTTCTAGAAGATGTCTCTTAGTACAGATGCCTTGTAGGAAAGTTGATTTATCTCACTGTCACCAGGCCAGATATCACCTTTGCAGTGGGGATTGTGAGCCAGTTCATGCACCAGCCTAGGAAATGCCACATGGAGGCTGTGATGCATATTTTGAGGTACATTAAACAAGCTCCTAATAAAGGTCTTCTGTATAAAAAATATGGACACATGAAGATTAAGGCATACACTGATGCAGACTATGCTGGGTCTCTCTCTGACAGACATTAGGATATTGCACCTATGTTGGAGGTAACTTAGTTACATGGAGAAGCAAGAAACAGACCGTTGTTGCTAGATCTAGTGCAAAAGCTAAATACCGAGCCATGGCCCATTATGCTTGTGAGATGAAGTGGATTCGGGCTCTCCTTCGGGATCTGGGATGCATATCTCCTGAGCCAATGACCTTGTTTTGTGACAATCAAGTGGCTATCTATATCACATTTAGAAGTTGATTGCCACTTTATAAGAGATGGTGTATTGTCCAAACAGATTGTCACTCCTCATGTGCCTTCATCAGATCAGACGGATGATATCTTCACCAAAGCTTTACCTTTTAGTTCCTTTTCTATCTTATGTAACAAGCTGGGCATGATTGATATATATGCTCCAACTTGAGGGGGAGTGTTACAGTGTGGTGATGTTAGCTTATAGTGACCCTTAGGTCATTATACCATGTAATTATCTTAAGACCCTAAACCTCTAGGGTTAAGGAAAATATCTTCGCTTTTCTCCTTTAAACACATTCTATAGGTAGTTCTACTGCATTCTTCACATTAAGAAATACTGGAATATGACAATTAACATTTATGGACATGCCAAAAGGGATTTTCCCAAAACAGATTGAAGGTACTGGAAATAAAAATGGTTATGACAGAAGTACCTCCCCAAAAGACTCCAGTGTGGCAATCCATTCATCTGAGAATGGTGCCGCCTTCGGTTGATACAGTAAACTGGAAACTTGTTTTGGTTCCTCCACTAGTTCCTGTTTGCTGTCAAAGAAAGCCAAAGAGATACTTGATGGAGGCAAACAAAAGATGAAAAAGAGCCTAAACGATGAAGCTTTGCTTACTTTAGTATAACTTCACTCTTATCTTGAGAAGCAATTTGGTTTTTCTTTCTCGGAGATGATACACCACAATTTTGGTGCTCACTTTTCTCAGCACCATGGACTTCCTCTAATAAGATGGTACCATGATTCAATTCATGCTGCCCCACACCATGTACAGCACATTCTGTATTCCCTCCTTCAACCGATGAAACAACATTCTCAGTAGACAAACGGACCAGTGGTAAGGATGTCCTCCCTGCTATTGACATTTCGCTGCATTTCAGACATGTGTCAGCAACTTTCTCATTACTTTCATAGCTCAAACAACAGAGTGAATCGTGCTTTTCATCGGGTGAACATTCATTCCTAGTAGAAACACTTGCCTCACGTACATCTTCCCATGGCTGACACATCACCGACTCACCCATTCCACAAGCGCCTTGCTGCGATTGCTTGGGGGAACATTGCTGGAACATAACATTGCACTCAACTAATTGATGCCTTTCAGAATCTTCAGATGCTAGAGATATCCCACCAGCATTTTCAAAGTCATTTGTTTGTGTCAAGGTGTTTGCAAATTTTCTTTCCACAGGCACTGAGCTATTATCTGCGGATGACACTAGATGGTTTGGAAATTCATGTTCACATCCAGAACCTTGACTACCAGATTGCTTTCCCAGGTTGCCCTCATCCATCAAGTAGTAAGAATGTAGCTCCTCCTCATCATTTTCTTGGCTGCGAGCAACCTGAGGTTTTATGGCTTTTCTCAAGATCTTTCCCTTAGAAGCCTCCCGATCTATGTCTTTGCCCAAAGTGGGATTTGCGACAGAAGGCACAATAAGATTGCCTGAGTAACCAGCATTTCTGGAGCCTAAAGATGTTGAAACTATAGCACTAACTTTTCTTCCAGTAGATTCTGAAACACCCGGTTGACCCTGTCCCTGCGACACATGTAGAGTTTTGAAGTCCTCTGTGTGCTTCAAACTGTAAGAGTTTTTTAAGGACTGACTGGTACGGTCAGAAGCACTGGACTTTTGAGATTCCTTCTGCAACTGAAGACCAGGGGGAGGAATTTTTGCCTAGAACAATGTGGCAGTAACTAACATTATCACTTGCTCATTGATCCAAACGCCAAAGTAAATAATGTGAATTATGGTGCACTAAAATAAAGTAGCATAATACCTGACAGAAGAATCCTAATGATGGTGTAGGCATTCTCAAGCCTGATGGTTTTCCTTGGCCTTGTGCAGGAGGATGGCGTCCTTGGAGATATTGAGCATTTTGTGAATATGAATGTGCAACCTGTTCAAAGTTAGAAATACCAACTGATGCAGGCAACCTGTTTGGAGGTAGGTGGCTTTGAGGTGTTCTCAAATAACTGATGCATTTCCCCATCTCTGATGTCTGTGGATCAGCTGATGAAGGCAATTCAGGAGTTTCATTGACCTGTTCATGAACATAAAAAGAAAGGACTTGAAAAGTGAACCACTCCATCAATGCTAAAAAAAAAAGATAAGGAAATAATGGACAAGTCCTTCACTTTAGACTCCACAACTGTACATTGTATGCAAATTTCATAAAATGCTATCTCAAAAAGTAACAACATGCTCACTGTTTTCTTATCATGTTCAGAGTTTCTAGATGATGAAGCCAGGAGATTCTTGTTTGGTGTCAATAAGGAACATTTGGATCTAGCATTTTGCTCAATGTTAGCTGTAAGAAACACATCATTTCGTCTCAATGTCAGTGATTGTTTTTCAGTAAAGTGACATCAAGAAGCATGCACAGATTTTATGTGCAATGAAGAGGTAACAGTGTCTAGAAAAATAACCTGGTTTAACATTTTGACTAGAGTGCCCCTTTGTCGGTACACCACACCTGGCAGTAGGAGTAAGAGAAGAGGTTTGTGACCTTGTGGCTGTGAACCTTGGTAATTTTGATGCTGGGTTTGGGGTGTTAGAATTAGCCAGCCTCTTCTGCGTTCAAAGTAGTTAAGATTTGTTCCCTCCTATATGAACTGTAAAAGGACCTTTTAAATCACTCCATATCTTCAAAAGGAATTAAGTTAAAAAGCCAAAACTCCTTGGAAGGTCGACATAAATAGAACAGTGTTATCACAAGCTATAACACAGATAAGAAGGATATGAAAACACAGCTGGAGACCGTGGAATGCTTCTGCAGATGCCTTTGCATAAGGTAGCCTTTTCCGGGACCTAACAAAAGTGCATAAACTGTTAAAAACAATAGATTTATTCCTTAACACAAAAGGTCATTAAAATAAAAAGGTGACCTCCTCGTCTAAGGAACCAACCATGTGAGGCACACTATCTTTACGGCCCGAAGATTCTACAGTAGAAAACAAGTCACCATCCTTCTTGTGATCAAATGCAGATCCCTGATACATTTTGCTGTTTAAATCTACTCGACTACTATTGCTGTAGCTCACCAGAGGTGAAATTTCTCCATTAATGCCGTTTACCAAACTCGCACTTGATTTATTGGCAGACCCACTCAAGATGGATAACTCCAGAGGATCCAGAACACCTGGCCAGCGGCACAAGCAGATAAAAGCACCAGTAGCAAAAAATGACAGAATCCTCAGAAGAATATGGGAAATCGCAACATACCTTCTTCTGTGAAGAAAGCCTTGTTCCAGGCCAAGCTCTTCCTCGGGTTACAGCCTCCGCCTTTCTTGGCCCTCCTTGTTGGCGGCATTGCTTCGGAAGTGGCCGACAAATCCGAACCATTCTCCGAACACGCGAAAAGGTTCTCCCTGTTGTCCGTGTCTTCAGTTGACAAATCGATACAGTGCTTCTTACCAGCATTATCTTTGGAAACTATCAAGACCCAGCAAAACAAGTTTTCAGGGAGGAAATGTAGCAATAGCAAAGCGAAACAGTGGGAAGAAACTCTTGGGATTTGATATTCTATCAACGAAACCACAGACCAAAGACGGTTGAACCACGAAATATTGCGCAATCCGTGGAACCCTAAATTGTCATCGCAATTGGTGGCGCGCGAAATGGACACTTCAGAAGCCATCAACACACAGAACCGGAGTCCCATTTGGGAGGAAAAAAACAAAAGAAAACAAACGAGTACGGATCGGGAACAGATTGAAGACCGGGAGAGGGAGAGTGGGTGGGGGGGAGGGCAACCTGGAAGCCTGGTCAGGAGAAGAAGAAGAAGAGGATACCTGCAGGAGAGCTGTCCTTCGCCATGCGCTGCAGCAGTGATTCCTCTCCCACTCCGTCCATTCCTCTTGTGGGAGAGGGAGAGAGACGAGGGGAGGGATTCGGATCTGTGAGAGGAAAAGAGTAAAAGAGGGATCTGAGATCTTTCTATGTAGTGCTCATACATCCCCCAAATCGCAGGTGGTACCCTCGAGCGGGAACGCCGGGAAGTTTTGAGACAAAAGGGGAAGCACGTGCAGGTGACCAAGCGGGTCCCCGTCCTGTTCAAAATTTAAAGAAATTTTAGTCATTAACCCATATAATTGTTCATATTTACTTATCAATCCTCGTGTTGACGAGAGATTTTAGATATTTTAATTATTAACAGGGTCTTTGGTATTTTTTTTCCTTTTTCTCTCAAATTAAAAAATAAGAGTAAAAAACTCAGTTAGACGTGTTTGGTAATCTCCCCCTAATTTTTAGGATAAAAATTTATCTTTTAAAAAGTTCTCTCAAAATAAAAATAAGGGTCGACCTATTTTTTTTAAGAGCTCTCGCGACCCGCGTGCTCCCCTCCCCTCTCCTCTCCCTCCCCTCTTCCTCCTCCTTCTCGCGTGGGGAAGCACAGCGCCGGCAACTCGGTGTCAAACCTGGCGCCCCGAAAGGTTAACTCAGCGTGCGAGCTCGCCGTCGCCCCGCCGCCGCCAAGCAGGAGGGCCGACGTGTCCAGCGTTGGCAGGCAGTCCACCAGCCGCCCGACCCGCCACGGCTCCTGCCTCAGCATCGCGGCCTCGGCCGCCTGGCCTGGCCAGGCCCCGTCACCTGTTGCACCATCTGTCGGAAGTGGGTCGAGTCAGCGGCGATGAAACGAAGGTCGTGGCTAGGGCTGTCAATGGGCCGGGCCCGGGCCGGGCTTAGGTCGGCCCGGCCCGGGCCCGACTTGTCAAGAGTAAGGCCCGAGCCCGGCCCGGGCCCGACCTATGTCGGGCCGGGCCGGGTCGGGCCCGACATTATGTAAAAAATTCAAAGCCCGACTAAGACCCGGCCCGGCCCGACTACTTAAATAAAATAATAAAAATAATAAAAATTAATAGATTTAATACTATAAAATTTATAATCTCACTAAATAAATTAAAATTTTGATATTAATTACATAATTTGTGTGAAAAGAGAATTTTAAAATTTCTAATTAAGTAAAATAACATAAGTTTGACTAAATAGTTTTTAAAATTTGAAGTGAGAATAAAAAAAGGGATCGGGCCGGCCCGCGGGCCGAACTCAAAGCCCGAGCTCGGCCCGCGAGTCTAGTCGGGCCGGGCTTTTAGGCCCGACTAAAAACCCGCGGGCCGAAAAAGACTTTGCGGCCCGGCCCAAAATCGGGCCAAGCCCGCGGGCCTGTCGGGCCGGCCAGGCCCATTGACAGCCCTAGTCGTGGCCGACCGCCTTGAGGCTCGAGACTTGGGCTTCGATATCTTCCCAGTGGTCGGGTGTGACAGCGGGAGGTGCCGGGACCGAGCTTTCGGGTCGGACGCCAGGCGCTTGATGAGGAAGGGGGAGCAGCCAGCGGCGGCGATGAGGACGTCGGTATCGGTGGAGACTGAGAGCTGTAGGGCCCTGGTGAGGGTTGGAATAGGAAACCTAGCGCGACGAAGGCCTCCTGCCGGCCCCGCTCCGCCTCCACTCCACCTGGCTGCGAAAGCCCTGCCCCCTCTGTCCACCTCCACTCCACCTGCTTGGCTGCGAAGACCTCCTCCTCCCGATCTCGATCTCGCTCCTTCCCTCCTCTCCCCTCCGGCGCTCTATCTCTCTCTCTCCTCCCTCCACTTTTTTTAAAAAAATTATGTAATTTTTATCAAACGAGGAATGAGGTGTTTACACTATTTTTAAAATTTTAGTTAAAAATTGACGTAGAATAATTTTAAAGAGAGAAATAGTTTTTTTGAAAACGTTACTCCCAGACACCCTATGGGCCGCTTTGTTTATTGAATATGATAAGTGGCCCTGTGAATAACTCGTTCGACCCAGATGGGTCTAACGAGATATTCAACCAAAACATGTCATCTCTTCATATAACACCCTCCTTAACTTGCACTTGCCAAACTCAGGTATAAAATGCACCAGTGAATAAATATGATAATCGAGAGGGCACCGACGAACAGGCCATCTTACCCGATTATCAAATTGGGCCTATAAAATCTTAACCCTCCTACGATCACTTTTCAAGGTTCACATTTCCCATCAATTTTTATATTGAAGGGGTATCGAGAATTCGAGAGAGAGATAGGAGAAAAAAATAACACTTTCAAATTTCTCAAAAGTTGGTTGTGCGTTATTTTTTCTCTCTCTAAATATTTTTTTAAAATTAATTCTTCCGTTCCAAACGTAATCTATGTCTAATGTCCTAAAATCTCAAAGTTACTTAATAAAACAGCCCGTATCATTGGGAAAGAGTCTCGCATGTGTTTACACGAAAGTCTTTTGAAAAGTGTGTTTAACAAATCAATACGTAATGCCATGGCTTCTGACTAGAGTTGTTAATGGGTCAGGCTGATGGTTTGGCCCGATTTTGAGTCAGACTGTAAGATTTTTTCTGATCTGTGGATCTCTAATCGGGCCTAAAAGTCCAATCGGACTAGCCCACGGGTCGGACTTGGGCTTTGAGTTCGACCCGCGGACCAGCCTGACCCGTTCTTTTTTTTTCTCCCTTCAAATTTTAAAAACTAAGTTAAAATTATGTTATTTTACTTAATTAAAATTTTAAAACTCTATTTTCACACAAATTATGTAATTAATATCAAACTTCTAATTAATTCAGTAAGATTATAAATTTTATATTATTAAATATATTAAATATATTATTTTTATTTTTTATTTAAGTTGTCGGGCCGGACTGAGCCTTAGTCGGACTTTACAATTTTTTTAAAGTGTCGGGCCTGGCTCGACATAGCTCAGGTTCGGGCCGAGCTCAGGCTTTAATATTGATAAATCGGACCAGAGCTGGGCCGACCTAAACTCGGCCCGCGCCCGGCCATTGACAACCCTACTTCTAACTAATATCTTAATTAGAGGAATTAATTTATAAATATTAAAAATTATAGAGGTTCAAAGTCTAAAACTAAACAAGTTTGACGGCCCAATCGTATCGACCGTATCGATATTTTACTGCTATGATACGGTACGGCACCGTATCACATTATACTGTAAGGTGTCAATAATAAATATTTAATATAATAAATTATGAGTTGAAATCGATTATGAATTAATTAGAGAGTCGTACGTTCACGATTCAAATCTCACAAATAACATTCTTCTTTTGCTCTTTCCTCGAGAAGAAACGAAAATTTGAAAAAAAAAAGTATGCTCTCGACGAGTTTCAAATCCGGCATGAATCGTTATAACGGAACATTCAATCACTTTAATTATCAAAATTAATTAAATATATAATAAAATATATAATATTTAAACAGATATAAATATCTCATCGATTATATATCACGTGACGATCGTACCGATCTTCAACTGATATGATCAAATAAATGCGATATATAACATAGTTCGTCAAACCTGGCAGAGCACTGCTCTACTAATAATTGCTCGACACATCGACGAAATGACATTCTGCACCGTAATGTGTATAATGTGTATGAATTTAATAGCATGGCAAGGTGACTCAATTCCCTAACGACATGATATTATATTATCGTGCGGTGATCGCGATCAACTCGTAGACTCTTTTCTTTTTCTTTTTCTTTTTTTAAATGAATAAGAAAAATGAGTAACAAATAGCGTGAAAATGGTAGGTTACAGTTCCTAACTTTCATATGTTCCGTTCCTCTGAGAATGAACAGTACTCAATATTATTCATCTTTCATTCTTAACAGTTATTGCGTGAATTGTACTGTCCTTCCCCCCCCCCCCTTCTCATCTCTCCCCCTCCTCCCTCTTCTTCGCCCCCCCTGACCCTCTCCCCCCCTGCGTCTCAGGCTGCTTCGCTCTCCGTATTTGTATCGTATCAATGAGCCGACATGCTATTTTTTTTTCCGGTACAATTCTAGTCGATACAACACTAATCAGCAAACAATATCTAATAAGACACGGTCTTATGTTAGGTCCTTTAAGACACCCAAGATATTCAAACGAAGGTTACTAATGACATCAAAAGGATAATTGTGATAGTTCTTCACAAGGGAGTACTCGTGACATTAAAATTATAAGAGATTTTTTTTTTACATAAACAAAAAAAAACTACTATAAATATTCATGTCAAATTCACTAAATAATGAGCTTCGTTTTTGGAAGTGGATACGTGCCATTTTTCATGGGGATTGGAATAGGGAGGGTGTATCCCTTAATTAGACTCCCTTTGATAAACGAATAGGATGAGATTGGATGGACTTTTAGCCAGTTTTGGCCGATCTCATTGCTTATTAGCCAGCTACACCAAATTTCGAGTTTGGCGGGATCAACCTTAACCCGAGTGAACAGTGATCCTTGAGGGCATTTATTGGATTTTTTAAAAAATAACTTGCTGGAGTGGGAGGGGTCAAACAAATCATTCTCTCTCGATGAAATGGGATAAGGTGGGATGATTTATTCGCCCCTATCTTATTCGTTTAGGATCAGTTTGTTCCTCGATTAGGATAGGAATCCGTTACATGATGAGAGAGAAAAATGGCTTGGACTCACACCCCTCTTCACATCCATTCACCTTGTTCGACTCCGGATACCGTGTTCAACCCTTCGGAGTCGAACACGGCATTCGCATTCGAATAACAAAGAGGCCCTTATATAGGAGGCATAAGAGTTTTATTAAGTTCACCGCAAATTTGCACTCTTCGATCAACTGAGTAAAACTCTCAGGCCTCCTTTGGTAACTCCTCGTGTGCGCCACCTATCTGTTGGAAAAAAAATAATAAAAAACAAAAGAACAGATGTCCTGAACGTGCTAATTTTGGTAAGCACATTCTTTGCGGTAAAAAAGACATCCATTATCTTTTCTCTAATCTTTTTCAAGCTGTTCGGTCCAAGATCGGATATACAGATAAGTAGCATGTATTGCCGGACGGGTGTACCTATATATATATATTATTTTCTTACACCTCATGGCGGTGTAGAACTCATCCCATTATCATCACCACTAACAGGCCCAATGTAGCGAGCAGCTTTCTCAAACAACAATTTTTGGGTGTGTTATCAGGAATTAAGTGTAGCTGTACTGGGACTCTAGCATTAGTACGGATGACAATGTCGGCATCGTTTACCCAAGAGGAGCTTACGAAGGGATGTCATGTGCCTCGCGACTACTGCGACGAAGACTCACAAAGATCTTCTCATTCGTTACCACGGGTGTTCCCCGACAAAGAAAAAAAAACACTCCGAATACAAACCTGATGGAGCACCTCAAAATGTTGTTGGTAAGCATCGCACGTAAAAACGTGAAGAGCAAGTTTGTTAATCGGGCACGATTAAAGGGTCACTTGTATTAACCGATCTCGGTTAATATATCTGTGAGTGAGAGAATAATGAGATTCATAACGCTCTCTCTCATCGAATGTGTTAATTTAATCGATTAACAAACACGTCTGAAGGGAACAACAAACTCGTTGACCATCTAGCAAGGCATAGGCGGACATCTACAAAGTCATCCCGTCTTATTTTCTTCTGATCCCTCCTCCGTAGATAATTAACGTGGCGGCAGACGATTTTGAGTAATATCTTGTGTGCACCATTCAAACCACAGAAAGAAGGGGAAAAGAAAAAAAAAGACTTTGGTGAAAATGTCCCCCCGCCCCACCCCACCTAAGAAGAATGTCAAACCTTACGCTTGTTTGTAGTTAACGCCAAATGCTGAGTTCTAAAGTATGAATCAATCTGATGGGCTTGATAGATTTGTAACGTGTGTCCATAAATTTCATATGAAGTTATTTGGCAGAGTATTTTCATGTCGCTCCTGTGTAATTTAGTAGACACATGAGGAGGAGTTCTTGTTTCAATTTTTTTAAAAAAACATGTTTCGTTCTTTCCTCCAAACCATTGCGGTGAGAGGACTTCCTAACTTGCTTTGTGGGAACCGCAGGGCTTTGGCTGACGTGGTACCGGGTAGGGGTTTTGAGGGGTGGCGAGAGATTTTTCTGAATAGACCCTGCCACAGCGACAAAGGCCCAAAAAAGAAGACTTGTTTTACCCCCATGGCTCTCCCTCTCCCAACATGTCCAGAGTAACTACAATTATGTCCCATCATCCACGCGGCAACAGCCCTCACGATAAGGAGTTCGACAGATGCTGGCTCATCTAGACTGGCCCTTAGGTTTCTCTTTAAGCCCTCTTTGATAATGGGTTAAATCCAAGTAAAATAGTTTAACTGCAGTCGAGTAGATTATTCTTGTTTGATATTTTTTTAAGATATAATCAAAGTAGATTAACTCGTTCCTAAAAAATAATTAAAATAAGTTAATCGATCTCGATTAAGATTACAGATCAGATGAGGTCAACGAGCCATCTCGAGTAGACTATCTACCCCTAACCTACTCCATTATCAAACTCGCCCCGTTGAATCAAGAAAGTACAACCCCTCACAGTGTGGACTATTCATGTTAGCACATCATCAAATTCCCCACGGCCAGATCAACAGCGACGACCCCTCCTCCATAAATGCCGCCTTCCGCTTCCCATGGGCCCCCATCGGGTCCAGCTCCAACAACACCCCCACCGCCTTGCGGCTGAACTCCAGTGTGAGGCACGACTCCCTTTTGAAGAACATCCCCACCATGTTTTCCGCTGCCAAGAACACTGAACACCCCACCACTGCTCCGCCGCTGGCCCCAGCGGCCACCACGAAGTCAGACATTGCATACGCGACTCAGATTGTTCAAACGGGCACAACCTTGCCGTATCATACCATCAAGACACCGGGCCGGCCCGAGCCGATTGTTCGACCAACCCCGGGCTAAACACAACTGTGGCCAACCGTCTTGCAACCACCCCCCCCCCCCAAAAAAAAAACCAAAAAAAAAAAAAAACAAAGTCGCCAGCCCAGGTAGATTTGGCGCCAGCCGGTCCAACCCAACTGAATTATATTTAAAACGGTCAATAGATCGGACTTACACTGGACTTAAGTCGACCCGATCCGAACCCAAGCTCCGCCAAACTAGAACCGATACTTTTAAAAAATATAAATCCCAACTAAAATCCAACCCAACTCAACAACTTTAAAAAATAAAAATTAATTTATTTAATAATATAAAACTTATAATCCCACTAAATTAATTAAAATTTTAGTATTAATTATATAATTTTTGTAAAAATAATTAAAAAATTTTATTAAATAATATAATATAATTTTAATTAAATAATTTTTAATATTTAAAATGAGACAAAAAAATAAGTTGAGCCAACCCACGAGATAAACTCAAAATCTGAACCTGAGGGGGCAAACCTAGTCAGATTGGACCTTTAAATCCCACTAAAGATTCACGGGTCAAAAAAAATCTTACAACCCAACCCGAAATCGGATCAAACCTGCGAGTGAGTCTGTCAGGCCGCCCTAACCCATTGACAACCCTAATTATATTGTGCCCTACATTTGATACATTCTCCCTACAAAAATATCCACTGTTGTCATCATAAAATCTTTATCATCTACTTGAAAACAGAACATCTGAACTTGAACATAGAAGGCAAGTCAGATAATCAAAACATAACTATAGACTACAGCTTTTAATCACCTTAATTTTTGCTGCCAATGAACATGCTTAAACAACAACAATGGATTTTGTAGCTCATGCAACAGGTACGAACAAAAGAAGAGAAAACGGAAACGAGAAGAGGAGCTTTCCCCTAGCATTCCCTTCTCTCCCTCCTCTTCTAACCGACAATTATCATATTACCTCAATTGTTGGACCAGTGTTGCTCAGTTGGAACTTGGAACAGGCCAGGGAAAAGAAGCGAATCGAGATTATGCACATTAGTGAAAGTCCGAGAGAGCAGGGCGCCATGGTTGAGAATCTACGGCACCTGCAGCCGCTGGAGGCAGAGTAGACCACAGGCTGCTTCTACTGCTGTACACATGATCAGATTTTAACGAGAAACAGCCACCGGAGGCTGATGCAGAGACATGCTGTAGCTGCTGTCGTTGCCGCTGCACACATCATCATGGTCTGATCTAAAGACGAGAGAACAGTGTCACTTCTGAAGACGGATCTTTGCATACCACCGCATCGCATCTCTTCCACGCGGTGGCAGAGAAAATGGTTTTCTTGCCGACAGGGCAAAATGCATAATCGCTCTGTGGATCTCACTTCTCAAATTGAAAAGATCATCAAGAATTTACAAGCATATCGAACCTTTTTGTTTACATGACAATTATACTATAGAAAGAACTTTATATTGGTGATTGAGCTATTGTATGAGTATGCAACAATGACTTCATTATGTTCAACCAACAGATGGAAAGAACCTTAGATGAATTATAACAGTTGCATGCAACCACTAATTTCAGATACAACATTTCTATAACTCATCCTCTTAACAAACATTTTAATGTTCAGTTGGAGATGGGAATGGGCAGTTAAGAGGGGTGGATTTACAAATAATATGATGTTTAAAATTACAATTATAGCCTTAATTGATAAAGAAAAGTATGTTCATAAGAAGAGAGGTGCCTTGTTATTTTTATTAACTTGGTTCGAAAAGGAAATGAAGATGGCTGGTGGGCCCATAATATTGACCAGGCAATGGCGATGGATGCTCATAGGAATTTGTTTAAAGCAGCCCACCCAACCAGTGCCCGTGGTGTGGAAAGGGGGGGGGGGGGGAGATAGCCGCTGGGCCTGTCGCCTATTGCATATCACAAGCTGCAGCTAGGGTGCAGAAAAAACTAAACCAACAGAAGATGGTGGGAATCTTGTATCAAACTTCGCATAGCCAAGTGTCATACCATCTGCCGTATAGGGAAATGTCAGTTAGTATACAATGCAAGGGTGCTTTGGGCTCCCTAAAAACTTAGCTGTACTGAAAAAGAGGGCCAATCTTGGAAGTTTACCCAAGTTGGTGTATAATTTCATGGATAACTTTCATTCAGGCTGAGCGTATACCCAAACTTAAGACTTATTCCTTCTACTAAAGAATCAGTTGGACCATCTACCCTCACAAGAATATAACATTGAAAACAAAATTCAGCATACAACTGGACTCATTGAGGACGAAACCACTCTGAAGCAGTTGCCTTCTACAAGATTTTGATCTCATCAAATTTGTCACATTTGTTTTTCAAAAAACGGTTTTGATCTAGACATGGGACAACGGAGTTAAAACTAGATTGGGCATAGTTCCCCAGCAGAGAAACTGACAGGAGATTATGAAAGTTCAGTGTGAAGGGTGCACACACTAGAAAGGCCAATGGCCAGACTTTGGCTGAGCAGACATCAAAACTTTCCTACGAATAAGCCTAGCCGGGCAATGACAGAGCAACAGCATAGCATGGTATCATTACCATCTCCAATGAAATAATGGGCGGCGACGTACCACCACAATAGAGGCTTTATCTTCTCAACAACAAAGACAGTGGGCTGGGGGGTGGGGGGTGTTTCTTCTTCTTGTGGTGGCAGCAATCTCCTCTTTTTTCTCCCCTTTTCATCTTCTCTGGCCAATTCCTTGGATGCTGAAGCACTAAACACTTTTGGGAACTAGCTGGTTCACATAAGATTATGGTCTCTACATCTACAGTGCCATTTGATTGGGGATTAAGGTTAACCTAATTTAGCTCAGTAGGATAGAACAGTTTTTTTGTTAACCTAGCAAAGTAATGGGATCAAGTCAATGTGATTTGGTATAAATATGGGATAAAAGGTAGAGTGAGCATACAAGTTACCATAATAAATGCCTCGTGCACATGCTTTGGGAAGTGAGACATCATTCCTGAGAGGACAAAAAGTAAAAGTATTCCCAGGTTAGCCATATTCGGGGAAGTGCACACCATTTCTTTCTTTTACTATTGGCGTCGATTCATTCTTTGTATTTCTCTTGAGGAATGAAGGAGGGAAGTCAAGATTTTGAATAACCTCCTTTTCTCATAGCAGGATTTTCTTTTATTTTTTTGCTAGGGAGGAAAGGAACCTCCCCTCCCAAGCAATTCTTGATTGCACCTCCTCTATTTATTTTCTAATAAAATTGGTGGTGCAATCCACTCTTCCTTCAAAGAAAAAAAAGGTTACCTTGGGTTAACAGTTGTTTAACTTTTTTTTTTTTGAAAACTGGATGGCACCACTAATATGTTGAAAGAAGAAAGAGATGTACATGTATAAACTCTCAGCTCTCAAAAATCCCCTATACAAAACCACCACACTAATAAGGTGCACCTCAATTAGCTGCCCAAGAACAAAAAAAGAGAGGAGTTATGAGCCTCCACTTTACATAAATATCTCGCCCAAAAGGCCACCGTGTCACAAACAAAAGAAAAAAAATCATATCCTCCGATCTCGTCTCCCTTTTGAAGATTATTATGTTCCTCTCGCTCCAAAGGGCCCATAGTGTGACATGAAGGACAAGCCACCAAATCACAGAGACGCCCTTTAGGTTCCACCTCATGTGCCACTTGAGAAAGAGCTGGTGTACCCCCTCAAAATGACCAGGCGGCTGATGGAAAAGCTGGCCAATTCTTGTCCAAATGTCCTTTGCAAAGGGGCAACTTGCGAACAAATGATCCATATCCTCCTCCACATCCCCGCATAAGCAGCATAAAGTGGATATACGTTGTAGGAAAAGAGCCACTCTATCACACGTGGGCAGACAACCATCGAAGATCCTCCAAACCAATAGCTTGACCTTGAGTGGACTGCTGGGGGTCCAAACCTAAGGTGCTAAGGAGTGTGGCACTCCTCCATCTGAAATAAGGGAGTAGGCCAATCTCAATGAGAACTGTCCCTCCCTCTCCCATCTCCACACCAATATGTTTCCTATAGTGGCACCATGTATGAAGTGTAGGAGGAAAGCGAAGAGATGTTCCAGTTGGTCCACCTCCCTAATAGTGAGGTTCCTCTTAAAGGTAGGTGACAAGATGCCCCCTGTTAGCTGTGCATCATTTTGTACTGTGCCACAAAATGATGTGAAACGTGCATGCAAGTCCGTTTAATTGCAGGTTATTCATTAATTCTCAGCAATGTTAATTCTCAACAATTGAGTATTCCGTCTGTGCTAATTTAGCTTTCGATATCACAAGAGTTTACAACGACAAAGCAAACACGTTAATAAGCATGGGACAATTCAAATTATGCAGAAGCTGCAGATGGATGGAACCACCGGCTAGGGTCTTCGTTAACACTCAACCAAGGATAGCAACGCACAAGTGCTGAAGCAACAAGGGAAAAAATATTCAATATATGATGTTATTGTTTATTTGAAACATTTACATGTATATGGCAATGGTAGCAATGTATGACCCCGGAGGGAACAATACACAATAAACAAGCAACCACGTGCATATAAAGTGACGAGTCACCTAGGACATGGGACGTTCAACGTCGCTGGTTGGTGCTAAAGACAAAGCCGCGAGATCTGCGAGCACGACTTCTGAGCGAAAGCCACGCGGGGGAGACACGACTAGTCAGCTAGGGAGCTGACGTGGGGGAGTCCTCGGAGGACGGGGCTGACTGAATTCATGTGGGAACACCAACAAGTACAGGTAAACACGTGTTGGGTCGTCGACTCTTTTAACCGCATACAAGTTCATCTGGGCCCACAGGCTAGTGTCGGGTTGCCATGCTGCGAAGGAAAGCTGGTGCTAGACGACCAATGCTGGTATGTCATTTGGTCGCTGCAGGGTGCGGCCGACGGCGAGACAGGCTAAGCAACTACCCTGGTTGGCGGCATAGCGGCGCTGGCAAAGAAGGCCAGTGCCCTGGCTGGCGTCCAGAGGCCGATCTAGGCAGGCTGGGCGACCAACTGGCCGTTGATGCTGGGCACAAACATCGGCGAGAGACAGAGCAGAGGGGTCATTGCATGTTCCCGACAGCTCTTGCTCAGGCGGAATTGACGATGGGGGTTGGTGGGTGCGCGGCCAACGCCCAGAAAAACTTGGAAACTGGTGGGAGAGCAGGGGCGTTCGTCAACGGATGTAGGCGCATGTCTATCCGATTCTGGCACGGGTGTACTGACGGAGGGGACTGAGGAAGGGGAGTAGAATGCTGGGACAAGAGGAGAGCACAAGTGCGTTGCAATGGGAGGGGAGGGTTTTGGGGTTTTAAAGGGGACGGGGCAGGGTGTGATCGTGGTCAGAGAGGGAGGGGGAGACAGCGTACGGGGGAAAACAGGGCGGGGGTCGCTTCTCATGGCCTCCTGGGGGGGGGGGGTCCTTTCTCAGGACATCGTTTCACACGATTCACAACTAGTTTCTTCTCCAAATTAATGTCTACTTTCTCATTAACATTAATGGTCCTTAAATAGGAACCAACAAATTACATTGACGACTCAGATTAAAAGAAAAACAAACCCTAATATCTGACGACAAGTGACGCACTACCTACTAATAGACTCAACTAGACCCATAAACAACCAGGCCCACATACTTAAAATAACAATAAAGATATACGCAACCTACTAATAGACTCGAACTAGACGACTAGGCCCACAAACACCCGGGCCTATAAATAAACAAAATAACAATGACGAACTAAACTGTAACTCTAAAACGACTCCAGAATAGCCACAAGGACGCAACTGTCGCACTGGGACGACGGCGACGACGCTGGTAAACTAGCAGTCTCGTGTCTATACTACAGAAGCTCCCGGTGCACCCGCAATAGCATATAATGACGGAAAGACTTCCGTTAGTGTGAAATCTTCACCACTTGTCCTGCCAGAACAAACAACTCTCCATTGATGAAATCGACATACTGAAGGATGCCTCTCCAAATGGGGAGACATTGTACATGTGAGATGGGGTCAGATCCCACACTTCCAATGAGTTATAACACCTCTGTTCAAACAGCTATGTCCATAATCCTCCATCTTCTGTCCCAAGCCTCCATAACCACTTGCATAATAAGGCCAAGTTGAAGTTTCTAATATTCTTGACATCCACACCCCCTGCTTCCTTACTCTTGCAAACTCTGCCCATGCAATATCATGCCATCCCCTACCATTACTTTCACTGCCATGCCAAAAAATGTAGCCTGAATAGCCTCCAATTTTTTGGTCACCGTCTTCGGTATTCTAAAAATAGAGAGGAAGTATATCAACTTGCTATCAAGTGCAGATCTGCAAAGTATCATGTGCCCTCCATATGTTTAACTTTGTGTATTATATATCAGCTAATCCATCCAATCAAACTACTTTTTAGGATAGCTAATTGAATACTGGGGCAAAGGGGCAGACCACAGAGAGGCAAGACTATCAGACAGAGAGAAAACTAATTGAATACTAGGGCATGGTGCAGACCAGAGAGAGAGAGAGAGAGAGAGAGAGGACGAACGGACTGAAAGAAACTAATTGAATAGTGGGACATGGGAAGACCAGAGAGAAAGAATAGCTGGACTGCCTGAGCCGGCTGAGCTTCAACATAGACAACAAAGGAACTGGACAAGGAGGAGTTGGTGAGGCAAGATACCGCTGTTGGGAGCAAGGAACAGATGAGTCAAATCCCCTCTTGGAGACTTGAGAACAAACTTCAAAAGAAAACATCCAGAATCACTCCAAAAGTTCCCCGTCTTCCTATTTTTCCTGTTCCTAATCTACCATGATGCAGCACCCAGCTTGACACCAAAAATTAGAACATAACTGGACTTACTGACAGATGTAATATCCAAGCTACCCCAGAATAGTCATCAACATTAGGAACCTAATTTTGTCTGTCCGCTGAAAAGTAAAAATGCCTGGCATTAAGACATTATCATTTTCTATAGATAACGGCAATAATGGTCCTGGTGTTAAGTGCATGGAAGTTTACTGGCTAGCAACTGCTGACAACATTAATTCAGAAGACTTAAAACCCTCACTTGCGACCAAGGAACATGCATATCTACTAGCACAATCAGCATTAGCATGAAAACTTTCCCCACTACCAACACATGGTTTTTCCCCACACGTAAGAACATCCACGCATTCCTTTTTATTTTTTCGGGGCAAAAAACCAAAGCATTATTTTGTTTTCGGGGGAAAAAAGTCCAAGAATTTTTTGGGGGGTGGGGGGTGGGGGAAGTCTGGTAAGCCACCAACTTTATTAAAAGATAAATACAAGCATTCATAAAAGCAATACAAGAAGACATTTGATGCCTCTCATTTGGATGGGTTAATGGCTTATAACATTTTTTTATTTTAATTTACATAATGGCCTTGCTCTTTGAATAGCTCTCCCAACTTTCACGGGGTTTTGGTCTATTTCTGTTAAAAGTACTCTGTTTAATCATTGACATCTTTGTTGGATGTGCCTGACCAACGTGAGGTGTTACGGCTGCTTCTTCGTAGGATACACAGGCCTCCCCTCGGGTTGACTCAGTGGAGAGCCTCAGCTGCTGGGGAACTTGTTGGGTGCCCAAGAAGGATCGGCAGGTCTGGTGGTGAGTCTTGCATCCTATGGTTTGGGCACTGTGGCGGGGGGGGGGGGGGTTCTCATTCCAGACAGAGTTGCTGATTTTGTGGGAGATAGTCCAGGAATGGGACAGGCTTTTGTGTAGCATTGACATGGCCACCTCTTCATTTTTTGGGGTTTTTTTTAATTTTTTTGGTTGGGCGGGGGGTCGAGTTGGTCAGACCTGCTAGATATGTTCTTTTACGGGGGACTTCTGATTTCTTAACTTCCATACTCATGTTTTCCCTTCCTTTTGTTCTCTTTCCATTAATATAAATGGGTACCATCCACTTTCAAAAAAACCTTTGCAAAAATTACCCATCCAGCTATTGGTCCTCAATGAACAACCACTCATGAACAAGGAGCAAACATGTCACCCATGAATCAAACCAATAAAATCTTGGGAAAATTACCCCTAAACCCCTATAATCTTTCAAATTACCCCTATACCCCCACCTTTATTGTATATACCGTAATACGCCTGAAATCTCTTAATCAAAGACGTGGTGCCCCTAGGGTTACACCCCGTGTAAACGACAGTAACTCGTGTGAGATTACCATTTTGCCCCCACTTAGAGAGAGAGAGAGAGTTGGCGCTGGAACCACCACCGACATCGTCCATGACATCTCCCCACGCAAGTAGACGGAAGGAGGAGGCTGACCAAGGCCACTGTTGAACCCTAAAATTTGCTGGAAAAAGAAAGAGAGGGAGAGAGAGAAGAGGAAAAAGAGAGAGAGAGAGAAGAGGGAAGTCAAGAAACCCCCTCCGCCCCTCTCTCCTCTCCCAGACGACGCGAAGACCAGAGGGGGACCCCCTCCGGTCGGATGGCACCGGAGGGGGGTTCCCTTCGGTTCTTCTGAACCGGAGGGGGGTCCCTCCGGTAATGATAAACTAGAGGGGGGTCCCTCCGGTCCCTGTTACACCGAAGGGGGACCCCCCCGGTAATGATAAACTAGAGGGGGGTCCCTCCGGTCCCTGTAACACCGAAGGGGGACCCCCCCCTCCGGTCTTCATTTGTTTGCCCTGAAAAAGAAAAAAAAGAACAGGAAAAGAGAAGGGGGAGAGACCCCCTCCGATCACTGCACAACCGGAGGGGGCCCCTCACGTGAAACCAAGAAAAAAAGGGGGAATGTGAGGGGTCTTGACTGTTGAACTTCCACCGGATGGGGTGGGGGAAGTTCCACCCGGAGGGATCATGCCTCCGGTTGACTGTGCATCGGCTATAAAAGGAATGGGAGACCCCAGGGAAGGGGATGGCAGGCACCTCCTGCATAGAGAACAGCAACACAAAGTAGAGGCCCATCCGCGCGAGGAGAATAGCAGCAGAGGGAAGAGATTTTTGGGAAGATGACTTGTTTAGCATGAGAAGGGGTATGGTCACCACAAAAGACCCCCTCCCCCGGATGTTTCAGTCACCTCCTTTGAGAATGGTGTGCCTAAGAGACTCCTCACCCCCTAATGAGGAGATGAACAACAATACATTCAAAAAAATGGAAGGAAAACATGCACGAGATGAACTACAGTACATTCAAGAAAATGCAAGTACTACTACAATGAATGTAATGTTGGAGTTTTATAGAAATGCCAACGTGTTATTGAAATTTTAGGGAGAATTATAATTCAAGGTTCTACCAATGTTGTAGAAAATTGTAGAAATATCTTCTACAAATATCTTCCTGATGGCAGAAAAATTGTAAAAATACTCCCGACGGCAGAAAAATAGTAGAAATACCCTCGATGGTGGTAAAATTGCAGAAATACCTCCAGTGATCAGAAAATTACAGAAATACCTCCCGGTAGCAAAAAATTACAGAAATACCCCTGATAGCGAAAAAATTACAAAAATACCCTCCAATGGTCAGAAAATTACAGAAATACCCCGGGTGGTTAAAAAATTACAAAAATACTCCAATGATAGGAAAATTACAAAAAAAAACCCAATGGTGGCGAAATGCAAAAAGACCCTAAAATATCAAAAAAATGCAGAAATACCACGTGTGAAAAAGTTGCATAAAAGTCATTGTTCGATCTAAAAATTGCACAAAGTTCTCGATTTGCCTCAAAATTATCAAAGTTTGCTCTTGTTCCGGCTGGCGCTGTTTGCACGACTCGGTGGAAAAAGACCACGCCCCTTCCCTGAAGCGGTACGCCTCTCCTGAGTTCGGCTTATGGCTAACCATCCAAATTCATGTATCTTTTTCATAGTCGAGAGCTATCGTGTCCGAAAACTTAAAAATGGTGAAATTACAAATGAACCTTGGAAAGTCAAGAGAAATCAAGACGAGGAATGCCCAAGAAGTCAAATGACATGGTTATTTCCGATAAGTCAAGAAATGAAGACGAGGAATGCCCAAGAAGTCAAATGACGCAGTTATTTCCGATAAGTCAAGAAATGAAGACGATGAATGCCTAGGAAGTCAAATGACGGAGCTATTCTCGAGAAGTCAATAAAGGAAGTCAGGAGCGCCCAGGAAGTCGAATGACAGAGCTAGTCCCGAGAAGTCAAGAAATGGCAGATATGCCTAGGAAGTCAAGAAGCGACGGAGCTATCTCCGAAAAGTCAAGTGACAGATATGCTCAAGAAGTCAAGACATGACATAGGTATCTCCGAGAAATCAAGAAATTGCAAGAATATCCCAAAGTTTGAGAAAATTACAAAAATATCCTGATGGAGGGAAAATTACAAATATATCCCGCCTCAGGCAGGAATGTCCTTTATAGACACCAAGCCAACTTAAGGGTCCGATCACAATAAAAAATGAGTGATTATGACCACGAAGCAATTCCGACGGATCGACAGTGATCATCTTGACGATCCAACGGTTCGATCGTTAAATCAACAGTCCGATCAGGGGACAAGTAAATTCAATGACCCGATCAGGACGAAAGAAAGTTCAAAGATCCAAATGCAAACTGAAGCAAATTCAAAGGCTCTGGTTGCGATCGGATGTTATCTTGAAAACCCGATTACACAGTCGGGACCATAGTTAGAGGTCTTGAAAGACCGATTGTAATTCAAATCACATATGTTCAAAGAAATAAAGTCTTCAAATTTCTTTGCAAGAGTATGTACCCGTAATGGGAGATCATCAATATCATTTATGTCACAATACACAGAGGCAGAAGACATTCTTCGACAGTTAATCAAAGGTGTTCAGACTTGCTCCGATGTAAATTAACACCGACTTCGGTTGGTGGGGAAAAGTCCTGTACACGAACTCTAAATCGTCTGATAAACTTAAAACGTGAATAAAGAAATGCAAATAAACATGCTGATGATACCCAAAACCGCCCAAATTTTAATTCATCATCAAAGTGTCCACATTTTTTTATTTATTTTTCGCGTGTAAACTGCCACCGATGAGGAAGGGGGCCAAAGCGGCACGAGCAACAATGACCTAGATAGACATAGGTACAGGTCGACTCCCCTCGACAACCAACGGACTGCTACCTCAAAAAGAGAGAGAGAATAGGGAGACATAGAGGCTTCGACTGCTTGACGCCAACACCTGCCCCGACCTCCCACGCTTGATGACCACCTCTCCGCCACTGGTGGAGGGCTAGATGGGCGGCCGCTACACGCCTCCCCTTCCTCCCCACCCATTTCTTCTCTCTCGGCCCCACTCCCGCATAAGCGAAGGATTGCCATCCACCTGGGTCGCCGACGATGACATTTACGTCTACGACCTCACCTCCGGTGCCTAGCACCGTGCGTAGCTGACGCCTAGCCCCCGACAATCCGCACTACCGTAGACATGCCCGAAAATACCTGGGTCCAACTTGTAGACATGCCCATGGAGAGGGACAAGTGCGGTGACGTCTCCCACGATAGCGCCTTCCACAGCTCCACTTGCCGGCCAGCACCAAAGGGGAAGAGCACGGGGCTGCTCCTGTTTGCCACTACTGATCTGTTCCCCCTCCAGCACTCTCCATCTCCTTCAACCATCACTCGATGATGGGGTCGAAGATGCGGTCAAGCCATGCCCACAACCTCTACATCTGCCGCGCCAAGCCTTGCAAGTCGAACCACGCCCGTGCCGGGAAGATCTCTCGCGCTCTCTCTCTATCTCTCCCATGTCTCGCCGACGTCCAAAGGGAAGAGAAGGGGGGTGGCCGGCTGCATCTCTCTCTCTCTCCCCCAATCTTGTCGGCGCCAGAGATGAAGCTGGGGGCCAACCACCTCTCTCTCTCTCTCTCGGACTCCACCAAACAACGATAGCGCCCATCGGTGGGGGAGCGGGGATTCCCACCGGACACCCTCTTGCAGATCTGGCGACTCAAGATGCCTGCTCCGAACCTGCATGCATCAGATTCGGTGGCCCTTTCATCGACTAGAGGGCCACCGGTGGTGCGCCGCAATGATGCCAGCGACTGCCGCCACCACCTCCTCCCTTCTCCACCCCCATACGCAAGAAGAGAGAGAGTTGACTAGAGAGAGAGCAAGAGAGAATATGGGAGCTGACTAGGGTTAGGGGAAGGTTAGTCATTTCCCTCCTAACCCACCTTGAGTTAAGGTTTGTGAGGGATAGGTGACAATAGGGGTACGATGCGATTTTCATAAAAATGTTAGGTGTATTATGATAAATACCATAAAGGTGAGGGCCTATACGTACTTTTGAAATATTCTAAGGGTATAGGTGTACTTTTCCCTAAAATCCTCACGGGACAGGTTCCCAGAGCTTGCCCTACAAGCAAATGAAGTGTCAAATGGACTAGGCCCAAAGTGAAGCCGACTTCCAAGCCCCTCATAGACAAAAACCTAGAAGAACTGCATACCCAACCCAAAAAAGGCTATGCGTGAACAAAAACCACACCGTGCCATTAGCACAAGTCTCCCCCTTCACCTTCTTCATGTGCACTGAAAAAAGCCACTATGGTGCTGATAAACCTAGAAACTGACTGCTGAAATCCCATTCCATCTTCGTAACACTCCTCCATCACCTGATATTCCCACCCTAGCCGCAATCATCTACCATCATATTCCTCTGGTCAACCCTGAATTTGTCAATGTTCCGTCTCCCAAACAAATCAGAATATAAAACTTTTCCAAACCCCCAAGTAGATGATAATAAAAATGATACCTGAAATTTTTAAAAAAGATATTGTGGAGGGGGGCACAAGCTCTGCGAGTTGACACTAATCAGAAAGCTAATCTACTTTGGCCCCCTTAGGAAGGCCACTTTACATTGGTTTTATGCCAAGAAAAGCCACCATATACGGTCGTTAATTCACCAGCATGATACAATGATTGAACGTTATGAGCATGCCATTTCCATGAAAACATGGTCTGGAGGTTTTGAAAGCCCTTTATTGCAATTGCATTCCAACTGGTTCTTTGCCTCAATGTTTCCCTACAGAAGATAACACATGGTAATATCCCCATGTTCTGTTTGGAGGGGTATTATAGTCAAATTACCCTTTGGGGCACCCTAATCCCCTTGATATAAAAGGGCTTATCTCTATTGTAATTGCATCTTCTGACTGAAAGACTAAGTGCGGCCTAGGACGTAGAAGGTTCGCCTCCAAACCACATAAAAATTCCATGTTCTTGTGGATTGTTCTTTTCTCTTCTTCAATTTCTTATTCTTTCTCAATCATGAGGGACGTGAGAGAGGGCCGAGTTCCCAACATGTTTGCCTCTTTATCTCTTCATCTAGAAACTTCCAGAAATCTTTGCAGGGTCCTTCCAGTTCCCTAACTTAAGCAGCAGAACTTAAAGGGTAGTTTCTATACAAACTGGTACCATGGAAGTTCCACCAAACCTTCCACTACCTAAAGCTAGCTCAGCCAGGAACATAAGAATGCCTTGTACAGGGTTAGCACCAAGCAGACAATTGGTTGTTAGGAGTGCAAGCAGGCCGTATCCAACCTGGATCTGACTATACCCGGATTATTATTTTTCAGATATAGATCCAGATTTGAATTCTCTTAATTTTCCCAGGATATATGAACCTGAATCCAGATCATATACAAAAAACCAATGTTTAATAGGAACTTAGTTTTAGGACTTGTATGGCCAGATTTGGTGTTGGTGTCAGGCCAAACATGCCTATGCAACCATGGCCTCCATCCTCTGCTGCTGCTACCGACTGCCTGCACCATCGATCTCTGCCTCTCTTGCCACAATGCATCTCATTGTTTGCCATGACCAAAAACATAAGCTTCATCACCTTCCTCCCCAACTTCTGACGCAACCTTCGTCTCTGCTTTGATTGTGGGAGGCCAATGTCAATGATGGTAAGCATAGATGGGTGTTGAGGCTGCAATAGGGCAGTCTCTTGATCGCTAGTGTCCAGCATGACATGACCATGCTGGGAAACCAGGTTGTTCTTGTCTTCAACCTCCTGCTCACCTCCAAGTCGGCTAGATGGAGCAGCACCTGATTGCGGTCACTAGGCCAAGCTCCTTCACAAGAGCAATAACTGCAAGCTGCTACCGGGCGGGTCGTCCACCCTCAGCTTCGCAGACAACGTACTCGACCAATTCTTTGATGAGGCCTCCACTGACTGGATGTGTTCCAGCAAGGCCTGCAATGCACAGGGATGAGACCAAGGCCGGTGTCTAGAATCCAGATCAAATGGTGACCATTCATGACCATTCACTTGCTGCATGGCCAACAAGCACCAGGTGCAGCCGGTTCACTGCGTGACAGAGCTAAGGTAGGCTGGAGGCATGCATAGCATTTCAGTGGCGGACAGATTAAGGAATGCCCTGTTCAGCAAGAGGGTGCCGGAGGTGTGACGCCTTTGCAGAAGATGACGGTCAGATAGAAGAGAAAAAATTTGGGGAGGATCATGGAGGTTCAATGGATGTCCACGTCTAAAAATACAGGTATTGGTCAGCATAAGATCCCAAAGTCTGGGCAAATGAGAAGCTCTGAGCCTGAATGAAAATAATTTGGCTGAATCAGATCCGGATAGATCCGATCCGATTTACAACCTTATCGGTTGTATGACGTTGCCCCAGTCCTGATGATCCTGCAATGTACCTAGACAACGCCAATCTCATAGACGTTGCCCCAATCCTGACGATCCTGCAATCGACCTAGAGAATGCCAATCTCATAATTAACGCTTATGATGATGATCAATGCATGACAGAAAGCCTGTCAAATGACACACCATAAAATCCAAACACGAATTGTTCATTTTCTGTGTGAAGCAACCAGGTGACAAATGCTCAGTACCAAAAGGCATATTAGTAACTCAATTTAGGTAAGTTCAACACACCGTAAACCATCAGAGAGATGCTGTAGCTGAGCAGTAAATGACAATCAGATAAACAAGAAAAATATCCTGTAAACTACAAACTTACTGTCAACATGGCCACATAACCCATCCTTCCCATGACATTTTAAGAAACCCCAAACAGAACAATGGCTGAAGAAAAGAGCAGTCCAACAATTTGTAATTTTGTCAAGAAATTTAACAATCAAACCCTGATAACACTGAAATGCAATTTGCTGATAAAGTAGATGTTGAACTCCGCAATTTTTATGATATTTTTCTGAGTATTTTCAGAACAAAGAAATTATAAATTAAATCCACTACGAGATGGCGAAAAGCGGTATAAAACCGTGGCCGTTACATGTGGGTTAATTTAAATCCCCTCAGAATCTGGTAGGGCGAAATTATTTTCACAAGGGTTGCATGTTTCAATACATGGTAATTCTGTCAAACACTTGGTGGGCGGCGCTAAGCCACGTACCCACACAGCAAAACAATCAAAAAACGACGACTCCTGACGTCCGTGGGTGTTCCCAACGCGCCGCGGCATTACCCCTGCACTCCGGGATCCAAAGGACAGTAAAGCGGCGTCAAATAAGGTCAAGAAAAATCAAAAGAACCTCCACGCGTCACTGCCTTGGAGAGAGAAGCAGGAAACCATTAAAAAAATCCCTTGAAAGGGACTGGTCAATGGGTTTTTATAACCCTTTTTGGACCAGAAAACCAGGAGAGACCGCCCTCCATCCCCCCTCTCTCTTTACGTAAGGAGAACCCGGAGGGACCTCCTCCAGGTCACGCGAACCTGGAGGAGCCTCCTCCGGTTCACACAGACCCAGAGGGGGCCTCCCTCCGGTCGCACCTCTGGGTCTCTCTCTCCCTCCTGCGCTCTTTTGAAAAAAAAAACAACAAAACACAGAAAAAAAAAAAGAAAACCAGGAGGGATGCCCCTCTGGGTTCTCAAACCCAGAGGAGCCTCCTTCGCCATCTCTCTTTGTCCTCACTCCCTAAAGCAAAAAAAAGGGAGTGAAAAGGAAAAAGATACCATGAGGGGTGCGCCTTCTCTACACACAAGCCCGGGGGAGGCTTCCATCAATGCAGTAAATGCACAAACCAGGAGGAACTTCCCATGTGTTCTCACCTCCAAAAGCCTATAAATAGGAGGCCTTTCCAAGAGGAGGGGGGACTTCACACACACACACACACACACACACACACAGGAGGGGGGACTTCACACACACACACACACACACACACACACACACACACACACACGCACACACACACACACACATGAACTTTAACTTGGAGCAGCCTTGGAGGAGCACCTGCGGAGGAAGCTTAGGGACGGCCTTCTCTTGAAGCCTTGAAGATCTGAAATCCATCAGCTTGTGTAAAACCCTCAATCAAAGGGTATATATTGCATAAATACCCCTATTTGATGAAATTGAGTTGTATTTTTTTCAATAAATTTATGAAGGTCATGGAAAAACCATGTTGATCCCAAGAATGTCCAAAGTTCTGAAAATTTGTTGTCAAAGCACAAGAAAAACCCTGTAGTTGGCAAAAATTGCAATTCCACCCTAATACTTTGTGAAATTGTAAAAATACCCAAAAGATTATGCAAACATCTCAAAAAATCAAAAGTTCTTCAAAAAGTGTTGAAGTTTGCTTAAATGTTCCCAAAATCGATGGAAAAATCATGCTTGTATTTGAGAAATTCAAAAATTACAATTCTACCCCCAAAAGTTAATGAAATTGCATAAATGCCCGAGGGAATTATGCATAAAATCTGAGGACCGCATGGAAAACTTGTCATCTTCACACAAAAACCCCTCGTTCGCGGGTAAAACCTAATTTTAAAAAAACTGCAAATAAACCCTAACCTAGGAAAAAATTACAAATATACCCCTATCTTAGGACATGGGAGTCCCTTCTCGGCATGGTTTGCCATCTCTTACGAGATGTCCGAGATATCTCTCTCTCCAAAAGTCGCGAGAAACGAAGCCCCCGAGATCAAGATCTTCTCTCCCCCACCCCCCGATTTCCTCCTTCCTCTCTCCCTGTCTCTCCACCTCGGCCCCCTTGAGCTCTCTCTCTCTCCCCCCAGTCTCTCTCTGTCTCTCCCTCTCCCCCAGACTCTCTCTATCTCTCCCTTTGTGACACTTTCCATCGGACTCTCTTACTCTCTCTATCTCCTACCCTCTCTCTCATCTCTCTCTCCTCCCCCCGTCTCCCCCTTCTCTCTGTCTAAGAGAGAGGGAGACAAGAGGGGGAAGACAAAGATGTACAATTTTTTATGTATTCTTCAGTTTGTGATTCATGTACCATTTTATGTACATCCTTTTGGTGCAACTTTTGATATATATTAACATTGGTGCATGTGAACAGATTTGTTATCATTATCATTACTCTTTATCTTGTAAAATTGAGTTGTCAATTAGAAAATTATGTTTGTGCAATTGAGTGGTTAGTAGAAAATAGTTAGCATTTTCTTAGAAATGGACAATATATATATATATATATATATTTCGAAATCATCAAGCCCAATCTCTCGGGATTTTTTCAAAATCTCTCCGAGATCTCTTCTCTTTCACCTTTCCGAAACATAACCGATATTTGAGACAGAAAACCTTGCTTCTCAGGTCAAATCCCCGATGTCACAACACAAACTGTAAGGGTTAAAAAGATCTTTGGCGGTTAATCAAAAGTGTTCGAATTTGTATCGATGTAAATTAACACCGACTACGGTTAGTGGGAAAAATTCCAGTACACGATCCCTAAATCATCTGGTAAACTAAACACGCGGAATTAATAATATGCATACTAATCAATTTGCTAAATATATCCATATTTATCAAACAAATAGATATTTTAAAGATTCATTTTCCACGTGTTGTTGTTGTGAAACAATAGATAAGAAGCTCAGTCATAAATAAAAGTTTTATAAGTTATTTTATGAGGTACTTTTATTTATGACAGTTTACCCCAAAAGAACACTTGTTTAGAAGAATTTCATTGTTGCATGTTCATCTATCAAATATATTTTTCTTCACCACCCTTATGTCATAAATAAAAGTACCTTATAAAACTTTATATTTCTAAAAAGAAAACAATATAAGAAAGTACTCCATTGTGGTTTTTCCCCCTCAAAGACAACCATGAAAGTGAGGAATGGAGTGAATATTAACAGATCAAGGAACAAAAACATCATGTTTAGAAACAAATGAAAGGAAGGAAAACAAGGGATAATGTACACTGCCAACAGAGAATGCATGAAATGAAGAAAAAGGCAGCTTCCAAAGCAAAAAAAAAAAAAAAGACACAAGTAGGGGATTAAAATATCTATTCACAACATGAGCATGAGAAGAATTTAGACAGTATATCAGCACCCCAGTAGCCTCCATTTGGAATTTCAACAGAACAAGTGTCCATCCACATTGACGATCAGCTTAATCATTTTCCAGGTGGCAAATATACTACAATTCATTGATGTAGCTTAATCATGTAAGAGAATGTAACATGTAAAAGTACAGCAGGAACCACAGTCTTGGTAATTCTGATATATGCCAGCTTGATCATTTGTACAACACCACCACCATGAAATTCCAGATAACAGAGCGTACTGGTCAGAAAGACACTTTTTTTTGAAAGTGCAGAAAGACACTTGTAGATAGAAATGCAAAATGAGATGGCTCATGAGCTAAGAATTTACCATACAAATGTGTTCCTTCACATAAAGCCTTTGCTGTTATAATATGTCACTCTTCCTTTGCCTCGGCTTGAGTTAATTCCTCTGCCTCTCCTTGAGCTGGTTCTTTTACCTCTTCTTGAGCCAATTCCTTCACCTCTTCTTGAGCTAATTCTTTTACCTCCTCTACATGAGCTAATTCCGTTGCCTCTTCTTGAGCTAATTCTTTTACCTCCTCTTGAGCTAATTCCGTTGCCTCTTCTTTATCTAATTCTTTTACCTCCTCTTGAGCTAATTCCGTTGTCTCTTCTTGAGCTAATTCCTTCACCTCCTCTTGACATAATTCCTTTACCTCATCTTGAGCTAAACCCTTCACCTCTTCTTGACAGAATTCCTTTACCTCATCTTGAGCTAAACCCTTCACCTCTTCTTGACAGAATTCCTTCACATCCTCTTGAGCTAAAACCTTCACCTCACCTTGAGTTAATTCCTCCCCCTCATCTTGAGCTAAATCCTTCACCTCACTTTGAGTTAATTCCTTCTCCTCATCTTGAGCTATATCCTTCATCTCATCTTGAGTTAAATCCTTCACCTCATCTTGAGCTAATTCCTCTGACTCTTCTTGAGTGAATTCCTTCACTTCAGCTTGAGCTAATTCCTCTGCCTCTTCCTGAGTTAATTTCTTTGCCTCCTGACATATTTCCTTCACCTCATCTTGAGCTAATTCCTTTGGCTCTTCTTCTGTGAATTCCTCTACCCCATCTCTAGCCGATTTCTTTGCCTCTTCTTGAGTTAGTGCCTCCGCCTCTTTTTGAACTAATTCATTCACTTCTCCTTCAGCTAAAAAAAAGAGGCATTCTCGGTTAAGTAGCGGGTATAAAACCATATGACTGGACCACCACAAAGCATGAGTAAATGAGAAATACCTGGAGTTTCCGAGGTGACATTATCCAGAGTTTGTGTCTCTTTTTTAGTGTCAGATCTAACCTCAGGAGATGCCATAGATGTGGAAGGCAGGTACCTCAGCCGATAACTAACAAGAGCTGGACCAAAAATGCAATACTTCCCTGCACTACTGAAGGCTACCTCAGCATCAGCAAGTCTCTTGAACACTACTTTTGCACAGTTGGTTTCACTCAGCACTTCAGTTTCTGCTTCCTTAAGAGGACCATATCGGCTGAATATCCTGATAAGATTTGTTTCAGAAGGAAGAGCATCAGGCTCATTGAAGCTCAGAATTAGTGCAGTTGGTGTGGACTCCTCCAAACCTTTCTCTCCAAAAAAGGTTGCTTGCTTTTCCACTGCTGAATCACGGTTCGCTGTAGGGCTCACAGCACTAATTCTCAGGTGGTGTGCAGCTTCTAGCATTTTGCTCAATGGAAGAGATTCCTGTGAAGGTTTTGTCTTTTTTATTGGACTCTGTATCAGCAACTCTCCTTTTCTTTTCCGACGACTAGACTGAGATTTTTCTTCAGGGGTACTACAAACAATTCTGTCAGTCCAATAAGAGTCTGTCATATAGTCCGGTGCAGAGGCTTCTGTTGCATCAGTTGGCAAATCATTCTTGGATTCTGATTTCTTCTTCCTGCCCCTTTTTTTACCAATCTTCTCAGATGGCTTCTCATCCATCACAGAACTGGGAGGTGTATGTGCCCCTGATTGTTTACTCTTAGAATCATCATTAGACTCTGATTTCTTTTTTCTACCCCTTTTCTTTTTGATCTTTTCAAAACGCTTATCCACCATAGAACCAGAATCACGCAATTCTCTGACTTCCGTGAAAAAAGATATTATTGCAGACAAAAAACTGTATCCCTTCATAGGATCCTTTGCAGCTAAGCAAAGCTGTGAGAGCATTTCTTCTGGGGATGAATGGTTCTTTAATATGCCCCTTCTCGTTCTGCGGGTGTCCTCAGGAGTGTAGAAAGAAACATCAAAAACCTGAGGACTATCTTGATCTGCTTTCCCTGCACTACCTTTCTTAAGACTTTCACCATTACACTTGATGATTGAAGGTGATCCAGTCAGCTTACTAGCAACTCTACTTATGCATTCACCAACTTTGAAAGACCTATCAGAAGTTGGGGTTTTCTTCTCTAAATCGCCTAATGCATCGAGCCTTTTTCTCTTACTTTTTCCTAAGTAAGGAGAAGTAGAATCATCTTTTCTACGTTTTTTACCAGAAGAATGTGCAAAATATTTTCCAGAAAACTTCACTGCAATAGCAGCTCCATCACCATTTACAAAATCAGAATAATTTTTATCATCCATCAACTCTGACAAACTCTTTTGTTTTCGACCATGTTCAGGAATGTGCTTTTGTCTATGCAATGCACTAACCTGTGATTTCTTCTTTCGCTTTCCTGCACTTGAATCAGAAGCCACCATTTCTTCATTCGGAGACATAGGAGATGGATGTTCACATAAAGCTTTGTGAGATCTTTTCCTCTGAGAAGGTGAAGTGACAGCATCATTTTCCGATAGTGTTTCCTCACGGATGGATGCAGGAAATTGAGTATGACACTTTAAACGGATCAAAGCCATCAACTGAGCCTTAGCAATCACTAATTCCAGTTTATCCATTCCTCCGCAAGGATAAAGAGCTAATGCCTTGATGTAGTCCAGAAAATTATTAGGTTCGAAGGTGACCATGCCAAAGGACTTGTCAACAACTGAACAAGAAGATCCTTCATGTATTCCAGCATTCTCAATCTTCTGATGCTTGAGATTGCTAATGACTGCCTTCGGCACACATATGCAGGACATTCCCAGCTCTAGACGCCTAGAGACTTCTTCCAAGGCACTATTAACAGCATTGATGAAGGCATCAGAAGTGCTCTGACTTTCCAACTGGGAAAAACATGCCTGGAAGGGCTTTAACTTAGACTCATCACACCATGCAAAAGTTTTGTCCCCAAAGTAGGCAACCAAGAAATTGTCCCTTTTCTGATGTTTGAGAGCCATGTCTGATGCATCTGAGGGGTTGAATATCTGCCCGGGCCACCAAGGATGACTCTTTACTTTGCCCCACACTAAATCAGAAATAAAGAAAGCCTTCGTATCCTCTTGAGGCAAGTGGTATGATGCATGCTCTTTATTCTCTGCACCAGCAGCAACAGGACTGACTGTCAAACACTTTTCAGACCTGCCTTCCTCATCTTCTTTTTCCAATGGTTCTGCCAACAATTCCATCTCATCCACATCAGTACCTGCACCAGCAATTTTGTTCTCCATAGTATCTGATGACAGATTAACCCCATCATCTTCCATGTTATTCAGATTTACTTCTTGACCATGCATTTCTTCTGATGGAATGGTGCCTGTTTCAATGGATTCATGCTCTGTCCCCAAATCTGCACTTGTAGATAGAGAAACATCCTGTCCTCCCACGAGACTTGGCTGAGAATCCTGGTTTTCATCCAAGAGAGAACCAACATGCTGAACATCTGTGATCTGATTCTCACTAAGAGATTGACCAGTAGATGTATTAACTTGAGATAGATCTCCCTTAAGCACACCTGGCGGATTCTGATCCAGCTGAGATGACTCTGGTAAGTGCTCTTCTGCAGCTAAGCCTGAATTGGACATAGAAGCACATTCTGTGTCCTTCAAGTTATCATCAGCAACAGCTGTGCCCTCGGGATGTGCTTGTACCTTCTCTTCTTTGTTAGGAAGTAAATTATCAGCCTCATTGACTTGAAACGTACCCGAGTCCCCATTCGTTGAAGTAAGGCTGGGGTCACCATTCTGATCTGGAGATGGCAATTTAACAACTAAGCTTGCATCGATCAGACTAGCATCACCCCCACCCTGTGGATTTTCACCTGTGTCCTCAAGTTTCTCTCCCGCTTCCAGACCCCTGTCATCAGAAAGATCAGTGGAGATATCAACTTGGGTTGGACAGTCACCGCTCTGATCTTCAGATGCCTGGGAAGTGGGCAACAAGTTGATTTCTGCTACAGAGGCAGAATCCCCCGTAACAACATGCACCTTTGCCTCTATAGTTTCACCAGTAGTAAGTGTATTCTCGACACCTGTCACAAGATTTGTCTCTGCCATAACAACATTACCTTGACCCTTCGGTTTCTCAACAGCTGGTTGTGGACACATATTTTCTGATTCAACTGACTGAACAATATCAACAGCTGAGTTTAGATCAGGTGCAACAACATCTTCTCTGTCGTCTTTTTCATTTGTAGCCTGTGAATTGACCTGGATCGCTCCAACATCCACTCCAACCTCACTTCCTACTGGAACATCAGTCTTCAAGCCCGAAGTTTCTTGAATAACATGATCTACCTCCATAGAGCATCCACCACTACCTGATTCTGTGTTTCCTTCTGCTATTCTGTCGTCTGCCCTCAAAGAAAGATTATCGGCGTCCTCGGTCCCATCAACATGCTCCACTGCATCTTCTGTCTTTCCGTCTGAAATTTCAGGTCCTGCGCTCTGACACGCATTAGCTTCAGCCGATCGGCCATTTCTGTCATCCTGGCCCTCGACATCTGCACCAGTACCTTCCGACGCTTCACGCCCACCGGCTACCTCACCTGCTGCTGTTCGACCAGCTGCATCTGCGTCCCCTGCTTCCGCGATAACTGCTCTCTCCCCATCTTCAGAAAGACCCCTTCCCTCGCTATTCATACCCTCTTCAGCAGAATCCCTCGTACTCGTCGAAGGCTCGACCGGGGCTTCTGCCTCGACGGGCTTTGTTCCGACCGCAACGTCGGCGCCCCGGGCATGTTCTTGGCTGTCGACGACCGCGGCGTCAGCGTTGAGGTCGAGGACCTCGGACGACGCCGCCGCCTCCGCCGCGGAGGCCTCCGCGGACATGGAGGAAACAGCAAGCGCCTAGCCAGACACCACACGGCAACAGAGTGAGGAACCCTAACCCTAGCCCAACCCCGGAGCTCCGACCAGATTGAGAGGAGACAAGAAGAAGAAGGCCATGGAGTCGGGAAGAGAACAGGAATTTGGAGAACAAGAACGCGTGCCGTACCTGTTGGTGACGCTCGAGGCCAAGCCGGAGCTGAACCAGGTGACGGGAAATTAGGGTTTCTGGGCTCGAAGTTGGGGAAGGGGGGAGAAGGAAGGAAGGCGGTGGAGGACGGGAGAGAGATTTGAGACACCGCCGAAGATGGCAGGGGGGCACGATTAAAAGCTTCTTGTCTTCTAGTTCTGACGCTTGGCTAAAGGCGTTGCTACGTGGGTGACGGCACCGCTTGTGACGGTATCCCATTTCGAAGACCAAAGAGCGGGCAAAAGGACCGCGAAGCGGGCTACTACTACTAGCGGTGCTTTTGCAAGGTCTTATACCATACAACTTGTGTATATTTCGAATTTTCAAAACATCCCCTTTGACATCATATTAGCACTGTACTGACTATTCTTTGCACAATTACCACCGTTGAATTCTTACATAGTTGAAACTTGAAACTAATGTTAAACCCCGACTTTTAATGTAAGAATCATGCCAACAAAATATTTATAGAGTAAATATATGAAAAATGTTAAAAGTTTAAATATCTAGCATGCTATTGAACTCGAGGTGCTTGGTGCTCAGATTAAATATAAGACCAACTGCGCTACATTATGAATTACAAAAAAAAAATATGTTATCGATGTGGAAAGTCTCACAATCCATTTATTTATGTTTCAGAATTTTTTATACAATGTTTATGTTTAAAAAACAGAACAAAAGGTTCTAGTGATAATGACGACTTTATTTAAGTAAACTTTGTCAACGTATGATGATTGTTCTGTTATGGCCACATGATTACAGAACTTCGTTAACAACGACATATGTGAATTCAGCAACAGAAGAAAAACAAATGACAAACAAAAACAATGTTTTCATCTTCCGATTACGAATAATCATTCCATTAGGATATCTTGTGTCTAAATTTAAATATGTATTCAGGTAATAAGTTAATAACTATATGATATTGGAGAGGGGGATTTCTGCAGCCCGATGGAGCAGTCCAACTAGGCCCGGCAGGGCCCAACAAGGCTATACTCTCCCAAGCGACATCTCACAGGGCCCGCTTAGAGACGAAAGCCCAATAAACAGCGCTCGAGGGAACAACCCTCCTAGGCGGCCTCAAGGCTCGGAGGGCCCGAGCATCGGTCAGGTCATAGAAAGGCCCGCGACCGAGCCATCACTCCGCCCTGGAGAAGGAGGCGTAGTCCGGCCTTTCCGACCCGTCTTCTACCGAGTTAAGCATGTCGCCCGGATGGGGCTGGCCTCTCTGAGCTCGGGACGACCGACAAATGCTTATCTTTTCAGCCGTTAAGAGTCCGCAACAGGCAAGAATTAAGGAAGGCAAGGGACTCCTTCTTCCCCGCGAGGATAACGCTCCCACGATAAGGTCATAAAGGCCCACGATGAGGACGTAACCCCCACCTGAAACCCCTCGGCTTGCAGGACTCCGAGAGACGGCGTACTATTTAAATCAGGGATACCCTCCGGTGAAAGGTAAGCCAAGAAAGACAATCATACGCCCTAAAACTCCTGAGCACGAACCGCTTCACCTTTCTGGTGGAGAGGGATCTCGCGCATTTAGCTTTCTCCTCCCTAACATTGCTCCCACCACAGCTCTACTAACTTAAGCATCGGAGGGTTTTACCCAGGGACTCCCCCTGGGCCCCCTGATCCGTTTCCCTGTCTTGCAGTTCACAATCTGGTGATCATCAGCCCGCTCAGGACCAGCGCGAGATTATGCCTCTTCAAATATCAATATCTAAGATAATTTAAATGTAAATAACAAATTTGCCCTTCCTGTTCCAAGGAGGGTTCATTGACTTGTTAGGATGGATCTGCTTGAATATCTCTTAGATACGGTTTGACTCGGATCAACCGAGTCGTTTAAATGACTCGGGTTGAGTTGTATTATATCGTGATCCATATTCACAATAGTATAATACGGGTCATCTAACTCGCATCGATCTAATATTAATCAATCAAATCTGATTTACCAATTCACTCTTAAATTCTCTAATGACTTGTTTTTTTGTGAGCATAATTGTAATTCGAGAGCAAGCATTCTAGTATTTCCCCTAACTAAACAATTATCCTACGATCTCTCAATAATTTCAGATGTCTGATAAATTCATTACCACTCTTGTAGAAGCGAGTTTTTGTACGGTTGAGTCACAAACTCTTTGGTCTAATATTTTTTTGTGATTCATATAATAAAAGGCTGATTAAATTAGAATAAAATCCAACCAAATGACCTATATATATGATGATCTTCACCTTCGAGTTTGGGGTGCATAGGTTAAAAGCAACGCAAACTAATTCTACACGAACCTCGTCTACATGAATGGTTGAACGGACCAATGAGGAGCTATCTTGAACTCCAACACGAACAAAATCATGAAAGATTGACACCAACCATGATGGTTGTGATCAACGAAGGCAGTACCATCTCGATATTTTGTTGTCAACTCAATGAAACAAGAGATACACTTATTATACTGATGTAAGTTTAATTATTTGTTTTAAATTTTTTAATATTTTTTGAGTAAGTATCACGTCAAACTATCTTTGCATGCGTCTTAACTCTTAAGCTCCGCTTCGGTATGGGTTTAGTCCTGGGTTAGCTCAAATTTAACCCAGGACTAACCTAAAAACTACTTTGATTGGCAAGTCCTCTAGATCTGGGTTTACCGGGTATTAAACCCGTGTTAATACCCGATTTCAAAATCCACCGCCTGAGGTGGGTTTCGCTGATCGGATGAAATCTCTGCCCTTTCTGCCCTCGTCTCGTCACTCAGCTCGCCCTGCCTCGTCTCGGACGTCGCACCGCCTCGGGACAGTGCCAGTCTTCTCCCTGCTTCGACAACTCCGTTCCTCCTGCGAAACCCTTCTCCAGGTGCTACCGCCTTCTCCACGGTGTGGCCTTCTTCCCTCTCTGCCCTCGCCAGTCGCCTCGCCCTGCCTCGCCTCGGACGTTGCAGCTCGTGGTGAAAGCGGCAGCCTTCTCCCTACTTCGACCGCTCCGTGCCTCCTGCGAAACCCTCCTCTCCAGGTGCGAAACTCTTCTCCACGGTGTGGCCTTCTTCCCTCTCCGCCCGCGCCAGTCGCCTCGCCCTACCTCGCCTGGGACGTCGCATTGCCTCGGGACAGCGACAATCTTCTCCCTGCTTCGACCGCTCCGTTCCTCCTGCGAAACATGTTATGCCCCGGATTTTTCGGATCATTTTTGTGGGTCTCGGAGTGTATTTTACGTTTTATACGCGTTTTTCCCTTATGTGCCTTCAGAACTCTTTGCAGGGCAAACCGTGGCATTCTCCGACTCCGGGACAGTTCCTGCGCGTTGTACTCTTCGCGAGGATCGCCGAGGTAATTTTTCGTAATTTTTTGAATTTCCGTAATTTTTGGGTTTTTCTATATATTAACCCTTTCTCTCTCTCCCCTCTCATTTCTATCTTCCCTCCCTCTCTCTTCTCTCACGCTCTCCTTCTCCCCTCTCTTCTCCAGCGGCCGACGGAGCGAGGCGGGGACAAGGTGGAGGCGGCACGGGCGAGGATCGAGGCGGTGGAGGAGTGGCAAAGCTCGGGGGCGAGTCCGTGAGCCGGCGAGGGTTTCGCAGCCATTTCTTCGTGGATCGACGTCCACGGCGCGTCGTTTCTTCGGTGGAGGTAGGGAGATGGACCCCCAGCTTGTGAGCTTCCTTTCCCGCAAGTTTTGTAGGCGGCGGTGAGCCAAGCGGGCATATTTGGGGATTTTTGGGAAAAATCTATGGTTTAGGGCTCGTGAGCCGATCTACCGTTTCATCACGTTTCGGGCCGATCCGAAGCCTTAGATGCATGCTACGGGCTATTTGGGGACTTCCCCCTTGTTTTCTCCCTCTCCCGTGGAGGTATGGGGGCGTGGGATGATTTTTGGGTCATTTTCCGCCGTCCTGCTCTCGGGACGGTGTGACGGTCCTTCCAGTGACCGTCACAGGCTGTGACGCCCCAGGGTGGGTGCATTACATGCCGTGACGCCCCAAGGAGGGTGCGTCACAGGGTCAAATTTCGTGGTCAGGACGTCGGTCGCTCTGACGGTCTTACGATAACCCGTCAGAGGGTGTGACGCGCCTGGACCTGACTGTTACATCAGTGTTTCATGATTTTGACCGATTGGGGTCCGGAGACTCTAACGCACCAGGGGTGGACCGTCAGAACTCTGTGACGCCCTATCTAGGGTGCGTCAGAGTTGATGTATCCCCTCTTCTAAGACGCCTAGGTAGGTCCGTTAGGGGTTGTGACGTCCCGAGGGGTGTGCGTCACAATCTGTTTTAGTCTGTCTTCTAACGCACCAGGCTTGGTCCGTTAGAGGCTGTGACGCCCCAGGGTGGGTGCGCCACAGCCAGTGCTGCCCGTTTCGTGTAACGCTCCTGTTTTGGACCGTTACAGTGCTGTGGCGGCCTATCTTTAGACCGTTACAGCTGTGACGGCCCAAAGATGGACCAACAGGCACTGTGTTATGTCGAAGTGGTTCTTCGTACTTGCCGTGATCATTTTGCGTTCTGTAGGTCCCTGGTCGACCCGATTGGGACCCAGTGGCCGACCTACGGTCTCTTGGATGCCCCAGACACCCCGAGGGTTTCGTGTCCGTGTTTTGGGGGTGTCGGGAGGACCGTGCTACCTCGTTTAACGTGCCCGTGGGTTTGAGAGTCTGGGTGACTCCTCGTGTTTCGGGCTTTTGTGTTACGCTTGATCGAGTCACTGTGTATCGGTGTGTGTGTGGTGGGGTTTCCCCCGCATGTCGTGAGTTTTCCCTGGAAGACGATTCCCGAGTGGGCCATGTGTTTGGCCTTGGACCGCGAGTCCAGTTATCCGGCTTGGGGCTGGAGGTTTCCCGTTTTCCCTAGAATGGGGATCCGGTGTGGGGCTTGTGAGCTACCTTGGGAATCGTGCTTCTGCGTTTCTACGGGGCCGAGTGCGTGGCCCGTGGACCGTGAGTCCCGTTTCTTCTCCGATAGTGGTCACCGTACGGCGGTGCTGGTACGTGGGACGGTCCCCATACTTCGTCAGATTCATACGTTATTTTCCGTTGACTTGAGAGTCTACTCCTTCAGTGACCCTCCACTAGTCGTAGCTTGCTTACACGCGAGTGGTCCCACCAGGGAATGGTGGAGAGGCTACCCTGAGGACGATTTTTAGACTGGTTTCCGTCGGGCCCCTCGTCTGTAGCCAGAGTTCGGCTCAAGGGGAAAACCAGTTAGAGGCCAGACCTAGGACGCATGGTCGTGTGTGCACACGTGGTTGGGGGCGGTTGGACACACGCTGACGAACGTGACCCCAGCTAGTCACTTACTTTGTGGTTACTTGTACGGTGTCCTTGCCTCCACCCGGGGCGTGGCAGGCGGACACCTGCGGTGCGGTGTAAGACGTCAGGGGACGCTACCGACTGTGCTTCTAGTGGGAGGTACTCCTGTCGAGTCAGGAGTGACAGACTGTCAGCCTCTGTGACTTCGACCTTCGGGTTTTTGGTCGTGTTGACCGTTGAGTCTAGGTTGTTTTACCGTGGCGCGTGTCTTGGTTTTCATGCCGTGAGACTGGTGCTAGTAGCCTTACCGAGGTTGCGTCTTGTTGGTGCGGTGTCCGCGACCGGATGGTCGGGGCTGCACCTTGGACAGCATGTCCAGGTCGACCGTGTCCTGGGAGACGGCCTCTACGGCGGAGTTGCCGTGGGTTTTTTTTTACTTCAGTGAGTGGTACTAGTGTAGTTCTGTGACGACCCGAGAATCCGATTACCGGGAAGGCCCGATAACCTGAGACTCGCACCGCCGCCCACGAGCCGGGAGGGCTCGGAAGGGCTAAAAGGAGTGTGGAGGCACAAAGAAATAGGAAATAAAGCAGGACAACCAACAACAACAAGCTGAAAGAAGGAACAACTACAGCTATAACAGAGTCCAGTCCAACAGAAAGTACAGTCTAAAGCAGTAAAGCGTACCACATGCCAAGTGAACACTCGGCCCGGCAAGCTGGCAACTGAGAACCTCCGCTCCGCACCCTCGAACCACGAGGAAGAACCGCTGCACCTGAAAAGCAGGGAATGAGTCTCCAAAACAGAGACTCAGCAGGGATCCCGCGGAACCCCAACCGGAAACAACGGCGGTAGCGGAAAGGAAGCTACAACTACGGCAGGAACAGCAAACCGGTGGCCGGTCAAAACTCGGCACTACAGCTACTCCTACTGCCAGAAGGCAGACCTCGATCACGCAGTCGAAGCTACCAAACCACGCTAGTACCACCTACCGAAGTAAGAACACACGGCAATCACGCCGTAAAGGCCTGTACCTCGGACAGAGCCGACCTGGACACGCTGTCCAAGGTGCAACCCCGACCATCCGATCGCGGGTACCGCACAACAAGACGCAACCTCGGTAAACCACTAGCACAAGTCTCACGGTGCAAAAACCGACACACGTACCACGGTGAGACGACCATGCTCAACGGTCAACACGACCGAAAACCCGACGGTCAAAGACACAGAGATTGACAGTTTGTCACTCCGTACTCGACAGGAGTATCACCCACTAGAAGCACAGCCGGTAGCGTCCCCTGACGTCTTACACCGCACCGCAGGTGAACCGCCTGACGTGGTAGGTCCTACCCGAGGCGCAGACACCGTACAAGTAACCACAAACAAGTAACTAGCTGGGGTCACGCCCGTCGACGTGGGTCCAACCGCCCCCAACCACGTGTGCACACACAGACCTTGCGTCACTAGGTCTGGTCCTCTGACCGGTTTTCCCCCGTAGCCGGACTCTGGCTACCGACGAGGGGCCTACGGTAACCGGTCCACAAACCGTCTGAAAGGTAAGCCCGTACACCACTCCCTGGTGCGACTAGCACACGCGTACTAGTAGGCTACGACTAGTGGAGGGTCACTGAAGGAGTAGACTCTCAACTCAACGGAAAACAACGTCCGAATCCGACGACGTACGGGGACCACCCCACGTACCGGCCCCGTCGCACGGTGACCACAGTCGGAGAAGAAACGGGACTCACAGTCCACGGCCACGCACGCACCGTGCGCGAGAGTCGAGAAAACTCGAGTGGCACTAAGCCACTGGACTCTAGGCAGTCCTCTAGACGCACTACAGTCAACGGTCCTTGAGTCACAAGACTCGGGGTCAAGACCGTTGCACGCAACAGCACAAGGCCGTCAATCTAGTCCAATCTCTAGGTCTAAAACCACGGTAGCACAAGTACCGAGACAACACACAAGTCGCCAAGACCACTCCCTCGGGAAGGGAACGCAAGGGACTAAGGCCACTCACACGGGCCACACGGAAAACACAGAAGCACGATTCCCAAGGCAGCACGCAAGCCGCCACGACGATTTCCCATCTTGAAGCAAGCGGGAAACCTCCAGCCCCAGGCCGGACAACTGGACTCACAGTCCAAGGCCAAACACATGGCCCACACGGGAATCGCCTTCCAAAGGAACCCACGATATGCGGGGGAGACCCCACCGCACACACACCGACACACGGTGACTCGATCGAGCGTAACACGAAAGCCCGGGACACATGGGGTCACCCGGACCCACCACACCGACGGGCACGCGAATCGAGGTAACACGGTCCCTCCCGACACCCCAAAAACGCGGACACAGAATCCACGGGGTACCCGGGACACTCACAAGGCCAAAGGTCGACCACTGGGTCACAACCGGGTCGACCGGGGACCAACACAACACAATCGGAACACCAGAAGGTCTCACAGACCCTTAAACCGATGGGCACGTTAGTCGAGGTAAACCAACCCTCTGGACACCCAAAGACACGATCACGGAAGTCCACGGGGTGTCCGAGACACACACGGCCCAAGGGGAGCACAAGACAACAGGTAAGATCGCGCTAGGATCACCTAGCGCGACAAGCCGGAACGCGCTAGGGAACCCTAGCGCGACGAGGAATATCGCGCTAGGTATCCCTAGCGCGACAACACAGATCACGCTAGGAACCTATAGCGCGACAAGCCAAGTCGCGCTATGTTTCCATAGCACGACAGGAACCGCCAAACTGTTCATCTTCTCCGATGAACGCGCTCGGTCGGGGCAGCGCGACCTTCAGGAACGCGCTACTGGAGTATAGCGCGTTCTCAGTCCGCACCCGGAAACGGTGGAAACCGCGGGAAAAGCCATGCCACGCCCCGTTCACCCCCAGGTGAAGGGGAAACAAAAGGGGAAACCTTCCCCAAGCCCCTAGGCATGCATCTAAACCCCTGGATCGCCCAAAAACACTATAAAACGGGAGATCCGGCTCACACCCCAAAAACACACATTTTGCCCAAAACGCCCCGTTTAGCCCGCTCGGCTCACCACGGCCTACGAAACTCGCGGGAAAGGAAGTACACGGGCTGAGGGTCCATCACCCTACCTCCACCGAAGATTACGCGCACCGTGGACGCCGATCCACGAAGAAAACGCCGTTGAAGCCTCGCCGTTCCACGAACTCACGGCCGAGCTTCTACGCGCCTCCACCGCCTCGATCCTCATCCATCCTCGCCCGCGCCTCGCCCGCGCCGTCCCCGCCTCGCCCATGCTCCGCCCCGTCGGCCGCCGGAGAGAGAGGGAGAGAGGAGAGAGCGTGAGAAGAGAGAGGGAGAGAAATGAGAAATGAGAGGGGGAGAGAGAGAAAAGCTATTTATAGGAAAATCCGGAAAATCAGAAAAATCCAGAAAAATATAAAATCACACCCTCGCGATCCTCGGAGCGCACCGATCACAACGGTACCACTCGCGCCCAGGTGAATGGCCCGGTTCACCCGCAACGAGGTTCCGAAGGGAAAGCCGAAACCCACGCCGGGAATCGGAAAACACACACGGAAAAAGCCACGGAACGCCTCCGGACCTCCGAAACGACTCCGGATCGCGCCGATCCGAACACGAAAGACGTCCGAAACGAAATTTCGGACACAGCGGAGCTGGACACTCCGAGAAACCAGATCCGGGACCCACGAAGAAGGATCCGAAAAACCCGGGGCATTACAGCCCTCCCCCCTTAAAGGAATTTCGTCCTCGAAATTCAGGACCAAGCACGAAGTCCCAGGGGAAGAACGCTGAATCAACTGACACGCTGTCAGAGCCCCAGCACAGAAAACCTCGATTCTCACGAAAACACGGATCCTGAGGGACACAGCCAGACTTACAATCACACACAACACCTCGCTCCTCGCGCCGAGCACACCGGCCACAGAGCAGGCATATACCAAAGGACACAGTCTGGCATCACCTCAGACAACGCGAGAATCCACCATGGCGCCGCAGCCACGATCTCGCTCACCGAAGAATCACAACCCTCGACACGAGCAACAGCTACTGATCCACCCAATGATCAGCAGACAAATCGCACGTCAGCTTCGCAGCCAGCTGACAGGTCGCACACCCTCCTCAGGGGAGCAACCAAAACAGAGCCTCCACCGGCTCAAGCAGTCCTCTCAGCAGACCGCAACCAGCACATCGGCTCAACACCAAGAGACACCTCACACATGGCAGGCCGAAAACCGGACATAACACTGTGCCAACTCTCGTCAGAAGACAAACTTCGACAAAGCCCAGATCCCGTCCGGGAAGGCACATTACCGAAACGACCACCAAAGGTCTCACTGGCACACGGCTCTCACCACGCTCGAGCCCCAACAACCAGCATCTTCTGACTCTGAAAAGACCATCCACTGGTTACCAACTGCTCGCCAACTCGACCCTCTCGGGGAGCACGACGAAACCAAATGACAGAACCTGGCGTCTTCAGTCATCACCTCACGGGACTCAGACTTATAGGGAACCACCCCATGCTAGTCATCAAACCAGGGATAACCTTTGCGACACCAACGTCCTATCAGGGACCACCAAGCCGACGCCAACCTCACAGGAGGCCTCCGCCCTAATGCGTCACTCTTCCATCTGGTCTCATCAAATCCTTCGATCAATCCAAGTGGACACCTGCCAATCCCGATTCCGCCCTTATCACAGAGCCACGGGACACCACTTGAACAGTGCTCACGGGTCCCTAAGCAATAAACATCTCACCGTCACAATCCGACAAGACCGTAGAACCAACAGGAGCCCACGGCCTGCCAGAGACGACTTCCTCAAAAGACGATGTCATCCGAGGATACGATTGGGAACACAAGTCGGGCGCCAAGCCACCGACTCTGACCAACACGTCCTCGACCACCGTCAGGCGACATCCTCAACAACCTCATCCAGGTCCAACACCGACGCCTGACACGGCTTCCAACACAGGAACAGGGTACTCATGCGGCGCACTAGCCAGCACTTTTCCCAACACCCCATCCTGCCAGTGCCAACAACCACAAAACCTCGAGCAACGGCACGACAACAACACGTTTCACACCGAGGAACCCATCCTCCGATGCTCAACGCAAACTCAGGAATCCGCCGGTAGCAACCAACGCTACGATCCTGAACCAGTGGGTTATGGGCCCACCACGCTTCCGCTGCGCACTCAAATCCACGTGCACAGCCGAGAAAGCAAACACCGCCCAACCAGCACTCGTCTTTCCGGAACAGCGCCAGCACCCTCACACGGCAAGGGAATGGGCACAACTTCTCACAGACAACCGCCTTGCCAAGACAAGGAGCACGTCTCGCACGGACTTCATGGCACACAAGGCCAACCAATCCGAATACACAACGCAAGACGACGAACCTTAGCCCAACGCAATCTCTCCAACCAAAGGGGAGACCAAACGCACTTCCGACTAACGGAAGAACTCCCTGCTCGACCTGACCTCGAACCTCGCGCACGCTGGAAACAGCACCAAGGAAAACCATCACTTCCATCAGGTCAGCGCCTCCGACACACTCGACGAGTGTCACGTCGGACCACCATTACAGCACCTCTCGATGCACCACCGCTGCAATTCCTCGAACTGCAACACGGTATGCCAAGAGCCGCAACACGAGCCATAACAACAACCGCCGATGCTCATCCTCGAGTCCCGAACTCACCGTGGAGCCTTCACATCTCAAGCCAACCCTAGGGTGAACACAACCCATCCACTGACAGGAACGCAAGAGCAAAAACTTACTGGGACACCACAGCCCAATCCTGCCTCGAAATCCATAAAACAATCGGGACCGACACGTCATTTCTGACGCCACAGAGCACGACAAGGACATCAGGCTCGACGAAACAGCAGCTCACCGAGAAGACATTCCGCTCACCGGAGCACACTTCTCGATCAAAACGCCTCAGGAGCTGGACAAACCTCAAGCTGGAGTGGCCAAAACCGACAGCAGCTCCCTCAGAGCACGCTCACGGCCACTTAACCAAGAACAGTCCGCATCAGCCACCTGACCACGCTGCAGGTTCCTCGAACGCAGCACCGCGAGCTCACGCCTGCCAGCAACCTCTGCCCAACGCAGCACAACCAGGGCCACCACCGATGAGGGAGGAGACTCTCGACCTCGATCCTTAGACCACATGCTGGCACGAAAGCTGCGGACAGCAACCACCTTCTCAGCGCCGCACAGCGCACCCAAGCTCTCAAGCGAGAAACAAGGCGGAAAGCGAACACAAAACCCTAAGCCAGCTGCCGACTGTACTGGACCTTACGGACTCTGATCACTGCAACATTTCGAATTCCTATGCACGTCCACAACCACCGCTCTGATACCAGCTGTGACGACCCGAGAATCCGATTACCGGGAAGGCCCGATAACCCGAGACTCGCACCGCCGCCCACGAGCCGGGAGGGCTCGGAAGGGCTAAAAGGAGTGTGGAGGCACAAAGAAATAGGAAATAAAGCAGGACAACCAACAACAACAAGCTGAAAGAAGGAACAACTACAGCTATAACAGAGTCCAGTCCAACAGAAAGTACAGTCTAAAGCAGTAAAGCGTACCACATGCCAAGTGAACACTCGGCCCGGCAAGCTGGCAACTGAGAACCTCCGCTCCGCACCCTCGAACCACGAGGAAGAACCGTTGCACCTGAAAAGCAGGGAATGAGTCTCCAAAACAGAGACTCAGCAGGGATCCCGCGGAACCCCAACCGGAAACAACGGCGGTAGCGGAAAGGAAGCTACAACTACGGCAGGAACAGCAAACCGGTGGCCGGTCAAAACTCGGCACTACAGCTACTCCTACTGCCAGAAGGCAGACCTCGATCACGCAGTCGAAGCTACCAAACCACGCTAGTACCACCTACCGAAGTAAGAACACACGGCAATCACGCCGTAAAGGCCTGTCCCTCGGACAGAGCCGACCTGGACACGCTGTCCAAGGTGCAACCCCGACCATCCGATCGCGGGTACCGCACAACAAGACGCAACCTCGGTAAACCACTAGCACAAGTCTCACGGTGCAAAAACCGACACACGTACCACGGTGAGACGACCATGCTCAACGGTCAACACGACCGAAAACCCGACGGTCAAAGACACAGAGATTGACAGTCTGTCACTCCGTACTCGACAGGAGTATCACCCACTAGAAGCACAGCCGGTAGCGTCCCCTGACGTCTTACACCGCACCGCAGGTGAACCGCCTGACGTGGTAGGTCCTACCCGAGGCGCAGACACCGTACAAGTAACCACAAACAAGTAACTAGCTGGGGTCACGCCCGTCGACGTGGGTCCAACCGCCCCCAACCACGTGTGCACACACAGACCTTGCGTCACTAGGTCTGGTCCTCTGACCGGTTTTCCCCCGTAGCCGGACTCTGGCTACCGACGAGGGGCCTACGGTAACCGGTCCACAAACCGTCTGAAAGGTAAGCCCGTACACCACTCCCTAGTGCGACTAGCACACGCGTACTAGTAGGCTACGACTAGTGGAGGGTCACTGAAGGAGTAGACTCTCAACTCAACGGAAAATAACGTCCGAATCCGACGACGTACGGGGACCACCCCACGTACCGGCCCCGTCGCACGGTGACCACAGTCGGAGAAGAAACGGGACTCACAGTCCACGGCCACGCACGCACCGTGCGCGAGAGTCGAGAAAACTCGAGTGGCACTAAGCCACTGGACTCTAGGCAGTCCTCTAGACGCACTACAGTCAACGGTCCTTGAGTCACAAGACTCGGGGTCAAGACCGTTGCACGCAACAGCACAAGGCCGTCAATCTAGTCCAATCTCTAGGTCTAAAACCACGGTAGCACAAGTACCGAGACAACACACAAGTCGCCAAGACCACTCCCTCGGGAAGGGAACGCAAGGGACTAAGGCCACTCACACGGGCCACACGGAAAACACAGAAGCACGATTCCCAAGGCAGCACGCAAGCCGCCACGACGATTTCCCATCTTGAAGCAAGCGGGAAACCTCCAGCCCCAGGCCGGACAACTGGACTCACAGTCCAAGGCCAAACACATGGCCCACACGGGAATCGCCTTCCAAAGGAAGCCACGATATGCGGGGGAAACCCCACCGCACACACACCGACACACGGTGACTCGATCGAGCGTAACACAAAAGCCCGGGACATATGGGGTCACCCGGACCCACCACACCGATGGGCACGCGAATCGAGGTAACACGGTCCCTCCCGACACCCCAAAAACGCGGACACAGAATCCACGGGGTACCCGGGACACTCACAAGGCCAAAGGTCGACCACTGGGTCACAACCGGGTCGACCGGGGACCAACACAACACAATCGGAACACCAGAAGGTCTCACCGACCCTTAAACCGATGGGCACGTTAATCGAGGTAAACCAACCCTCTGGACACCCAAAGACACGATCACGGAAGTCCACGGCCCAAGGGGAGCACAAGACAACAGGTAAGATCGCGCTAGGATCACCTAGCGCGACAAGCCGGAACGCGCTAGGGAGCCCTAGCGCGACGAGGAATATCGCGCTAGGTATCCCTAGCGCGACAACGCAGATCACGCTAGGAACCTATAGCGCGACAAGCCAAGTCGCGCTATGTTTCCATAGCACGACAGTCCAGAACGCGCCATAGCCCTATAGCGCGACAGGAACCGCCAAACTGTTCATCTTCTCCGATGAACGCGCTCGGTCGGGGCAGCGCGACCTTCAGGAACGCGCTACTGGAGTATAGCGCGTTCTCAGTCCGCACCCGGAAACGGTGGAAACCGCGGGAAAAGCCATGCCACGCCCCGTTCACCCCCAGGTGAAGGGGAAACAAAAGGGGAAACCTTCCCCAAGCCCCTAGGCATGCATCTAAACCCCTGGATCGCCCAAAAACACCATAAAACGGGAGATCCGGCTCACACCCCAAAAACACACATTTTGCCCAAAACGCCCCGTTTAGCCCGCTCGGCTCACCACGGCCTACGAAACTCGCGGGAAAGGAAGTACACGGGCTGAGGGTCCATCACCCTACCTCCACCGAAGATTACGCGCACCGTGGACGCCGATCCACGAAGAAAACGCCGTTGAAGCCTCGCCGTTCCACGAACTCACGGCCGAGCTTCTACGCGCCTCCACCGCCTCGATCCTCATCCATCCTCACCCGCGCCTCGCCCGCGCCGTCCCCGCCTCGCCCATGCTCCGCCCCGTCGGCCGCCGGAGAGAGAGGGAGAGAGGAGAGAGCGTGAGAAGAGAGAGGGAGAGAAATGAGAAATGAGAGGGGGAGAGAGAGAAAAGCTATTTATAGGAAAATCCGGAAAATCGGAAAAATCCAGAAAAATAGAAAATCACACCCTCGCGATCCTCGGAGCGCACCGATCGCAACGGTACCACTCGCGCCCAGGTGAACGGCCCGGTTCACCCGCAACGAGGTTCCGAAGGGAAAGCCGAAACCCACGCCGGGAATCGAAAAACACACACGGAAAAAGCCACGGAACGCCTCCGGGCCTCCGAAACGACTCCGGATCGCGCCGATCCGAACACGAAAGACGTCCGAAACGAAATTTCGAACACAGCGGAGCTGGACACTCCGAGAAACCAGATCCGGGACCCACGAAGAAGGATCCGAAAAACCCAGGGCATTACAAGTTCGGCAGCCCCCGACCGCGAGATCAATGTGTGTTTTCTGGTACAGTAGGAGTAGCTGTAGTGCCGAGTTTTTACCGGCCACCGGTTTGCTATTCCTGCTGTTGTTGTAGCTTTCCTTTCCACTACCGCCATTGTTTCCGGTTGGGGTTTCGCAGGATCCCTGCCGAGTCTCTATTTTGGAGACTCATCCCTACTTTTCAGGTGTGGCGATTCTTCCTCGAGGTTCGAGGGTGCTGTTTCAGAGGTTCTCAGTTGCCAGCCCGTCGGGCCGAGTGTTCACTTGGCATGTGGTACATTTTACTACTTTAGACTATACTTTATGTTGGATTGGACTCTACTGTAGTAGTTGTTTATTTATTTCTGTTAATTGTTTAATTTTCCTGCTTTACTTTCTATTTCTTTGTGCCTCCACACTCTTTTTAGCCCTTCCGAGTCCTCCGACTTTTGGGCGACGGGCCAGGATTCGAATGGTATTGGATCTTTCCCGGTATCCGGATCTTGGGTCGTTACAAAACCCTTCTCCACGGTGTGGCCTTCTTCCCTCTCTGCCCTCGCCAGTCGCCTCGCCATGCCTCGCCTGGGACGTCACAGTGCGTGGGGAAAACGGCAGCCTTCTTCCTGCTTCGACTGCTCCGTGCCTCCTTCGAAACCCTCCTCTCAAGGTGAGAAACCCTTCTTCACACTACCTTCAACCTTCCCCATCCCTCCTCCCCAGTTGCGAAACCCTTTTGCTTTCACCTCTCGGAGAGGTCACCGATCTCCATTCCCAAACCCTAATCGGGACGGCTTACCATGTGGTTCACGTGCTCCATCCCCGGCGCTGCGGCCGAGAATCTGCGGATCGAACCCAAAACTTCCCCACCATTGCACCTCTTCCTAAGGCTGGCCTCTGCCGCCCCCCGTGTTCAAGATCCCAACCTGATAGGTGCCTGGTTTTCCTCATCTTGCCTGGTTTTGTGTTGTTCTCTGATGTGGGGCTTGTTTGTGGCGCCTGCTAGGGCACGGATGGGGTTTGTAAAAATTGCCATATCCCCTTCCTTAGCCCCTTGATATTCATACTTCTATGTTTTATTAATGTCTATTTTTTGTGTCTACTGGAATGAGTCAGTCTGATATGATTGCTTGTTAATATATTTTTTCCAGTTCTGGAATTGAAAATGTAAGTGGTTTAATCTTCATGTTTTTTTAGATACTACTGTATAATTCTTACTGACAAATTCATGTTCCCACATTGATAAAAATTCTAATTTCAATGTCTTTCTTCTGACTAAGGTTTAACGTTATTATGTCTTTGTTTTCCAAATTTTGGGTATATTCGTCGCACTACAATTTGACCAATATTTTATATGATCTTGCATGTTGTCTACTTTCATTTGATATGACTGCAAGAGAGGTGAAGAACAGCGTCCGTTCTGTGCTCAAAAGCTGCTATTATGTAGACTATTTTATGTTTGCAAATAATTTCAACAGGCTTTTGCAGTTAGGTGGTTTTATTTAGGGATGATTTTTAATGCAGTTAGCATCTGGTTTTATTTCATATGTATACTATGTTCTCATATATTGACTTCATACCCTTGAAGGGAAGATTGTCTTCCTTGCCTTCTTTATAGAGAAGTTCATGACGGACATTAAGGGGAAACCGCGAGTAACCAACTTCACAACTAAGGAAGATAAGTTGCTATTAAACCTTTTGATCGACCACCATCACAAAAACACGTGCAACCAAGGCACATTCAAGCAACATGTATGGAATGATATTATAGGACCCTTCAATGATCAGACTAAAAAAGGGGTAGACAAAAATAATTTGCAAACTAGGTGGAAGAATTTGAAAAAAATAATACCATACACTCGAACAACTGCTATCACGAACTGGTTGGGGATGGGACGACATCAACAAGATGCCTACGCCACCTGAGGAGGGTGCTTGGGCGGAGGCAATTGCGGTATGTAAGCTGTTATTACAACACAATTATAAAATGTCATGTTCCTGTTAGTCCACTATATGGTACTTAGGTTGTCTTCTTGTTTCGTAGGCCAACAACGAATACAAGAAGCTCTTAGGGAAGCCATATGAGTATAAGGCAGAAATGGACATTCTCTGTGGTAATACCATGTCCAGAGGATGTTTAGGATTTGGAAGCACAATGGACAATGACTTGTCACAAAGGCGGTCTTGGGGAGATGAAGAGTCACCCCGCCAACAATTGGGTTCAGAAGATTTAAGTCGTCGTCGATTTACTACCATGGGTCTTCAACCTAATGCTCCCCTAGTTGATCTGGAGATTGATTTTGACCCCTTCTTCATGCCAAGCTCCCGTGGTTGCCAAGGTCCTACTCCATCGTCAGGGGGGGGATGCAGTGGCACAGGGGAATTCACTCCTTCACCACCTACAAAGCGGTGAAATGACGATGTGGCAACCTCCCCCAACAAGATGAGGACATGTGGCACACCATCATACAGGACTGGTAGGGGAACGCGTAATAAGAGGACGGAGAATGCCACCGATGCGCTAAACAAGTATTGTGTTATGAACAGCCATATGGCGAAGTTGTATAAAAATCTTGGCACTAGAGAATCTTCTACAACTTCCACCACTGTGCAGTCATGCACAATCAGAGAGTGTCTAAAAAATTGAAGGAATTGCCAGGTTGCACTCAAGAAATTTTGTTTGCGGGTGCAGATCTTTTCCAAGACACTCATGTTCGATCTATGTTCATGGCATTAGATGACGAGGACAAGTTGGCGTACATGACATATCACCTCCGTTGAGGCAATTTACTTCTGAGCCATGGCGTTCACTGTGATAGCAGTCTCTCTATTTGTCTATCTTATTCTCCACCTAGTGGGACTTTTATGATTACAACATTTCGCATGTATTCTAATTTGGATGTTTCCTGTACCTTTTATTTAGGCATGTACTATTATCTGTTTGTTGCATGTACTTTTAACTATACCTTTGATGAAGACATGTACTATTATGGCTGTTTCATGTACCTTTCATTCAGGCATGTATTAGTTACACATGCATCCAGGGTGTGACACAGTTGGATCACGGGGAAGTATAAGTGCTATGTGGTGTGAGTTGGCTATTGCCCGGGTGTGTACTACACTTGGGATGAGTGTTACGCACAAGTGAATGGGTTCTCCGGTGCGAGATACAAGTGATTTACATCAAGTAAAGAGGCGAACGATGTATTCCGAGCCATTGCCACAACGAACTCTACTTTTGTGACCTACGCAAGGGGAGTGGTGACAAGCAGGAATGATGTAAACCCTTATCTTAACAACCTACACCAGAGAGATACCCCTATTGTTATGCATCACCTATCTATCATTATTATCCTTTTCATCATCGTTCTTGTAACGACCCGAGAATCCGATTACCGGGAAGGCCCGATAACCGGAGACTCGAACCGCCGCCCACGAGCCGGGAGGGCTCGGAAGGGCTAAAAGGAGTGTGGAGGCACAAAGAAATAGGAAATAAAGTAGGACAATTCAACAATTAATAGAAATAAATAAACAACTACAACTATAATAGAGTCCAGTCCGACAGAAAGTACAGTCTAAAACAGTAAAACGTACCACATGCCAAGTGAACACTCGGCCCGGCAAGCTGGCAACTGAGAACCTCCGCTCCGCGCCCTCGAACCGCTACACCTGAAAAGCAGGGAATGAGTCTCCAAAATAGAGACTCAGCAGGGATCCCGCGGAACCCCAACCGGAAACCACAGCGGTAGCGGAAAGGAGAGCTACAACTACAGTAGGAACAACAAACCTGTGGCCGGTCAAAAACTCGGCACTACAGCTACTCCTACTGTACCAAAAGGCACACCTCGATCACGCAGTCGAAGCTACTGAACCATGCTAGTACCACCTACCAAAGTAAAAACACACGGCAACCACGCCGTAAAGGCCTGTCCCCCCGACACAGCCGACCTGGACACGCTGTCTAAGGTGCGACCTCGACCATCCGATCGTGGGTACCGTACAACAAGATGCAACCTCGGTGAAGCCACTAGCACTAGTCTCACGGCGCAAGAACCGACACACGCGCCAAGGTGAAACAACCGAACTCAACGGCCAACACGACCGAAAACACGAAGGTCAAAGTCACGAGAACTGACAGTCTGTCACTCCCAACTCGACAGGAGTACCTCCCACTAGAAGCACAGCCGGTAGCGTCCCCTGACGTCTTACACCGCACCGCAGGTGAACTGCCTGACGTGGTAGCGCCTAGCAAAGGCACGAACACCGTACAAGTAACCACAAACAAGTGACTAGCTGGGGTCACGCCCGTCAACGTGGGTCCAACCGCCCCCAACCACGTGTGCACACACAGATCGCGCGTCCCTGGTCTGGCCCTCTGACCAGTTTTCCCCTCAGCCGGACTCTGGATGCAAGACGTGGGGCCCGACGGAAACCAGTCTAAAACCGTCCTCGAAGGGTGAGTGCCCGTACACCACTCCCAGGTGAGACCAGCACCTCGTACTGGTGGGCTACGACTAGTGGAGGGTCACTGAAGGAGTAGACTCTCAACGGAAAATAACGTCTCAATCCGACGGCGTACGGGGACCACCCCACGTACCGGCCCCGTCACACGGTGACCACAGTCGGAGAAGAAACAGGACTCGCAGTCCACGGCCACGCACGCACCGTGCACGAGAGTCGAGAAAACTCAAGTGGCGCTAAGCCACCGGACTCTGGACAGTCCTCTAGACGCGCTACACCCAACGGTCCTTGAGTCACAAGACTCGGGGTCAAGACCGTTGTACGCAACAGCACAAGGCCGTCAATCTAGTCCAATCTCTAGGTCTAAAACCACAGTAGCACGAGTACCGAGACAATTCACGAGTCGTCAAGACCACTCCCTCGGGAAGGGAATGCAAAGGACTAAGGCCACCCACACGGGCCACACGGAAAACGCAGAAGCACGATTCCCAGGGCAGCACACAAGCCGCCACGCCGATTTCCCATCTCGGAGCAAGCGGGAAACCTCCAGTCCCAGGCCGGATAATTAGACTCGCAGTCCAAGGCCAAACACGTGACCCACATGGGAATCGCCTTCCAAAGAAACCCACGACAGGCGGGGGAGACTCCACCGCACACACACTGATACACGGTGACTCGATCGAGCATAACACGAAAACCCGGAACACGTGAGGTCACCCGAACCCACCACACCTATGGGTACGCTAATCGAGGTAACACGGTCCCTCCCGACACCCCAAAAACATGGACACAGAACCCATGGGGTGTCCGGGATACTCACAAGGCCGGAGGTCGACCACTGGGTCACAACCGGGTCGACCGGAGACCAACACAACACAATCGGAACGCTAAAAGGTCACCTGGACCCTTAAGCTCGTGGGCACGTAAAACGAGATAAGTGGGACCTCTGGACATCCAAAGACACGGTCACAGAACTCCACGGGGTGTCCGAGACACTCACGAGACCTAAAGTCAACCACTGGGTCGCTCCCGGGTCGACCGGAGGTCAGAACAGCGCAAACAAGAACCAGAACGTGGTAGTGGTCACCTGGTGACCGCGACCAGATAGTAGTCGACCGGGGACCGCGACCAGATGGTAGTGGTCGACCGGAGACCGCAACCATGCAGTCATGGTCACCTCACAACCGCAACTATCCAGGCGTAACCCCGATGGTAGCGGTCGCCCGAGGACCGCGACCAGACAGTAGCGGTCATCCCATGACCGCGACCAGACCAAAGCGGTCTATCGCACGACCGCGACACTTAAAGCCTTCTCGACCAAACACCAAGGATGAAGGCGGTTCTCCCACGACCGCAACCAGTGAACGCGGTTACTGGTGGACCGCGATCATTTCGGAAAACCGAGAACGGCGGGAAAACACCCAAAAATCCACGCCACGCCCCAATCATCCACGGATGAAAGGGAAAACAAAGGGGAAGCTCCCCAGTAGCCCCTAGCATGCATCTATGGCCTCGGATCGGCCTAAAACGCAACGAAACGCTAGATCGGGCTATCACTCCCCCCAAAACATGATTTTCCCCAAAATACCTCAAACGACCCGCTCGACTCACCACGGCCTACGAAACTCGCGGGAAATGAAGCGCACGAGCTGGGGGTCCATCACCCTACCTCCACCGAAGATTTCGCGCACCGTGGATGCCGATCCACGAAGAAAACGCTGTTGAAGCCTCGCCGTTCTACGAACCCACGGCCGAGCTTCACCGCGCCTCCACCGCCTCGATCCTCATCCATCCTCGCCCGTGCCTCGCCCGCGCCATCCCCGCCTCGCCCGCACTCCACCCCGTCGGCTGCCGGAGAGAGAGGGAGAGAGGAGAGAGCGTGAGAAGAGAGAGGGAGAGAAGAGAAATGAGAGGGGAGAGAGAGAAAAGGGTTATATATAGGAAAATCCAGAAAATTGAAAAAATCTCGAAAAATAGAAAATCACACCCTCGCGATCCTCGGAACACACCGATCGCAACGGTACCACTCGCGCCCAGGTGAACGGCCCGGTTCACCCGCAACGAGGTTCCGAAGAAAAAGTCGAAACCCACATCGGGAATCGGAAAATACACGCGGAAAAAGCCGCGGAACTCTTCCGGGCCTCCGAAACGACTCTGGATCGCGCCGATCCGAACACGAAAGATGTCCGAAACGAAATTTCGGACACAACGGAGTCGGACACTCCGAGAAACCAGATCCGGGACCCACGAACAAGGATCCGAAAAATCCAGGGCATTACAGTTCTCCTCCTTTTCGTCATATTGATTGCCATCTTCATCATTCTCGTTCGTGCTATTGACTTTAATGTGTCAGTTCATCTACGATATGATTTTCATGTATTTTCTCTTGCTTTGAATGGCTCAAGATGTCTGTCTACCTGTATTTTCCTTAATTGTAGTGCATGTTGTATCTCGTAATATAACATTCATCATATCTCATGCATGTGTATGACAGGATATTATGGATGTAAATAATTTAATGCGTCAGCTAATGCGCGAGGGGGTTATAGTTTTACAAAACATGAGTAATCTTATAGTGGAAGAATTAGTAGATGTGATGGCTGAAGAAAATAACGATGTGCGTGTGCCCATATCTATGCATACATCTCACTACACATGACATGTGTGGGTACATGACATATTAAGGGGTCATGAAAAATGATGTTACAACATGTTCAGGCTAAACCAAGCTACGTTCATTCGCTTGCGCGATGTCCTGATACGTAAGGAATTGATTAAAGACAGTCGCTTTGTCACTGCAACAGAGCAACTGCCGATGTTTTTATACGCAATGGGTCACGGTGTTGCGACGGGTGCCATGTGTGAGCATTTCCAACACTCGTCGCAGACAATAAGTTATTATGTGAACCACGTTTGTAAGGATATAGTTGAGCTTAGGCGAACATACCTCCAGCTCCCCACCGCAACAGCAGAGGTGCATCCGTTCGTTCGGCATAATGACAAGTTTTATCCTTACTTTAAGGTAACTTATAATATGCACGTCCTCATCTGTTTGAGAATTTTGATGAGACATTCGAACAAATGTAGGATGCATTGGGCGCAATCGATGGCACGCACATCCCTGCCAACGTTCTAACATCAAAACACGCACGGTATCGCAATCGTAAGCAACAAATTACTCAGAATGTCATGGCTGCTGTATCTTTTGATTTGCAGTTCCAATATCTAGCTGCCGGTTGGGAAGGCTCAGCCAGTGATCAAAAGGTCTTGATTTGGGCCCTAGAAAAGGGGGGTTTCAGAGTTCCTCCAGGTGAGTTCATATTGAACCTCAGTTTCTTTAAAATTGACTTTATGATTAATACACACATTGTCTCATTTACCACCTATTACTTCAGATAAATATTATCTTGCCGATCACGGGTATGCAAACACTAGTAGTTTCCTATGTCCTTACCGGGGAGAGCATTATCACATATCTCAATATCAAGGCCGTGAGGGTAGAGGGTATCGAAATTTACGAGACAAGTTTAACCACCGCCACGCTCAACTGAGAAATGTTGTGGAGCGCACATTCGGGGTAGTAAAAATACGGTTTCAAACGTTGAAAGAGAGGAACATGTACCCAATCCGCATGCATATACTAATTGTGATTGCATGTTGTGTCGTCCACAACTTCATACGTCGGGAGTAAGGGGACGACTTCTACTGTAATGCCCCGGATCTTTGCTGGATCCTTAGTGGATCTTTGTCGGATCTTTATCTGGTATTTCGGATCCTTTTTGGGGAGTTTCGAATCGCTTGTGAAGCTCCCTAGTTGAGTTTTACGATCCATGTGGATTTTTCCCTCGTACTAGTTACGGAACCCTACGGTGAGTTTATTTCTCAATTTATCGACTCGTGGACGCCGCAGTTGCGATGTACTCTTCGAGCCGATCGTTTCGACTATTTTTACGTATTTTTATGAATTAGTGTATTTTTGATGCATTTTACGGATTTTTGAAAATTAGAAAAATATCTAATTTCTCCTTTTCTAACCCACCTCTCTCTCTCTCTCTCATCTCACTCACGCCCTCACTCTCTCTCTCTCTACCGTTCTCTCTCGTTCTCACCCTCTCGGCTCCGACTGCGGACGGAGGCGGCCGTGGGCGAGGTGACGACGTTGGGGAGCTGCTGAGGCGCGTGATGGAGCGAGGATCGGTGGGGTTTGGGCGCGATCCCGAACGGTGGATTCAAAGCCGATGATTCGGTTCGCGATGTGGTTTTCAGCGTGGTTTAGTCGCTTCGGCGCTCGGTTTCTTCGGTGGAGGTAGGGAGATGGACCGCCACTTCGTTCCGTATATTTTCCCTGCTTTTGTACGTAGTTTGGCGCTCGATCGGGGGAGATCAGGCCGATTTAGTGAAAACCGTAGTTTTTGGGGTTTTCAGGATTCGTCGGAAAACGACAACCATTTGCGGCGTGGCTAGTGTTAAAATGATCGCTGGGATGTCTGGATCCCATTCACGTTAGTTTCGTGTCGATCGGTTGTCATTCGGGGCCGATAGGAGTCCGGGAACCCCGGTGACCCGTTTTGGGTCGATTCGTCAGAATCGCCCCATTCTTGCATTTTAGCGCGTGCATGTGGGCTTTTTAGCCTCCAGATGTTGTTTTTCGTCGTTTAGCTTTGTATCCCCTGTGCTTCGGCGTATATGGGGTGTGGGACGGGCCGATTCGGCGTTTCCACTGTTTTCCAGCTGTGGCCGGTGTAGCGGTCGTTTCAGAGACCATCACAGTCTCTGACGGCCCTACAATACACCGCCACAGGCTCTGGGCATTTCAGTTTTTGTGAGGCTGTGGGAGTGTGACGGTCCATCATTGGTGGGTCGCAGCCCTCTGACGTATCTAGGTAGGTGTGTCACAACTATTTTGTTTTCTTGAGGTTCTTATCAGTCGGTTGTCCTGACGGCCCAGTCCTCATGCGTCACATCCCTGTAACGCGCCTTCCTTGGGCCGTTACATGCTGTTTGACCGGATTTGACCGTGTCAGTCAGTTCGTGTAGCAGTCGTTCCCCTGTGCGTCACAGCCTTGTAACGCGCATGTCCTAGGCCGTTACACGCTGTTTTGGCCGAGTTGGGTGGCTGTGTCGGTTGGCTCTAACGGCCTTGCCCCCATGCGCTAGGGTGCTGTAACGCGTCCATGCTGGACCGTTACCTGCTGTTCGACCAGTTTTTAAGCTTGGGCCTGTTGGCTATGACGCACCTGTCCTGGTACGTCAGGCTCGTGTAACGCCCCTGTGATGGTGCATTACAGCCCTGTTGTGGTCGTGATGGCCGTTGGGTGGTTCGGCGTTCGCCCGTGTGTTGGGCAGTCGTAGGTTTGTGTTCTAGGGCTTTGTTTGTGTGGCAGTGGTCTTATGGATCGGTCGGGTTAGGTGACTGGGTGCGGTCTTTTCCCTGACTACGACAATTCCCTAACGACTCGATCTAGAACTGCCAATGCCCTTGCCTCTGGTTGCATGGCGGTTGTTCCTTGACTGCTGGGTCTGCCTAGTGGTTGAATGACGGTCCGTTATGCCAGAGCGTTGTTATTGCCGTTTCAGTTTCTGCTTGTCTTGGCTTGGTCTCGTGGTTGGCCCGTGATCCGTGGGTGTCTGTTGATGTCCTATGAGGGCAGTAACCATGATAGGACAGCCTGGGATGCTTGTGCTTGCTACGTGTGGGTCTGTGCGTCAGTTGTTTGTGTCAGTGTTGTCTGGCTCCGGTCAACCGGGGGTTACCCAGGGGTTGACAGATGGCTTTGTGTGTCTCGACGGTTCCGTCCAGCTCGAGACATTGGTTCTGGATGCCTCGAGGTGTCATCCTACCTCGGTCCGTGTGTCCAAGCGTGCTGAGAGTTCTCGGTGTTCCCTCAGGTCTCCGTGCGTCGTTTTCTTGCGGAGTGTGTTGTTTTCCCTGGCTTAGGAGTTAGACCGATTGGCGGCTTGTTCCGCTGTTCGTGACGATCTTGTCTTTGAGTCGTCCGACTCAAGGATCGTTGCGCTGGTAGGTCTAGTTGCCTTGTCCTGAGTCGGTCGGTAGTTGTCTGTACTGCCATTGGTGCTTGGAAGTACGGGTGACAGTGTCTGTTTAACCTGTCTGTACTTCGGCACTTGTGTTTTGGGTCCCTGTGTTCGTGAGCCTCCACTTTCTGTTACCCTCGACTTTCAGTTGTCGACCCACCTCAGGAATGGTGGGAGGGGTGTTCCCGTTAAACGGTTCCTAAGCTAGTTCCGTGGGCTCTCGGCTCGGTTACCGTAGCGTCCTACGGGGGGAGAATACTAGTTAGAGGCCTGGCTTAGGCGAGAACCAGTGTGTGCACACGTGGTTAGGGGCTTGTGGACGAGGCGCCGACGGGCGTTCTCCTGACTAGTTACTCGAATTCGGTTGATGTTCTGGTTTGGGTCCGGTCAGCGTGTACTGGAGTCTCCGCCTGTTTGGTTAGGCGTTGTTAGACTCGGTACGTGGGGCGCAACATAAGACGTCAGTGGACGCAACTGGCTATGGAGAGGCACTCCCGTCACGTAACACGTGACTCTCGGCGTTTCTGTGCGTCGTGACCTTCCAGAGTTAGCCTTTCTGTGGCTATACTCGAGGTCGGTGTTCTGTCGCCTCCGCGATGTTATGGTCGTGCGTGGGGCAGTGTGCACGACGTTCTGGTCGTGTTGTCGGTTGTCGGTCTAGGTTTTCCTAGGCTTTCTTGTTGTCATTGCGGGTCTTCGCTTTAGGCCTGGCGTTTTATTGGCAGATCGGCAACTCCTGACCGTGTCAACTCTGAGTCGCCTTCCTACTGTTGCTTGGAGTAGTTTGGGGTGCCGAGGTTAGTTCGGTAGCCGTTGTATGGCACGGGCTCCCTCCCCCTCTTCCTTAGCTTGCTCCCTACTCCTGCTACCCGTCTGTTCCTTTACTGCGTTCTAGTGTAGACTTGCAGCTTTCTAGTGTAGCTTTCCTGCTTGGCTACTATTGTTGTTTACCTTGCAGTTTTAGTGTGTTACTGCGTGTTTTTCAGTAGGGATCCGCGTGACCCCTACTGAGCCAGTGACACGAGGCTCACCCCTGCTTTTCAGGTGGGGTGATGTTCGTTCTGCTTCCGTGGCTCCAGGATCTGCGTGCTATTGTGGCCTGCTGGTACCCTCGTCAGGTTTCTCCCGACTTTCTGGTACGTCTTTCTTTTCTATCGACTGTACTTGGTAGACTTGCTGTCTTTCCTTTGAACTTGACTCTGGGTATATAATTATTAATTATAATCTGTTAATTAAAAAGTAATTTTATTTTCGCTATTTTAACAACCTGATCTAATGAAATTTAATTGCTTACTGTTATATCTGTCAGTTTAATATACTACACGACAATCCTTTTTCCCTTCGGAGCTTTACCGCTCTTGGGAGGCCTCGCGGGTTCCAAGTGGTATCAGGTGTATTCGATTATCTTATCGGGTATATCTGGTATCCGGGATCCGAGTCGTCACAGTTGGTATACGAGCGGTGTTCTGAGATGTTCGGAGTTCCTTTCTGAGCTATTAGAGCGTTGTCGTGTGAAGTATATGGGAATCTCCGATATACAGTTACCAGAGTCGTTAAAGTCCAGTACAGTCTTCAGCTGGCTTCGGTTTTGCAGTTCAGTGTCACTTGGTTTTCGTGTATTGTCTTGTGTGTTCTGTTCTAGCATTGTGCGCGGTGGTTTTGCTCTTATCAGGGAGTGACGAGGTGCCTCTTTTCCATTGTGATGTTTGTCTCGATCATGCCGTACTTGGCAGTGTTCGTCGGAAGGCTTGAATCTGCGGTATGTTGTTCGAGGGTTTTTTTGTAAGTTGTTCAGGTTGCTGTTGACCTTTGGCCTTGGTCTGAGGACCGTACACATTCCCACGTTGTTTTGGTCGTCCCGGCTTGAGTCTGTTCAGCTCCTGATGTGCTTCGTTTCGGTTGAAGTGCTCGATTAGATTCCGTGATTGAGAAGTTGCTCAGGCAAGCTAGGATTTTCCCTTCTTGGTGAGCTTTTGTTGTTGAGCTTGTTGCTTCTCCTCCCGTCTGGTGGATTCTTTTCGAGGTTTGCCTTGGAACTGCTGTCTTAGTGGTGCCTTTGTCCTGTGTCTACTTAAGTGTGGACAGCTTTGCTCCGAGCCTGATCTGTTCGTCATTTTACGGTTGCTTGGCTTTGGACCTAATCCTTGTGTCGAGAGCTGTCGCGTGCCGTGTTCTGTCGTGCCGTGTCCAGCGGCCGATGTGTTATGAGGGCTCATTTATTGTTTCAGGACGTGGAGGTAAGCTGAGATTAGCATTTTCCCCTAGGCTTTGTGCTGAAGCTGCTGCTCTTCTCCGATTGCACTTAGGCTCTTGTGATCGGTTGTTCGCTGGATCGGTGCTCGTGTCGTGTTATTCGCGATCTTCATAGATTACGATGGCGCCTAGTGTGTGCTGAGATGCGATTGCCGAGGTTGTTCTGTTGCCTATGTGCGTCCCTTGTGTGCGCGGCGGAAGCGTGTGGGTTGGCTACCCACTGGTCCAGGATCGTTGTTGTTAGATTCTGGCCGGTCGAGAGATTTGTTTCTTCTCGATGTGACTTCGTTTTAGCTTATTGTGCCTTGACTCTGTCTGTTGCTGTGATGTTGCTGGAGTTATTATGCTATCGGTATTGGCCTCTACGAGTGTTGGGGAATTTGTCGGCATTCCTGCTGATGAGTACCCTCTACTCTGCGTTTCTTCTCGTGGGTGTTGTGCTCTCGAGGCATGTCTATGGTCCTTGAGATGCGTTCCCCGAGATTGTGGCTTTCCGTGTCATTTTCTCGTTGTTGTGGGTCTTCCTTGGTAAGCTGCTTGATGCATGACTTGTTCTCTATAGTCGTGTGATCAGCTACCGTTGTGTTTTGATGTGACCCTGCTTGCAGTCGTGTTCCGTGGTTCTGTGTGCTATACGGAGCTGGAATCCTGCGAGTATCGCTGCTGTGTTGTTTTGTGAGTACTGCTTCCGTATGATTTTGTGTTTCTGCCTTGAACCATTGTCTTGTCAGTAGCTTGCTGTACTCTTCTTTCTTGGTAGAGTAGCTCGCGACTCGATCAGATTGTGATGTCTGATGAGGACTGACTTGATTGCGCTTGTGGTCCAGCGGTGTTGTCGTTGTTGGCGCCCTGTGTGCCAGGTGTTCTCTATCACCTTTGGCACTGGAGCCGATGATGTGGGCGAGCTGTCGGCTGAGAGGACTGTGTCTCCTTGTGTAAGCTGCTGCTTGCCGTGTTGTCGTTGTGTTCCTCGGTTTCGGTTGTCTGTTGTTGTGGCAGTCGTGTCTCCATTTCTTGTGAGACGTGAACGACGTTGCCCTATTTCGGAGGTGTCGGACTTGTGTTCACTTGCGTTGTGCTCTGCCCAGAGCGTGTACTTGTGATGGTAGTCTGACCGTGTTCCTCTGAGCTGTGTTTCTCGAGATTTGTGTTGGTTCGTGGTTGTATCCGTCAGGTTGTCCGTCCCTGCTTCTTCCTTCTTGTGAGTCCTTAATTTCGAGGACGAAATTTCTTGAAGGAGGGGAGGATGTAATGCCCCAGATCTTTGCTGGATCCTTAGTGGATCTTTGTCGGATCTTTATCAGGTATTTCGGATCCTTTTTGGAAAGTTTCGGATCGCTTGTGTAGCTCTCGAGTGTTGTGCATCCCTTGGTTTTGATGATGACAATAGGATATGTTTGACTAATCTAAGTTCTATCTTGTTTCTTAAAGCAAATGGTTTGGTTATGTGTGTAAAGATAGTGCATTGAATTAATGCCTATTTGATGATGACAAATATGCTTTTATATACATTTGGAACTTCAAGTCAAATCTTATAAGTTAAACAAATTTCAGGTTCACTGAAATCCAAGTGGAATCAACAAATCAGTATAAGCGTGAAAGACTGTCTGTCGACCACTGAAGAAGCTATGGTCGACCAACGAACTCAACCAGAAAAGCATCAGATCATCTGTCTTCTGGAAGCACCTTGGCTGTCGACCAAAGCCCCGCCTCTGGTCGACCACAGAAAAGACAGAAGCAACAGACAGAACTGCTGGCCATCTGGAAACTGCCCCCTGTCGACCAGCGACCAGGCTGTGGTCGACCAACGGGCGACGTGAGTTTCAGCCAGAAGAACCGGCCGTCTGGGGACTGCCCATTGTCGACCAGCGACAGGGTCATGGTCGACCACGGGTTTATATATCGTCCAAAACCGAACTCTAACCGAATTCTGTTTTGGTTCCTTAAAACCTGCAAATGGTTGTTGCAGGTTGTTGGGCTGCTCAGGAGATAAGATTCCGCACGGGAATCAAGGAAACAATCTTGCTTAGAAGTGGTCAAACTCGTTCTAACGATTGGATTTAAACAGATCCCTGTTTTCTAGCAGATTGGCGCTCGATCTGAAAATTGAGCGGGAAGAGTTTTACTCTTGATAAAAGGGCTGTATGAAAAACGAAAAGAACACACATCACGAACAAGGGAGCAGTGAGAGAGCACGAAATAGAAGCCAAGGAAGATATACACAGAAGAGGAAGAAGGAGCTCTCCACCAATCAAAAATCTGCAGAAAGGTTAAAGGCAATCTCGTTGCTGCAGAAGGAAGACTTAGCTCAAGACTGTGCGATCTCCAGCAGCAGAACAATCGAAGGCAACTGACTGGAAGATCAACAGGGAGTCTAGGCTTCTTCATAAGCGTGATCAAGTTCCAGGCTGAACACCTATTCTTCTACACACGCCAATATTCAGTCCTGTCTTTCATCACCTGTTCTTATCATCTTTTCATTTCTGATTACAATTATTGTCAAGCTGTGAGGCAGCAGAGTCAAGCTGTGTGTCAGCAGGTACAAGCTGTGTGTCAGCTGTGTTTTGATTGAGATCAGAGATTCTCATAGTGAAGCCTTGCTTGAGTTAAGCAAGGGGTGGATGTAAGTCTCAGGAAGAGACTGAACCACCTTAAAAATCCTCTCTTGTGGTGTGCTTGTGTGTGTTTGATTTCCTATACGTATGCTTGCATCTTCACTATCCGCATTAGTTCTATAATTCATTAATTACCAGTAGCTCATCTGGTCGATAGTTAGTAAATTATCAAAAAGGGGGAAAGATCTATTCACCCCCCCTCTAGATCTATTCAGTCCGTATCCAACACGTGGTATCAGAGCAGGTTCTCCAAAATGTGGTCTAACAACCAGGAGAGACCGGGCGGACTGAATTCTAAAAGCCTCATAGCTGAGGGGCACTCTGTAACTAGACCTCCATATTTTGATGGAACTGATTATTCTTATTGGAAAAATCGTATGCAGGTGTTCTTACGTGCGCAAGACCACGAGATGTGGAGGGTAGTGAGCCATGGACCTTTTGAGCTACCGGAAGATGAAGAAACCTGGACCAGAGAACAGGTCAGGAAATCAACTGTCAACTGGGGAGCCATGAACGTGATGCAGTGCTCACTACACCCCACAGAATTCTCAAGAGTTTCCCAATGCGCAACAGCCAAAGAAATGTGGGATCGTCTAAAGGTAATCTACGAAGGTACTTCCGAGGTAAGAGAGACAAAAGCAAATATGCTAGTCTCAGAATATGAAATGTTTAGGATGAAAAATGATGAAAGTATTTCTGAGATGTATGCCAGATTAGTACAACTGACTAATGGCTTGAAGAGCTTAGGGAAGACATACAAAGAGCAGGAATTAGTGAGGAAGATTTTAAGGTCTCTCACATCGATGTGGCATACCAAGGCCACAGTCATTGAGGACTCAAAGGATCTCACAACAATGACAGTGGATGAGTTAGTAGGATCCCTGATGGCCTATGAGGTCAATCTGAAGAGAAAGGAAGATGAGGGCAAGAAAAAGAAGCAACTTGCCCTAAAGACTAAGACAAGCACCTCTGAGGTGTCTGACAATGATGACTCATCTAGCTCAGGTGAAGAATCTGGTGAGCTAGCCATGCTTACAAGAAAATTTAAAAAATTCCTGCGGAAGGAAGGTAAAGGATTCAGAAATCCAAAGGGCATGGTAAGGAAGTCATCCCAGTTTAAATCTGATAAACATAAGGCTCCTTCTAACAAACTCATTTGCTACAATTGCAGGCAGCCTGGACATATGAAGGCTGAATGTCCAGAAGCTCCTAAGAAATCAAGCTTCAAGTGGAAAGGCAAGAAACCCAAGGCGATGATTAGCACTTGGAGTGAGGAGGAAGAGAGCAGTGAAGAGGAAACAACTTCCGAGGAAGAAGAAGGAAAGCTCTGTCTGATGGCCAAGGGAGACAACAGTGATCTTGAGGTAAGTTCCCCATTTCAAGACTTCTCTAGTTCGGATTGGGAAGCAGTATATTCAGAATTGCTTGATACTTATGAAAGAATAAGAAAGGAAAATAAACATTTGAAGAAGAAGATCAGTCAACTGAATAAAGACAGCAATTCAATGGATAACAAAACTGAACTAGAAATGGAAATCAAGTCACTGAAAAACAAACTGAATCAAATGGACTTAGATGAAGAAAACCACAAGAGAATGTCCGAAGAGAATGAAATGCTAAAAAACGACATTGATGAGTTAAAACTAAAGACTCAAGAATATGAACAGGAAACTAAGTTAAGTCAAGAAAGAAACAATTCACTCAAGGAAGAAAACAACCAACTCCTAAGAGAAATAGAAAGAATTAAGAGTGACCTGAAAAACAAACAGGAGACCTTGGAAAAAATGACTCAAGGTCAAGAAAACTTAAATGCTGTCTTGGGAATAAAAGTAAACTTTCAAAAAGAAGGGTTAGGATACAATCCTACGGCTAAAAAGGAATTCCAAATAAAAACCGTAACTGGGATTGCTGACTCAAAAGGAAAAAGGCCCCTGATTAATCTATACCAAGATAAACAAGAGGATGTAGCTGAATGCTCCTCCAAAAGGAACAATGTCACCAAGGAAGAGAGAAATTTTAAAGAGAAAACAGTCAATCAATATAAGATTCAAAATAATAAACAAGAAACCCAAATTCACAGAAATCACCAAACAAACCAAGGACTAAACCAAGTTAAAAGACATAAATCTGGAAAACAAGATGTCTGGAGACAGGCTGGTCGACAACAGACCCTTCATCTGTCGACCAGAGGATCTGCCAGAACAGGCGCTGGTTACTGGAGAAGCAGTGGTCGACCACAGGTACACCAGATGTCGACCAGAGGTGCTGCCAGAACAGACGCTGAGTTCTGGAGACGCGATGGTCGACCACAGACATACCAAAAGTCGACCATGGCCAGACAAGCAAACAGAAATCACAGGTTTTTTCGGGTAAAACAAAATGAAAACTTGAATACACAAAGGTGGACTCAGATTAAAGAAGCTTTAGAACAAAAGCAACCCAATCTGAACAAGTTCAGAAATAAAAATTTACACTGCTCTAACAGAATCTGGGTTCCCAAAGGATTACTGCAGCAATTTCATAATTTCACAAGCTATCTTGGACCCGGGTACCATTGGGGTCCAAAAGTTTCTGTGTAACTTGTGATGCAGGTGTGTTTGGCAGCTATACACAACAAGTGGTACTTAGATAGTGGCTGCTCAAGACATATGACAGGGGACAAGGCAAAATTCTCCGAGCTAAACTCAAAAGATGGAGGACATGTGACATTTGGAGGGAATAACAAAGGCAAGATCATTGGGAAAGGTAAGGTAGGTAAGACATCTACAAATTGCATTGAAGATGTACTGCTAGTGGATGGCCTGGAATATAATCTTCTAAGCATCAGTCAGCTATGCGACAAAGGCCATCAAGTAGTCTTTGATTCTAAGATCTGTAAAATTCTTGAACCAAATTCGGCTAAAGTTAAGTTTATGGGCAAGAGAGTAAATAATGTCTACATGATAGACTTGGATGATCCAGCCCACTCCAACTTGTGCCTCACCGCCAAGAAGGAGGACCTGACTTGGTTGTGGCACCGAAGGCTAGGGCATGTTAGCTACAGGGTGCTGCACAAATTGGTTAAGAATAAAATGGTTTCTGGTTTACCTGAAATTTCGTTTGCTCAAAATGTCAAAGTATGTGAATCATGTACCCAAGGTAAGCAAACAAGAAAATCATTCAAAGGTAGAACTGAAAGTCAATCTTCTAGACCACTAGAACTTGTGCACATGGACCTTTTTGGCCCAACAAGAACTGCTAGTCTTAGTGGTAAGAGGTACGGTTATGTACTAGTTGATGATTTCTCTAGATTCACATGGGTAATGTTTTTATCACATAAAAACGATGCCTTTCATGAATTTCAGGATTTTTACAGAAGAATGAAGCAGGATGGTAAGTCCAAAGTGTGTTCAATAATATCTGATCATGGGGGAGAATTTGAAAATTCAGAGTTTGATGAATTCTGCAGGAACAAAGGAATAAATCACAGGTTCTCCTCACCAAGGACGCCAGAGCAAAATGGAGTGGTGGAAAGAAGGAATCGCACACTTGTTGAAATGGCCAGAACCTGTTAGTTGAAGCCAATCTTCCAAGAAGATTTTGGGCTGAGGCGGTCAATACAGCATGTTATATTGTAAACAGGGCAATGGTAAGACCATCTAGTGCGAAAACTCCATATGAGGTGTTCAAAGGTAAGAAGCCATCTCTAGCTCATTTTAGGATCTTCGGTGTAAGGTGTTTTATTCATAACAATGACAAGAGATCATTGGACAAATTTGAACCAAAGAGTGACCCAGGAATCTTCTTGGGATACTCTGACCGATCAAGAGCCTATAGAGTCTACAACACCAAAGATCAGCTAGTTGAAGAATCCCCACATATCACATTTGATGAAAATAATGACTTTGACAAAACTGGACAGGTAGGCAAAGATGAAGATGGGGAATTTCTGGAAGGCAAAGAGGAACCAATGGAGACTGAAGCAGAACCAAAGCAAGGTGATTCCAATGATCAACCCGAAGGAGAGATCATCCCAGGTAACAATTCTGAAAATCTGAGATTTCTCAGAGATCATCCTCTAGATAACATCATTGGAGGAATTAATGAACCGAGGAAAACTAGATCTCAGCTTAAAACAGTTGATGAATTAGATCAGCTAGCCCTTGTATCTCAAGTTGAGCCTAAAAATGTAGAGGAAGCTTTAAGAGATGAATCTTGGATAAATGCCATGCATGAAGAATTAAATCAATTTGAAAGAAATCAGGTTTGGAAACTTGTTCCCAGACCTTCATCTCATCCTGTTATTGGAACCAAATGGGTTTATAAAAATAAGCTTAATGAAGAAGGAGTTGTTATGAGGAACAAGGCTCGGTTGGTGGCTAAGGGGTATAACCAAGAATTTGGAGTTGATTTTGAAGAATCATATGCTCCAGTTGCAAGGTTAGAAGCCATTAGAATATTGTTAGCATTTGCGGCGTCCCATGGAATTAAATTGCAGCAAATGGATGTAAAAAGTGCCTTTCTAAATGGCTTTGTAAAGGAAGAAGTCTTTGTGGAACAACCCCCTGGTTTTGAAAATGATGATTTTCCTAATCATGTCTTTAAACTGCATAAGGCTTTGTATGGTTTAAAGCAGGCTCCTAGGGCATGGTACGACAGACTGAGTTCATTCCTCACCAAAAAGGGCTACACAAGAGGTAAAATTGATCAAACATTATTCTCCAAGACCCAAGGTAAGAATATACTAATTGTGCAAATCTATGTGGATGATATTGTGTTTGGATCCACTGAAGCTTCATTATGTACTGAATTTGCAAATCTAATGACCAATGAGTTTGAAATGAGTTTAATGGGTGATTTACAGTTCTTTCTTGGATTGCAGATTCTACAATGTAGAGAAGGCTACTTCGTAAATCAATCCAAGTACATAAAGGAGATGCTGAAAAAGTTTGGCATGGAGAGCTGCAAACCAATAGAGTCACCCATGGGGACAAATGCAACATTGGAGGCTGATGTAAAAGGTAACATGGTAGATGCCAAGAAATACAGAGGTATGATCGGATCCCTACTATATTTAACTGCCTCTAGGCCAGACATTCAGTTCAGTGTATGCATGTGTGCTAGATATCAATCTAGCCCTAGAGATTCACATTTAGGGGCTGTCAAGCGTATCTTTCGTTACCTTGCCGGTACCCAAGAATTGGGTTTATGGTATCCTACTTATTGCAAACTAGATTTAATTTCATATTCAGATGCTGATTATGCTGGTTGCAAAATTGATAGGAAGAGTACTAGTGGTTATTGTCAAATATTAGGTGGATGTTTAATATCATGGGCTTCTAAAAAACAGCATTCTGTGGCACTCTCCACTGCTGAGGCTGAGTATGTCGCAGTAGGGAGCTGTGGTACACAGGTTTTGTGGATAAAACATCAACTTCAAGACTACAATGTAGATCTTGGATGTGCACCTATTTTCTGTGACAACACTAGTGCTATTAATTTGTCTAAAAACCCCATTCAACACTCTAGGACAAAACACATTGAGATCCGTCATCACTTTCTAAGAGATGAGGTCTCCAAAGGAAATTTCATGCTTCATTTTGTAGAAACTGAAAAACAACTGGCAGACATTTTCACAAAACCCCTTAACAATGACAGATTTTCAACTCTAAGAAGGGAGTTAGGAATTTGTAGAATTTCCTCTGAAAATTCTTGAAATAATAATATTCTTGGGTTCACTGTACAGTCTTTGTCTCTTCTGTTCTTCGTTGTGTCAACTAGGTCTTAAGTACTAGATAAGTCCTGATTTTGGAGGTTATAGTGTCGGGTGCTATTTCAACAAGCTCTGAGGAACTCTGGTTTATCTACGGATTACTTCCCATGGTCAACCACAGACAAGGCGCTGGTCGACCAAGGCATCAGGACAGGAAATAGTTAGCTCTGGGAATTCGCAGCTGTCGACCACAGGCGATCCAATGGTCGACAACAGGTTTGTCAGAACGCAGTCTTCTCAACAGGCAGGTTCTGTGACAACACAGAGGTCGACCACAGGCCACTCCATGGTCGACAAAGGACCTGAAAAAGGGAAATTAGATCTAGTCAGGCTGCTGGCTTTGGTGGGAAATCTTCTGAACTTTTTGGACTCTGAGCTCAGTTTTGCTTTACTCACTCATCCTCATTCACTTCCCATTCCTTGTGTCTCAATATCTCTTTGTGGTCAACTTATTGTTTTCTATCTTCAGCAAGGACTCACAAATTGAGGGGGAGTAAAAAGTGTAAACTCATTCCTTAATAAATCATTGAACAACCTAACCATATCTTACAAGAAAATCACCAAAGTCATCAATGAGAGTAAAGGTTAAGTGTAGTAATGAGAATTTGACCTGTACTACTGCAATAACTTCAAACCATAACTATGACTCTGACTCAAGACTATTGAGAACTTATGCTTTTAGTAATGAGACTATTTCTCTATCTGTGTCTGTGTTGGACAGTGAAAATAAACGCAGCTATAGCATGAATGTATATGGAATACGCCATAATTCTGCCTTCTTGGTAGAGCAATGGACTGAGTTCTGAGAAACTACTGTTCTCTATCACAAAGCAAAATTGGCTGAAAAATTAAGTGGGAGACATGTATGTCATGAAGACTCAATCTACCTCTGCCACTCTCAAAATTATTAATTGGGCATCCTGAGTAACTGGGGATATTGGCGTCTGATAAACGTATATCCTCACGGATAAAAAGTGTGTCCCAGTTAAAAGTGGAATGGTTAGGCATGCTAAGTAGCCGGGGTTTCTGGCGTGTAAAAAGCGTGTCTCCTCGTGTGGAAAAGCATGTGATAAACCTGACCACCGCTCTTAAATATTTCAAAACGAAAAGGCAACAAAAATGGTTGACCTAATGCACTATATGCAAATAAAAGCATAAAACACTGTTCAGCTTGTTCAGCTAGTACAATTATCTCATGAACCATATTATAAGTTTAAGGAGCCGTGAGTAAGAAAGTGGATATGGGGAGTCAATTTATTGGGGCAATACTTTCAAATTCTTTGAACCACAAGACCCACTCGACTTTGTCACAAGGTGGTCTTTGAGAAAGGGAGGAAAGGTTACTTAAATGTCTTATTAAAGAAAGGGGGTACACTTCAATAATTTCCCAAAATATGAGTTATGCTGATTAATCGTGACCGCTCGTTCTTTGCATCGAGGTATCACAAGGATACTATCTCAGAGATCCAGAAGCTCAGGCTCTCCTATGCCCACATTGTTGACAAGCTGGATCGCATGGCAGAGAACGTGAAGCCAGAGACCTCCTCATCCTCCTCAGAGGGATTGTTCAAATGGTCCACTTTTTGCTGTTGACAAAGGGGGAGAGAGAAGCTTATGTGTCATTGTGCTTATGTGTCATTGTGTGCCTAGATGTGTGTCTAGATAGATGTGTGTCTAGATGTCAAGTTTACTTTGTCTACGTGTCCTCAGTGTCTTTATCCTTTTTTGAGTCTCTCATGTAATTAGTGCTATTGTTTTTGAAAGCCACATCAAACGAATTGTCTGAATGAAATCTGTGCTATGATAGCCTTGCATGCAATATCAAATGAATTTCATAATCTGTTGTTTGTCACAATGACTCATGGTTGTCATCATCAAAAAGGGGGAGAATGTTGTGCATCCCTTGGTTTTGATGATGACAATAGGATATGTTTGACTAATCTAAGTTCTATCTTGTTTCTTAAAGCAAATGGTTTGGTTATGTGTGTAAAGATAGTGCATTGAATTAATGCCTATTTGATGATGACAAATATGCTTTTATATACATTTGGAACTTCAAGTCAAATCTTATAAGTTAAACAAATTTCAGGTTCACTGAAATCCAAGTGGAATCAACAAATCAGTATAAGCGTGAAAGACTGTCTGTCGACCACTGAAGAAGCTATGGTCGACCAACGAACTCAACCAGAAAAGCATCAGATCATCTGTCTTCTGGAAGCACCTTGGCTGTCGACCAAAGCCCCGCCTCTGGTCGACCACAGAAAAGACAGAAGCAACAGACAGAACTGCTGGCCATCTGGAAACTGCCCCCTGTCGACCAGCGACCAGGCTGTGGTCGACCAACGGGCGACGTGAGTTTCAGCCAGAAGAACCGGCCGTCTGGGGACTGCCCATTGTCGACCAGCGACAGGGTCATGGTCGACCACGGGTTTATATATCGTCCAAAACCGAACTCTAACCGAATTCTGTTTTGGTTCCTTAAAACCTGCAAATGGTTGTTGCAGGTTGTTGGGCTGCTCAGGAGATAAGATTCCGCACGGGAATCAAGGAAACAATCTTGCTTAGAAGTGGTCAAACTCGTTCTAACGATTGGATTTAAACAGATCCCTGTTTTCTAGCAGATTGGCGCTCGATCTGAAAATTGAGCGGGAAGAGTTTTACTCTTGATAAAAGGGCTGTATGAAAAACGAAAAGAACACACATCACGAACAAGGGAGCAGTGAGAGAGCACGAAATAGAAGCCAAGGAAGATATACACAGAAGAGGAAGAAGGAGCTCTCCACCAATCAAAAATCTGCAGAAAGGTTAAAGGCAATCTCGTTGCTGCAGAAGGAAGACTTAGCTCAAGACTGTGCGATCTCCAGCAGCAGAACAATCGAAGGCAACTGACTGGAAGATCAACAGGGAGTCTAGGCTTCTTCATAAGCGTGATCAAGTTCCAGGCTGAACACCTATTCTTCTACACACGCCAATATTCAGTCCTGTCTTTCATCACCTGTTCTTATCATCTTTCATTTCTGATTACAATTATTGTCAAGCTGTGAGGCAGCAGAGTCAAGCTGTGTGTCAGCAGGTACAAGCTGTGTGTCAGCTGTGTTTTGATTGAGATCAGAGATTCTCATAGTGAAGCCTTGCTTGAGTTAAGCAAGGGGTGGATGTAAGTCTCAGGAAGAGACTGAACCACCTTAAAAATCCTCTCTTGTGGTGTGCTTGTGTGTGTTTGATTTCCTATACGTATGCTTGCATCTTCACTATCCGCATTAGTTCTATAATTCATTAATTACCAGTAACTCATCTGGTCGATAGTTAGTAAATTATCAAAAAGGGGGAAAGATCTATTCACCCCCCCTCTAGATCTATTCAGTCTGTATCCAACATCGAGTTGACTTTTACGATCCGTGTGGATTTTTCCCTCGTACTAGTTACGGAACCCTACGGTGAGTTTATTTCTCAATTCATCGACTCGTGGACGCCGCAGTTGCGATGTACTCTTTGAGCCGATCGTTTCGACTATTTTTACGTATTTTTCTGAATTAGTGCATTTTGAGGCATTTTACGGATTTTTAGAAATTAGAAAAATTTCTAATTTCTCCTTTTCTAGCCCACCTCTCTTTCTCTCTCATCTCAACTCACGCCCTCACTCTCTCTCTCTCTCCCGTTCTCTCACCCTCCCGGCTCTGGCTATGGACGGAGGCGGCCGTGGGCGAGGTGACGACGCTGGGGAGCAGCTGAGGCACGTGATGGAGCAAGGATCGGTACGGTTTGGGCGCGATCCCGAACGGTGGATTCAAAGCCGACGGTTCAATTTGCGATGTGATTTTCGGCGTGGTTTAGTCACTTCGGCACTCGGTTTCTTCAGTGGAGGTAGGGAGATGGACCGCCACTTCGTTTTGCACATTTTCCTTGCTTTTGTGCGTAGTTTGGCGCTCGATCGGGGGAGATCGGGCCGATTTAGTGAAAACCGTAGTTTTTGGGGTTTTCAGGATTCGTCGGAAAACAACAACCATTTGCGGCGTGGCTAGTGTTAAAATGACCGCTGGGATGTCTGGATCGCATTCACGTCAGTTTCGTGTCGATCGGTTGTCATTCGGGGCCGATAGGAGTCCGGGAACCCCGGTGACCCGTTTTGGGTCGATTCGTCAGAATCGCCCCATTCTTGCGTTTTAGCGTGTGCATGTGGACTTTTTAGCCTCCAGACGTTGTTTTTCGTCGTTTAGCTTTGTATCCCCTGCGCTTCGGCGTGTATGGGGTGTGGGACGGGCCGATTCGGCGTTTCCACTGTTTTCCAGCCGTGGCCGGTGTAGCGGTCGTTTCAGAGACCGTCACAGTCTCTGACGGCCCTACAATAGACCGCCACAGGCTCTGGGCATTTCAATTTTTGTGAGGCTGTGGGAGTGTGACGGTCCATCATTGGTGGGTCGCAGCCCTCTGACGCATCCAGGTAGGTGTGTCACAACTATTTTGTTTTCTTGAGGTTCTTGTCAGCCGGTTGTCCTGACGGCCCAGTCCTCATACGTCACAGCCATGTAACGCGCCTTCCTTGGGTCGTTACATGCTGTTTGACCGGATTTGACCGTGTTAGTCAGTTCGTGTAGCGGTCGTTCCCCTGTGCGTCACAGCCTTGTAACGCACATGTCCTAGGCCGTTACACCCTGTTTTGGCCGAGTTGGGTGGCTGTGTCGGTTGGCTCTAACGGCCTTGCCCCCATGCGCCAGGGTGTTGTAACGCGTCCGTGCTGGACCGTTACCTGCTGTTCGACCAATTTTTAAGCTTGGGCATGTTGGCTCTGACGCACCTATCCTGGTACGTCAGGCTCGTGTAACGCCCATGTGATGGTGCGTTACAGCCCTGTTGTGGTCGTGATGGCCGTTGGGTGGTTCGGCGTTCACCTGTGTGTTGGGCAGTCGTAGGTTTGTGTTCTAGGGCTTTGTTTGTGTGGCAGTGGTCTTATGGATCGGTCGGGTTAGGTGACTGGGTGCGGTCTTTTCCCTAACTGCTACAATTCCCTAACGACACGATCTAGAACTGCCAATGCCCTTGCCTCTGGTTGCGTGGCGGCTGTTCCTTGACTGCTGGGTCTGCCTAGTGACTGAATGACGGTCCGTTTTGCCAGAGCATTGTTATTGCCGTTTCGGTTTCTGCTTGTCTTGGCTTGGTCTTGTGGTTGGCCCGTGACCTGTGGGTGTCTGTTGACGTCCTATGAGGGCAGTAACCATGATGGGACAACTTGGGATGCTTGTGCTTGCTGCGTGTGGGTCTGTGCGTCGGTTGTTTGTGTCAGTGTTGTCTAGCTCCGGTCAACCGGGGGTTACCCAGGGGTTGACAGGTGGCTTTGTGTGTCTTGGCGGTTCCATCCAGCTCGAGACATTGGTTCTGGATGCCTCGAGGTGTCATCCTACCTCGGTCCGTGTGTCCAGGCGTGCTGAGGGTTCTCGGTGTTCCCTCAGGTCTCCGTGCGTCATTTTCTTGCGGAGTGTGTTGTTTTCCCTGGCTTAGGAGTTAGACCGATTGGCGGCTTGTTCCGCTGTTCGTGACGATCTTACCTTTGAGTCATCTGACTCAAGGATCGTTGCGCTGGTAGGTCTAGTTACCTTGTCCTGAGTCGGTCGATAGTTGTCTGTACTGCCATTGGTGCTTGGAAGTACGGGTGATAGTGTCTGTTTAACCTGTCTCTACTTCGACACTTGTGTTTTGGGTCCCTGTGTTCGTGAGCCTCCACTTTCTGTTACCCTCGACTTTCAGTTGTCGACCCACCTTAGGAATGGTGGGAGGGGTGTTCCCGTTAAACTGTTCCTAAGGTAGTTCCGTGGGCTCCCGGCTCGATTACCCTAGCGTCCTACGGGGGGAGAATACTAGTTAGATGCCTGGCTTAGGCGAGAACCAGTGTGTGCACACGTGGTTAGGGGCTTGTGGACGAGGCGCCGACGGTCGTTCCCCTGACTAGTTACTCGAATTCGGTTGCTGTTCTGGTTTGGGTCCGGTCAGCGTGTACTGGAGTCTCCGCATGTTTGGTTAGGCGTTGTTAGACTTGGTACGTGGGGCGCAGTATAAGATGTCAGTGGACGCAACTGGCTATGGAGAGGCACTCCCGTCACGTAACACGTGACTCTAGGCATTTCTGTGCGTCGTGACCTTCCCGAGTTAGCCTTTCTGTGGCTATACTCGAGGTCGGTGTTTTGTCACCTCCGCGACGTTATGGTCGTGCGTGGGGCTGTGTGCACGACGTTCTGGTCGTGTTGTCGGTTGTCGGTCTAGGTTTTCCTAGGCTTTCTTGTTGTCATTGCGGGTCTTCGCTTTAGGCCTGCTGTTTTGTCGGCAGATCGGTAACTCCTGACCGTGTCAACTATGAGTCGCCTTCCTACTGTTGCTTGGAATAGTTTGAGGTGCCGAGGTTAGTTCGGTAGCCATTGTATGGCACGGGCTCCTTCCCCCTCTTCCTTAGCTTGCTCCCTACTCCTGCTACCCGTATGTTCCTTTACTGCGTTCTAGTGTAGACTTGCAGCTTTCTAGTGTAGCTTTCCTGTTTGACTACTATTGTTGTTCACCCTGCAGTTTTAGTGTGTTACTGCGTGTTTTTCAGTAGGGATCCACGTGACCCCTACTGAGCCAGTGACACGAGGCTCACCCCTACTTTTCAGGTGGGGTGATGTTCGTTCTGCTTCCGTGGCTCCAGGATCTGCGTGCTGTTGTGACTTGCTGGTACCCTCGTCGGGTTTCCCCTGACTTTCTGGTACGTCTTTCTTTTCTGTCGACTGTACTTGGTAGACTTGCTGTCTTTCCTTTGAACTTGACTCTGGGTATATAATTATTAATTATAATCTGTTAATTAAAAAGTAATTTTATTTCCGCTATTTTAGCAACCTGATCTAATGAAATTTAATTACTTGTTGCTATATCTGTCAGTTCAATGTACTACACGATAATCGTTTTTCCCTTCGGAGCTTTACCGCTCTTGGGAGACCTCGCAGGTTCCAAGTGGTATGAGGTGTATTCGATTATCTTATCGGGTATATCTGGTATCCAGGATCTGGGTCGTCACATCTGTTAGTGTTGGTGTGCTACCGGCCAATTTTGGGTCGGATAGACCCGATATATGTACGATCTTGTTTATTATTAATAAAGTAGTATTTGAGCGTAAATATGCGATTGTGTTACTTTACGTTGTCTATAGGATATGTGGTTGTAAAGTCAACTCGAGATGTGATCTCGATTGTGAGACTGACTTTACATGAACACATACCTTAAACTGTTCCTGGTTGGAGGGTAATCACTCGGGGACTTTGATTACCTATTAAACCAGTACACATGATGTGTCAGTGACCAGTCTCATGGTCATTGGTGCGGGGCACCAACACATATGTGTAGGTGTATGTCCTTGGAGGATGTACACTGAACTGATCTGCTATTGGATCTTCAGATGGTTGATTATACCTAATGTCAACTGAAGATCCAACTGTCTCAGTAATATCGTTGGTCATTTGACCTGAGACATTGATCGGATCTTACACGAGGACTGGAATGGTTTAATTACTTAGCTAAGTGACTTTAACCATAAGTCATGAGTTGTCGAGTCACTAACCACTCCAGGATACGTGTGAAGATCATCAATGGTCAAGAGGGGATCGCTCACTGTCGGGTATATATCAGATAGTTAATGGGTCATGACATTGACGCTCCATTAAATCTCTGGCCATGGTCGTGTGAGTTCGTTTTGAACGGACGTCATACACTTTAAGGAGGTCATAGTCAAATGGTACAATCATGGGGTTTGACAGAAACCATACCCTCGATCGTACCGGACTCATAGAAGGAGCGAGGGATTATATCGATGTGGTAACGGTAAACTTACAGGTGCCAGACAGGTTGGTTTAAACCCGGCGTCCTGTAGGATCACGCAGATTTGCTTGACCCAACGTGATCAAAGGTTCAGAATAAATTAAACTATTATTCGGCTTTAGTAGAAGCGAAGAATACGTTAATTTACTTCTAATTGAGAATTAGAAGTTAATGGGCCTTAAACTAGAGTGACTATGGGCCTAGAGGATCACACACAATGGATTCTTGGGTGACAGATTATTATTATACAAAAGTATGTATTATTTTCCTTTTTGTTCCTTTTGGAAAGGAGTGTAAATGGGACTTAATACATATGTATAATATAAGATAGGATATATATACAGTTTTGATCTTTTGGAGCCCTTTTCAAAAGGGACCAAACTCTATATATATAGCACCTACGTGAGCTCATTCGAACTCTCTTAGGCTTAACCGAGCATTAAGGGTTAAGAGAGGAGGATTAGCTCCTCCCCCCTTTCCTCCCTCTTACTCTCTCTCTCCAGAAGGTGAAAGGGTCGGGGAAGGTCCGTGCCGGGGGATACCGTCGCCACGCAAGGATCCGTGTGGATCATTTCTAGAGGCCGTGCAGCTGTGTGGCTCGGTATTCTGCATCGGGCTTAGCAGACAGCATCGTTCCGCGCAAGGTGAAATACGCAACCCGTAGTTAGGGGTTGGGGTGATTAAAACATTGATTAGAGCACAGATCTAGGATTCCATGGTATTGGGATCGAGCAAAATAAATTTTTGTTTTCCGCTACGTTGTCCGTAGGTGCTGTGCGAAACTGTACAGTGGTATCAGAGCGAGGTTGACGCTCTGGTCGGTGTTTTATCACCGTTTAGAACCGTATTTTAGAGTCATTAAATCCTTCAATTATTAATTGTAGAAGGGGATACTGGGCATCTCGCTTCTTCCAGGATGCTGGGCATCGTTGGAGCAAATTTTTTTTTAAAAAAAAATTTAAAAAAATTTGGGCCCGATTTGAGCGCACTCCGCCGCGTGCGCCGCCCGCCGCGTGCGCCGCGAGGGCGGCGCACGCGGCACCCGCGGGCGCCGCGAGGGCGGCGCACGCGGCACCCGCGGGCGCTGACCCGCGGGGGGCGGGTGACCGCCGGTGGCGCTCCGCGTGGCGGGCGCCGTGGGCGGCGCCCGAAACGAGGGCGCGGGAGGGCGGGCACAGCCCGGGCGCGGGGCGAGCCCACGTCGATTTTTTTTTAAATTTAAAAAAAATTTCTTTTAATTTTTTAATTTATTGTGCTCAAATATATATATATATATATATATATATATATATATATATATATATATATATATATATGAAAATGCACAGTAAATTAAATAGAATTTTATCTCATATGTTAATTGTGTTATCTCAATAGTAAATGTCAAATGTTAAATTTTATTTAACTCTTTTGAATTTACTGAGGTGAGATAATTACTATTTACCTTGAAATAAAATGGTAATAATTAAAGTTACTTCAGTAAAATTTAATTTTTGAATTTTTAATTATTAGATAATTAGTAGATTCAAATTTTGAATTTTATTGAAGTTAAATGTAGAAAATTAAAATATTTGAATTTTAATTATTAGATAGTTGTTAAATTCAAATTTTGAATTTTAGAATATTACTAATTGAGGATAATTACATTATTTTAAATTTACTTTCAAATAAAATTATTGGATAATTAGTTTGAATTTAAATTTAAATTATTGACATGTTTAATTTTTAAATTTAAATTTAATTATTGGATAATTAAATTTGAATTTGAATTTAAATAATTATCTCGATTACATGCCCCTGTGGAAAATGATAATTCTTTGCGTGTTCTACTTTATTTACCTTATATTGGCCTACTTGTTTGTTTAATTTTAGTTAATCATGCTTCGATTTTTAAAATTAAACAAAGTTGGCATACTTTTTGTTTGCACATCCCATTTTTAAATTCAAAAGTAAGGATTATTTTCAGAAAATAACTCTTGATTGATTTTATTTGAATGGGTTGGCAAGTGATTATGGACTCGGATTAATGTAATTAATTGGGATCCGCGAACCTCCTTTCTCTCTCTGTTAAAATTCTAATGTACTTCTATCTTCCTCCATTGTTGTACTTGTCCTGAGGGCTTCTGGAATTTTATTGATATGTAATTTACATTTTTCCGACTTGCGTGCTGTGTAAAAGTTGTAATTACTGCGGCGTCGGAGTTTGAAAGCGCGGAACACACCCGACGAGGATGATCCAGCTGCTTCGGAAGCGGGCCGGATGCCTTAGTTACATTAGAGATTAAGTCCATGATCACTTGCGTTTTATTTTTGCATTGGATGCATTTATTTTGTGCAAACTACCAGGTATGGTAAATGTATTGGATATATTTATATTACCACCTAGGGTGAGATCAAGATAAAATTAAATTCCCTCGCGATTAAATTTTAGATCTGGTAAGCGTGACTCTAGGAGTCGTCGTGGCCCTCCATCATTATGGAGTGAATGAACGTCTTCATTTCATGGATTTGTTGTACTTTCCGCAAGGTCCATGAGTTTGGGGGCGGGATTAAACTCCAAGGCTCGACCTCAATTGGGTGAGGAATTGAACTTGGCCTTGTTGTACTTTCCACAAGGGTCGGGTCATGAACTCATTGCTATGTAGTAATGATGGTTAGATCTAACCGAGAATATCTTTTGTCGTGCTTTCCACAAGGGGATGATTTCTCGGGGGCCGAATATCAGATATTACATTAGATGCAAGTGCCTGTTGACTGCCTTTGAGATGGTGTATGGTTTGTTGTGCTTTCCACAAGGTCGTACATCAGTCTCGTTGGGATTCCGACCCACTAGGTTGATCTCGCTGATCTCCCGTTCTATATACTGAGGGTTATATAGTTCGATCGAAAAATAGTGGGACTAACTAAGATAGAAAACCACATCTAAGTTAGAATATGAACACATGCTAAGTTGTCTTTTATTTCTTATCCAGATTACAATGTCGTCGTCCAACCCCCTCCGCAGCATCTTGGATGTAAATAGATTAAGTGGACCGAACTACTCGGATTGGCTGCGTAATCTACGCATAGTCCTTACCGCCGAAAAGATTACGTACGTGTTGGACACGGTTCATTCTGAACCAGCTCCTGATACCGACGAGGGCGAGTTACTGGCTTATGCCAAGTGGTCTGAGGACTCCTCTCTTGCCGAATGTTACATGTTGGCATCTATGGCTCCCGAGCTGCAGAGGTAATTTACAAAGACTGATTGTAGAAGCATACTTCTCAATTTACGTCAGCTCTTCGGGGAGTAGGGTAGGATTGAGAGATATGATATCTCAAAAAGGCTTTTCAGGACACGGATGTCTGAGGGTGCATCAGTACAGGCCCATGTACTGAAAATGATGGAGTGGATTGAAAGATTCAATGCATTGGGGTTCAAGTTGGATCTTGAACTATGCATTGATCTTATACTCCAGTCATTGCCCGATTCCTTTTCTTCCTTCATCATGAACTTTAACATGAACATGATTGAAGCAACTCTCCTAGAGCTGCTTAATATGTTAAAGAGTGCTGAAGGAACCATGCAGAAAGATAAGCCATCTTCGTCTGTAATGATCGTTGGCCGGGCCAGCAAGAAAAGGAAGGCCACCCAAATATCCACCACAAGTAACAAAGGGAAGGGAAAGAAAAAGGGCACGGGTAAACAACTCGCCAAAGTTGACAAAGGGAAGGACAAGAAGAATGAAAAGGAAGATAAATATTTTCGATGCGGGGAAACTGGGCCTTGGAAAAGGAATTGCAAGGTAATTCTAAATGAAGGTATTTTTGTCATAGATCTTAATTTGTTATATATAGAATCCACATCATGGGTATTGGATACTGGATGTACATCTCATATCTGTAATTCTGTGCAGGTGCTGACAAATAAAAGGCGGCTGGGCAAAAAGGAGATTGAACTGAGGATGGGCAATAGAGCTTTAGTTTCTGCCAAAGTTGTCGGGACTGCACGTCTCAATTTACCTTCAGGAGTCATTCTGGAGTTGAATGACTGTTATTATGTTCATAATATTATTAAGAACATTATTTCAATCTCTGGCTTGTATAACATTAGATATACATTGGCTTTTAATAGCACTGGGTGCTCTATAATGAATACTGGTTTGATTATAGCCAATGGTTCATTAGTCAATGGTCTTTATGTATTAGATACACGTTCTAATGTTATGTAAATTTCCAATGCTGATGAAGTGAATTCTGCATATCTATGACATTACAGACTTGGTCATGTAGGTGAGAAAAGAGTCTCTCACTTACACTCAAATGTGTATTTGAATTCGTTCGAATACAAGCCATTTGATACCTGTGAGTCGTGTCTCATGGGGAAAATGACCAAGGCTCCTTTTGGTGGACATGGTGAGAGGGTTGTTGACCTTCTCGAGCTCATACACTCGGATGTGTGTGGACCCATGTCCATAGAAGCAAAAGGGGGTTATCTCTATTTCATTTGTTTTATTGATGACTTCTCTAGATATGGCTATATGTATTTAATGAGACATAAGTCACAAGCCTTTGAGAAGTTTAATGAATATAAGAATGAAGTAGAGAAACAGACTGGCAAAAGTATTAAGGCTCTTCGATCGGATCGAGGAGGTGAATACTTGAGCCATGAATTCACTTCTTATCTTAAAGACCATGGAATAGTTTCTCAGTAGACTCCACCGTATACACCACAACACAATGGTGTATCCGAGAGGAGAAACATGACCTTGTTAGACATGGTCCGATCCATGATGTCTATGTCAGGACTACCCTTATCTCTCTGGGGCTATGCATTAGACACTGCAACATATTTATTGAATAGGATCTCAAGTAAATCAGTTCCTTCTATACCATATGAGATATGGAAGGGCAAGAAACTAAATTTTAATCACATTAAAATTTGGGGGTGTCCTGCTCATGTAAAGAAGAACGAGAGTGATAAGCTTGAGCCGAGAAACGATAAGTGTTGGTTTGTGGGATATCCAAAGGAGACGTTTGGATATTATTTCTATCACCCTTCTCAGTAAAGGGTCTTAGTGGCCAAGAGAGCTGTATTTCTGGAAAGAGAATATCTACTCCAGAAAATAGTGGGAGTCAAATAGAATTGGACGAAGTCCAAGAATCACAACCCATAGACACAAGCTCATTAGATGAGGCTGCATCGGTTGATCCTATTCAAAGTGAAATACTGACACTACGGAGATCTGGTAGACTACCAAGAGAACCTGAGAGATATGTTGGACATGTCTCAGAGGGGTCCTCTAAGGTATGTATCGACGAGGATGATGATCCTCAGTCGTACCAGGAGGCGATCCATAATATAGACTCTGAGAAATGGCAAGAGGCAATGGATTCAGAGATCCAGTCCATGTACACCAACAAAGTTTGGAACTTAGTTGATGTACCCGAAGGGAAGGTCCCTATCGGCTGTAAATGGATTTTTAAAAGGAAAATCGGTGCAGATAGATAGGTTGACACATACAAGGCTAGACTAGTGGCGAAAGGATATCGTCAAAGGCAAGACATTGACTATGACAAGACTTTTTCGCCGGTAGCCATGGTTAAGTCAATCAGAGTCCTCCTTGCCATTGTTGCATACCTGGATTATGAGATCTGGCAAATGGATGTGAAGATAACTTTTCTTAATGAAAATCTGTCAGAAGAGGTGTACGTGGTACAACCTGAAGGATTCACCTCCAAGTTACATCCTAATAAGGTATGTAAACTTCAAAGGTCCATTTATGGATTAAAGCAGGCATCTCGAAGCTGGAACTTAAGATTTGATGAGGCTGTCAAATCTTTCAACTTCATTCGGAATGAAGATGAACCCTGTGTTTACAAGAAGGTCAGTGGGAGCTCTATGACCTTCTTGGTCCTTTATGTTGATGACATCTTACTCATTGGGAATGATGTAGATATGTTGACATCAACTAAATCTTGGTTGTTCAAGACCTTCTCCATGAAGGATTTGGGAGAAGCATCCTATGAGCTGGGCATAAGGATCTACTGAGATAAATCTAAAAGGATGCTAGGATTATCCCAATCCATGTACATAGACACTATCCTCAAAAGGTTTAGGACGGAAAATTCCAAGAGAGGTCTTATTCCCATGAGACATAGAATTTACCTATCTAAGGGGATGAGTGCTAAAACTTCTGAGGAGGTGGCACACATGAATAAGGTACCCTATGTTTCGGCGATAGGGTCAATCACGTATGTAATGCTATGTACACGGCTTGATGTTGCCAATGCTTTAAGCATTGTCAGTAGATATCAGGCAAATCCAGGCGAAGAGCACTCGAAGGCAGTAAAGGGCATCCTTAAATACTTGCGAAGGGCTAATGATCTTTTTCTGCTTTATGGAGGAGAGGACCTACAGCTTAGAGCTTACACAGACTCTAGTTTCCAGTCTGATCCAGATGACTGTAAATCTATGTCTGGGTTTGTATTCATGTTGAATGGAGGAGCAGTCAGTTGGAGAAGCTCTAAGCAAGATACGACTGTAGATTCGACGACGGAGGCGGAATATATTGTTACACCTGAAGCTGTTAAAGAAGCCGTCTGGATGAAGAAATTCATCTTGGAACTTGGCGTAGTTCCCGAGATAATAGCTCACATCCCATTATTTTATGATAATAATGGGGCCATCGCCCAGGCGAAGGAACCGAGATCTCACCAAAGGTCGAAGCATATTCTCAATCGCTTCTACCTTATTCGGGAGATTGTTGATCGTGGAGATGTGACAGTAGAGTGTGTACCGTCAGAAGACAACATAGCAGATCAACTGATTAAGCCTTTGACACAGACTGTATTTGAGCGTCATTGGGATAAGATGGGCCTCAAAGTTGTGGGCAATTGGCTGTAATTCAAGTGGGAGATTGTTAGTGTTGGTGTGCTACATGTCAATTTAGGGTCGGGTAGACCCGATATATGTACGATCTTGTTCATTACTAATAAAGTAGTATTTGAGCGTAAATATGCGATTGCGTTACTTTACGTTGTCCCTAGGATATGTGGTTGTAAAGCCAACTCGAGATGGGATCTCGATTATGAGACTAACTTTACATGAACACATACCTTAAGCTGTTCCTGGGTGGAGGGTAATTACTCGGGGACTTTGATTACCTATTAAATCAGTACAGATGATGTGTCAGTGACCAGTCTCATGGTCATTGGTGCGGGACACCAACATATACGTGTAGGTGTATGTCCTTGGAGGATGTACACTGAACTGATCCGCTATTGGATCTTCAGATGGTTGATTATACCTAATGTCAACTGAAGATCCAACTGTCTTAGTAGCATCGTTGGTCCTTTGACCTGAGACATTGATCGGATCTTACACGAGGACTGGAATGGTTTAATTACTTAGCTAAGTGACTTTAACCATAAGTCATGAGTTGTCGAGTCATTAACCACTCCAGGATACGTGTGAAGATCATCAATAGTCAAGAGGGGATCGCTCACTGTCGGGTATATATCAGACAATTAATGGGTCATGACATTGACGCTCCGTTAAATCCCTGGCCATGGTCGTGTGAGTTCGTTTAGAATGGACGTCATACACTTTAAGGATGTCATAGTCAAATGGCACAATCATGGAGTTTGGCAGAAACCATACCCTCAATCGTACCAGACTCATAGAAGGAGCGAGGGATTATATCGATGCGGTAACTGTGGACTTATAGGTACCAGACAGGCTGGTTTAAACCCGACATTCTCTAGGATCACGTGGATTTGCTTGACCCAACATGATCAAAGGTTCGGAATAAATTAAACTATTATTCAACTCTAGTAGAAGCGAAGAATACGTTTAATTTACTTCTAATTGAGAATCAGAAGTTAATGGGCCTTAAACTAGAGTGACTATGGGCCTAGAGGATCACATACAATGGATTCTTGGGTGACAGATTATTATTATACAAACGTATGTATTATTTTCCTTTTTGTTCCTTTTGGAAAGGAGTGTAAATGGGACTTAATACATATGTATAATATAAGATATGATATATATACAGTTTCGATCTTTTGGAGCCCTTTTCAAAAGGGACCAAACTCTATATATATAGCACCTACGTGAGCTCATTCGAACTCTCTTAGGCTTAACCAAGCATTAAGGGTTAAGAGGAGGATTAGCTCCTCCCCCCTTTCCTCTCTCTTGCTCTCTCTCTCCAGAAGGTGAAAGGGTCGGGGAAGGTCCGTGCCGGGGGGTACCGTCACCGCGCAAGGTTTCGTGTGGATCATCTCTAGAGGCCGTGCAGCTGTGCGGCTAGGTATTCTGCATCGGGCTTATCGGACAGCGTCGTTCCGCGTAAGGTGAAATATGCAACCCGTAGTTAGGGGTTGGGGTGATTAAAACATCGATTAGAGCACAGATCTAGGATTCCATAGCACTGAGATCGGGTAAAATAAATTTTTATTCTCCGCTGCGTTACCCGTAGGTGCTGTGCGAAACCTTACAACATCTACTTTCAACATGCACCGCTTGATGTTGAAGATGCGGTTGACAAGGAGGTGGATCTGAACATCCCTATGGCATCTCGAGACATTACGGAAGGAGAGCATCTTAGGGACACTATTTAACTATGACTGCAAATTTGATCTATTTTACTGTGCATCTTTCGTTCATGGGGAATATTTTGTCCATGTGCCCGTGTCCCATAACATCTATTTTTCTCCGTTTGACTTAATATATATCTTGTTTCCACTATGTGTCATCTCTTTTAATATCGTATGGCAGATGTTCTTTTAAAACATCCCTTAGTAGGTCTCCATATTTGTTGCCCCCAGTGCATGCCTAACTTGTCATGCGTGTGCATGTATGGGTGTCGTAGACGGCATAGCAATGCAACTCCACCACAATCATGTCACTTGTGCTATTTGGGTCATTGCTCCGGATGAGGCGGCATCATGTGTGCACCGACTAAGGGTTGGGACGATGAGGAATGGGTTTTATGATTTCATGTTAGGGTCGGATGAGCACTTGTGATACCCCAACATGAAAAATGACTAGACATACCTCGAAAACCCATACTGAGCCCACCCCACTATCGAAGAATCTTTACTATTACCCAGCATTGGATTGAAGGCGGCGAGGTCATTTGGAATTTTATATGCATATGTAAAATCCTATCTAATTGTCTTACAATTTGTTTCAATTTGTTTCAATATAATTTCAAAATCTCGTACTAATATTATACTTTTTATTAGGTGAACAGTCCAAACTGGGCCATATACATTGTTTCATTGGAAAGTGATATAGTGATATACATAGGTAAAATCTTGTACATTAGTCCAAAAAATTCAAAATGGCTTCAGATGAAATGCATAGGTAAAAATCATGTCTAATTATCTGGATATGTCCTTTCATTTGACTGCTGCAATTATCTCTTTATTGTGCAAATTGCTAATCCATGGTCAATTCCCATGTTTCTGAAGTAACTCGGGTTGTGTTTTGGCATCTGAAACTAGGGATGTGTATAACTTAATTTGACTCTGTGCTTGTCTGCCCTTTCTCTGTGTGTCAACTATTTTAATATCCGAGTATCAGGTGTTCTTTTAAAATAGCCCACACACAGTTAGTTTTGTTTTGGCAGTTCTGTTTTGGCAGTTCAAACTTAGTCCACTGAGTTTTTCCTTAGCTTCCCCAGAACTTCTGCTGACTGTGAGAATAGCATCTGATCTGTTGAAATGAAACATAAATGGGTCTGCGGAAATTTTTATGACTGATGAAGGTATTTGTCTGCTTCAATTAATCCACTACAGGTTAGTATATATGTCACAGGTGGGGAAAAACTTGGTCGACTGCTTTCATATCTTGCTGTCACTTCATTTATATTTTACTAAGCATCTTTTGTTCTTAGGGAAGGATTGGGCCATGTACCCACATGTCATGAATTCTATTTTACTTGATTTGACTTTGTGCTTGTCTGCCCTTTCTCTGTAAAAATTGTCAACTGTTTTAATGTCCGAGTATCAGGTGTTTTTTTAAAAGAGCCCACACACAGTTAACAATCTGTTTTGACATCTGAAACTTCTCCTTTTCATGGCAATTCGCATATGAAACTTTAATCATCTAAAGTATATAATTTGTCTAGCTCCTCTATGACATCTTCCTATAGATTGGAGTTGATGCTATTAGAGAATGGAGTTCTGTTTTGGGATCTTCCTACAGATTGGAGTTCTGTTTTGGCAGTTCAAACTTAGTCCACTGAGTTTTTCCTTAGCTTCCCCAGAACTACTGCTGACTGTAAGAATAGCATCTGATCTGTTGAAATGAAACATAAATGGGTCCGCAGAAATTTTTATGACTGATGAAGGTATTTGTCTTCTTCAATTAATCCACTACAGGTTAGTATATATGTCACAGCATAACTTGCCTGTCACTTCATTTATATCTCGGACATCATAACTAGTATATTATGCTAGTTTACCTTCAAAGCATCCAAATGCAATCAAAGTCAGGGCATGTCACTGTAGCAATGCATGTACCCTCGATGCTACTTTGCATTCGAAGCAACCAAATGCATACAAGATCAGTGCAAGATACTATAGCAATGCATGTTAGGTCGATGCTAGTTTGCCTTCAAAGCTTCATGTGCATGCATTTTGCATTTCATAATATATTTTACTAAGCATCTTTTGTTCTTAGGGAAGGATTGGGCCATGTACCCGCATGTCATGAACTCTATTTTACTTGATTTGACTCTGTGCTTGTCTGCCCTTTCTATGTGTGTCAACTATTTTAAAATCAGAGTATCAGGTGTTCTTTTAAAACAGCCCTTAGTAAGTCTCCATGTTTGTTGCCCCCGGTGCATGCCTAACTTGTCATGCGTGTGCATGTATAAGTGTCGTAGACGGCATAGAAATGTAACTCCACCACAATCATGTCACTTGTGATATTTGGGCCATTGTTCCGGATGAGGCGGCATCATGTGTGCACCGACTAAGGGTTGGGCCGATGAGGAATGGGTTTTAGGATTTCATGTTAGGGTCGGATGAGCACTTGTGACACCCCAACATGAAAAATGACTAGACATGCCCCCAAAACCCATACTGAGCCCACCCCACTATCAAAGATTATTGACTATTACCCAGCATTGGATTGTAGGGTGCCGAGCTCATTGATAACCATTTATGCATAGGTAAAATACTATCTAATTATCTTACAATTTCCTTCAATAGAATTTCATAATCTCATACTAATATTATGCATTTTATTAGGTGGATGAGTGTCGTAGAGGAAGGCAACATATGGGATTTAGCAGGTGAGTTTTTCCCCTTTCTTCAAGTTCCTTTGCAGCTATTTATCCACCTTTTGTATGCCTTCTTCTTTCATTTTTTGACATCTAGCAATGTTGAAAAGAGTCTAATGAGCAGTTGCCATTATGCTGTGCAGATGCTGATTATTGTATAATTTCTTCTAGTTTCATGGCTACTGTATAATATGATTGCTACTAGTTGAATGTATAATATGAACACCGACTAAGCATATGTGTTGATGGAACTAGCTCTCCTTGCTATATGAACAACTTGTCCATATGTGTTGAAATAATGCTATTTACATTCTGTCTTCTAAGCATGCAAGCCATATTAGTAGGTTGCACTTATTTCTTATTGCTATTACCTCATATAGTCTGAGTGCATGGAATGTACAATGGAACCTGTAATCAATCTTTATTAACTGTGCACCAGTGGTCATACTGATGCGGTTACAAAGGAGAAGGTTATGTAATTTAACATCCTCATACTAATGTGGCTTACTTTGTGGTTTTGTAGGGTTTAAGTTAGTTTTTTACCATACTAAGGATGGGTCGACCCTCACTGCATCTATTTGGTAAGGAGTTCATGTTATAAGAGCCAGAGTTGCATGGGTCGACCCAAAAAGGTCGACCCCCACACACATTGGTTCTGTTTTGGCATCTGAAACTTCTCCTTTTCATGACAATTTGCATCTGAAACTTTAATCATCCAAAGTATATATCTTGTTTAGCTCCTCTATGACATCTTTTTACAGATTGGAGTTCTATTTTGACATATGAAACTTGTTTAGCATAATTTGCCTGTCACTTCATTTATATTTTGGACAGTATAACTTGCATGTACAGGTTTCAGTAATTCTGGAACCAAAATTTGCTTGTGTAGCTCGTACATGTAGATGTGTAGTAGCACGTGCGGCATCAACGGTATGCAGATACAGTTTACATGCTTAAGCTTTTACAACATAATTGTGGATTTTAATGTTTTAAAATGCGCATTGATGGGCTTGTACCTGACTGCTACTTATTAGCTATGGACTGGCAAATTTGGGTTACTTACCATGCTTTGTTATCATACTTCAGGTATTCATTATGTTTTTAGATTTGAAAGACTTGCTGTATATTGTGCTGTATATTGCTATTATACCCCAGCAAAAAAGGCCATGGCGCATATCATCATTGATCTAATGTTAGTTTCTTCCAACTACATCACCATTTTTTGTGGTGTTTGAGTGTGGGAGATGGAACTGAATTCAACAGCAAGTGCATCTCCCGAGACACTAGTAATTCTATCATAATTAAGTTATTGTAATCAGAGGCTTCCTTGGTTGAATTCACTCCTTTTGCTAGTCTCATTACAAATCGTAACAGCCACCCGTCTTTTCATTCCTCTATACTCGCACACAAGCTTGAGGAAAAATTTCAATAATCATTTAATTTTGCCTTTGTGTAAGGATGTGGCACGGGACAGAGGTAGGGGTTGTTATAAATTTATGTGCTTGAGTGGGTGCACTATAATCCAATCTTCATACTTGATTGATCATGTGTACTTCTATCATACAACTCTACCAGCATTTAAGATGATCCCATTTTGTCCAGCAATGACTTTTGATTATGTAATATTGCGACTTCTGCAACATCAACTGTCTAACCATTTTGTGGAGATCTCTTCTGCATGTCATAGAGAGATATAACGGTCATATTATTTTCATCTTTCTTTCTATGATGTACTATGGAGACTAAGTATCAGACTCGATTTAATTTTGCAGTTCATGCAGAAGAATCTTGCCACTGTCAATCCAGAAATGCAGTTCGATGTTGAGCAGGTCTTATACCCAATTATGATCGTTGTCATTGGTGATGCAAAAAATACATATGAAAGTAGCCGATGATCTTGGCATCAATTATTAGGACGGAGCAGGCAATCAACACTTATTGAAAAGACTTCTACTATCGTCTAAATTTATTTTGTTAACCTTCTTTCGCCTTTGCTTTGTCTTTGTTATATTCAGAGGATAAGTGTTGAATGATTAGTAGATGTAAGGGCCACACTACCTATAAGTGTGTAATTTACGAGCATGCGGCTTATTTTGTAAATTGTCTCCCAATACAAAGCACTACCGTATCCGGCAGAATTTATGTACTCTTATTAATTTTAATGAATTACTTCCTTCAATCATTTACACACGTTCTCATTTGTCTGTAATGCATTTTACTTTGTTAAATGTTTGATCTGCAAAAATGATAATTGGGAGAATGTCGGTATCAGCAAAAATTTCACACTTATACAATCAGATGAGAGAGTGACAACGCAGACAGACGAGAGAGGCAAGGGAGATGAGAGAGATGAGCTCGGTAAGGTGTTCGCATAGATGAGGAAATTATATTGTCAAATATGAAAATATTATTAAAATATTAAAATCTTTCATGAAAATATCATCATATTTACTAATTATATTTTAATAGTGACATAAGATTTGACTACGTAATAAGTGTTTATCTGATTACTATGTATCTAGTCCCTAGCAAATGATGTAAATGTTAAAAATTTATTAAGAATAATTAAGAGATTCTATTAATTTAATATACCATCCAAATAATATTTTTTATACAAATATAAATGTTAATACTAATTATAATTTAAATGTTAAGAACTAATATAATAAGTTAACATGAGAGAGAGAGAGAGAGATTAAAAAATGTAAAAGGGAGGGGTAAATGTGACATTTGAGTTTGAATTATCTCTAGTTTAACTCACTACCTATCAAATCACATTAGATTAAAGATAATTTAACCCACCTCTTTATACCCGGGCTAACTCCCCTATTATCAAATCAAAAATGAATTAACCTAGGACTAAGTTAAGTAGATTGAGTTAGTCCACTCTAACCCTAACTCCTTACCAAATTGAAGCTAAGGGTCCATTTGATTGGACTTTTATCTCGATAAGTTTTAAAAAAAATTTATGACCGTACATGTCATGGCCTGACAAATTATCATACACTAGGAGAATTTCGAACAAATTTAAAATTACGTTTGTCTTGGTTGAACGTCAATTTAAGATAGAGTGTAAAAAATATAATTAATTTAATTCACGTCTCGCAGGATGGACGCGATTTTCAAATCACGTTTGACAGGTTAGACGAGATTTTGGAAAGGGCAACTGACAAGGTGGACGGGGTTTTCAAATCGCGACTGATAGTGGGACGTGATTTCCAAAGCACGTCGAGTAGACGTGATTTATATAATAATAATATAATTATGTATCTTTTATTATTTTGATATTTAATTTATTTTATAGAATCTAATAATAATAATTTGAAATTAAAAAATAAAAAACTTTACAATGCTACAATAAATTTACGTAAAGAACTACAATAAAATTATGTAAGGATCGTAAAATTATTTAAAGAATATTTATTATCTCCCTGTAATCCTGCTCTAACATGTAAACATGTCCTAATCTATTTTTAATCCAACAAAAATCGTTGACATAATCGCCAGAAGTTAGGTCTCATGATATTTTGGAGATTTTTCATCGCCCCTCATTATCTGTCCATCTCTCTCTACTTGAAAAATCCTTGCAAACTCAAAAATTGAGGTGGAACAATATATTTGGTTGGATTTGTGAAAGTGTCAAAGATTTCAATCATTGAAGTCTCAAAATTCACTTTCACAAGCTCAATCAAATGGACCTTAAGTCACCAATCTACTTTGAGCCCTATAACAAAAAAATGTTGTGAATAATACATTATTATCATCTTTTTTGTTTGGCGTGCAAGTCACATCGGATAGTGACTTAAGATCCACGCAAAGATAATTTGGTGTGGATTCCACTTTAAAAAATCAAAAAATATATAAAATCGATGGTGATATAGTTAATAACTACACTTTATAATTATTTCTATTTAGATAAATTGTTTTTGTTTTCAAAAAATTAAAATTTGAAAAATATTTCTATTCATAAAAATATTGATTTATATTTTCTAAAAATAAAATTCTACAAATTGTTACTTTTGATTAATTTACATAAACTAATTAATCTTATTTGTTGAAAATAAAATATTAAAAATTATTACTTGTTGAGAAGAAAAAATATTATTATTTTATGCTCTTATTAAATTGTGCTTCTTTAGGTTACGTTTGAAAACGCAATCGGGCGTGGCTTTCGAGATAAAATCGTTCGACATCTTTTTATTTTTTTTCAAATGGGCAGAGCAATTCTTGACTTCCGTGAAAAAAAGATTTTGAGGAGGAAAGAGAACTAGGCACAAAAGTGCCCGTTGACACCCATTTTTTGCCGATAAGTTGAGTCATTTCTCTTACTTCCATTTATTGATGTCTCGAGTTATCCGTTACTCATTGGGTTATTTTCCAGACAACGTCTCTGGGCTTACTTTATGGGTAGCCTCCCTCCCTGGCCAGGTTTGCTTCAATTCAGGGCTTAATGGGCCTTGATTTTGGTTAATTAAACATTTTTGTGAAATTCAAGTATCCCGAAACATGCACGGTTCACCCCTGGCCGCACAACCATTTGAGCGGTCGCTTATGGGCCGTCCATATATTTATGGGATATTTTGGTTGATTTTCTGAATTTCCACCGACACGCTTTCATACGGTCTCAATCTTAGCCGTTCAATCTGATGGGCGGGCTAATAGTAGCCATTCTACCTCCAGAGTCCTGAAGCTCGGTTGGTTCTCAGATAATTATCTAATTATCCATTTATCACCGACAAGGATAAAACGGTTGACTCTTGGCCACTCTTATTCTTGGACGGTCGTTAGTTAGCAGTTCATCTGTGACAGTCCAACGGTGGGGTTTTCGGTTGGTTGGTAGATAAATTGACTTATATTTCTTTTATATTTGAATTTCCACCGACAGGGATGGACATCCCGGATGTAGCCGCCCAACCTGATGAGAGGTCTATCGTGCAACCGTTCATCTGCCCGATTTCTAAAGAATTTACGGATTTTCTCTCTCCATTCGTAGATTTATCCCCAACTTCCTCGAACTATTTCTCCGCGAATATGGAGTCAATTTTGGTGCCGTTTCTTCTGGTTGAAAGATAATTCAATTATCTTCAACGTTTCCCTAATTATCTTGACCTAAAAATGCATAGAAACTCCAAATTCGAGCTAAGACTCTAGGTGCTCGATAAATAGACCATGAGGCCCGTCTTTGAAAAGGGGAGGGGGGGATTTTTGGTCGACGGCGAAGCCCTGCCGAATCTTTGAGCGACATAGCACCAAGGAGGGAGGCCTTCTACGTCCATACAGGCCTCCGGTTCAGGGAGTAGTTGTTCTTTGAGTCATTAGTACATTTAGTTTCGTCGTTCTCTCTTGTTTGCATGCATCACTTTCTCCACGTTTCCTCCACGTTTTTTTCCTCATTCTCATGCATCATTCACACACCCTCCTATACTTTTGATGCCCCAGGGGTTTAAAAATCCCCAGGTATTCCCCATTTCATTTAGTCATGTTCATTTCTATCCGTTTGAGCATTTACTACACTTTCTAGTTCTAACTTGGGTTTTCCTTTGTGTTCTACACCTGGTTTTGCAGGTCAACAACACACTAACGTGAGGCCCATCCTTTCCGGCCGGCCGGAAAGGGTGGAGGTTGGACCTTTGCAACTCACGGCGTGGCAGTCTTAGGCGGTTCCCAACTGGCCATTCACGAAGACGGGCGGTGTCTTCTGGACCGTTCTTCTTCGTCCTGCGATTGTGTTGGAGCCGTTCATCTGCCAGTCGTTCTCCATCCCGCGTTCTTCTTCAGCCTTGTAGACGGTCTGTCGTACATCCGCTCATCTATACAGGCGGTTCCTCCTGAGCCACCCATCTTCGCAGGGCTAGTCCTAAGGTGAGTACCTCCCCCTCTTTCCAAGGTACAGCGTGTCCATCACGTTCGGCATCTTGGTGGCGATCACACAGGTTTACACACTTCTATTCCCTCCTGCTTCTAAATCATTTAGCCTCCTCGTTGATTTAGTAGAAGGGATAGGAGAGATATTGCTTCAATCCATTGAAAGAAGGAAAACATGTCAACACCCCCCTTTTTTGGCGATCACGGTGGGACACCTAATGCCCATCGTGTTAGGGTTTGTTGACCCCTTGTTTGGTATTTGTTAGTCTCCTTTGTGTTGAGTTGTCACATGTTGTTTGCTGGATCTGAGTTTAAGTGTTTCTGGTGGTTGTGCGGTTCTGTGAGAGCCGTCTGGGACTTGGTCGGGCCGAGGATCGTCCGCGTTTCGTTGCTTCCAGCCCTGTTCGTTCCGTGAGCATGCTGCCTTCTGCGGTCAACTATCGCCGGCGCTTCTCTCCTGCAGTCACATATTGGCCGCCCATCTTCCTGGCATAGGTAAGCCTACCTATCTGTGCCGTCGGTTTTGCTGACAGCATGCGGTTTGTGCAGGACCGTTCCATAGTTCTTGCGGTCTGTTACAGGCTATCCATCCAGGTACGTTTCCAGCCATTTCGTTTTTTTTTGTTTATTTTAGCATCGCTGAAGGTCTGTTCTTTTGTCGTTACCCTTACTGTTGAACGGTTCACCCATAACCGTCTACCTCCCTGAACGGTTTTCTGTAGACCGTCTGTCTTTGCCACAGGGCATCCGAGCCTTACTTTATCATGTTATATCGTTTTCATATCGTTCGACGCCATCAGTGATTTCCCCTTTGTTAGTCATATGAGTGCATGATTGATATTTGTTTCATCCATATTTGCTTGATCATTGCTTGCTAGATCTAGGCTAGAATCTTGCATGCACTCCAGTGCACATAGGATCATACACACTCTCATTAGTAGTTGCATTCCTACCGAGGTAGGGTTTCCTCTCGTCTCCATACTCCTTAGAGCCGACTAGGGGACCTTGCTGAGGACCTCCGTAAGCCCCCGTGAGCCGTGGATTCCCACACGGACACCGGGCATGTTGTACCGTACCACCCCCCAGTCTAGGGTTTGCATCCGCGCGAGAGAGAGAGCCCTTTAGAGTCAGCCAGTTCCTCATTTCCTACCCTGGTCAGGCACCTTGTGGTTGAGTGAGTTCACACATTAATTAATCCACTAGGGGCTTAAAGAGGAATTTGTAAAGACATAGTCGCGCATCATTTAGAAACTTGATTGCTTAATTTGTTGATTCTCCTCTTATCTCTCTCCTCCGTTGTTTGAATTTTGTTTGAATTGTTGGTTTTACTTTGGTTTGGGTTGTCTGTCTTCTTCTCTAGGTATGTTAGTGTATGTGGAGCTGTCTCACACCCTCAGGATTGTCTCCTAAGGGTGGTTCACCTTCCCATTCTTATCTCAATCCCTTGTTCGATTCACCCCCAATCATGTCGTCTTACAACTTCTCCCATCCCCCTGAGGATTCTCTCCCTCAGGGACTTCTGGAGGACCCACCTAGGGTCGCTCATGTGCAAGGGAGAGAGGGGACTGCCCTCCCTCTCCCGACCATTGTTGCCGAGGGTGCTCAACCCTCCCTCTTAGATCCATCCACTCGCGGCTCGGCCAGTCAGGTTCTCTAGATGATGGCCCAGCTGGATCTTACTCAACTCCAGCTGCTGAAACATGCCTTGCAAGGGGCAAATGCCCCGCCCTCAGTACTTTCTTCTGGCACGACTGCTTCCATCACTTCCACACACCCGATTGTTGGATCAAGGGCCATCTCTGCAGCCCCCATCGATCTCACTCCCATCCGTCCTCAGGCTCTTCGATTCTCCACCCTGGAAGCGGGCCAGGTTTCTACCTCGGCCCATCAGCCGCTTGATAAGGGGAAAACCCAGATCCCCTCCATTTCTTATGCTGATCCTTACACCACGTTCCCTCCAGCATCGCAGGCCCTCGTGGCCCCGGCTGATTCCATCCGTCTGCAATCAGAGGCCGCCCAGCTGGCTCACGCGGATATGGGCCCTTCTTGGCCCATTATCCATCTTATGGGCTCCCCTCTCAGCCAGTGTACCCTTCGGCTCAGTACTCCGGTTCCATCCTTCCTGCTGTATCTCCTCCTTCCCGGGAGCGGGAACTTCTTGACAAATGGGCTGCCATGTAGCAGCAGATTAACCTCCTCCACAAGCGGGTCGGCCCGCAATTATTAGCTAATGTCGCCATTCCTAACTTCAAGGACATTCGCTTCCCACCCCAGTCTGAGCTCCCCGTGTACCGAAAATATGACGGGAATGGCAACCTGTTCATCCATGTCAGGGAGTTTCTCTATGAATCGGCACAGTTCCAGCATGATGATCGCTTGATGGCATATTTGTTCCGCCGGTCCTTGGACGGGGTCGCCCTGGAGTGGTTCTACACATTGCCTCTGGAGGAGGCCGAAAGTTTCAAGACTGTCAAGGAGAAGTTCATTCAGAGATTCCAGGATCGGGTCGGTCCCGAATATTCTTTCACCGACTTGGTAGCAGAAAAAATGAAGCGAGATGAAGACTTTGCTATATATGCAGATAGATGGAGGCAGATGGCCTCGCTTGTGCCTGGGCAGATCCCGAAGGAAGAAAAAGTAAAATTGTTGATTTCTAATGCTACTCCGACATTCCAGAATATCTTGGCAATGAACGACATATCCAACATGCACCAGTTGTACAGTCGGGCCCGGTTTATCCAGACCCAATTTAAAGACTCCCCCATCCATTCATTGTTCAAAGCCCATAAATCCAAAACAACCCGAAAATCCCAGGGCCCAGTTACCGAGGGAGAACAAGTGAACGAGCAGGTCCAGGCTGTTCAATTCCCTAATCAGCCTGCTCCATCCCGTTTCTAGCAACCCCCACGCAACCCCCAGTTCGCCGCTCCACAAGCTCCCCGACCCACTTTCCAAGTTCCTCAACACCCTCAACAACTGCCACCACCACCACAACAGCCGCAACAGCCGCAACAGTACCACAATGTTCCCCCACCCGCTAGTTATGGACCTACTCGACCGGGGCCCAAGAGGGTCAACTATCCTCCCCTTCCAGAAACCCTCCCCGACATTTTTTCAGCTCTAATGTACACTGGTGACATCCAATTGCCCCCGAAACGTCAGAATTGGAATCCGACAGCCGATCAGTCAAGGTATTGCATCTATCATCGGCAGTCCGGGCACACGATAGAGAGATGTTTCCAGTTTAGAGATTTGATGTATGATTTGCATGAGGGCCAGAGAATTGATTGGGCCCAAATGCACAAGATAATTGAGGATATTAAATAGAGAAGAAGACAAGCCAGGCCGTAGTTGGCGGCACTCCAGCAGCAGCAGTTCCAGCAACCCCTCCAACAACAGCAACCACCACCGTAGCAGCAATAGCAGCAAGACCTCGGGATTCATCAGAATCCCATGCCAGAACATCCGCCCGCTCCTCAGCAGCAACAACACCAACAGCCATCGGCACCGGCTCAAGTTAACGTAGTCCACCGCCCGGCCCCTAACGCTGGGTGGTCCTTTGATGATGAGACCCCCGCCCATCTCTTGGCCTTCCACCACACCAATTCCCCCGCTCCTCCTGTTCCATCCATCCTCTGACCCACCACTTTTACCACCGCTCCGCCCACTATCCCTTCTCGACCACCTTTCTCACCCGCCACACTCCCCACCATTCCGCCCGTCCTTCCGCCATCACCCGTCATACCCTCCATCATCACCCCTCCACTTAACCCTTCACCCGTTACCCCTTCACCATGACCCGTCAGGACAACCCCCGTCATCCTCACTCCCATTTCTACCCCTTCCACCTACCCTACTAGGCCGAGCGGGGGCCCGTCTATAGCCGTGCCGGCACGACAATGCGCCCTTCGGAGCGGACATCCATTTCATAGAGTTTATCCTTCCTCTGGTGCGTCTGCACCCAACCCCCAAGTTCCCCTCTCTATAGTCGAAGCAGAAGAAGTAGACCCCGTGCCAGGCACAAAATATGACCTATTATAGCACTTGGACCGGATGCCGGCCAAGATACCAGTTTTGGAGTTGATCAAAAGATCCACGCTACACCAGGACGCCCTTCGGGCTTTTCTACAGAAGGTTATGGTTAGCAAGGATGTGGCAGTAGACAGCTTGCCCTCAGTGTTGGCGACTATTACCCGGGGGCCTTCCGTTTCATTTTCCTAGTCAGAATTAGCACCCCCAGAGGCACGGCAGATGCCAATGTGCATTACCATTTATTTGAACAAAGTGGCCATTGAGTCTGCCCTAGTGGACATGGGAGCATCAATAAATGTGTGTCCGCTGAGTACACTGCGTGCTTGTAACATTTCAGAAGACATGCTTAAGCCAACACCGACCACAATTACAGCCTATGACAACTCCAGGCGAGCGTGCCACGGGGTCGTGACAGTCCATACCGAGCTAGGCCCTTTGGTGATGGATGTGGAGTTCTATATGTTGGACATAGACCCAATGTTCAAAGCCATTCTGGGTCATCCATGGATAGACAATATAAATGTTGTACCCTCAACTGTCCACCAGTGCCTGAAGTTTCCATTCTAAGGCCAGGTGGTTAAGGTGAAAAGTATCTCCACAGTCCAGTCATTCGATGCAATTACAGACAAGATTCTCCCTACTCTGTGGCCGAGTAATAGGCCAGTTCTTTCAATTATGGACTTAAATTATTCATGGGCATATGCGTCACGCAAGCCCGCCACTGCACCAGTAAACGTGAAGATTAAGTCCAAGATTAGAGATTCGAAAGGGTGGCATATGATTCTGAAGTTGGGCTATTAGTCGGGCCTGGGCCTCGGCGCGTAATTGCAGGGCCGGACTAAGCCCGTCCCTAAAGGCAGAAAGATGGGCCGCAGAGGCCTTGGTTATCGAGAGTCAGCATTGTCCATTCTGGGAGACTCCGGGCCACTAACGTGGGATTACCGCCAACATTTTGTGAAAGGCCCATTACAGCCCGGTACCTTGAAGAAGCCGCCGCCCTGTGCTGATGTGAAGATCGATGCTGCATGTGATGTTGCTGACCCACCGCCGCCACTGAAGGGGCTGGTGGGTGACATGGAATACTTTTGTATCTATTTTGAGAAGATGTTCAGTGAAGAAGAAGACCGTCCGAAGAAAAAGGAGATGCAGCTGGTGAAGCATTCTCCAACTCAAGTAGTCCCCTAGAGGCCATGGGAAGTTGGGAGCTCTATCATTACCTTTTCTCTGTCCCCGTCACGTCTTGCCTCCTTGATTCAACAATTGGGGTTTGTTCCCCACTCCCCTCTGATTATGGTCGACCCGTACTTCACGGAAAGATCACCTGAAATTCTGTTCGTGCCATGCGCATGTGGGCGCTGCCCACCCATTGATTTGTCAACCATGTTCACTCCTCCTTCCCCCAATGCCCAACTCCACGAAATGTGGTTTTCATCCTCTGACCCATTGTTTGATTGCATCTTCCCCGATCTGTTTCCCATGCAACTCCCTCCACCCCCGTCTTCTTCTTCCTATTGCATGATCACCTCCAACCTCCAAAAAAAACGCCAATTTTAAAACAGAGATTTCAATGGAAGATTACGCTGTTTTCAGTCCATCCTCTTCCCAGGGGCATGAGACCCCTGCTTCTTTCCAGTAGATTTCTTATCTCCTAGGTTAGATGTATAGTGTACAGAATCTCCTAGGTTAGTTGAGTCAGTTGGGGTAGAGTCTAGTTCGAGTCTAGTCGGCCCATCCACGTCTGCGGCACACCCTGTGATGCGTCATTCTAAGTCCGTTCCAGATAGGTTTATGCAAGACTTGGCCCAGAGATGCCATGCCCTTCTTAAGTGCCCGGAGTTCGTAGAGACCGCAATTGTTTTAAAAGATGATGAGGAATTAGAAGGGGTGTGGAGCAATGATGGATTAGGAGTATATGAAATCATTAACGAGAAGGACCCAGCTGATGATGAGGAAAGCAATGTGGATGACACTGCCGATTTTTACGTGCAAGGTTTGAAGAGGTTTGATGAACCGTCCTTGGCAGTGGATGAACCCACTAAAGAAATTAATCTTGGAACAGAACAGGATCCCAAGCCCATACTCATTTCTGCTAATCTCCCCCCTCAAGTTGAAGAGGAGCTAATCAAGGTGTTGAGGGAGTACATCGATTCTTTTGCATGGTCCTATGAGGACATGCCGGGTCTTGACCCCACATTGGTCGAGCATCGACTGATTCTTAAACCAGGGGCAACACCTGTTAAACAAAAGGCAAGAAGATTCCACCCGCAAATGGCCTTAAGGATGAAGGAGGAAGTTGACAAATTGCACAAGGCCAAATTTATTAGAGTTGTTTTATATCCGCAATGGGTGACAAACATAGTCTCGGTAATGAAAAAAGATGGAAAAATTCAGATTTGTATCGATTTCAGGGACTTAAACAAGGCATGTCCAAAAGATGATTTCCCGCTTCCTCACATTGATGTACTAGTGGACAACACGGTTGGGTATGATGCCCTCTCATTCATGGATGGATATTCTGGTTATAATCAAATCCGTCTTGCTCCTGAGGATCAAGAGAAGACCTCTTTCACAACGCCCTGGGGCACATACTGCTATGTCGTTATGCCATTTGGATTGAAAAATGCAGGTGCCACATATCAACGGGCAATGATGGCTATCTTCCATGACATGATGCATGTGTACTTAGAAACTTACGTGGATGATATCCTGGTAAAGTTGAGGTCCAAGGAAGAGCACTGCAAAGGGCTAGGGAGTACAAATTGAAAATGAATCCAAAGAAATGCGTATTTGGAGTTGCATTAGGGAAATTGCTCGGGTTTATAGTTAGTAAACGGGGATTCAGGTCGACCCGAATAAAGCAAAGGCCGTTATGGAGATGCCACCGCCTAAGAACATCACGGAACTTAGAGGTTTGATTGGGCGCTTGTAATTCATTAGGAGATTCATATCTCAACATTCGCAAAGGTGCCACCCATTCTATGAGTTGTTAAAGGCGGGAACCAAATTCGAATGGAACGAACAATGTCAGAAGGCCTATGAGGATCTCAAGGTTTATCTTTCTAATCCCCCAGTTCGGCAACCACCCGTCCCTGGGAAACCCTTGATCCTATACATTTCTGTGATTGAGGACTCCCTAGGAGCTGTCCTGGCTCAGGTGGATGATGAAGGAAGGGAAAGGGCATCATACTACCTTTCAAGGTTGTTTAATCCGGCTGAATCCAAGTATACTGCCATGGAGAAGACCTGTGCAGCGCTAGTATGGATAGCTCAGAAACTCAAACACTATTTTCTTGCCCATGAGATTAAGCTGATCTCTAGAATGGACCCCATTCGTTACCTATTAGAAAAACCTGTCCTTTCTAGCCGATTAGCTCGCTGACAGAGCTTTCTTTCCCAGTTTGATATCACCTTCATTGTCCAGAAAGCGATCAAGGGATACACCATTGTTGAGCATCTTGCTCATTCTCCTATCCCTCGCACTGATTCGATTCAGGACGAATTCCCTGATGAACACCTGGCTGTCATCACTCATCTTCCTTTTTGGTCTCTTCACTTCGATGGTGCTCTTAACTCTCAGGGCCGTGGAATCGGCACCGTTCTCCTCACTCTGGAAGGTGTGACCATCCCTATTGCTTATCAACTCTCTTTTCCTGCCACGAATAATATAGCCGAGTACGAGGCTCTCCTTGCCGGTCTGAAGCACGCCTACCTCATGGGCGCGCGATACCTTAATATCATAGGAGACTCTCAATTGGTGCTGCGTCAAGTTCTGTCAACTTACCGCACCCGTGACCCTAAACTTAAACCTTATCAAGATCTGGTCACACTCTTGGCTAGGCAATTCCGGAAGCTTATCTATATTCATACTCCTCGTTCTCAGAACATTCTGGCCGATGCTCTTGCATCGCTCGCTTCTTCTCTTTTGTTCCCCTTCAGTTGCGCCACTGAGACCATTGTGATCTAGCGTTTAGATGCTCCTTCCCTTCAGGATCTCTGGTTCGACAACCTTAGGAAGTTTGTAGGAAGGAAGGCGGAGAGGGAAGATGTGAAAGAAGTTTCATTAACTGAGCTCGAGGAGATCATCGAAGAAGAAGAATTGCCATGGTATTATGAGATAGAGCAGTATTGCAGGGATGGTTCCTTTCCTGAGATGACGAACGCCGAGCAGCGCAAGGCCATTAGGCGAGCCGCCTCTAGATACACAATTGTCGCGGGAAAGTTATATAGGCGGGCTCTCAATGGAGTTCTAATGAGGTGTTTGGATGACGATAAGGCTTGGAAGGTAGTAGAAGCCGCTCACTCCAGTGAGTGTGGAGGGCACGTAAATGGGCAGGCGTTGGCGAAGAAGATTCTTAGGCAGGGCTATTACTGGCCAACCCTAGAAGAAGATTGTTCCACCTATATCCGTAGGTGTCTTCAATGCCAGCTTCATGCAGATAAAATCCACGCTCCGGCTTCTTCTCTCCATCCTTTGTCCGCTCCTTAGCCATTCTTGATGTGGGCCTTTGATATCATTGGACCACTTGGTGACCCTAATGCTCAGATTAAATAGAAATCATTCATTCTGACAGCTACATAGTACTTCACCAAGTGGGCAGAAGCTGAAGCTTATGTAGAAATCAAAGCCACCATGGTATACCGCTTCATCTTGAAGAATATCATCTCGCGGTTCGGGGTGCCAAGTGATATCGTCACCTACAACGGGCCTCAATTTGTTTCTCAGGAATTTCGAGACCTTTGTAAGAAATTTAATATTTCATTACATCATTCATCACCATACTACCCCCAAGGTAATGGCCAAGCTGAGGCCACGAACAAGACCCTTCTAAAAATCATCAAGAAAACATGCGAGTCACACAAATTCACTGATTGGGCCGATAAACTGGTAGAAGCTCTATGGGCTTATCGCACCTCCGTCCGTACTCCCACGGGGTAAACTCCTTTTGCTCTCACCTATGGGATGGAGGCGGTACTCCCGTACGAGATCTTGATCCCTTCCCTAAGAGTACAGCTAGACAAAGAACTTAATCTCGACGAACGTCGAGAGGCGTTGTTAGTACAAGTGGAACTCTTAGACGAGAAGAGGCTTAACACGGCCAATCATGTCTCGGTTTACCAAAAGCCCGTCTCACGATATTTTCAAAAAAAGGTTATTGAAAGAAAATTTCAAGTGGGTAACATGGTTTTGAAACGCAAATTTATCAGATCAGCGGGTCCCAGGTCTAAGCTGCAACCCAACTCCGTTTGTAGTTAAGGAAGTCTATCCGGGTAACGCATATCGCTTAGTTAATGCGGAGGGTGAAGAACTGTCGAATCCATGGAATGGGCTATATTTAAAACGCTTTTATCCATAGAGTCAAACCAGTGATAGCCCGGCGGCGGGGTGTGCCTTCACTCGATCACAAACGGAGATCCCCGGTTCAACATTCACACACTACACGATCTCCCGTGGTTCGACTTTCCTCTTTTTGCGCAACATCGTTTCTCCCTTGGCCATGCTTAGGGGAAAGTGAAAACCCTTATTTTTCTTCTCTCTCGACTGAAAATAGGGGCAAGTGGTGAATAAGGGGGCGAGAACTGATCTAGGCCCCCCGATAAAAGAGGTCTCAAATAGGGGCAGTCCGTTATGACCTTATTCCGCAGGATAAAAGAGCAAGAAAAAGAAAAAGGAAAGAAATAGAGAAAAAAGGGGCAAAAATCAAAGTTAAAAGCTCGCAAGCTCAAAGCTCTCGAAAGTTTGAAAGACCCCAAAAATAATGAAACTAGGCATGGCAAGAGTGGCAGTACAATTTCCCCGCGGGACGTTATGAGCCCGGTCGCATGCGTGCCTAGGGCGGATGCAGGTTTGATGACGGACACAAAGCCCCGGCGCAACAGACCAAATTCTTTGAAAAAGGGTGTCATGAGAGGAACTCAAGCCCTAAAAATCTCTATACCTGCTGCCAACTTTTCTATCAAACTCTCTTTTATTTTCCAAGGAATGGATCCCACCCCTGGTATGGCCTCGGTAGAGGCACCGTTAAGCGAAATTGGCCCCGACCACAGGCGGTCCTTTATAACGCACATTAAACCCAGGAGACCCCCAGTGAGATATAAGGTTCCCCGTCGTCAGGTTTGAGCTAGTTTCAAATCCGAAAAAAAATCAAATATTTTCAAAACAAAAAAATCAAATGTTTTTAAAACAAAAAAAATCAAATATTTAAAAATAATAAAAAAATCAAATATTTCAAAAAACTAAAAAAAATCAAATATTTCAAAAATCCAAAAGAAATCAAATATTTTCAAAACCAAAAAAAAATCAGATATTTTCAAAAACCCAAAAAATCAAATATTTTAAAATCCAAAACAAAATCAAACATTTCAAAATCACAAAAAAGATTTTCATCATCATGATTTACATTCCATGGCTTGCATTGCATTCATTTCCATTTTTGCTACTTGCCTATTTAATAAGGCTAACCCTCTTGACCAAAAATCAAGAACCGGTCATTTCCTAACTTGCTACAGGTAAGGGGATAAGCCTAAAACAGATTTAATTTGTTTTCTTAGATTATGTGTGTGCAGGGGCAGGTTGAAGCAGAAGGTTCAGTCAGTCCGTGACCGTGTGCATTTCGAAGTCATATCCCAACTCATCAATCACACAAAGGAAAAGCCCCAAACTCAAACCAATCAAATCATCAGCTTTATTCATTCATCTGTCAAGCATCTCTAAGCATAAGTCTCTACATCAATATCATCAACATTATGAAAAGAAATCACCCAGTCCTCCGCTGGGCATCCCCGCGGGGACGAATCTCTCTCAGCTCTCTAACATAGGCCTGGCGTGTCGCCAGAATCTCTGTAACCTCCGCTGGAAGGGTAAGCACCCTGCTCACTTCCCACATGATCAGGGCACTCCTGACCGCTTGCTTGTCCTCCTCTGTACCGATCCTCCTCGTCTGTAGTGCGGGAAGGTGGGATAGTGTTGGTAGAACAGTCTGGGGTAGTCCAACCTATAGGTAGCACCGGTGCGGGCTGTACATCGCCAGTACAGTGTCGCTCACTAGCCTCAAATCCAAGCCCGACCTCCTGGGAACTCTAACAGTGGTGTCATGGAGGAAGTCCGGGTGCATCACGAACCAATCCAGGGGCAGCCTGTTGATGTGCAGTCGCCACTCGTCCCTGGTCTAATTCTCTGCTGTCCTGCACTCTACCTGTGGAGAGAACCCGAATGCGCCACCTATGAAGAAGAGGGGGTGGCTCCCAAAGATCCTGCTAGCTGAAGTGACATCCTCCTTATTGATGAATTTCATCCTGACACCCATCCAGCACTCTAAGAGCATCATAGAACCAAAGAGAGGACCTCCTAGAGTTGCTGAAGTAAGACCCTCGTACAAGTAGACAAGGACGGCCTGGGAGATGGAAAGGCCTTGCCACAGGCCACTGATGGTACTAAGAAAGGGAGTCTCTAGCACATGGTCAACCGAGGGGAACAAGATAGCCCCGCACAAGCAGATGGACGCGGTCTTGGCTATGGCCTCATCCCATCCACACCGATTCCTACAATGTTCCACTACCCACTGGCTAAGAGGGAGAAGGTGAATCTGACATGGGCCTATGAAGGTGTGGATGTCCCTGCTGTCTTGTTTGTGCGGTCTATATTAGACCGTGCATTTCTTGGGGCGGTGTATGTAGAGACCGTGTAAACATCTGATGCTTTACGTTTAACCTATTTTGTACCTGCGCCACTCAACCTATGGTCTCTCACCTTTTTCACTCATTTGACGTCGCTCTTTCTCACTCATTCGGCGTCGCTCTTCTCACTCATTCGGCGTCGCTCTTCTCACTCCTTTGGCGTCGGTTTTCTCACTCATTTGGCGTCGCTCTTCTCACTCATTTGGCGTCACTCTTCTTACTCATTTGGCATCTCTCTCCCTCGCTCTGAGTTGGCGTCTCTCTCTCTCACTCCAAGTCGAGGTCTCTCACTCGTAGTCGTCTCACTCGTGGTTGCGTCGTTGCACCTGTAGTCGCATCTCACCCGCAGTCGTCTCTCACTCGCATGTGTCGTCTCACTCGTGTCGAGTCAGTAGTCGTGGTTAGTATTTATTCATTTATTCATACATTCATGCATAAAAATGGAGAAAAAATGCATATCACTATCATATCATATCATGTGTACAAAAGTAGAGTCGTAGTATAGAGTCAATCCGGGCCCTCTCCCTCCGGCCTGTCGCTGTCACCTCCGCCCTCAGGCCTCTTCGATGGTGGGGCCATCGGGGAAGTCGCCTCATCTCGTCGGCGCCGCCGCCGCTCCTCCTCCTTGTTCCTCCGGTGGCCGGAGGAACCTGTCAGGTAGGTCCTGTAGGAGCCATGCGTCCCACTCGGAACCCCGCTCCTCCCTGGTCACTGACTCACCTCTCGGAGGATCTCCATCATGCCCTCTAATCTGGAAATCTGGCGCTGAGCCTGCTCAGCCTCGGTCCTATAGCGCTCCGCCTCGGTAGCGCTAGCTCGAAGCCGCTCGAGCTCCGCCCGCAGAAGGGCCGTCTCGAGGGTGTCGGCTGGTCGGCCCCATGCGAGCTCCTCTCGCAGCCGTGCGGTCTCCTCTCTCAAGTGCGCCGCCTCCTCCCGAGCCGCTGCCCGGCTCTGCTCCAGCTCTGCTCTCAACAGGGTCAGCTCGGTCGTCTGCATACACATATCATGGTCAGTCAATTACATTTCATACATTTTATAAGCATAAACAACAAGGGAAAGTGTCATGATTTACGTACCCTCTCGGTGAGCGCCACCTCGGTCGCCTTGGCCCGCGCTACCATCCGAGTGAAATCAGCCTCCCGCTCAGCCCGGTCTGCGAGAGTCTGGGTCTGTGAAGAAGAAGGAGCATCGGCCCCCTGTCGCTGGGCCCCTCGGCGCGCTGCATCCAAAACTCCAGGTCAGTCACACGCACAATCATAATCGTAGGCATTTGCATAATTTAAAGAGTTGAGGGTTTAGAAAACTCACCAGTAAGGCCAGGGCCTACGGGGCCTCGTCCCGCTCCCTGATCGTGGAGTGCAGGAGTCCCACAGCTCTGCAAGTCGTCCCTCAGGGTCAATCTATATTTAGAGGTCCAAGTGTCAGTGCATCATCATATAGAAATCATAAGCATAATAATTAGAGTTTGAGATTAGAAGTCGTACCGGTCGGTGGGCACCCCTGAACACCTGGTCCCTATAGTGTCTAGCGTACGCGGTGTAGTACGCTGAGTCGCTGTCTGCTCGGGCGGTCACCACCCGCCCAAGCGCTGCCCAGTCCGCTATCTGCGCGGCATTCCTCGTCGTCCAATTGAAGGCATCTCCTAGACCACGGGTCGTCCATGTGACGCTCTCCCCCGGCCCCTCTGCTGCCGAAAACTCCACTGCTGGCTGATGGACCCTAATGGTCCTCATCACCAGTCGGAGGTGTAGTGGCTCCACCACGTTCATACAATGGAGCCACACGTCTCGTCCCGAGAAGGTGAGGGCCCCTGCCACCCAGGGTTGACCCTCCTGTCCCTCCTCCATGTATGGTGTCCACTGTACCTGAAAAAGTAAGGAGTCGCATCAACATCATCATATAGAACTGCATTTAATTAAAGAGTCTAAGTTTAGAAACATACCGAGGCAAATGGTAGAGCATCCAGGTCGTCCTGCAACTCTCGGACCTGTCTCCTGAGAGATGCGGTCTCTCGAGGTGCTGTCCACCTCCGGGTAATAGGCAGGAGCCCAGGACGAGTCTCCTCACCTCTGCCTAGCCCACGTAAGTGCACATAGGCCCACACTTGCATCACAGCGTTGCATCAACATTTAGGAAACATGTAGAAGTTGCATAATTAAGTCTAAAGTAGGGGTCATACTTGGAGTAAGGGGGAGAAGCCCCCGAGCATGGTCCGGTGGGCCGTCGAACTCAGTGTGTCAAAAAGAAAGGCGAGGACCGCCGCTCCCCACGCGTAGTCGCCCACGTGGCTGAGCTTCTCGAGGAAGGGAAGGAAGTGGCAACTCATCACGTCCGCCTGAGTGGAGAAGAGAAGTCGCCCGAACAACATCATCAAGAATCACCGTAGCACTCTGTCTGCCTCTGCTCCTGGCTCCGCTGCTACTCTTGATCTTGCCAGGTCTATCAGCTGCTGTAGGTGCTGCTCTGGATGCTCTCCGACCGCTATCCCCGCTCGTCGCAATCCCAAGCTATCCTGAAGACTAGCCCGGGGTAGGAGGGTATACTGCCTCTCGGGGCATCGCAACTCTAGGCCCAGTAGCTCCCGAGCAATCGCCCGGTAGTTGGGAAAGGTGGTCCCGCTGACCGGTAGCCCGTGCACCTGTAGACCAGTGAGTCTGACCACGTCCTCCAGTGTGGGGACCATATGCCCCCACGGGAAGAGGAATGTATGACTCACTGGGTCCCAGCAGTCGTGTAGGGCATAAAGCAGAGCTGTGTCGAACCGACACACCTCAATAGTCAGGAATGGGGCGAACCCCATGGCAGCCAGCCGCTCCCGCTGGAAGTCCGGCAGTGCTAACTACACTGCGCGGACCTGCAACCACGAGGTGTGGGTCCTACGTTTTCCCTGCATACATTCATTCATTTTGTGCATTTAGTAATAGGTTCAAACTTTTTTATCCAACAAATAAATGAAAGCAATAAAGGTTGCATTTCTGTCATAAGGGCGGTTCCCTATGGGACCACTTTTCCAGATGCATGGTCTTAAATGGGCCGCATGGGTTCTAAGTCCCCAAGGGTTTGAACGGCCATTGGAAGTCCGTTCTTACGTTAGACGGTGGACCTCCCACCATTCGTCTTCATGTTCGGACCTATCGTTTCTAGGCTTTGGATGGCCAATTCTAGACTGCACGGGGTTATGAGCGGTCCAATGTGGGCCGCATGAGTTCTGAGTTCCCAAAGTTTGGATGGCCCGTTATGGCCCGTCCTTATGTTGAGCGGTGGACACTCCACCGTTCATGCCCCTATTCAGCTCTTCTGTTATCAGGTTTTGAACGGCCACCCTCGGGCCGCATGCGTTATGGGCGGTCCTATGTGGGCCACATATCAAGATTGTGTGGTTCCCTGTGAGCTGCTCGTCCGTCGTCTTCCCCGACGAGGGCGAACGTCCCACCCACCGGCCGCGGCGGCCCCATGGCCCCAAACCGGCCGCGGCGGCCCCATGGCCCCAAACCGGCTCCTAAAATGTCTAAAGCCCCTATTCTACCCCACGGATCAACATGCATAAAATAAAATCAAGATGGCTAGGGTTTTGTGGGCCTACCTCGGGTTCCCGTGGGGCTTTCCCTTTTGCCGCCGTGGGTTCCTCCACCGGTTCGACGGCGTGCTCCTCAGCCACCTCTCTCTCTTCGGCGTCAGCAACTGCCGCGGCAGTGCCCTCCTCCACCGCGGGCGCGGCGGTGTCCCCCTCCACCGCGGGCGCGACGGTGTCCTCCGCCGCGGCGATCGCCGGCGGGCGCGGCGGTGGCATTTCCTCCTCCATGGCCATGGCGGGACGTTGCGCCTGGTGCTTTGTCCGCATCACTGAGCATGAGAATGAGAGATTAGGGGGGGAGAGTGTAAGAGAATGAGGAAAAAATGGAGATTTAGGGGGGGGGCTCGGCGTCGGTTCCCTTCGTCCTCTCCCTCCTCCACCGGTTACGGTGGGGAGGAGGGAGACGAAGGGGTTTTTGTGTTTAAGAACCCCAGATGATATGCGTTCAGCCGATAGACCGTCCAAATGTTGGGCGGCTGGTTAGTGGCCGTTCATCTCCAACGGTATACTGCCTAAGCCCGATTCAAATTCCATGTTTATAGATGGCTAATACCTAGCCGTTCTTCAGTTTGGGCGGTTTGTATTTGACCGTGCATGTTCGAGAAAATGGTCTTGACCTTATTTCTGCACTTGGTGTTCAATTGATGAGCTTGGCTATTTGATGACATGATTGCAAATCTTGATACTGACATTTCTTGCAGCATCACCTTTCACTTGCCATTTTGCCTGCACAGGTAAGTCAGGTATGGCTTTCTATCCCTATATCACTTACTGCATTACTATATGGTATTATATGATATATTATCTCAAGAACCGGTTGGTTGTTCACGTGTTCCAGGATCTGATGCTCCCAAAAAATAAAAACGATGATGATCCAGGTTCACGTGTTTGATCTTCGGATAGGCCGTTAGGATGTGAAAGCCTGGGGAGGATGGTTCTATCCTGCACGCCGTGGTTGCGGATAGTGTCTTGACTCTGACTCTCCCAGCCTAGCAATATTATTCTCGAGTATCCTCTATTTTTGTCTTTTCTTTGCATTCGTTTTAATGGTTTCTTTTATTTTAGCCCAGCATGCATCATGTGCATCTCTTGAGCATTCATGACCCATGGTTTACTTGCAAAATGTCCCACCAAGTGATGGTCAGCTATATGTTCAGTGCTTGAGTAAGAGGAACAATTTCACTCTGAGTTGGAAGGTTCTCTCTTGTCGATTCGCTTGGTTTGGTTGATTAAGAGGTCCCCGTCTGGAGTTTTAGTCTGTTTCTTTATTTTTTACTGCTTATTCCAATCTCCTCATTGATCCGAGGGATTGTGTCCCCCATGAGGTTGATCATGTGTTTCTTTTTATTTAGTTTAGTTTCTCCAGACTGGTGTCACTTTTGGTCTAATCGTTCCTCGTGAATGGTTCGGAGTTTTTCGGAAGATTCCTACCGCTCGTTGGCAAAACGGGTGTCTTTTACCTTAACGCCCGCTTTTCAGTCCACTCCGCTTTATTTCCGCTTCCCCTCCATGTTCCATGTCACTTTCGCTTCACCTCCGCTCGCTCCCCTGCAAAGCGGACGTTAAGGAGGGGCATTAGGTTGGACCTTTGCAACTCACGGCGTGGCAGTCTTAGGTGGTTCCCAACTGGCCGTTCACGAAGATGGGCGGTGTCTTCTGGACCGTTCTTCTTCGTCCCGCGATTGTGTTGGAGTCGTTCATCTGCCAGTCGTTCTCCATCCCGCGTTCCTCTTCAGCCCTGCAGACGGTCTGTCGTACGGCCGCTCATCTATACCGGCGGTTCCTCCTGAGCCGCCCATCTTCGCAGGGCTGGTCCTAAGGCGAGTACCTCCCCCTCTTTCCAAGGTACGGTGTGTCCATCACGTTCGGCATCTTAGTAGCGATCACACAGGTTTACACACTTCTATTCCCTCCTGCTTCTAAATCATTTAGCCTCCTCGTTTATTTAGTAGAAGGGATAGGAGAGATATTGCTTCAATCCATTGAAAGAAGGAAAACATGTCAATAGTGCCGAGTTCTCTTAATCTCTTGAAGCACCCTCATAATTGATTCTGAGGATTTTAAATGATTAAGAATCACCGACATACTGTGTATTAGTACGGCAAATGGATTTTAATAAAATGTGATGAACCCATCTCGTTTTCAAACTCAGCCTTAGTTACTCTGTGATAACTCAAAATCAAAGTGATTATTTGTTGATTTTATATATTCAAATGTGTTGATAAAAACTCAAAATATTTCATTTACAGATTATATTACCCTACATTTCTCTAAATGGCTAACTTAATAACCAAGGAAACCCTTAGTCCCAAACCAGAAAAGTTTGATGGAGGAACCTTTAGGTGGTGGGAAAATCAAATGCGATTTTGGCTAACCACCCTTGGACTTATCTCTATCATTAACGAGAGCACCACCGAGAGTTGTGGGTCAGGTTCCTCCCAAAACACCACTCGACGAGTTCAAACTCAATGCATCTCATGCCCAAGTCGAACCTGAGACATCCACCTCCATAACACCCAAAGAAATATATTATCATTACCTCCATTGAATATTTAAGGTGCCTTATCGGACAACCTCTATAACCTGTTGTTTACACGTGAAAAATAAATAAAAATGCGAGCACACTGATGATGAATTAAAATTTGAGTGACTTTGGGGTATCATCAGCATGTTTATTTCAATTTCTTTATTTCGTGTTTTAGGTTTATCAGACGATTTAGGATTCGTGTACAGGACTTTTCCCCACCGACCCAAGTCGATGTTAATTTACATCGGTATAAATCCGAACACCTTTGATTAATTGTCAAAGAACACCTTCTGCCTCTGTCCATTGTGACATAACTGATCTTGATGATCTCCCATTACGGGTACATACTCTTGCAAAGAAATTTGAAGACTTTATTTCTTTGAACATATGTGATTTGAATTACAATCAATCTTTCAAGACCTCTACGTATGGTCCCGACTGTGTAATCGGGTTTTCAAGATAACATCCGATCGCAGCTAGAGCCTTTGAATTTGCTTCAGTCTGCATTTGGATCTTTGAATTTGATTTCGTCTTGATCAAGTCGTTGAATTTACTTTTATCCCCTGATCGACTGTTGAATTTCAATTCCATGAGGATCAAACCATTGAATCACTAAGATGATCACTGTTGGTATATCGGATTTACTTCATGGTCATGACCACTCTTTTGATTGTAATTTGTCACGTCCCGACTCGTAAACCCGGTCCAGTCGTAAAGACTCACGTCGGATTCCGATCGAAACGTCGCAGTGAGACAACCCAAACGGTACAATTACGGTAGAGAATTCCACATAAACATTGAGATATCATTGCAGCGGAAATGAAATTACTCGAATCATCAGCTTACATTCAAATGACTTCATCCACATAGGTCGAAATAAAGGTAAAGATTTAACAAGTCATTTATTACATAATTAAACTTCACACACAATTCTTTTTAAGACATAACTACCTAAGATAATGACTCGTAGTAAATCCAAGTTGCTGTTAGAACACTGCGAGATCACTCCTCGCTTTCTTCTACCACTTCTCCTGAAAATGTTCAATAGGGTGAGTCTATGAATAGACCCAGTGAGAGACTAAGTATAGTCCCCAGTCATAACATGTAAAAATATATCCAAAGTGATTTACGACATTTAATTTTATAAGTCATCCTTAAACATACTTTTAAATAGATAACGCATGAGATTACTACATTTAACCCAATCTCAATTTTTACAATCATAAGTCATGATATCAACATTTTACAAATAAAACATGTACATTAAAACCTTATTCTATCAATGACAATTCAACATTAGAAAATATTACCATGCAATATAATTCAGCTCATTTATTAATAGAATGATTCCAGTACAAGGTGGAGTAAAGTCTCACGCATAGTGAAAGGATCCAAACAGATTTAATCTGCCCTTTTCCAAATCACCATTTGATATATTAGAGATTCATTAACAGTAATCATTTATAGTGTAATAACAATGAAATGCAATAACAATTCAGTGGGCAATAACACTTGAAGAGGCGTGATCTCGCGCTGGACCTGAGCTGGGAGATGATCACCAAATAGTGAACTGCAAGAAAGGGAAACGGATCAGGGGGCTCAAGGATGGTTCCCTAGGGTAAGCCCTCCGATGCCTAAGTCAGTAGAGCAATGGTGGAAGCTATGAAGGGAGGAGGAAAAGAGAGGCGCGAGATCCCTTTACACCAAGATGGTGAAGTGGTTCCTGCTCAGGGAATTTTAGGCGTGTGTTGGGCCTTGCCTTCCGCGGGAGGGAGTCCCAGGTTTAAATAGTGCACAAGCCTCATGAGTCCCGTAAGTTGAGGAGTTTCAGGCGAGAGTTACATCCTCATCATGTGCTCTTTATGTCCTCAAAAACTCCAGCTCATAAAGGGCTCTCAACGGCAGCATGGATAAACAATCGTCGGTTAAACCCAAGCATGAAGGGTGCCAACCCTATCTGGGCGATAGACATAGCTCGGATGAAGATAGGTCAGAGTGGGCGCTGAGCGCTTGCCTCTATCCCGGTGAGGGGATAACTCGGGCATGAGTCTTCCTCCGTTCTGACCGATGCTCGGGCCTTCCAAGCCTAAGGGCCGCCGAGGAAGGGTTTGATCCCGAGTAATATTATTGGGCTTTTTATCCTAAGTGGGCCCTGCGGGACTGTCACTTGGATGAGCTGGGCCTTGTTTGGTCCTGACGGACCTAGTTCGACTGCTCTTAGATGGGCTACAGAAATCCCCCTCTCCACTTGTCCCCCTCCTACTCCCGAGCTTTAGTAAGCTCGGAAGAGCAGTTGTTTAGGGTTTTGGACTAGCGTGGCTCAGGTGGGTGGAGATCTGGCGGTGTTAGTAAGCCACGTGTCGTGGTCACTTGGGCCCATAATAATGATGATCTTGACGGATTTGAACTGAAGGGGCCCCCTTTTCTCGGAGGTCGGAACGACGCGCTGCCTTCCGCGTGGGAATATAGGCGTTGCGCGCTTATCGTCGCTCCAGACTCCCTCTGTTTTTAGGGTTTGGCTCTCCTTCGCGCTTGCTTTTGGGGCTCTTTGATGCATCGTGAGGACACGATGGAAGAGCAGAGGCTTGCAGCGGCGTTCGCGGAGTTGGCAGAGATAACTGCAGAGGAAGTCCGACAGCTTCCCCTTCCTCCAGAGTCTTCGGGGTCCCGAGAGCGTCTTTCTTCAAGTTCCTCTCCGAATTCCATGGTGGATCAGCGTCCGGATGTCGAAGAGTGGGAGGGCGAGCCTGCGGTGAGGGCGGCGGCTCCAAACTATAGCGAACTGGGGGAGGCAGAGGTAAAACGGCTGGAGAACCAGTTTCATCTGCCCCACAAGTTTTTCTTCACCACGGCTGCCCCGCACGAGTCGAGCTTGGACTCTCGTACGGGTCACATCTGCACCTTTCTACTATCATGGAAGGGTGGGTTCCGCCTTCCCTTCGAGCCCTTTGTTCTCAAACTTCTCAATTTCTTTCAATTGGCGCCCGTACAGTTGGTAGCCAACTCTTATCTTCTTCTTTTCGCCTTTTGCATCCTCTTCCGTCAATGCGGAGTTCATCCTTCCTTGGACCTCTTTTGAGTTGAAGGCGCATCCCTTGGTCGGGAAGGGCTTCTATTTCATCCAGGCGAGGCGGAATAGGAGATGTATTTCCTTGACCGCGAAGGATTCTTCGCACCAGGGGTGGAAAACTCAGTTCTTCTGGGTGGAGATCCTCTCGGTGGAGGAGACTTGGAGATGTCCCATAATCCCCAATTTTCATCCGAACATTCCTCCGAGGCAGGATGAGTTTTCTCCGGACGTGGAGAAGTACGCGATCATTTTGCTGAAGCGTCGTCAGTCCACGGAGGAGCTGGTTACTCCGGAGAACATCGAGCGATGTCTTCTTGCGTGGCTGCAGTCGGCAGGTTCGGTCGTCACGAATCAGTTTCTTCTCCGGATGTTGAGACCATCTCCTTTTCCTGATCATATCTTTCTTCTGTGCAGACACCAGGCGGCCGGCTTTGGAGGAGACTGCAGAGGTGATCGATCTCGGCGATGACTCGACTGCCGATGAGTCGGCTGCTCCCACGGGTCGCTCCCGAGCCAGAGATAAGGGCAAGGGGGTGGCCCGGGGTGAATCTTCCGGGCCGTGAGGGTCCAAGCGCAAGGATCCCGTCGAGGGTATGATTCGGGCCGCCGTGAAGGCCAGGACGCGGTCCAAGAAGGCTGGGGTCGTTCTTGCAGTCTAACGCGACCTTGCCGCGGCTCACCCCTCCGCCGAGCATGATGGGGCCGACCCTATTGGGTGAGCTCTCCCACCCGCCGAGCAAGAGGGGGCCAAGGAGGTTGGGGCTGCCCCTGCGGTCGGCGACGATACTGGCTCAGCTCCCCCTTCGACCGGAGCCGAGGGGGCCGAGGCTGCTTCTGCGATTGGCAGCAGTGCTGGACCGGCTCTCCCCTCGGTAGGAGCCGAGGGGGCCGTAGATGAGGCAGGTGACGTTGGGACCACGGCCGAGATTGGGGCGTTGACTAAGGCGGGCGACGCTCCTGGTGGCAGTGCAGGTGTCGAACCGGTCCAGGCTGGGGGGTCGCAAGAAAAGGCGACGAAGCCTCGACCGACTGAGGCACGAGGGGCGAACGAAGCGACGGCTCGATCTGGGCCATCCGACGGGACGCCGACCGAAGAGGGGGTCTCTATTCTGGCGGCCTTGGAGAGGCTCGGCATCTAGGGCCCTCTATATCAAATATGTCACAGTATAGCCGTGAAGGTGAAGGGGGGAGACAGGCAGCACTCCCCGTCCGTGGCCCTCGAGACGATTATGGAGGGCGGCTTGGTCCTGGCCCAGATGGGGGCCACTCTGGCAGAAGCTTATGCTCGGTCGGAGTCCGAGCGGGCAAACCTGGCTTGGGCCCTTGGTGGGTCTGACAGGAAGATGGCTCGGCTCGTCGAGGAGCATGATGGGCTTTGGCGTGAGCTTTCCTCAGTTAGGGAGCTGGCGCGGGTGAGCCAGGTGGAGGCTCGAGCATTGTCCGAGCAACTAGCTAGGGACCGCGAATCGCTTGAGAGGAAGAGAAGGCTTCTTGAAGAGGAGCGCGTTGCTCACGTCGAGCTAGATGGCCGGTGGGAGGCCGAGCGTGCCGAGCTGGTGGACCGAGCGGAGGAGGCCAAGCGCCTTCGGCGGGAGGCCAAGGCTGATCGGGCTGAGGCAGAGGAGCAGGCGGCGGAGGCCGAGAAGCAGACTGGTGCGGACACCGGAACGAGCGAGTAGCACGAACTGGTGAGCCGACGGTACCATACGCGGAGCACCAATCGGACTACATCGACTTTCCTTTGAAATAGAGGCAATTTGACTTGAGTTTGGTTACTTTTAGCCTTTGTTGACATTGAATTTGGGATTGTAATATGTATGGTTACTAGGGTTTTCTTTTTGGGCTGATTGTAAGGCTATTAAAAGCCATTTGGTTTAAAGCCCCTTTAGCATCCAGTAAGGAGGAGTGGCCTTGGACCATTATGATGGATCCATAAATCATGTAAGGTCTAATTGAGCTTCCTTCCTTCATGGGCCATCTAGATGGGAAAGGCCTTAAGCCATACATGGTTGAGTGGGCTTAAGGGTGGCCATGGACTAAACTTGGCCCAATGTTGGCCCATGAAGGGGGTGCCCCCTTCTTTGGAAGTATTAGGCTAGTTATTTTATTTTATTTTCTTCCTTCCCCCATTTACCACATGGGAACATGGAAAATGGCTGCTGGTCCAAAAGAAGGGCTGCCACCTACCCCCCTTCCCTTTGAAATTCAAAGGTAGGTGAAGGTAGGTGAGTCATGTCCCCTTGTCTCCCCCTCTCCCCCTCTCTTAGTCAAAGGGGAGCAGCCCCTTCCCCTCCCCATGGTTCCATCGAACCTCCCAGCCCCCTCCCCTTGCCAAATCACTATATAAACACTTGTATTATGTTAGTGCAAAGGTTAATGAAGTTTTTGTGAGAGAAATTTGAGTTAAGATAGTGATTCTCTTCCCCCCCCTTGGGTGTGATACCCTGCCCAGTCCTGTGACGGGACTGATCTTGGACGTGTGACTCGCCCCCATATCTTCTCCATCCTCTTATCATCTGCTTCCACCAAAATTTCCAGTGATACTTCTACGAGTCATGAAGATTTCAGAGGTGGTTTACGTCGATCGGAGTTCTGGATCGCCCGCAATAATTCGTTTTGTGACGGCGCGTAGATATGCCTCAGCCTACTATCTAGATCTGGAGTTTACTGATTACGAATTTCCCCAGATCTCCTCTCAAGCCATCAGGAGCTGCCTTTCAGAGTGATTGTAGGATTTTGAGTCCCCTTCGCGCTGCCGCCGATCTCGTCTCGATCCGAGATCTGTGCTGATCGTGGCGACAATTCTCGTGGGATCGCGCGAGCTGATCTGTGCAGATCCGACTCATAACCAGAGCCGATTTCCAGAGTCTACCCCGCCTCATCCCATCCAGATCGGTGCAAGATCTTTGGAGTACTTCTTCCTTTGGACGTCGCCGACGAGCTCCCACAAACGGCGCCTCGATCCGACATCGGCAACCAATTTTCCCATAATTAATTGTCTTCCTGTGCAGTTTTGAGTGCACAAAACCAGAAGCTCAGTTCAGTCGCAGCTGCACCCAGATCTGAAAGAATCTGTTCACACCCTTTGAAGTGGACAAACTACGTCCTGTCGCCGATGTTCTCCAACAAACGGCGCTCCGATCCGCCATCGGATCTTGGCGTACCGGCCTCCGCAAGTTTGCTGCGCAGGGTGACCAGCGCGGGCAGAACCGAGTCGGCTTCCATTCGGCTCACCCGATCGCCTCCGACTCGCGTCCCTCGCCTCCTGCGAGTGTGGCCCATCAACCCGGGTTCCAGAAACCCCAAATTTAGTGTTTGTAACCCTTTACCTCCCTGCGTGGAGTGGGCATCAAGTTCTGAAATTGTAATTTTAACGATTGTGTGTATTGGGGTTGTTTGAATTCGGCCGGGAATTCTTCCCCACGCCTAGTCGTGGAGGTATGCGCTTCGTTCCTCTCTCACATTGCTGGTTTAGTATATTTTCTATCATGCTGCGTTTGTGATAATAGGGCTGTTAGCTATCTAGAAATCACCGTGATTGTTAGTTGTGAGCGCCCGTTCCTTAGCACCGGTCGAGCACCGAGCCCGAACTGGATACCCCTAGGCGACGGTGGTTCCTTAACCGCTGCGATCCCCACGTTTCCCTCACAAGGGACGATCGTCGGGCTAGTTAGAGTGCTATTGAGAGACGTCTCCACCCGGAGAACGACACGATGGTCAGCCGCTCGGCTTGCCTTTAGCGTGTTAGTGCTGGCCGCACATCAAGTCCGTCGTACGTCTTAGCCTGGTCGTCATCCGTCCCGCATCACAGATGGCTGAGGCCGAGCGGAGGATAGCTGAGGCGGAGCAGGAGAAGGCCAAGCTCGCTGGTAGGGTGGGATCGGTCGGGGCGGAGGCGCTCGAGCAGTACAAATGCTCAGAGGCCTACCGGGTCGACCTTAAGGAGGCTACCCTCCCCTACTACGAGTCAGCGCTTCGCCGAGGCATCCGCAAGGGGTTCAAACAAGGCTACGACCGGGCCGTCTCTTATGCCGAGGGGCAGGCGTCCGAGACAATCGATTTCCCGTCTGGGCAATGTTATGACTCGGACTTGTCATCCTCCGGCTCTTCTGCGTCGAAGGAAGAAGATCAAGGGGGCTCTTCGTCTGAGGGGTCGCCAACTCCGGATGCCTCGGGAGGGCGCGTAACCGAGGCAGTTCCCACGCCGGTGGGGTCAGTGCCAGGGTCGGCCGTCGCCGAGGGTGCCGGGGGTAGACCGTTTGAGCCTTCCACTTTCGAGCTTCAGGGTGGGCCAGAGGCCTAATGTATCTGCTTTGCTTTCTCTTTTTGCATGTCTTTTCCTTTTCCGAAGGAAAACTTTCCTTGTTGTGTGGGAAAAAGGTAAGGCAGTAGCATTATGATGAAGACATAACTGTATCGTATCGCCATTGCCGTATTTTGTTCAGCGTATCTGCAGTAGTTGGAAAGTGTCGATACTTTTTGTGTGGATCTCGCCTGATGGTTGGGTGAGCGTCTGACAGGGTGTCTTTCCGTTCTCTCATGCTTTGAATGTTTGGCCGCTTCGTGTGTCCCGCTAGGACGAAAATGAGAAGTTTGAGGTGACCGTTCGTAGGGAGAGGTCCCGTTGGCGTGTTTTCGAGAGGAGAATCATTTAAGGCAAATAGCCTCCTTTCGCCTATAAAAGGTCTGAAGGGCGTCCCTTCCTCTCCACCGCTTAGGATTTTCCCCGACACTCTTTCCTCATTCTCTCTTCACGCAACGTTGTGCCATTATATTTGAAGCATGGAAGATGCTCCGGAAGATGAAGCTGCCGATGACGAGGGGTAGCGAGTCCTTGCTACTTCAAGTTTAAAGAGGGTTCGACGGCCGGCGGACAGATTTAAAGAGGGTTCGACGTGGGGAGGCATGTCATCTTCTTTTTATTAGTTCTGGCGGCGCTTGCGGGGGGGGGGGGGGGGGAGATGGTGGACGGATGGGGGCATCAGGCATTCCTGCCGCCCATCCCATCCTGCTCGCTCCATGGAGGGGAGGAGGAAGTCAATTAAGCTCCCTCCTTTCCGGGCTTTCCCCTGCCTCCTCGTCCAGCTGTGCTGGATTCTTTTCCCTTTTCTGCTCTTCTCATCATTTCTTTCACTCTTCGGAGGTTGCCTGCACTCTCTTCCTTCCAAAGAGTTGGCATATTGGTGGGGAGGATGTCTTCATATGTGTTCCCTCTTCCCCTTCCTCCATCTCTGTCTACTTGGAAGGTAGCCTTCTCCTTCCTAATCCCTCTGTCACCTTTGTTCTGAGCTACCCGAGCCAACGGGGTCGACTACCCTTTATCCGAGCCAGTTTCTGCACAAGACAGAGTCAGTGGCTGGACGTAGGAAGGTCAACCGAGTCAGCCGAGCGATGAGCTCATACAACGGTGCCAGATGGATTTTTTACTTTTTTGACATGTATTTTCTTGGCTTCGGCCTTTATGATGTACAAGCAAGTTGTTTAAATAAAGGAAATGAGGCTTTTGTTTAATTTCCATATTGCTTACACAATGCTCGGTGTTCAGAAATAGAACTTGCGTAGTGTAGTCGCGTTCACGGTCTGAGGGATGGGTTCTCCTTCCATCGTGGATAGCCGGTATGCTCCTTTCCCGAGCGTTTCGACCACTCGGTAGGGGCCTTCCCAATTAGGGGATAGCTTGCCCCGCCGCCTCAAGTGGTCGAGAGGCTTCGACTTTCCTGAGGATGAAATCTCCCGGTTGAAAGTGTCTATCTCGGACTTTGGCGTTGTAGTATCGAGTGAGGCGGCGTTGATATTCCATTGCTTGGATGCTGGCAATCTCTCGGAGCTCATCTGCTAGGTCGAGGTTTTCGAGCAATTTCTGGTCGTTTGCCTCATGCGAGAAACAGATGACTCGGAGGGAGGGATTGGCAATCTCGAATGGGATAACGGCCTTGGCGCCATACTCCAACTGAAAGGGACTTTCACCGGTTACCGTTCTGGGAGTCGTTCTGTGTGACCAAAGTACATTCGGCAACTCCTCAAGCCAGCTGCCCTTGGCTTTGCCGAGCCTGGTCTTGATGCCTTTTAAGATAGTCTTGTTGGTATTTTCGACCAGCCCGTTAGCCTGAGGGTGGGCGACTGAGGTGAAGTGATTGCGAATATTTAGGTCGGCGCATCTGCAACGACCTGAGAATCTGATTATCGGGAAGGCCTGATAACCCGAGACTCGAACCGCCACCCACGAGCCAGAAGACTCGAAAGGGTTAGAAGGATGGTGCAGAGACTACACAAGTATCACAAATAATTACAAAAATTAAACAGTTATATAGTTAAGCAGGAATTAAACAACATTTAATTAATACATGGTCCACGAGATAACAATAGAATAGCAACAGTAGTCCACAACTAGTACAGAGACAAGAAGGAAAAGTACAGCTACACGGGGCATACCCCGGCTCTGACCTCTGGCACTAATGCTGGGCGCCCGAACCCCGTTGAACCTCAGACGCGCTCCCCTGAAGCCGCGCCTCACCTGAAACACGGTGGAAACACGCATGGAATGAGTCTCAGAACAAGACTCAGTAGGGATCACTCGAACCCTACCTCGCAAATGGGAAACCACTACGCTAGCGGCTAAGCGAGTACCTCGGAAAGGGAAGCCATGCTATCTACGAAACACCAGTCTCACGGCATGAAAACCGACACACATGCCGTGGTGAAATGAACAGCGGTCAACCCAACCAAACTCGAAGGTCGAAGTCATAACGACTGACAGTCTGACACTCAACGACTCGACAGGAGTACCTCCCACCAGAAGCACAGTCAGTAGCTTCCCCTGACGTCTCATACCGCACCGCTGGTGAATTGCCTAGCGTGGTAGCGCCTACCAGAGGCACGAACACCGTACAAGTACCACAACCAAGTGACTAGCTGGGTCACGCTCGTTAGAGTGTCTCCAACTGCCCTCAACCACGTGTGCACACACAAACCATGCGTCCTAGGTTTGGCCCTCTGACTGGTTTTCCCCTATAGTCGGACTCTAGCTAACGATGAGGGGCCCGACGGAAAGCAGTCTAAAAACCGTCCTCAGGGTAGCCTCTCCACCACTCTCTGGTGGGACCACACGCGTGTAAGCAGGCTACTACTAGTGGAGGGTCACTGACGGAGTAGACTCTCAAGTCAATGGAAAACGACGTCCGTATCTGACGACGTACGGGAACCATCCCACGTACCGGTACCGTCACACGGTGACCACAGTCGGACAAGAAACGGGACTGTAGACCTCCCGGTGCAGCCCAGAGCATGACGATCTACCCTAGACGCATCACAGGCTCTGCCGGTCTAGGCTGGACCATCACAGAAACCTGACGGTCCAACGCAGGCACGTCACACACTGGGTGGAAGACCGCACGTAACGCACCTACCTTGGTGCGTTACAGTCTGTGACACGCCTACCCTGGTGCGTCACAAGACAAACGAGGAACAGCTGTGACGCGTGCCACTCGGTGCGTCATAGCATGTAACGATCCAACGTTGGAGCGTTACATGACCTGGGGTTCGTCAACTCTGACGCACCCTCCCTGGGGCGTCACAAGGCTGTGACACGCCAGTCCCAGTGCGTCACAGGCCTTGACCCCCCAACGGTCAAAAACCAACGGTCATGCCAACGGTCGGGAAGCCTCTGACGACCCAACCCAGGTGCGTCACACGCCTGTGGCGGTCTATCGAGGGGCCGTCACAGCCCACAGACCCCCAATTGGTAACACAGGGCTGTAACGCACCCACCTAGGCGCGTTACATGATGTGACGGTCGCTGGAAGGACCGTCACTCCCGCCCGAGGGTGAAACGACGGGAAAATATCCAAAAATCCAACCACGCCCCCATGCCTCCACCGGAGAGGGGGAAATCAAAGGGGAAGACCCATGGGGACCCCTAGCATGATACTAGGCCACCAAAACGTGAAATCGCGGGTTAAATCCATAGATCGGGCGAACTCTCCCCAAATCATGGAAAACCCCAAACCTGCTCAAACACGCCCCTCTCGGCCTCCCCTCGGCCTATAAATCCAGGAATTAAATGGCGGGGAGTTAGGGAACGTCACCCTACCTCAATGGAGCAAAAGCTCCGCCGAATCGTTGCCGAGACCGCGAAGAACGCTTTGAAAAACCCCGCTCCTTCACGCTTCCCACGAACACCGCACGCCCACACGACCGCCTCGCCGCCGCCCACGTCGCCGCGCCGTCGCCCCGCCGCCGTCTACAGCCGGAGGAAGGCTCGCCGCGCCGAAATGGGAGAGAGAGAGGGAGAGGGAGAGCTCACAGCGGGGAGGAAGAAGAAGAAGAAGAAGAAGGGTGGGGGAGAGAGAGAAAAAGAGAGAGATTTATAGAAAATCTGGAAAATCAGGAAAATACTGAAAAATTGAAAATTACATTTTCGCGATCCTCGGAACGCACCGATCGCAACGGTACCACTCTCGCCTAGGTGAACGGCCCGGTTCACCCGCAACGAGGTTCCGAAGGAATTACCAAAACGCACACCGGTAATCGAAAAACACGCGCGGAAAAGCCGCGGAACGCTTCCGGGCCTCCAAAATAACTCGAAATCACGCCGATCTGAACACGAAAGATGTCCGAAATGAAATTTCAGACACAACAGAGCCGGACTCTTCGAGAAACCAGATCCAGGACTCACAAAGAAGGATCCGAAAGGTCTGGGATTTTACCGCCCTCCCCCTTAAAGGAATTTCGTCCTCGAAATTAAGAGCAACCCAAGGGGAAAGAAGAAGAAGACTCACTCGAACATGCAAGGGAACTACTGACGCATCTCATCCTCACGTTCCCAAGAAGCCTCGCCACCAGAGTGCCACTGGCACATCACCTTGACCAAGGGGATGACCTTGCTCCGCAGGCGCTACTCTCGCCTATCCATAACGCGGATAGGAAACTCTGGGAGAGAAAGATCTGGAGTCACCTCGGGCCAAACAGAATCCTCAAGCACATGAGAGTCATCGGGCATATATTTCCGCAACATCGAGACGTGGAACATGTCATGCACCGACGCCAACTCAGGGGGTAACTATAACCGATAAGCTACCTCACTGATGCGCTCCACAATCATAAATGGACCAATATAGCGGGGACTCAACTTCCCACGCCGTCCAAAGCGCATCACCCCCTTCATCGGAGAAACTCTCAAGAACACACGATCGTCTACGGCGAACGCGAGAGGCTGCCTCCTCTGGTCAGCATAGCTCTTCTGCTGACTTTGGGCCGCCAACATGTTCTGAAGAACCAGGTGCACAACATCCACACACTGCTGCACCAACTCTGATCCCGTCAAAACACGCTCGCCAACCTCAAACCAGTCAAGTGGAGTCCGACACGGACGCCCATACAATGCCTCATAAGGGGCCGTGCCGATGCTCGAATGATAGCTGTTGTTGTAGGTAAACTCCACCAACGGCAGGTAGTGAATCCAACTCCCTTGCCACTCCAGGCAGTAGGATCTCAACATATCCTCCAAAGTCTAGATGGTCCTCTCTGACTGACCATCTGACTGAGGATGGTACGCTGAGTTAAATGCCAAATCCGTGCTTAGGGCTCGCTGGAAACTCCTCCAGAATCTAGAAGTAAAGCGCAGATCCCGATCCGACATGATGGAAATGGGAATCTCATGCAACGGAACGATCCGCTCCACATAAAGACGAGCCAACTTGGACACGCTCCAGCTGACTTTGACTGGTAACAACTGCGTCACCTTCGTCAGCCGATCTACCAACAACCAAATACTATCCTGCCCACTCGGAGTCCTCGGCAATCCCACCATGAAATCCGTGGTCACGTGGTGTAATTTCCACGTGGGAACATCCAAGGGCTGAAGAGTACCTCCCGGTCGCTGATGCTCGGCCACATCTCTCTTCATGACAGGTCACCAGAACTGCCTCCGCAAGTTCCGATACATCTTCGTCGCACCCAGGTGTACGGTGTACCTACTCCCTGGAGCCTCGCACAACACCGCACGATGAACCAGCTTCTCGGCTGGGACATACAGCCTGCCACGAAACCTCGCAGCACCGTCCTCGCCGAGTTCCACATCAGCCATAGCCAAGATCCGGGACAACTTAGGGTCCGCATGCTGAGCCTCTGTCACCTGACGGCGGATAGTAGGCGTGACGGTCAGACTCGCAAGCACTGCTAACCCTGGCTCTTGGGGAATCTTGAGCCTGAAAGACACTTCGAGCACTTGTTCCCAGAGCCTCCACTTCCTCAACATCAAGGCACTGACCGTGACCTTCCGACTCAAAGCATCGGTGACAACATTCATCCTGCCCGACTGATAAGACAAGGTGAAGTCATAATCCTTCATGAACTCCATCCAACACCTCTGCCTGAGGTTAAGGTCCCTTTGCGTGAACACGTACCTCAAACTCTGATGGTCAGTGAATACCTCGAACTTCTCACCGTACAGATAATGCCTCCAGATCTTCAACACGAAGATCACAGGGATAGTTCTCCTCGTGGGGCTTCAGCTACCGAGATGCGTAAGCCACCACTATACCATGCTGCATCAACACAGCACCCAAACCGACGCCGGAAGCATCTATACACACCGTAAAACCTCCCGATCCAGAAGGTAGAACCAACACCGGAGCCAAGGTGAGCAACCTCTTCAGCTCCATGAAACTCTGCTCACACTCCTCAGACTAGACGAAAGGCACATCCTTCCGTGTAAGTCTAGTCATCGGGGCCGCAATGCGAGAAAAATCTTAGATAAACCGGCGATAATAGCCCACAAGCCCCAAGAAACTCAGGATCTCCGTTACCGACCTTGGCCACTGCAACACTGCCTCGACCTTGGCGGTGTCCACGAAAACACCATCACCAGAGATCACATACCCCAAAAAGTGCACCTCACGAAGCCAGAACTCGCACTTACTAAGCTTCGCATACAACTGGTGATCTCGCAACGTCTGTAGCACCACACCCAAATGGTACGCGTGCTCCTCGGTAGACAGCGAATAGACAAGGATGTCGTCCACAAACACGATCACGAACTGGTCCAAGTATTGATGAAACACCCTCTACATCAAGTCCATGAAGGCTGCATGGACATTGGTGAGCCCAAACGGCATCACCAAGAACTCATAATGCCCATGCCTCGAGCTGAACGCAGTCTTCTCCAAATCGGACTCGCGAATCCTCAGCTGATAGTAACCGGACCGCAAATCAATCCGCGAGAACACTCGCGCAGACTGAAGCTGGTCGAACAAGTCATCAATCCGCGGCAACGAATACTTATTTTTAATGGTCACCTCATTCAGCTGCCGGTAGTCAATGCACAACCGCAAGCTACCGTCCTTCTTCTTCACGAACAACACAGGCGCACCCCGAGGGGAAAAACTAGGATGAATATACCCCTTGGCCAGCAGCTCCTGCAACTCCACCCGCAACTCCCTCAATTCAGCGGGTGCCATACGGTAGGGAGCCTTCGTAAAAGGTCCTGCACCTGGCACAACTCGATCACGAAATCGATCTCCCGCTGGGGAGGCAATCCAGGTAAGTCCTCCGGAAAAATGCTAGGAAACTCGCACACCACTGGAATGTCCTCGACATCCTGACCCGGCTGGTCTACCAAGACCACATAAGCGAGAAAACCCTAGCAAACCACATCAAGCAAACGACGAGCTCGAATCACAGAAACAAGGAAGCGGGAAGAGGAAGACTTGATAGCTTGGAAATAGAAGGTGGGTCCACGAAGTCACCGAAAATAAACCCTCTTCGAGCCGCAATCCACCAATGCATGATGTGCCTCGCGCCAATCCATGCCCAAAATCACATCAAAGTCCTGAAGCGGCAACGCATAGAGCATGATCGGCAAACTCCGCCCCTCCACCCACACAGGAACCTCATCGAAGCAATACGGAGTGATCATAAAATCACCCGAAGGTAACTCCACTGCCAAATCGCAGGACAATTGGGTCACCGGCTCCTCGATACTCATCGTCTTCCGAGATAAACGAATGAGACGCGCCAGAATCAAACAAAACCCGAGCCGCACAACCCAAAATCTGAACGGTACCTTCCATGAGCTGCGACGTCACTGCCTCCGCCCTGGTCATGTGTGTAATCTGGCCCCGAGCTCTCTGCCTGCCTCCCACACTAGCTGACTTGGGTAGCGGTGGATACTGTCCCTGCTGCTGCTGCTGCCTCTGCTACGGGAGAACTGCTGCTGCTGAGGAAACTGCTGTTGCTACCTCTGAGAACAGTCACGCGCCATGTGCCCTGTCTGGTCACACCGAAAATAAACAATCGGCGCCGTACACTGTCTGCCTGGGTGGTACTCACTACACCGTGGGCACGGTCCTCGCGATCCACCCACTGACCCCTGCCGCTGCAAAGGTGGCGGCTGCTGTACACTGCCCGATGAAGCCTACCCCTGATCCTTGTGCTTCTTATTCGGAAATTCTTCCTGAAGAACTTCTTGACCTTCGAGCCGAAGGACAGGGATCCTATCACTGACGCTGCCGGTGCCGGCGCTCCTGAACCACCTGACGCATGCTGGAAGGAACCATGCTGCTGGGTAGCCGACTGCTGGCTACGACCTGACACGGACTGCCCCTGGCTAATCGGTCCTTGAGTCCTCTGCATATCCATCTCCAAAGAAGTCGTAACATGAGACGCTGTCTCCAGATCAGTGGCCGCATTCGCGATGGTGTCTCAACTCCTGCCTCAAGTCCCGTACGAACTGTGCGGTCTTCACCCTCTCATGCTCCATGATATGGGGTGCATACCAACCCAGCTCAACAAATCGGGCCCTGTACTGCAACACTGCCATGTCACCCTGGACCAGCTCCAGAAACTAACGCATTTGCTGCGTAGCAATAAACTCTGGACAGTAGGTATGCTCGAAAGCACTGACAAAGTCTCTCCACGGAATTTACTCAAGGGGACAAGACTGAAAAGACGTCTTCCACACGGAAGACCACCACGCTCGAGCCATACCCTGCAACTGGCTAGAGGCCAACATCACCCTGTCCTCTGCAGCACACCACGCGGAACAGAACACCCGCTCCATCTTGTTGAGCCAATCTCGAGCCGCATCAGGGTCTGGCTGACCGCCATAGTAAGGTGGATGAAACTGTAAGAAATCCCTCACTGCTCGGCCTGGCCCACCCCTGGTCGACGAGCCCTCACCATCTTCTCCGCCGAACTACTGCGACATAAGCTTGTACATGCCACGAAAGAAATCCTCGGCCCCCGGAAAACTCGCAGTATCCACTGCCCTGGTGGTCGCATGTGGCACACTACTCTGCTCCTCCTGCTCCTGCTAGATCTCCTGACCTCCAGCCGACTGCCCCTGCTGAGAGCGAGTCGCCCGCCTCGGCGCCATACTCGCACCCGAAGCAAAAGATAGGAAACACGGAAACGACAAGGTCAAGAAAAACACACGATGCCCGATGCCAGTGTCAACTGCACATCATTGTTGTGGACTAGTGGACCACTACAATCACTTATGATTCTCGTATAACTCCACAACCGCGCTCTGATACTAGCTGTAAGGACCCGAGAATCTGATTACCGGGAAGGCCCGATAACCCGAGACTCGAACCGCCACCCACGAGTCCGAAGACTCGGAAGGGTTAGAAGGATGGTGAGGAGACTACACAAGTATCACAAATAATTACAAAAATTAAACAGTTATATAGTTAAGTAGGAATTAAACAACATTTAATTAATACATGGTCCACCAGATAACAATAGAATAACAACAGTAGTCCATAACTAGTACAGAGACAAGAAGGAAAAGTACAGCTACACGGGACATACCCCGACTCTGACCTCTGTCACTAACGCTCGGCGCCCGAACCCTGCTGAACCTCAGACGCGCTCCCCTGAAGTCGTGCCTCACCTGAAATACGGTGGAAACACGTAGGGAATGAGTCTCAGAACAAGATTCAGTAGGGATAACTCGAACCCTACCTCGCAAACGGAAAACCACTACGCTAGCGGCTAAGCGAGTACCTCGGAAAGGGAAGCCCTGCTATCTATGAAACACCAGTCGCACGACACGAAAACCGACACACATGCCACGGTGAAATGACCGGAACACAGCGGTCAACCCGACCAAACCCGAAGGTCGAAGTCACAACGACTGACAGTCTGACACTCAACGACTCGACATGAGTACCTCCCACCAGAAGCACAGTCGATAGCGTCCCCTGACGTCTCACACCGCACCGTAGGTGAACTGCCTAGCGTGGTAGCGCCTACCAGAGGCACGGACACCGTACAAGTACCACAACCAAGTGACTAGCTGGGGTCACGCTCGTCAGCGTGTGTCCAACTGCCCCCAACCACGTGTGCACACACATACCATGCGTCCTAGGTCGGGCCCTCTGACTTGTTTTCCCCTGTAGTCGGACTCTGGCTAACGACGAGGGGCCCGACAGAAACCAGTCTAAAAACCGTCCTCAGGGTAGTCTCTCCACCAGTCCCTGGTGGGACCATACGTGTGTAAGCAGGCTACGACTAGTGGAGGGTCACTGACGGAGTAGACTCTCAAGTCAACGGAAAATGACGTCCGCATCTGACGACGTACGGGAACCGTCCCACGTACCGGTACCGTCGCACGGTGACCACAGTCTGACAAGAAATGGGACTGCATACCACCCGGTGCAGCCCAGAGCCTGACGGTCTACCCTAGACGCGTCACAGGCTCTGACGGTCTAGGCTGGACGGTCACAGAAACCTGAAGGCCCAACGCTGGTGCATCACACACTGGGTGGAAGACCGCACGTAACGCACCTGCCCTGGTGCATTACAGTCTGTGATGCGCCTACCCTGGTGCGTCACAAGACAAACGAGGAACAGCTGTGACGCGTGCCACTCGATGCGTCACAGCATGTAACGGTCCAACGTTGGAGCGTTACATGACCTGGGGTTCGTCAACTCTGACGCATTCTCCCTGGGGCATCACAAGGCTGTGAAGTGCCAGTCCCGGTGTGTCACAGGCCTTGACCCCCCAACGATAAAAAATCAACGGTTGTGCCAACAGTTGGGAAGCCTCTGACGGCCCAACCCAGGCGCGTTACACGCCTGTGGCAGTCTATCGAGGGACCGTCACAGCCCACAGACCCCCAATTGGCAACACAGGGCTGTAATGCATCCACCTAGGCGCATCACATGATGTGACAGTCACTGGAAAGACCGTCACACCCGCCCGAGGGTGAAATGATGGGAAAACGCCCAAAAATCCAACCACGCCCCCATGCCTCCACCGGAGAGGGGGAAATCAAAGGGGAAGACCCCTGGGGACCCCTAGCATGATACTAGGCCACCAAAACGCGAAATCGCGGGCTACATCCATAGATCGGGTGAACTCTCCCCAAATCATGGAAAACCCCAAACCCGCTTAAACACGCCCCTCTCGGGCTCCCCTCGGCCTACAAATCTCGGAATTAAACGACGGGGAGCTAAGGAACGTCACCCTACCTCAATGGAGCAAAAGCTCTGCCGAATCATTGCTGAGACCGCGAAGAACACTTTGAAAAACCCCGCTCCTTTACGCTTCCCACGAACACCACACGCCCACGTCGCCGCACCGTCGCCCCGCCGTCGTCTGCAGCCGGAGGAAGGCTGGCCACGCCGAAATGGGAGAGAGAGAGGGAGAGGGTAAGGGAGAGCTCACGGTGAAGAGGAAGAAGAAGGGTGGGGGAGAGAGAGAAAAAGAGAGGTATTTATAAAAAATCTAGAAAATATGGAAAATACCGAAAAATGGAAAATTACATTTCCGCGATCCTCGGAACGCACCAATCGCAACGGTACCACTCTCGCCTAGGTGAACGGCCCGGTTCACCCGCAATGAGGTTCCGAAGGAATTACCGAAACACACACCGGTAATCGGAAAACACGCGCGTAAAAGCCGTGGAACGCTTCCGGGCCTCAAAAACAACTCCGGATCGCGCCGATCCGAACCCGAAAGATGTCCAAAACGAAATTTCAGACACAACGGAGCAAGACTCTCCAAGAAACCAGATCTGGGATCCACGAAGATGGATCCGAAAGGTCCGGGATATTACAGCATCTGTCTCGGAAAGAACGAGAATCAAATTGCCGACCATTATCGCTCACTATCACTCGGGGGATGCCGTAGCGATAGATGATCGATTTTCAGATGAAACTCCAGATGACTGTCTCGGTGATTCTTGCTGTGACTTCGGCCTCGATCCATTTGGTGAAGTAGTCGATGGCGACGATGACGAACTTCTTTTGGACTTGAGCCGTGGGGAACGGCCCGAGGATGTCGATTCCCCAGCGAGCGAAAGGATATGGCTCGGCTAGGGTAACGAGCTCCGTTGCCGGCTGATGGACCAAGTGGTCAAATCGCTGGCATCGATCATAGTGTTGTACGTAGGTCGAGCAGTCGCGTTGTAGAGTGGGCCACCAATAACCTTACAGTAGCAAGATCCTAGCTAGTGACCTTCCTCCTAAATGCGCTCCGCACAGGCCTTCGTGAACTTCTTGAATCACTCGTTTGGCTTCGTCAGTATTGAGGCACTTTAGGAGAGGGCCGGAGAAGGATCTTCGATAGAGAGTGCTATCCAGAATGACGAATCGCCTAGCTTGGTACTTCAATCTTCGGGCTTCCCGGGGGTCGGGAGGCTCTTGAGAGTCTTGGTGCCACAACAAGTAGGGGGTGCGCCAGTTGCTTGGGGAGGCCTGGTCAATAGCCAGAAGCTCCGAATCGATGCTCGGTCACTCCAGCTCTTCGAGAAGGACCGATCAAGTGCCCTCGGGGTCAAGAGAGGAGGCCAGCCGAGAGAGGGCATCCGCTCAGGAGTTTTCTTCCCGAGCTATTCGAACTACCTTAAAACTCTCGAACTGTTGTGCCACGGCTCTGACCAACTGGAGGTATTTGATCATCAGTGCTTCTCGAGCTTCGTAATCACCGTTGACCTGGCTAGCGACTAGTTGGGAGTCAGTGTGAATTCTGACTCGCTCAGCCCCCAGTCGTTGGGCCATGTGGGCTCCCGAGATAAGGGCTTCGTACTCAGAGACGTTGTTGGACACCTGGAAGTTGAACTTCAAGGCGTATTGTAGCTTTGCTCCTTCGGGGGACTTCAGGTGGATTCCAACGCCGCTTCCGGCCGAGTTGGAGGATCCGTCGATGAACAGTTCCCAGGTTGGCCCGGGCGTGGACGGAGATTTTTCTTTGGTTGGGATAGTGCTCTTGATGATGAAGTCAGCGAGCACCTATCCTTTGATAGCCTAGCGAGGCCGGTATGATATATCGTAGGCCCCTAGCATGATGGCCCACTTGACGAGGCGTCCCGAGGCTTCAGGGTGAGCGAGGATCCTCTTCAAAGGTTCGTCGGTCAGCATGGTGATGGAATGCCCATGGAAATAGGGTCGGAGGCGCTTGGCCGAGGTAGCCAACACTAGCACGAGTTTCTCGGTTGTGGGGTACCTTCTTTCAGCCTCGTTGAGCACCTTACTGGTGTAGTAGACCGGTCTCTTGACTCCCGAGTCATTTCTGACCAGGACCGAGCTAACTGTACATGGAGTCGTCGAGAGATAGAGATACAAGGCTTCACCTAGGACAGGCTTGGAAAGCACCGGGGGCGAAGCCAAGAACTCCTTAAGCTCGGCGAACGCCCTTTGGCATTCCTCATCCCATACGAACATAGCAGATGCCATTTTGGACCCCCTCAATAGCTTGAAGAAGGGTAGGCATCGTTCGGCCGCGGGAGACAGGAATCTGCTGAGCGCGGCAATGCGCCCAGTGAGACGTTGGACGTCTTTGATGCAGGTGGGTGGGCGCATGTCCAAGATGGCCTGGACCTTATCGGGGTTGGCCTCGATCCCACGTTGGGTGACTAAAAAACCCAAGAACTTCCCGGATCTTACTCCGAAGGCACACTTGGTGGGATTGAGCTTCATATTGTAACTCAGGAGGGTGTTGAAGATCTCAGCTAGGTCGGTGAAGTGATCCTCGTCCTTGGGGGTCTTGACGAGCATGTCGTCAATATAGGCCTCGACGTTCCGGCCGAGCTGTCCTTCAAACATATGATTGACCAACCTCTAGTGCGTGGCTCCAGCGTTCTTAACCCGAAAGGCATCCGGGTGTAGCAGTATATGCCGAAGTCGGTAATAAAGGCGGTCTTCTCAACGTCTCCTGGATCCATTCTGATCTGGTGGTAACCTGAATAGGCATCTAGGAAACTGAGTATTTCGTTACCCGAGGTTGAATCAACCAGTTGGTTGATGCTCGGTAACAGATAGCAGTCCTTTGGTGTGGCCTTGTTCAAGTCGGTGAAGTCCATGCACATTCGCCACTTTCCTGAAGCTTTTGGCACCAGGACAACGTTAGCCAGCCACGTCGGGTACATGACCGGTCTAAAAAGACCAGTCTTTTGCCCCTTGGTGACCTGCTGCTTGATGATCGCCTGCTTCTCTGGCGCGTGCTTCCTTCTGCGTTGTTGTACGGGCTTCACGGTCGGGTCGAGGTTGAGCTTATGCATTACCGTCTCTTCCGGTATTCTGGGGAGTTGATCATCAGACCATGCAAGGACTCGGGTATACACGGAAAGAAACTCTTTGTATTGCTGCTGAACCTCAGACGGTAGGTCGGCTCCAATCTTTACTCCTAGGGTCGGGGCGTCGTTTAGGAAAATCGTTAGCAGCTCGCCTCCACGCTCGAAGGTTGCGGGTTTTTCCTCGACTTCCCGGGGACCCTTGTTCTTCCCGTCTGGCCTTGTGGCTTCTACCGAGATATTATAGCACCTTCTGGCCGTCGCCTGGTTACCTTGGACTTCCCCCATCCCATTTTTGGTGGGGAACTTCATCTTTTGGTGATAGGTAGAGGGCACCGCTTTCGTTTAGCTAAGGATTCCTCGGCCAAAGATTGCGTTGTATGCTATGATACCCTTGATCACTATGAAGTCCACCATGACCGTAACGGTTTTGGGTGGGGTGCCGAGAGTAACCGGCAGGCTTAGGGCTCCCTCGGGATAAGTGGCCTGGCCATTGAACCCGCAAAGGGGGATTCGGATCGGGCGGAGTTTAGACGGATTCTCCCCCATCTTAAGGAAACATTCGTAAGATAATACATCAGGGGCACTTCTATTGTCAACTAGAATTCTATCTACGTTACAATGGTTTATTGTGGCCGATATGACTAGGGCGTCGTCATGCGGGGTGGTCAGCCCTTCCAGATCATGGTCGGAGAAGATTATGACCTGGGGCCCACTTGGCGGGGCCTTGGGAGGCTCGACGGCTCGGCTCGCCCGCTCAGCATGACGCTTCCTTCCTCGGCTACTGTCCCCCCCTGATGCAGCTCCTCCAGCGATGACGTTGATGTGGACCCCGCGAGGGGCCTTGTCGATTTCCTCTAGGGCGCCTCGGTCCTCCTCACGCTCAGCCATGAACCGGGATAGGTGTCCCTAGCGGACGAGGCACTCAATCTCATCCTGGAGCTGGTGGTAATCGCCGGTATGATGCCCGTGGTCACTGTGGAACATGCAATGCTTGCTGCGATTGTGGTTTTTTGACCTCATTGGCTCGGGTTGGCGGAGAAGGTCCGAGCCTTTGATGTCTTCATATATCTGGTACACCGGAGCGGTTAAGGGAGTGTACCGCTCGTACTTCCGGGACGGCTCCTTGTGCTCTCCATCTCGGTTCCACCTTTTTCCTTGGCCCGAGCTTGACTCGAGTGCCCGCTTCTTGTCCCCCTCCTGACCCGAGCCGGTTGCGCCTCGACATGCGCTGAGTACTTCTTCGCAGTCAGCGTGGCGCAAAGCCATAGTCACTAGCTTGGCAAGGGTCGAGGGAGGGTGGAGGACAAGTTCGCGGCAGAGGTTCTCGTCCAGGGTGCCCCCGGTCAGCGCGGTTATGGCCGAGGCTACATCCAAGCGGGGGATTCTCAGGGCTTCCAACTCGAATCGGTTGATGTAAGCCCAGAGTTTCTCCCCTTGCGCCTGCTTGAGAGCCAATAGCCCCGCTACCGACCTCGGGGGGCCGCTACCGGTGAAACTCTCCTTGAATACCCGCCCGAATTGCTTGAAATCCCGGATGGATCGGGGGGCGAGGGCCCGGAACCATGCTTGGGCACCTTGGACCAGGGAGGTCACAAAGGATCGGCACTTGATGGTGTCGGACGCTCCGTGAAGGGTCATTAGGGCGTCGAAGCTGTCGAAGTGGTCGGCTGGGTCGCCTTGGCCGTCGTAGGACTTGAAGGTCGGAATGGAGGTTCTGGGAGATACGTCTTGTGACGACCCGAGATCCGGATATCGGGAGGAGCCCGATACCATTCGAATCCCGAACCGCCGCCCACGAGCGGGAGGCTCGGAAGGGCTAAAAAGGAGTGTGGAGGTACAAAGAAATAGGAAATAAGGCAGGACAATTCAACAATTAACAGAAATAAATGAACAACTACAACAGAGTCCAGTCCAACAGAAAGTATAGTCTAAAGTAGTAAAACGTACCACATGCCAAGTGAACACTCGGCCAGGCAAGCTGGCAACTAAGAACCTCCGCACAGCACCCTCGAACCTCGAGGCAGAACAGCCGCACCTGAAACGCAGGGGTGAGCCTCCTATCACTGGCCCAGTAGGGATCCCGCGGAACCCCAACTGAGGACAACGGCGGCACGGAAAGCAGTAAAGTAACTACGGTGGCCGGCAAAACCTCGGCTCTACAGCTACTCCTACTGTACCAGAAAACACGACCTAGTCTCCCGTCGGGGGACAACAAAGCCACGCACCCGACCACCCGATTCCACGATCGGGGACCACCAGACACGAACCGCCCTAGCCACGCTACTAGGAAAACGCCACGATACCTCCGTAGCGGAGGCCTGCCCTCACCAAAAGGGGCCCGAGCCAAAACCACACGGTCAGGGAACACGGTCATGACCTCACCATCGTGAACACAACGCTGTCTGGGGGAAGGCCCTCGGTGACGCTCAACGGCAACCCCAGACCTCGACTCCAGGAACACTCCTGAGACCACTCACGAAGTCCCGTCTCGCGGACGGAAACAGAACCCGGTACACGACAACTCACGTCACGTGGCAGAAGCACCACCCACTAGAAGAACGACCGGATGCGTCCCCTGATGTCTTACACCGCGTCACAAGTGTCTAGTTACAACGCCCCAGGCGGAGACTCAGACACACTCAGTAACCAGTACCACAGAACAAGGACTAGTTGGGGTCGCACCTGCCGGCGCCGTCCGACGCCCCCAACCTCGTGTGCACACTTAGACCATACACCCTAGGCCTGTCCTCTAGCTGGTAATTCCCCCTAAGCCCGGACTCGGCTGTACGTGGGGGCCCTACGGTAACCAGCCTACTCACCGCCTTTCTCGGGTCAGCCGCTCCACCACTCCCAGGTGGGTCAGCACACGCGTGCCGTAAGAAGGCTACGACTAGTGGACGTGTCACAGAACGTGGACACAGAAAACCACGCACGCACTCATTATGAGTAACACGGAGTAACAGGTGGCACGACGCCACCAGACTCTGGACAGCCCACTAAACCTACAAACCCAACGGCCTTTGAGTCACAAGACTCGAGGTCAAGCCCGTTGCACATGACAGCACTGAGCCGTCAATCTGGCCTAATCCCTAGGTCCAAAATCACAATGCGATAACTCACGAGGTCAATGGTCGGCCACTGGGTCCCAACTGGGTCGACCGGAGACCAACACAACACAGTCGGAACGCTAGAAGGTCACCCGGACCCTTAAACTCACGGGCACGCAAATCAAGGTAAACGGAACCTCCGGACACCCAAAGACACGGTCACGGAACTCCACGAGGTACCCGGGACACACACGGCCCAAGGGGAGCACGATCACCCGCAAACCGCCTGCCCCGGGCAGCCCGGCTGGTCACCTCCAAGAACGCGCTATAGGTGCATAGCGCGTTCAGGCAGAACGCGCTATACATCCTTAGCGCGTTCAACAAGAACGCGCTACAGGTCCATAGAGCGACCAGACCAGGTCGCGCTATGATCCTATAGCGCGACAACAAGAACGAGCTGGGGCTGTAAGGCGCGACCCGAACCACCTTACTGTGCATCTTCTCCGATGAACGCGCCCCGTCGGGGCAGCGCGACCATCAAGAACGCGCTACCTGAGGGTAGCGCGTTCTCAGTGCGCACCCGAAACACGGTGAGAACCACGAAGAAATCCATTCCACGCCCCGATCACCCTTGGGTGATGGGGAAACAAAGGGGGAAACATTCCCCAACCTCCCTAGCACTGAGGGGATCCATTTAAACCCCCAAAACACGATCAAAACACAAGATTCGGCTCACTCCCCAAAAACATGCATTTTTTCCAAAATCACCCCATTTAGTCCACTCGGCTCACCATGGCCTACGAAACTTGCGGGAAATGAAGTACGCGGGTTGAGGGTCCATCTCCCTACCTCCACCGAAGATTTCGCGCCCGTGGACGCCGATCCACGAAGAAAATGTCGTTGAAGCCTCGCCGTTCCACGAACTCACGGCCGAGCTTCACCGCGCCTCCACCGCCTCGATCCTCACCCATCCTCGCCCGTGCCTCACCTGCGCCGTCCCCACCTCTCCCGCGCTCCGTCCCGTCGGCCGTCGGAGAGAGAGGGAGAGAGGACAGAGCGTGAGAAGAGAGAGGGAGAGAAGAGAGAAATGAGGGATGGGGAGAGAGAAAAGGAGGTTACTATAGAAAATCCAGAAATTCTCCAAAAATACCCGAAAATAGAAAATCACGCTTCCGCGATCCTCGGAACGCACCGATCGCAACGGTACCACTCGCGCCCTGGTGAACGGCCCGGTTCACCCGTAACGAGGTTTCGAAGGAATTACCGAAACACACACCGAGAATCAAAAAATACACGCGGAAAAGCCGCGGAACGCTTCTGGGCCTCCGAAACAACTCCGGATCACGCCGATCCGAACACGAAAGATGTCCGAAACGAAATCTCGGACACAACAAAGTCAGACACTCCAAAAAACCAGATCCGGGACCCACGAACAAGGATCCGAAAAATGCGGGGCATTACAGCCCTCCCCCCTTAAAGAAATTTCATCCTCGAAATTCAGGACTAGCACCAAGTCACAGGGGAAGAACGCCTCCACTAACTGACAACGCTGCCAGGGCCCCAACAACCATCATCTTCTGTCTCTGAAAAGACCGTCCACTGGTCACCCGACATTCACCAACGGGAAACCTCCGCTTGCTCAGCTTCTTCCTTCTTTCCTAGTCCCCGACCGGGTCCGAAGGAACCATTCTAAACCTCGGCAAGCCACCCATCCACCCTCACACAGACCGACCTCGCATCTCGAGCCGCACTCCTCTCGGACGCCGCACCGGACCTCGAACATCGTACCAACTCGACCCTCTCGGGGAGCACAATGAAACCAAATAATAAGATCCTGGTGTCTTCAGTCATCACCTCACTGGACTCAGACTCACAGGGGAACCATCCCATGCTGGTCACCAAACCAGGGACAACCATTGCGACACCAACGTCCTATCGAGGACCACCAATCCGACGCCAATCTCACAAAAAAGGTCTTCGCCCACAGGCGTCACTCTCCCATCTGGTGTCATCAAACCCTTCGATCAATCCAAGTGGACACCTGCCAATCCCGACTCCCGCCCTTATCACAGAGCCACGGGACACACAACCTCTTACGATCTATGACACACTTCTCAAAAACACGATCTCATCCACGAACGCAACCTCCAACACAAGAACAGGGTACTCATACGGTGTAACGACCCGAGAATCCGATTACCGGGAAGGCCCGATAACTCGAGACTCGCACCGCCACCCACGAGCCCGAAGACTCGGAAGGGTTAAAAAGGATGGTGTGGAGACTACACAAGTATCACAAATAATTGCAGAAATTAAACAGTTATAATAGAATAACATTTTACATGGTCCACAACAGAAAATAACACAATAACAATAGTCCACGACTAGTACAGTGACAAGAAAGGAAAGTACAGCTACACGGGGCATCCCCCGGCTCTGACCTCCGGCACTACCGCTGGGCACCCGCACCACGCTGCGCTCCTGACGCGCTCCCCGAAGGTGGCGCCTCACCTGAAACACGGTGAAAACACGCAGGGAATGAGTCTCGGAACAAGACTCAGTAGGGATCACTCGAACCCTACCTCGAAAAACGAGAAACCACTACTCTAGCGGTAGAAAAGTATCTCGGAAAGGAAAGCCCTGTACTCTACAGAACTAGACCCTAACGGCACGTAAACCGAGACACGTGCCACGGTACGAGGAAACTGAAACTCAACGGTTGAACCGTCAAAAACCCGAAGGTCGGAAACACACGACTGACAGTCTGACACTCCGTACTCGACAGGAGTACCACCCACTAGAAGCACAGCCGGTAGCGTCCCCTGGCGTCTTACACCGCACCGCAGGTGCACCGCCTGACATGGTAGGTCCTACCCGAGGCGCAAACACCGTACAAGTAACCACAAACAAGTAACTAGTTGGGGTCATGCCCGTCGACGTGGGTCCAACCGCCCCCAACCACGTGTGCACACACAGACCTTGCGTCACTAGGTCTGGTCCTCTGACCGGTTTTCCCCCGTAGCCGGACTCTGGCTACCGACGAGGGGCCTACGGTAACCGGTCCACAAACCGTCTCGAAAGGTGGGTGCCCGTACACCACTCCCAGGTGAGACCAGCACCGCGCACTGGTGGGCTACGACTAGTGGAGGGTCGCTAAAGGAGTAGACTCTCGAGTCACGGAAAACAACACCCAAGCCCGACAACGTGTGGGAATCACCCCACGCACCAGTCCCGTCACACGGAGACCACGGTCGGAGAAAAGCGAGGTTGCCACCCTCATGGGGCAACACAGGAAGTGGCGGTCTACCCTCAGACCGTCACTGCCAAATGGCGGTCCACTCTAGGGCCGTCACTTGGAAATAGCGGTCTAAGGCGGACCGTCACACGGCCAGGGGGTAGGGGGAAGCGACGCGCCTACCCTAGTGCGTCGCTTGGAAGCGGCGCACCTAGGCCAGGGCGTCACATGGCACCCCACACCCACGAAAACCACAGGGAAAGTAACGCGCTTACCCTGGCGCGTCGCTTGCAAGCAACGCGTCGGGCTCAGTGCGTTACTCGCATGTGACGCGCCTAGACCAGCGCGTCGCATGGCCCTCACGCTCGGGATGGAAAGGGAAGTGACGCGCCTGCCCCAGCGCGTCGCTTGGCCCATCCACATGGGGGACAACAGGAAGTAACGCTCCTGCCCCAATGCGTTACACGCATGTAACGCGCCTATCTCGGTGCGTTACATGGCCTGACCCCCAACGGTCAAAACCCAACGGTCGAAAGCATGTGACGGCCCAGCCCAGGGCCGTCACTAGCAAACGGCGGCCAGTCGCAGGACCGTTACAGCCCTCGACCCCAAAGGCCAACACCCAGGGAAGTAACGCACCCCTCTAGGGGCGTTACAAGCATGTGACGGTCACTGGAGTGACCGTCGCTTGCCCCAGAGCACGCTACGGCGGGAGAACCCCAAAAACACCAACCACGCCCCCGTACCTCCACCGGAGAGGGGGAAAACAAGGGGGAAGACCCCTGGGGACCCCTAGCATGCATCTAAGCCACCAAAACATAGAATCATGGGCTAAAACCATAGATCGGGCGGCTCACCCCAAAACATGGAAAAACCCCAAAAACGCCCAAACATGCCTCTCTCGGCCTCCCCGCGGCCTACAAACCACGGAAAAGAACGGCGAAGAGCTAGGGAACGTCACCCTACCTCAATGGAGCGAATGCTCCGCCGGATCGTCCACGAATCGCGAAGAACGCTTGAAAACCCTCGTTCTTCCTTAAGCTTCCCACGCTTGCCGCACGCCCCCACGACCGCCTCGCCGCCGCCCACGTCGCCGCGCCGTCGCCCCGCCGCCGTCTGCAGCCGAAGGGGAGCTCGCCGTGGCCAACCGGGAGGAAGAGAGGGAGAGGGAGGGAGACACGGTGGAGGAGGAAGGAGGAAGAAGAAGATGGTGGGGGGAGAGAGAAAAGAAAAAGGGTTTTATAGAAAAACCCGGAAAATCCGTAAAATTCCAAAAAATAGGAAATCACACCCCCGCGATCCTCGGAACGCACCGATCGCAACGGTACCACTCGTGTCCGTGTGAACAGCCCGGTTCACCCGCAACGAGCGTCCGAAGAGAAAAGCCGAAACACACACCGGGAATCGGAAAACACACGCGGAAAAGCCGCGGAACGCCTCCGGGCCTCCGAAATAACTCCGGATCGCGCCGACCCGAACACGAAAGATGTCCGAAACGAAATTTGGGACACAACGGAGCCGGACACTCCGAAAACCAGATCCGGGACCCACGAAGAAGGATCCGAAAGGTCCGGGATATTACAGCCCTCCCCCCTTAAGGAATTTCGTCCTCGAAATTGAGAACAACCCAAGGGGAAAGAAGAGGAAGACTCACTCAAACAGGTACGGGAACTGCTGACGCATCTCGTCCTCACGTTCCCACGAAGCCTCACCACCAGAGTGTCGTTGCCACACGACCTTCACCAAGGGAATAACCTTGTTCCGCAGGCGCTGCTCTCGCCTATCCTCCACGCGGATCGGAAACTCTGGGAGAGAAAGATCTGGAGTCACCTCAGGCCAAACGGAAAACTCGAGCACATGAGAGTCATCGGGCATATACTTCCGCAACATAGAGACGTGGAACACGTCATGCACCGACGCCAACTCAGAGGGTAACTGTAACCGGTAAGCAACCTCACCGATGCGCCCCACAATCGCGAAAGGACCAATATAGAGGGGACTCAGCTTCCCACGCCGTCCAAACCGCATCACCCCCTTCATCGGAGAAACTCTCAAGAACACATGATCGCCCACGGCGAACTCGAGGGGCTGCCGCCTACGGTCAGCATAGCTCTTCTGCCGACTCTGGGCCGCCAACATGTTCTGACGAACCAGGTGCACAACATCCACACATTGCTGCACCAATTCCGGTCCCGTCAAAACACGCTCACCCACCTCAAACCAATCGAGTGGAGTCCGACAAGGACGCCCATACAGAGCCTCATAGGGAGCCATGCCGATGCTCGAATGAAAGCTGTTGTTATAGGCAAACTCCACCAACGGTAGGTGATGAATCCAACTCCCCTGCCACTCCAGGCAGCAGGATCTCAGCATGTCCTCCAAAGTCTGAATGGTCCTCTCAGACTGACCATCCGACTGTGGATGATACGCCGAGCTAAATGCCAACTCCGTGCCAAGAGCTCGCTGGAAACTCCTCCAGAATCTAGAAGTGAAGCGCGGATCCCGATCCGACACGATCGAAATGGGAACCCCATGCAACGGAACGATCCGCTCCACATAAAGACGAGCCAACTTAGGCACGCTCCAGCTGACCTTGACCGGTAGCAACCGCGTCACCTTCGTCAGCCGATCCACCAGCAACCAAATACTGTCCTGCCCAGTCGGGGTTCTGGGCAACCCCACCACAAAATCCGTGGTCACATGGTCCCACTTCCAAGCAGGAACATCCAAGGGCTGGAGAGTACCGCCTGGTCGCTGATGCTTCGCCTTCACTTGCTGACAGATCAGGCACCTGGCCACAAACTCGGCCACATCTCTCTTCATGCCAGGCCACCAGAACTTCCTCCGCAAGTTCCGATACATCTTCGTCGCACCCGGGTGCACAGTGTACCTGCTCCCATGAGCCTCGCGTAACACCGCACGACGAACCTGCTCCTCCCCTGGGACGTACAGCCTGCCACGAAACCTCGCAGCACCGTCCTCGCCAAGCTCCACATCAGCTATCGCCAAAATCCGGGGCAACTCAGGGTCCGCATGCTGAGCCTCTGTCACCTGACGACGGATAGCAGGAGTGACAGTCAGACTCGCAAGCACTGCCAACCCTGGCTCCTGGGGAATCTTGAGCCTGAAAGATACTTCGGGCACCTGTTCCCAGAGCCTCCACTTCCTCAACATCAAGGCACTGATCACGACCTTCCGACTCAAGGCATCGGCGACGACATTCATCCTGCCCGGCTGATAAGACAGGGTGAAGTCATAGTCCTTCATGAACTCCATCCAACGCCTCTGTCTGAGGTTCAGATCTCTCTGCGAGAACACATACCTCAAACTCTGATGGTCAGTGAACACCTCGAACTTCTCACCGTACAGATAATGCCTCCAGATCTTCAACGCGAAGATCACTGCCGCCAACTCAAGGTCATGGGTAGGGTAGTTCTCCTCATGGGGCTTTAGCTGCCGAGATGCATAAGCCACCACTCTACCATGCTGCATCAGAACAGCACCCAATCCGACGCCGGAAGCATCTGTACACACCACAAAACCTCCCGATCCAGAAGGCAAAACCAACACCGGAGCCGAGGTGAGCAATCTCTTCAGTTCCCTAAAGCTCTGCTCACACTCCTCGGACCAGACGAAAGGCACATCCTTCCGCGTGAGCCTCGTCATCGGGGTCGCAATGCGGGAAAAATCCTGGATAAACCGGCGATAATAACCCGCAAGCCCCAAGAAACTCCGGATCTCTGTCACCGACCTCGGCCTCGGCCACTGCATCACGGCCTCGACCTTGGCGGGATCCACGGAAATGCCATCACTAGAAATCACGTGCCCCAGAAAGTGCACCTCGCTGAGCCAAAACTCGCACTTGCTGAGCTTCGCATACAACTGGTGATCTCGCAACGTCTGCAGCACCACACCCAAATGGTACGCATGCTCCTCGGCAGACTGCGAATAAACAAGGATGTCATCCACGAAGATGACCACGAACTGGTCCAAATACGGATGAAACACCCTCTGCATCAAGTCCATGAAGGCTGCTGGGGCATTGGTGAGCCCGAACGGCATCACCAGAAACTCATAATGCCCGTACCTCGTACAGAACGCAGTCTTCTCCACATCGGACTCGCGAATCCTCAGCTGATAGTAACCGGACCGCAAATCAACCCGCGAGAACACTCGCGCAGACTGCAGCTGGTCGAACAAATCATCAATCCGCGGCAACGGATACTTGTTCTTGACGGTCACTTCATTCAGCTGCCGATAGTCAATGCACAGCCGCAGACTACCGTCCTTCTTCTTCACAAACAGCACGGGCGCACCCCAAGGGGAAAAGCTCGGACAAATATACCCCTTGGCCAACAGCTCCTGCAACTGCGCCCTCAACTCCCTCAACTCAGCGGGGGCCATACGGTAGGGAGCCTTCGCCAAAGGTCCCGTACCAGGCACAACCTCGATCACGAAATCGATCTCCCGCTGGGGAGGTAATCCAGGCAACTCCTCAGGAAAAACATCGGGAAACTCGCACACCACCGCAATGTCCTCGACATTCGGCTCCATCCGGTCAGACACAACCACTGACGCGAGAAAATCCTGGCAACCTGAATCAAGCAATCGACGGGCTCGAATAGCAGAGATAAGAAATCGAGAAGAGGTGGAACGAATACCTTGGAAATAGGAGGTCCTCTTGCTCGGATGCTGGAAGTAGACCCTCTTCATTCCACAATCCACCACCGCTCTATGAGTCTCGAGCCAATCCATGTCTAGAATCACATCGTAATCCCGAAGCTGCAACGCATACAACCTGCCTGGCATACTCCGTCCATCGATCCACACCGGAACCTGGTCGAAGCAATACGGAGTGACCATAAAGTCACCCGAAGGCAACTCCACAGCCAAATCACAGGACAACTGGGTCACCGGCTCCTCGACGCTCGACGCGAAATCCTCCGAAATAAACGAATGAGACGCGCCAGAATCAAATAAAACCCGAGCCGCACAACCCAAAATCTGAACGGTACCTTCCACGAGCTGCGACGCTACTGCCTCTGCCCTGGTCAAGTGCGTGATCTGGCCACGAGCTCTCTGCCTGCCTCCCACACTAGCTGACCTGGGTAGCGGCGGATACTGTCCCTGCTGCTGCTGCTGCTGGGGAACCTGCTGCTGCAGCGGCCTCTGAGGACAGTCGCGCGCCATATGCCCTGGCTGGTCACACCGAAAACAGATGATCGGCGCCGTGCACTGCCTGCCTGGGTGGGTCCCACTACACCGTGGACAAGGTCCTCGCGATCCACCCACCGATCCCTGACGCTGCAAAGAGAACGGCTGCTGTACACTGCCCGATGAAGCCTGCCCCTGATCCTTGTGCTTCTTACGGAGACTCTTCTTCAAGAACTTCTTGACCTTCGAGCCGAAGGACGCAGATCCTGTCACCGAAGCTGCCGATGCCGGTACTCCTGAACCACCCGACACACGCTGGAAGGAACCCTGCTGCTGGGTAGCCGACTGCTGGCTGCGACCTGACACAGATTGCCCCTGGCTGATCGGTCCTCGAGTCCTCTGCATATCCATCTCCAAGGAAATCGCAACACGAGACGCCGTCTCCAGATCAGTGGCCCCATTCGCGATCAAATGGTGCCTCAGCTCCAACCTCAAGCCCTGCACAAACTGCGTGGTCCTCACCCTCTCATGCTCCATGATATGAGGTGCATACCGACCCAGCTCGACAAATCGGGCCCTGTACTGCAGCACGGACATGTCACCCTGCACCAGCTCCAGAAACTCCCGCATCCGCTGCGTAGTAACAACGTCTGGACAGTACGTACGCTCGAAAGCACTGACAAAGTCATCCCACTCGATCTGCTCAAGTGGACGAAGCTGAAAGGACGTCTTCCACTCGGAAGACCACCACCTACGAGCCGTACCCTGCAACTGGTTGTAGGCCAACACCACTCTGTCCTCGGCAGCACTCTTCGCTGAACTGAACACCCGCTCCATCTCATCAAGCCAATCACGAGCCGCATCAGGGTCTGCCTGGCCGTTAAAGTAAGGTGGATGGAACTGCATGAAATCCCTCACTGCTCGGCCTGGCCCACCCCTGACTGACGAGCCCTCACCGGCCTCTCTGCCGAACTGTTGAGCCATGAGATGGTACATGCCACGGAGAAAACCCTCGGCCCCCGGAACTCTCGCAGCATCCTCGGCCTCGGTAGCCCCCCGTGGTGCTCTGCTATGCTCCTCCTGGTCCCTCTGCTGGACCTCCTGCTGGATCTCCTGGCCTCCAGCCGACTGCCCCTGCTGAGAGCGAGAACTCCTCCTCGGCGCCATCCTCGCTCCTGAAGCAAAAGACAGAAGACACAAAAACGGCAAGGTCAGAATAAACACGCGGTGCCCAATGCCAGCGTCACCTGTACATCATCGTCATGGACTAGTGGACCACTACAATTACCTATGATTCTCATGTAATTCCACAACCGCGCTCTGATACCAGCTGTAACGACCCGAGAATCCGATTACCGGGAAGGCCCGATAACCCGAGACTCGCACCGCCACCCACGAGCCCGAAGACTCGGAAGGGTTAAAAAGGATGGTGTGGAGACTACACAAGTATCACAAATAATTGCAGAAATTAAACAGTTATAATAGAATAACATTTTACATGGTCCACAACAGAAAATAACACAATAACAATAGTCCACGACTAGTACAGTGACAAGAAAGGAAAGTACAGCTACACGGGGCATCCCCCGGCTCTGACCTCCGGCACTACCGCTGGGCACCCGCACCACGCTGCGCTCCTGACGCGCTCCCCGAAGGTGGCGCCTCACCTGAAACACGGTGAAAACACGCAGGGAATGAGTCTCGGAACAAGACTCAGTAGGGATCACTCGAACCCTACCTCGAAAAACGAGAAACCACTACTCTAGCGGTAGAAAAGTATCTCGGAAAGGAAAGCCCTGTACTCTACAGAACTAGACCCTAACGGCACGTAAACCGAGACACGTGCCACGGTACGAGGAAACTGAAACTCAACGGTTGAACCGTCAAAAATCCGAAGGTCGGAAACACACGACTGACAGTCTGACACTCCGTACTCGACAGGAGTACCACCCACTAGAAGCACAGCCGGTAGCGTCCCCTGGCGTCTTACACCGCACCGCAGGTGCACCGCCTGACATGGTAGGTCCTACCCGAGGCGCAAACACCGTACAAGTAACCACAAACAAGTAACTAGTTGGGGTCACGCCCGTCGACGTGGGTCCAACCGCCCCCAACCACGTGTGCACACACAGACCTTGCGTCACTAGGTCTGGTCCTCTGACCGGTTTTCCCCCGTAGCCGGACTCTGGCTACCGACGAGGGGCCTACGGTAACCGGTCCACAAACCGTCTCGAAAGGTGGGTGCCCGTACACCACTCCCAGGTGAGACCAGCACCGCGCACTGGTGGGCTACGACTAGTGGAGGGTCGCTAAAGGAGTAGACTCTCGAGTCACGGAAAACAACACCCAAGCCCGACAACGTGTGGGAATCACCCCACGCACCAGTCCCGTCACACGGAGACCACGGTCGGAGAAAAGCGAGGTTGCCACCCTCATGGGGCAACACAGGAAGTGGCGGTCTACCCTCAGACCGTCACTGCCAAATGGCGGTCCACTCTAGGGCCGTCACTTGGAAATAGCGGTCTAAGGCGGACCGTCACACGGCCAGGGGGTAGGGGGAAGCGACGCGCCTACCCTAGTGCGTCGCTTGGAAGCGGCGCACCTAGGCCAGGGCGTCACATGGCACCCCACACCCACGAAAACCACAGGGAAAGTAACGCGCTTACCCTGGCGCGTCGCTTGCAAGCAACGCGTCGGGCTCAGTGCGTTACTCGCATGTGACGCGCCTAGACCAGCGCGTCGCATGGCCCTCACGCTCGGGATGGAAAGGGAAGTGACGCGCCTGCCCCAGCGCGTCGCTTGGCCCATCCACATGGGGGACAACAGGAAGTAACGCTCCTGCCCCAGTGCGTTACACGCATGTAACGCGCCTATCTCGGTGCGTTACATGGCCTGACCCCCAACGGTCAAAACCCAACGGTCGAAAGCATGTGACGGCCCAGCCCAGGGCCGTCACTAGCAAACGGCGGCCAGTCGCAGGACCGTTACAGCCCTCGACCCCAAAGGCCAACACCCAGGGAAGTAACGCACCCCTCTAGGGGCGTTACAAGCATGTGACGGTCACTGGAGTGACCGTCGCTTGCCCCAGAGCACGCTACGGCGGGAGAACCCCAAAAACACCAACCACGCCCCCGTACCTCCACCGGAGAGGGGGAAAACAAGGGGGAAGACCCCTGGGGACCCCTAGCATGCATCTAAGCCACCAAAACATAGAATCATGGGCTAAAACCATAGATCGGGCGGCTCACCCCAAAACATGGAAAAACCCCAAAAACGCCCAAACATGCCTCTCTCGGCCTCCCCGCGGCCTACAAACCACGGAAAAGAACGGCGAAGAGCTAGGGAACGTCACCCTACCTCAATGGAGCGAATGCTCCGCCGGATCGTCCACGAATCGCGAAGAACGCTTGAAAACCCTCGTTCTTCCTTAAGCTTCCCACGCTTGCCGCACGCCCCCACGACCGCCTCGCCGCCGCCCACGTCGCCGCGCCGTCGCCCCGCCGCCGTCTGCAGCCGAAGGGGAGCTCGCCGTGGCCAACCGGGAGGAAGAGAGGGAGAGGGAGGGAGACACGGTGGAGGAGGAAGGAGGAAGAAGAAGATGGTGGGGGGAGAGAGAAAAGAAAAAGGGTTTTATAGAAAAACCCGGAAAATCCGTAAAATTCCAAAAAATAGGAAATCACACCCCCGCGATCCTCGGAACGCACCGATCGCAACGGTACCACTCGTGTCCGTGTGAACAGCCCGGTTCACCCGCAACGAGCGTCCGAAGAGAAAAGCCGAAACACACACCGGGAATCGGAAAACACACGCGGAAAAGCCGCGGAACGCCTCCGGGCCTCCGAAACAACTCCGGATCGCGCCGACCCGAACACGAAAGATGTCCGAAACGAAATTTCAGACACAACGGAGCCGGACACTCCGAAAACCAGATCCGGGACCCACGAAGAAGGATCCGAAAGGTCCGGGATATTACATACGGCAACCTCGCCAGCATATTTACCCAACTCTCCTCCGACCAATGCCATGAACCACAATATCTCAAGCAACGGCACGGCAACATGTCTCACGCCACGGGAGACAACGCATATCAAGGAACTAATCCTCCGCTGCTCTGCACTTTCTCAGAAATCCGCCCGCAGCAACCAACGCTACGATCCGTGCACTCCGATCCACACGCATAGCCATCACATCGACAACTCGGGATCCACCAACTCGACAACCATCTACAACCCCGCATACTCCGATCCTCCTCACCTCGGGAACCACAACACCAACCGCAAATCTCGTGCACACCGCCAAACCGGTACTCGTCCTTCCGAAACAGCGCCAGCACCCTTACACATCAGGGAATGGGCAATGCTTCTCACAGGCAACCATCTTGCCAAAACGCAGAACGTGTCTCACACGGACTTCATGGCACACGAAGGCCAATCAATCCGGACGCACCGTGCAAGACGACGAACCTAGCCCAACACCATCTCTCCAACCAAAGGAGAAACCAGCGTACTTCCGACCAACGGAAGAACTCCACGCTCGACCTGATCTCGAACCTCGCGCACGCTGGAAATAGCACCATCCAACACCAAGGAAAACCTTGCTTCCATCAGGTCAGCGCCTCCGACACACTCGACGAGTGCCACGTCGGACCACAATCACAACATCTCTCGATGCACCACCGCTGCAATTCCTCGAACTGCAACACACCACACCAAAAGCCGCAACACGAGCCATAACGACAACCGCTGACGCTCTTCCTCGAGTCCCGAACTCGCTGTGGAGCCTTCACATCTCAAGCCAACTCCAGGGCGAGTACAACCCAATCGCACACAAGAGCCCAGGAGCAAGACTTACTGGGACACCACAGCCCAATCCTGCCTCGAAATCCGCAAAACATTCGAAACCTACACGTCATTTCTGACGCCACAGAGCATGACAGGACATCAGGCTCGACGAAACGGCAGTTCACCGAGAAGATACTCCGCTCACCCGAGCACACTTCTCGATCAGAACACCCGCTCTGCCGCCTTAACCACGACCTGAGCACCTCAGGGGCTGGACAAACCTCAAGCTGGAGTGGCCAAAACCAACAGCAGCTCCCTCCGAGCACGCTCACGGCCACTTAACCACGAACAGTCCTCTCCAGCCACCTGACCATGCTGCAGGTTCCTCGAACGCAGTGCCGCGAACTCACGCCTGCCAGCCACCTCTGCCCAACGCAACACAACCAGGGCCACCACCGATGAGGGAGAAGCTCTCAACCTCGATCCTTAGACCCCATGCTGGCACGAAAGCCGCGAACAGCAGCCACCTTCACAGTGCCAAACAGCACACTCAAGCTCTCAAGCGAGAAACTAGGCAGAAAACATGTACGAAATCCTATGCCAGCTGCCGACTGTACTGGACCTTATGGACTCTGATCACTACAATATCTCGAATTCCAATGCACGTCCACAACCACGCTCTGATACCAGCTGTGACGACCCGAGATCTGGATACCGGGAGGAGCCAGATACCATTCGAATCCCGAACCGCCGCCCATGAGCGGGAGGCTCGGAAGGGCTAAAAAGGAGTGTGGAGGTACAAAGAAATAGGAAATAAGACAGGACAATTCAACAATTAACAGAAGTAAATGAACAACTACAACAGAGTCCAGTCCAACAGAAAGTACAGTCTAAAGCAGAAAAACGTACCACATGCCAAGTGAACACTCGGCCCGACAAGCTGGCAACTAAGAACCTCCGCACAACACCCTCGAACCTCGAGGCAGAACCGCCGCACCTGAAACGCAGGGGTGAGCCTCCTGTCACTGGCCCAGTAGGGATCCCGCGGAACCCCAACCGAGGACAACAGCGGCACGGAAAGCAGTAAAGTAACTACGGTGGCCGGCAAAACCTCGGCACTACAGCTACTCCTACTGTACCAGAAAACACGACCTAGTCTCCCGTCGGGGGACAACCAAGCCACGCACCCGACCACCCAATTCCACGATCGGGGACCACTAGACACGAACTGCCCTAGCCACGCTACTAGGAAAACGCCACGATACCTCCGTAGCGGAGGCCTGCCCTCACCAAAAGGGGCCCGAGCCAAAACCACACGGTCAGGGAACACGGTCACGACCTCACCATCGTGAACACAACGCTGTCTGGGGGAAGGCCCTCGGTGACGCTCAACGGCAACCCCAGACCTCGACTCCAGGAACACTCCTGAAACCACTCACGAAGTCCCGTCTCGCGGACGGAAACAGAACCCGGTACACGACAACTCACGTCACGTGACAGAAGCACCACCCACTAGAAGAACGACCAGATGCGTCCCCTGACGTCTTACACCGCGTCACAAGTGTCTAGCTACAACGCCCCAGGCGGAGACTCAGACACACTCAGTAACCAGTACCACAGAACAAGGACTAGTTGAGGTCGCACCTGCCGGCTCCGTCCGACGCCCCCAACCTCGTGTGCACACTCAGACCATACGCCATAGGCCTATCCTCTAGCTGGTAATTCCCCCTAAGCCCGGACTCGGCTGTACGTGGGGGCCCTACGGTAACAAGCCTACTCACCGTCTTTCTCGGGTCAGCCGCTCCACCACTCCCAGGTGGGTCAGCACACGCGTGTCGTAAGAAGGCTACGACTAGTGGACGTGTCACAGAACGTGGACACAGAAAACCACGCACGCACTCATTATGAGTAACACGGAGTAATAGGTGGCACGACGCCACCAGACTCTAGACAGCCCACTAAACCTACAAACCTAACGGCCTTTGAGTCACAAGACTCGAGGTCAAGCCCGTTGCACATGACAGCACTGAGCCGTCAATCTGGCCTAATCCCTAGGTCCAAAATCACAATGCGATAACTCACGAGGTCAATGGTCGGCCACTGGGTCCCAACTGGGTCGACCGGAGACCAACACAACACAGTCAGAACGCTAGAAGGTCACCCGGACCCTTAAACTCACGGGCACGCAAATCAAGGTAAACGGAACCTCCGGACACCCAATGACACGGTCACGAAACTCCATGAGGTACCCGGGACACACACGGCCCAAGGGGAGCACGATCAGCCGCAAACCGCCTGCCCTGGGCTGCCCGGCTGGTCACCTCCAAGAACACGCTATAGGTGCATAGCGCGTTCAGGCAGAACACGCTATACATCCTTAGCGCGTTCAACAAGAACGCGCTACAGGTCCATAGCGCGACCAGACCAGGTCGCGCTATGATCCTATAGCGCGACAACAAGAACGAGCTGGGGCTGTAAGGCGCGACCCGAACCGCCTTACTGTGCATCTTCTCCGATCAACGTGTCCCGTAGGGGCAGCGCGACCATCAAGAACGCGCTACCTGAGGGTAGCGCGTTCTCAGTCCGCGCCCGAAACACGGTGAGAACCACGAAGAAATCCATTCCACGCCCCGATCACCCCCGGGTGATGGGGAAACAAAGGGGGAAACATTCCCCAACATCCCTAGCACTGATGGGATCCATTTAAACCCCAAAAACAGGATCAAAACACAAGATTCGGCTCACTCCCCAAAAACATGCATTTTTCCCAAAATCACCCCTTTTAGCCCACTCGGCTCACCACGGCCTACGAAACTCGTGGGAAATGAAGTACGCGGGTTGAGGGTCCATCTCCCTACCTCCACTGAAGATTTCGCGCCCGTGGACGCCGATCCACGAAGAAAATGTCGTTGAAGCCTCGCCGTTCCACGAACTCACGGCCGAGCTTCACCGCGCCTCCACCACCTCGATCCTCACCCATCCTCGCCCGCTGGAGAGAGAGGGAGAGAGGAGAGAGCGTGAGAAGAGAGAGGGAGAGAAGAGAGAAATGAGGGATGGGGAGAGAGAAAAGGAGGTTAATATAGAAAATCCGAAAATTCTCCAAAAATACCCGAAAATAGAAAATCACGCTTCCGCGATCCTCGGAACGCACCGATCGCAACGGTACCACTCGCGCCCTGGTGAACGGCCCGGTTCACCCGCAACGAGGTTCCGAAGGAATTACCGAAACACACACCGGGAATTGGAAAACACACGCGGAAAAGTCGCGGAACGCTTCCGGGCCTCCGAAACAACTCCGGATCACGCCGATCCGAACACGAAAGATGTCCGAAACGAAATCTCGAACACAACAGAGTCGGACACTCCGAAAAACCAGATCCGGGACCCACGAACAAGGATCCAAAAAATGCGGGGCATTACACCTCTGCCTTCAATATGTAATCGGAGAACGGGGATTTCTCCTCGTCCTCTACCGGAGAGACATTTTGCAAGGCGCGTAGGGCGCGCTCCTGCTATGCGAAACGTCTCTCGAATTCTCGCAGTCGGAAGGATAACTCCGGCTGTCGCCGCGTTGTGGGGCTGGCGGGACTTCCTGGGCACTCTCCGGGAGCTTTGGTCTCTGGGTTTGGACGGCGTGCCGCAGGTCTTCCTCTTTTCGGCGTGAAGGATGCCTCTTGCTCTGGGGGAGGGACTTGTGAAGGTCCTCCTGACCTGTTAGGGATAATCTGCCGGCCTCGAAGGGTGAAACGGCCTCCGGCGGTGTGCTGAGACGCGTTCTCGTGGGGAGGGCTCTCCGGAGTGGCGCGTGACCTTCCATCCCTGGCCGCCTGGGTCGTCATGAGTTCCACGAGGATGTCCAGTTTTGCGTTGAGAGCTTGGAAAGTGTCAGTGCCGTCGTTGAGTGGTATCCCTATCGCCGCGGGAGGAGGGGGTAGTTCGTCGGCTGGGGTGTTGGCGTTGGAGGGAGGGTTTTGTGAGGCCTAAGAGGGGCCTTCTGCCGCCGCCACCATGGCCTTTCCCCTGTCACCGGTGGACCTCCTCCCTGAACTTCTTCGCACCATACTGGCTCTTTGGTCGTTTCCCATAGATGGCGCCAGATGAAGAGGCGTGATCTCGCGTTGGACCTGAGCTGGGGGATGATCACCGAATAGTGAACTGCACGAAAGGGAAATGGATCAGGGGGCCCAAGGATGGTTCCCTGGGGTAAACCCTCTGATGCCTAAGTCAGTGGAGCAATGGTGGAAGCTATGAAGGGAGGAGGAAAAGAGAGCCGCGAGATCCCTCTACACCAAGATGGTGAAGTAGTTCCTACTCAGGGAATTTTAGGCGTGTGTTGGGCCTTGCCTTCCACGGGAGGGAGTCCCAGATTTAAATAGTGTGCAAGCCTCATGAGTCCCATAAGCTGAGGAGTTTCAGGCGGGAGTTACGTTCTCATCATGGGCTCTTTATGTCCTCAAAAACTCCTACTCATAAAGGGCTCTCAACGGTAGCGTGGATAAGTAATCGTCGGTTAAACCCAAGCATGAAGGGTGCCAACCCTATCCGGGCGATAGGCATAGCTCGGATGAAGATAGGTCGGAGTGGGCGCTGAGCGCTTGCCTCTATCCCGGTGAGGGGATAACTTGGGCCTGGATCTTCCTCCGTTCTGACCGACATTCGGGCCTTCCGAGCCTAAGGGCCGCCGAGGAAGGGTTTGATCTCTAGTAATCTTATTGGGCTTTTTATCCTAAGTGGGCCCTGCGGGGCTGTCACTTGGATGAGCTGGGCCTTGTTTGGTCCTGAAGGACCTAGTTCGGCTGCTCTTAGATGGGCTACAGAAATCCCCCTCTCCAACACTAGTTTCAATATCAGTTCAATGAGCAATAACAATAATTTCAATATCAATTTAGTGAACTGTAACAATCATTTCAATATCGATTCAGTGAGCTGTAACAGTGGTTTCAATATCAATTCAGTGCAGTAACAGTCGTTTCAATATCGATTCAGTGAACAGTAGCAGTTCCAATATCAATTCAGTGAGCAGTAACAATCGTTTCAATAACGACTCAGTCAACAGTAGCAGTAGTTTCAATATCAATTCAGTAAGCAGTAACAGTAGTTTCAATTTCAATTCAGTAAACCGTAATAGTAGTTTCAATTTCAATTCAATGAGTAGTAACAGTGGTAAATAGCCAAGACACAGTGCCCAAACCACCACTAGAAGGACAGTCAGTCGGTACTCGATCACCTAGGTAAATAGTGATGAGTCTTGGTTATTGCGCAGAACCTGGAGAAGTCCTCTCCACCTTAACAAGTGGTACTTGTCCACCTCCAGGATTTCAATCCCCGTTACCCTCGGGACTAGTACAGTGTGAACCTTCCCATAGGGGCATTTCTATTGCTTGGCTCCAGTCTCCCCCTATGGTGGCAGTGTCCATTTGGCAGTAATAACAATACAGTAACTATAAATATGACTTATATGAAATGGACACATGCCACTCAAAAATTCATGCTGTGAACACTAAGTATAAAATATGCCAGTACTGAAAATCATTTTTTTTCTGAAATTCTCAACTTATCTAAATATAAGGGCATATATATATATCAAAAATTTATAATTCTGTTTATAGAGTTCAGAATTCATTGAAATTTCATGGAATCAATAAATTTACAGAAAGGATCAAAACAGAAAATTATCATAATTTTTCAGCTAGTATTTATAATTTTTATAGGATTACTTATATTCTATTTATACATCAAAAATTTCTAATTCTGTTCTCCGAACTAAGAATATATTACAATTTCAGGAAACAAATATATTTACAGGAAAGCTCAGAATAGAAATTTTCCATCATTTTTCAGATAATAATTATAATTTTTTCAGAATTACTTATACTCCAACATGCATCATAAATTAACTAAATTTAACTACTAAATTCAGAATACCCTTAAACTTTTACTGAAAATTACATTTATATGTAACACTATATAGAAAACTTTTCATAATTTTTCATGAAGGAATTCAAATATTTACATAATCATTTAAATTCTCCTATGCATGAAAAAGTAACTAAATTTAATGAAAGTATTATAAAAATCACAATAATTTTTCCAACCATCATTCATAATCGAAATATCATTTCTGAAACTTTTTAATATTTTTTATGTAGTAATTCAAATTTTTTCAGAATTATTTAAATTCTCCTATACATGAAAAATTAACTAAATATATCCAATGATCTGAAAATTTCTCCAAATTTACAGCACGTTATTTAAGATAGCAGTATCATACTTAAGAAACTTCACTATTATTCATTCATTGTATCTAATTTTTGGAATTTCATATCAGATTCTAAAATTTACAACAATAGCTTTAAAATAGAGAAAATTATACAAGTTAAGATTCTGTGATCATATTAATATGAAATTTAAATAAATTAGTTATAACATGCATTTAAGTCTTCTGGTAAAGTTTCAAAATTTTTCATAATGTATTTCTGTTTATCTCATAATTTATACTTCTAATAACTTATTGAAAATTCTGTAAGTTCACTTACAGACTTCTATAATTGTTGGTATTTTAAGAATACATCACACACAACATAATAACTATACTGTGAAATCATAAGATTTTTATGAATATTATATATAATTTCTTTATATTTATTCATTTTCTTATCATGTATTAAAAATTGATTAACAGAAATGTCGTAATCTAAAAATAATGAAACTTTTTCTACATGTGAATCTCACAGTAAGGTGCATTTCTACAATTTATGGTGATTTTATATCACCCCTTTAGACTTGTAGTATAATTAAATACCTTTAAGATAATATTCAAATAATTATAAACGTGAACATATTTTGAATCAAACATTGAAATTTTTACAGAGGACTTATAATATCAGATCCCATCATTATATAATTTTTCTAAATTTATCATGCACCGTTGTTAATTATAGTGTATTAATCACACTATTTTACCCTTAATCACTTACCTTAACACTAATGATTTCATGATAATTCGACTAGATGTGATCACACATGATGAAATACAGATATCTGGAATTAATTATCTCTATAGATGCTAATTAACACAGCCTATATCATTTTAAATATGCTAATCATGTTAATCGAGACGATTAATGCTAAATCACTTACCTTAAATACACTTAAACACCTCCTTAATTAGCCTTCCATCCTCTCCTACTGCACTTCACGTAGCCAGCTTTCAAGAGGAGCAAATGAGGCCCTCTACCCAGTTATTTATAGGGGTTTTGTCTTAATCAATCTTAACCATTGATTTAATCAAGGGTGGAGATTCAATAATTATTTTAATACTATTAAATTAAGAATTTGATATTCAAAGTCTCACCAACCCACTCAGCCCTTTCTATTGACTATCTCACATTTTTTCTTTTTTTTTATATATAGAACACATGGAATTTGACTTAAGAAGAAGAAGGATTAAACTAATGAGGTTTAAATAAAATAACAAAAAAATTCTTTTTTAAATAACTGTCGCAATCGCGACAATCAAAGGGGGGGGGTGCGCCCGCCTGCGTGCCCGCGCCCGTGGGCGGTCCGCCCGCGAACCAATTTTTTTTTATTTTTTTTTAAAGTTTGACCCTTATTTCTTTTTTTTCGTTTTGAACCCTCTATTATTTTTTTATGTTTTGAACCATTTGTTTTTAATTTTTAACCATTAACCCCTTCAATATTTTTCTAACAATTAAACCTTTCCCCCCCCTTTTTTAAACAATTAACCCTCACTTTTTAACCTTTGTTTATTATTATTATTATTATTATTTTCTTTCTTCACTTTCCTTTAACTTTTAAATCTCTTTTTTTCGTACCAAGACTAAAATAATTATAATAAGACTAATAATTTAAATATTTAGACATAAATAAATATATTTTTATTAATGAAATAAAATATTAAACTATAAATTTATAGGACATCACACCCTCTCCCCCTTAAAGAAAACTTCGTCCTCGAAGTCTGAAGTTTAGATCACATACTGAATAATCGAGGGTACTTCTTCTACATTACTTTATCTGATTCCCACGTGACCTCCTCATGGGAGAAGTTCCTCCATAATACCTTCTATGAGGTCCTCTGCCTGCTCAGCATCCTCTCTAGCTAACGCAAACACCCGAGCTGGCGCTCGGGGTCTCCCTGCGGGTCCCGCTACTATTGGTATGGCTGCTACTGGAGCCACTACCGCTGCTATTGGCCGAGCTGCTGTTGGTTTTAATGGTGTCCCTTCTTTTGCAAGATGGGCTATGATGCCAACTATGAGCAAATAATGAGCCAAGTAATGAAATCAATCAACCTATGAACATGCGAATCATGCACCTAGGCAACCAAAACAAGCTCTAGCATGGACATGCTATCTCAATCAGGACTAAGCTAACCAAATAAAGAAAAACACACGCTGGAGAGTGGAATAAGGAATAAAGGAAAACACACCGTATAGGTGGAACAAGTAAAGTAAAGAAGAGATATGATGAAAGAGAAAGCTAATGCCCAAACTAAGGAAAGATGTGATCGCCACCAAGGTAGAAATAAGTCAAAGACCTGATAAATACTTTGGAATAGGAGGATGATGCACCTGCCCACGGGAGAGAGAACAACTAGGAAACTGCAGCTCCGTTAGATGTAACGGTCGAAGGAAGGTGCGCCACAGCAAGTGTGACGGTGTTACGATATACTGCTACAACACTCTAACGCGCCTGTGCCAGACCGTCAGAGCTTCTGCAGAATAAGAAGTTGGGGACCTTTTGATCTCCAAGCTTTCCAGCCGGCCAGAGAGCTTGGGCCTCGTGATATGGACTCTGTAAACCTGCAAAAGAGTGTAAAACACAAGAAAAATAACCCAGGTTAGCCCTTAGACAAAGTAGTATCAATAAATCCAAGAAACTTAAGAACATGCAAAAGGAAAGGGAAATACCTGGGATGTTGGTTTTTTAACCCCTCTGGGGCGTTTTAAAAGATGGGAGGATGTTTTAAATGAATGCAGCAAGTGCAAGAACGTAGGAGATGGAGAGGGACAATGCTATGATGTTTGAAAAGAGGGAAAAGACACTAAGAACACAACTTGACTGAATTGAACCCTTGGAAACTATACTCCCTGAACTTTGGAAGTAGATGGACGTGGGAAGTAGCTCTCCTTGGTTGGTTCTAGCTCCAAGATGCGGCAGCACTTCGACGTAAACTCTAGATGTCTCCTCTTCAAGTTATGAAGTCAAGGGTTCTATTTATAGACCCTCAAAGTCTAGGTTCGAGTAGAGGATAATCTAGCTAGAAAGTAGGACGTTTCTTAGCAAACTCTTGAAGATAATACTCCCAAGAGTCCACAGAAACAAACGGAAGCTTCTTAGGATGAGCATCGAGAGAGAAACCAAAGAATCAAACTCTTAGTTTGATCACGGAGGAATAGCAGAGCAAAGGCCAGGCTTGTCAGGACTCTCTATTGGATGTAACGGCCGCACGATAGACCGCCACACTGATGTAACGCTCCAGGCTTGGACCGTCACACAACCCTATCCTCTATAAGATAAGATCAACGGGAGAAGTTTGCAAACTCAGGACTCTGAAGGAATGTAACGGTCTAGGGTAGATGCGTCACATTCAATGTAACGGCTGCACGATAAACCGTCACACTCAACGGATAGACAAAAGATAAGCTTGAAAGGAAGCCTTAAGCTTAAGGACTCTGGAAGGATGTAACGCACCAGGGTAGATACGTTAGAGGACTGTAACGCCCCTATGATGGACCATTAGAGAAAATAGAGTTCAAATGAAAATGAGAGCTTTGCTAAGCTTCGTCCAGCGGAAAGGGATAAGGAACTAGATCCAACCAAGGAGATATGACTCACGAAATAGACCTCAGATTGACCAAGAAGACTCAATAAATGTGAACAACTCGGAGCATCATATAGAATGAACAAGGAGATGACCCGACTTATCGGTCATAAAAAGGGTGTCAACTGATGCCCCTCCTTAACGTCCTCTTTGCAGGGGAGCGAGCGGAGGTGAAGCGAAAGCGAAAATAGAACATGGAGATGAAGCGGAAATGAAGCGGAGCGGACTAAAAAGCGGGCGTTAAGGCAAACGACATCCGTTCTAAAGCAACAAGTGACAGGAATTTTTCAGAAAGCTTCGAACAAATCACAAGAAAAGGCAACCAAAGGACACATGTCTGGAGGAACTAACAACTAAGGAAAGGAAAACACGGCCAGTGGCCGGAGCAACGGAAAGGAAAGATACGATTAATTAAACTCCAAACAGGAATCTTTAGCTAACCAAATCAAGCGAGGAGACCGAAGGAAACCTTCCAATTCAGAGAGGAATGACTCTCCTTATTCAAGATCATTAAACACAAAGTTATTCACCATTACTGAGACACCTGGAAAAATGAAGGTCCATGAATGCTCAAAAGATGCGTATGATGCATGCTGGGCTAAAGGAAAAAGAAATCATCAGAACGAATGCAAAGAAGGAATAAAATAACGAGATACTCGAGAATAGTATTGCTAGACCGGAGAAACTAGGGTCAGGACACCATCTGCAATCACGGCGTGCAAGACAGAACCATCGTCCCCAAGTTTTTCCAACCCAACGGCCTACCCAACGATTAATCATGTGCACTTAGATCATCATCATTTTTGTTTAAGGGGAACATCAGATCCCAGAACGCATGAATGACAAGCCAGTTCTCGAGATAATATCATACATAACATATAGTAATGCATAAAGGGACAAAGGATCGGGATACCATACCTGACTTACCTTCCTGGCGAGCGGATGACAAATATGATGACTTAAACTTTGCAACAAGAAAGGGTTAGCCATTAATAATATAAATCATAGAACCAGGCATAACCATCAATAAGCGTGAATTGCATAGACAAGATAATCATATAAGCATGAATTTCTGAAAAACAAAGCATCATCATCCATCAAACACCCTGAAGAATGTAACGGTCTAGTAAGGGTGCGTTAGACGTCCCTGACGGATCTACCTCGGGCCGTCAGATTCTGGATGTTCACAACCTTCAAGACATCGTTTCAAATGACCTAACGGTCCATAGGGGATGCATCAGAGTAGTGTGATGGTCTCGCGATAGACCGTCACATTTCCTGAGCGTTCAAAAAAATAAAACCGAACGGTTGTTTCCCCCATTCGCTCAAAAACGCCAAACGAACCAAAACCTCAACACCCCAACTCCACCGTCGACCACCTCATCTACCGGAGCAATGGCCGGCGACGAGCTATCTCAACCACTGAAGAGAAGGGAAAAGGGTGAAGAGAAAGATGGCCATCCGTCGGTTTAGGGCACAGGTGGACCGAGAAGGAACCCCACCGGCGGCAAGCCCTCCGACGAACGAACCAACGGAGGAAGTCCCTCCAATGCCCGTGGAAGAAGCTGAGGAAGCTATGGGAGGAGCCATCGACGAGGAGGCGACCATGTCAAGGGAGAAGAAGAAGAAGAAGGACCGTGACCCCGAGGTAGGCCGATTCCCCCAAAACTTCAATTTTTAATTTTTGTTGTATGCATGTGCGTTTGGAGGGTAGAAATGTGTCTGAGGACCCCTTAGGAACATTTGTAGGTCTCCTATGGCCATTTTAGGAGCCAAAAAAAAATGAAGGGGACAACGTCCCGTATCAGAGAGCGTGACGGTCGTTGCAGTGACCGTCACAGGCCTGACGCACCACCCCAGGTGCGTTAGAGAACGGTGACGCATCACCTCAGGGCCGTCAGAGCAACCAGAGACAGAAACAATTTTTTGGGATTTTTCAATTTTCTAATTTTTTTATTGTTTTCATTTTTATTTATGCAATGCAATGAAATTATGATTAAATGACTGACTTAATGCTTCTAATTGTGTAGGGGAAAAGGAGAACCAGGATCTCTTGGCTTCAGATACGGGCAGTATACCAGGCATTGCCCGAGTACCAGCGGGAGAGATTGGCCGAGATGGGATTTGCCGTGGTGCTTAGCATCGAGGTGACGAGGACGGATACCCCACGTTTGTATGCACTGCACGAGAGGTGGGACCCCGTGCGCCGGGATTTCATCTTCCCATGGGGCCACATGATCCCTACATTAGAAGACATGGCGAGGATCACCGGATTGCGAGTCCACGGAGCAGCAGTGACCTGGTGGACATTCGGAGATTATCGGAAGATGGCCCAAGAGCTACTGGGCTTAGATATGATCAGGCCGGGGCACACATCATCCCAGCTTTCGAGGTCGAGACTACAGGATAGCTTGGGACTGAGAGGAGCGGCTATAACAGTCGGCGAGCTCCCCGAGCAGCATATAGACCGAGTGATAGAGCAGGTATGCCCACGAGTGGCGACAGAGGCAGGACAGGAGGGAGACCGAGTCCTGAGATGATTTCTGATGCTGTTGTTTGGAAAGCTACTTTTTCCGACCCGAGCCGACGTGATCAGCTGCAGGCTACTGCCAATGCTAGAGGATTTGGGCAGAGTGGGGAAGTACGCATGGGGAGCGGCATCGCTTGCCTTCCTCTTCGAGTCGCTCAGCACCATAGACCGACGGACAATGCTGGGCGACTTCTTGCCTTTCCTACAGGTAAATGCTGAACTCTAGATGCTTTCTATATGATTATGATTATGCAAAATGCAAATGATGCAATTTACTGACACTCGACTTTAAATGCAGATCTGGAGCTTCGTGTACCTCCCGGGGATTGGGCGAGGTAGTCAGCTACATCCTGAGCGGATCCCCATTGCGAGATGGTGGGTTGTCGCGAGGGATAGTGGATCGATCAACAGGCTGACCCGGGCCATCCAGGATGATCTCGACTCATTCTCGCACACAACGGTAAGCTCCAGACTTAAACCTTCTAAATGCTTCTAAATGCATCTAAAATGGGTTTTGATTGCATGTGAATGCTTCTAAATGCTTATGAATGATTCTGAATGGATTAACATGACCTTTTCAGGTGAGATGGACCCCATACCGGGATGAGGGCTACGAGGGACAGCCTTGGGTGAAGGCATCCCTGGCATACAGCGGGCGAGACATATGGCTTCACTGCATCAACGTGATCGAGCCCCTGCACTATCGGTTGATCCTGAGGACTCGGGGATTACACCAGCCAGAGGTGACCTTCCCCCGCCATGACGATGAACACCCGGGCAAGTCTTCGAAGGGCATTAGCGGTGATGTCGACTGGTGCGCCCGAAAGGCCAAATATGTGCATGATTGGAACAAAAGAGGCCGAGTGGTGAAAGAGCGGGGGGACAGCGACGAGACCTACCTCAAGGCTTACTCCCACCGATATGGCGTGTAGAAACCCAAAATTTAAAAATGAGAAATAAAATTTTCAATTTCATTATGTAATTAAAATTTTCTTGAAATAATCAAATTACATTTTTCCTATATGAAATAAACTAGTTTATTGAATTTACTTGAATTAACTAGAAGTAAATAGATATTAAATGCTTTAGACCTTAGATAAATCATAGTAAGCCCAATAAAAGTCAATGTAATGGACTAGAATTACAATTGGCCCATTGGACAATCTATAATGGGCTGAATTAATGGATTAAAAGATTTATTAAAGTATAAATAACCTTAAATTCGTAACATGTGTTTAATATGATATTTAAGGGATTAAAATAACCCCATTTCTAGAAGATTGACTCAAGAATCAACCCTTACCTAATATCCCACCTTGGACCAGCCGAAATTACATTGTTTTCACACCTAAGATGGGCTAGATTAAGAGGAGAAATGATATTTTTCTTCTAATTCGGAGTTGGAAAGTTTGGCATTGTTAGGCAAGGAATCTTGACCAATTTGGCCAAGTTTTAGCTATAAATAGAACCCCATTCGACCCTCAAACCATCCCTAGAGGCTAAGTATATGCTGCTGCGAAGATTGGTGGAGATTTGAAGGAAGATTTGGAAGATCAAAGGGTTTTCTTATATTTGGGGATATTTCTTTAGATCCGTCTAAAGATAGGTGTCTCTCAGGCTAAACTTCAATTAAATTATGCCATCTTGTTCGTTTTTCTGCCCTCTTTCCATTGATAGCTCATTTGTTAAATTCCATTGAGAAATGAGAAAGTTATGATCATTTTACCCCTTGGTTTTTCAGTTCCGTTTTCGGAATGTGAAGGCGCTATACCTCAGTAGCGCGTTCTAATCGCGCTAGCCCGACACAGCGCGTTCATATAGACCCCGCCACTTTTATATCGCGCCATAGGTCCATAGCGCGTTCTTAAAGAACGCGCTAGGGGATGCTAGCGCGATCATGCTTTTGAATTTCAGACGACCAGAAATTAAAAGAAAAATAATTCTATTATTTATATAACACATACAGTGTTTATATGTTCTTGAACGCGCCATACTCCTATAGCGCGCTATAGCGCGTTCATGAAGAACGCGCTATATCACAGACAGAAATAAATAAATAAATAAATAAATAAATAAATAAATAGATAAATAGATAAATAGATAAATAGATAGATAGATAGATAGATAGATAAATAGATAAATAGATAAATAGATAGATAGATAGATAAATAAATAAATAAATAAATAAATAAATAAATAAATAAATAAATAAATAAATAAATACATAAATAAATAAATACATAAATAAATAAATAAATAAATAAATAGATAGATAGATAAATAAATAAATAAATAAATAAATAAATAAATAAATAAATAGATAAATAAATAGATAAATAAATAGATAAATAAATAGATAAATAAATAGATAAATAGATAGATAGATAGATAGATAAATAAATAGATAAATAAATAGATAAATAAATAAATAAATAGATACATAGATAAATAGATAAATAGATAAATAGATAAATAGATAAATAGATAAATAGATAAATAGATAAATAGATAAATAGATAAATAGATAAATAGATAAATAGATAAATAGATAAATAGATAAATAGATAAATAGATAAATAGATAAATAAATAAATAAATAGATAAATAAATAGATAAATAGATAAATAAATAGATAAATAGATAAATAGATAAATAGATAAATAGATAAATAGATAAATAAATAAATAAATAAATAAATAAATAAATAAATAAATAAATAAATAAATAAATAAATAAATAAATAAATAAATAAATAAATAAATAAATAAATAAATAAATAAATAAATAAATAAATAAATAAATAAATAAATAAATAAATAAATAAATAAATAAATAAATAAATAAATAAATAAATAAATAAATAAATAAATAAATAAATAAATAAATAAATAAATAAATAAATAAATAAATAATAAATAAATAAATAAATAAATAAATAAATAAATAAATAAATAAATAAATAAATAAATAAATAAATAAATAAATAAATAAATAAATAAATAAATAAATAAATAAATAAATAAATAAATAAATAAATAAATAAATAAATAAATAAATAAATAAATAAATAAATAAATAAATAAATAAATAAATAAATAAATAAATAAATAAATAAATAAATAAATAAATAAATAAATAAATAAATAAATAAATAAATAAATAAATAAATAAATAAATAAATAAATAAATAAATAAATAAATAAATAAATAAATAAATAAATAAATAAATAAATAAATAAATAAATAAATAAATAAATAAATAAATAAATAAATAAATAAATAAATAAATAAATAAATAAATTACTAGTTTTGTATCAACTCACAACTCAAGCCCACATCCTATGCCCCTTGGGTCCTGACCCAAGGGTGAGCTCTCCAACATATAAAGCTATGCAAGTTTTTGTAACTTCCAATGTGGGACTAAACTTAAGTCACTATACAATAGGAACTATATCTTTTGAAAATTCACGTTAATTGTACGTATTTAATCACCAAAAGTAAGAAAAGGTAATATTAGCATGTTTTAATTCTTACAGCATGTTAAAAATTTATTTTTGTATAATGAAATTATTTTTACATGTAAAAACCTAATTTTCACCACATTAGTTTATACATACTAAAAATTATTTCCAACATGTTAAAACTATTTCCAGCATGTTAAAAGTGACTTCCAATATGATAAAATTATTTTATACATACTGAGATATAAAAATTATTTTCAGCATGTTAAAATCTACTTAAAGTTAATTTTTGTGTATATAAAACTCAATTTCCTATTAAATAATTAGTAAATTGATGCATGAAAATTACTTCCAGCATGATAAAATTTCTTCCAATATGGTAAAATTATTCCAGCATGTTAAAATTATTTTTGGCATGTTAGAATTATTTTCAGTATATTAAAACTATTTTTCAGTATGCTAATTCTATTTTTCTATCAAATAATTAGTAAATAAATATAGAAAAATGATTTTCAGCATGATAAAATTTATGTGGTTATCAGAGATTTTCAGTAATCAGCATGGTAAACTTATCTTATCATCCTATCAATAAGTTAATTATTTTAGCATGTTAAGTATTAATTTTAGCATATTAATAATTAATTTTCAGCATGTAAAAATTAAATCCAGCATGAAAAATTTATTTTTATCATCTTACCAGTAAAGTAACACATGAAAATCATTCTCAGCATGTTAATATTATTTTCAGCAAGTTAGAATTATTTCCAACATAAAAACTTATTTTCATAATTAAATTCTGATTATTATAATAAATCACCGTTTTGGCTAACTAATGCATTTTTAATGAACAAAAACTTCCTGTAAACATGTCTAAACACATGTAAACCAAACACACACAAGATTAAACCATGGAATTAAATTAATTCTATTAAACTCTAATTACTTGATTTTTCTTCCTAGTTACCATTCTTTCTTTAATTCCACGACTTAATGTCGTTAAACATTATGCCTTAAAATTATTATTCACTTCTCTTGCTACTTCTAAAGTTTTTCATATATGTACTTTTTACAAATTAGCTTATCCTTAAAATTCTTTGGCCATAATTATATAAAGTGGATGTCTAAACGTACTTGGGATCTTATGATCCACTGACTCAATGCCTAGCATTAATGGGGCCCGGTCTGGTCCTGGGGGGAGCGCCCGAAAGTACTTGTGCCCATGGGAGTTGATTGACCAACGGTGTGACATTGCACCGAAGTGCATGATAGATTTACTTGATACGGCATTCCACTATTTGTACTTTGTTTACTTGTTACTTGTTTACTTGAAAATTACATGAATTACTTGACTTACGTGAAAATGGCCAATTATATGAAATTCTTTACTTGTTCAAAGTTATTACTTGAAAATTCATCTTTATATCATATCATCTCAATTACTTGGAAATTCCATTCATATTTATACACTTTCCGATACAAGTTAGAAAATTGTTTAAATTGTTAACACTTAAAGATTGCCTAGTTCATAGAGATATAAAATCCTACTGAGCTTTTAGCTCACCCTACGTTTTGGTTAATTGTTGCAGGAAATAAAAATGAACAAGGGAATGGACAAGAGTGAAAGATTGTTTTCCTTTTTACCTAGATTTATGTAGATCAACTAGTGATTTTACAAGAATGTTGTAATTTAGATTTGGAAGTTGTAATTTGCCTTTATGGCTTATGAATTAGTGTTGTAATACTTCATTTTGATGGAATAAAAGTATCATTTTTCCATTCATTTCTGACTTTAGAAATAAAATTGTACATGCTCTGATCGACACGATTGTTTACGACTCGTCGGGCCCTCGATATTCCGCGTCGGGGCGTGACATGGCGACCAGGTGTTCAGAGGCACGCGACAGCCGATATGAACCTCTAAACTCAAAACTCCATCTATTTAAATTAATGCTTCTATATGTACTGACATATGCTTTCTAAATGCAGCTAGACCCACAGGGAAGAATAGCCGAGCTCGAGGGACTCCTACATGCCACCATCCAGCAGCGGGATGAGTATCGGGTTGCCTTGGAGCTTTTGGTGAGTTTCTACACTTAAGACTTAAATGCTTATGATGCAAATGTCTAACTTTGACCTCTAAATGTAGCGGGCCGAGGGAGCCCAGAGGACCAGACCAGATGCACCGTCCTCCTCTTCACAACCTGCCGGGGGACGGGCTGAGCGAGATGCAGAGTTTACTCGAGCGGTAGCTCGGGCCGAGGAGGCGGAGGCCACCCTCGCGGAGCGGGTAAGAATCTAAACCCTTATGCTTCTTTTAGACTTAAATGACTAATGGACTAACCATGATAAAATGCAAAATGTAGGCGAGAGAGCTGACTGCAGCGGTAGCCGAGGCAGCCCATCTCCGGGCGGAGGTCGCCAGACTGAGCGTAGGAGAGACCCGCCGGCGTGTGGATAATGAGGAGGTGGAGCGACTCAGAGCTGACGTTGCACGCTTGAGGGGCGAGCAAGATCAGTTCCGAGTGCAGACCATTGAGATGAAGGGCGTGATTGCGGGTATGAAAGAGGCCCTTCGACTTTTAGGGAAGAAGTCGGGGACTAGCAGCAGGAGCCAGAGCGTTGCACCCAGCAGTGGATTCTGAGGCTACTTCACCAGCTCTTCCGGCCATCGGAGGAACGAGGAGGCAGACCGGAGATGACATCGGGGGGAGGAGAGCAGCGTCCAGGAGCCACCAGTAAAGCAGCGTGAGGGCACTGGCGATAGTGACGGCCCGGGAGATAGACCGGCCAAGTGACTATTTTGTTTCTTCTTTTGACACCCACACTTGTACATGACTTATGTGAACGAAATGGAATGAAATGAAAAAACTTTTTTGTGTTTCATTATTATTATTTTTTTATGAATGAATGGATGAATGTGAGTACGAATGTGTGAACGAATGGGTGAAAATAAATGCGTGGATAGGAATGTAAATGAATGAGGATAAAGTGTAAGACCGGCAGGTCAGACCAAAGGGAGAAGGGAAAGAGCAGAAACATGCAGTAGAATGTGTGACGGTTTAGTGTAGGAGCGTCAGACCCATGTAACGCACCAAGATCAGGCCGTCAGAGACGACAGAGGGTGGACTGAAAATTGTATAGCAGGAAATGTGACGGTCCACTAATGGAGCGTAAGAATCAGGTGACGGTCATAGACTAGACCGTCAGACATGACAGAACGATATTGGGCTAAAAATGTGTAGCAGGAAATGTGACGGTCCAAGCATGGAGCGTCAGGGATCTGTGGCGGTCCATTATTAGACTGTCAGGCATGACAGAACGAGGTTGAGCTAAAAATTCGTAGCAGGAAATGTGACGGTCCAGAGATGGAGCGTCAGAGCCATGTGACGGTCTTACGATAGACCGTCAGAGAACAAACTGTACTCCGAGACGGATTCTACCGTGAGAGCCCAAACTCGAGATAAGGATACCTTAATCCATACTAGAACCCTCCTAGGCTTAGGATAAGGCTTTCTAACCCCAATCTTATCGTTCTAGCACCAAAATCAAGCCTTTATAAACTAGGAACAAGCCCAAAAATCACAGCTTTCATTAATTATCTGCTACAAGGGTTGAAAACTCCATCAAAGGATAAGGAACATCATGAAGAGAAGCTTCAGAGCGATGGGCATGGAGGGGAGAGTCTACACCGGCCCTAAAGCAGCCAAGAAGGAGCATGGGGAGTTGCAAAGGTTGACATCTATCCCCAAGCATCTGAGTTCAAGTGCCCAAAGAGCGGTAAGTTCCAATTGACTTCAAGAGTTCATCAATTTCTGCACTTTTCTATACCACTAATGATTCTTCTTTCTTCTTCTTCTTCTTTCTTTAGCCTCTTCATGGTCCAAGGTGTTACTCCAACTTAAAGTGGGTGGCTCCCATGGTCAAAGAACTCCCTTTAGAAGTTTTATCCATCCTTAGGGCATGGCACCTCCAACCTTTATTGGTTTTGGCCAAGAACTTCCAGAAATTGTCTTTAGATTGGGCAAGTATTTCAGCCCTTATAGAGTTATGGCATCCACAAACACACACCTTCCTCTTCCCATCCTTTGAAGCTACAGTCCTATTGGAGGAGGTAGAGACATACCTAGGCCTTCCTAAGACAAAAGTAGGGGACGAAGATCTAGTGTGTCATACGGTCGAGCCTATTGACCCATCATTGATCTTAAGTGATTTCATACACAACCCGATGGATGTAAGGACCATGATCAGCCCAAACCATTTTCACTTGATACCCATGGCTCAATGGATAGTCTCTCATTGTAAGAACAAGTGGGAGAGATATGAAGCTATAGCCAAAGCCGTGTCAATTTGCTTGTGCGGAGTCTTCCTTTTTACTACCACTAACCACCTCCTAGATATCCAAAACCTTAGCATCATCAGCGGATTGTGGCGGGGTTTGTCTATTTCTCAAGCGGTCCTTTCATTCCTTTACGAAGGACTTAGTTCAGCTTGCTTAGGAGGACTTCTTTTCGGCTCTATGATACTCCTTGAGTGTTGGATGGGCGTGAGAATCAAATTCCAACCCAAGGAAGACATACCTTCAGCCAGTCGGATCTTGGGGAGCCACCCCTTGTTCTTTATTGGAGGGGCCTTCGGTTTCTCTTCATAGGTTGAGTGCAAGACGGCGGACAAGAAAATAGGAGATGAATGGCGCCTCTTCCTCAACACTTTGCCAATAGAGAAGTTCATGATGCGTCCAAGAGTTTTGCGGGACACCTTGATTAGAGTACCGCGCGTGACCAGGCCTTGATCTACAGTTAGTGGGGAACACTACCTTGGCGATCTACAACCCGCACCGATGCTATCTTCAAATTGGGTTACCCTGAACCGAAGTCCCTGTATTATCACACTACCCTCCCCTTCTTGCTAGGAAGATGGGGACCGAGGAAGATGAGAGAGCGATCCGGAGCGCACTGACCATATGGGAAGTCAGCAAAGTGCGCCCGTGGCAAGAAGAAGTGGAAGAAGACGACGAGGGACGCCGTAGCTACGTGAAAGAATTGCGCAAGATCCACCCTCTTGCGGATAGGAAATAGAATGTAGCTTGAGATTTCTTATGATGTTTCTGAACTTGAAGTTTTATCAATCAATTTTATGTATTATTGAACTTAATGAATGATATAGAAGTGCCTTATTTGATGGAATCATGAGTTTGTTGCTTGACTTGGGCTGAAAGTAGAGTTTCTGGAGTCTGTAACGGTCCTACATAGGGCTGTCACAATAATCTGACGGTCTTACGATGAGCCGTCAGAGGGAGTGAACTCAAAAAACTGAGTTTCTGATCTCTGTGGAATGTAACGGTCACAGGTAGACTGTTAGAGGGAAGTGACGGTCGATCGCGGACGTGTCAGAGGGGGTTTTACTGAGAGCCAATGGTTTTCAAAGTTCAGAAGTCTGTGACGGTCAAAGGGTGACCGTTACAAGGCAGTGACGGTCTGACGCAGGTGCGTTACAGACCTGAACTTGGGATTTTCGCAATCTTGGACTTGAACCTACGTTCTGCACACACTTAGACAAGAAACAAGTTAGATATGTTCTTAGACTCAACCCCTTGCCTAAAGCAAGTTTGAATTTGACCATTTCTTGATATTTGGTCAAGGGGTGGAGCCTTATTAAATAGGCGAAGAATATAAGAAACAAATGCAATGCATGCAATGCATATGATGGTATTTTTTTAGGAATTTTTGCAATCATTTTGGATTTTTGTGAGTTTTTGAAAATATCTGATGTTTTTGGATTTCAAAATATATGATTTTTTTGGATTTCGAAATATATGATTTTTGTTTAAATTTTGAAATATATGATTTTTGTTTGATTTTGAAATATATGATTTTTGTTTGGATTTTTGAAATATATGATAATTTTTTTAGATTTTGAGATATATGAATTTTTTTTGGATTTTGAAATATATAATAATTTTTTTTTGGATTTTTGAAAAACTAGTGCCTCCCTAAGAAAGAGGGCCCTCCCAATGCCGTTCAGAGTTTCCGAGGTTGGCGTGTAATGGGGGTGACAATCCCTGGCTAGGGCCTAACTCGCGTGACGGTATCTCTGCCAAGGCCATACCCAGGGTACTTGTCTTAGTCTTGAAAAGGAAAAATAGAATACGGGGATAAGCTTAGGCCAGATATAGAAGTTTTTAGGACTTGAGTTCCTCTCCAGTCAACCCATTCAGAGACTTGGTCTGTTGTGCCGGGGCTTTTGCGTCCGTCATCAAACCTCTGTCCACTCTAGGCACGCATACGACTGGGCTCATAACGTCCCGCGGGGAAACTGTACTGTCACACTTACCATGCCTAGCTTTCATTATTTTTTTCTTTTGGAGCTTTGGAATTGATAATCGATGGACTTTTGAGATAGACTTTTGCTTTTGTCAAGAAGATTGCTCCTTTTCTTTACTTTTTTCCTTTTCCTTGTGGCGTTAGGTCATAACGGACTACCCCTATTTGAAACCTCCTCTCGTCAAGGTGCCTGGATTGGGTGTCGCCTCCTTATTCACCTCTTGCCCCTGGATTCAACCGAAGAAAGAGACGGACATGGACTTTTGAATCCCCCCCCCAAAGCATGGCCAAGGAGAAACGTTGTCTACAAAGTGGGAAACCCGACCAGGGACGTCGTGTAGTGTGATTGCCGTGCTCGGGGTCCTCTTTCTCACAAGGAAGGGAACTGACACCTCGCTACCGAGGTGGCACTGGTTTAGACTCTAAGGAAATAAATGCTTAAGGTACAATCCATTCCAAGCGTGAGAGAGCTCCTCACCTTCTACGTTCACTAAGCGGTAAGCATTCCCTGGATAAGCATCTTTCACAATAAACGTCCCTTCCCAGTTAGGTTGCAATTTAGACCTAGGACCTGCAGACCGAATGAATTTGCGTTTCAAAATCATATCACCTTTTTAAAATTTGGGCTCAATTACCTTCTTTTGAAAATAACGTGAAACTCTCTTTTGATAAACAGATACGTGATCGGCCGCATTCATCCTCTTCTCGTCTAAGAGTTCCAGCTGGACGAGTAACACCTCTCGACGTTCATCGAGATTAAGTTCCTTATCGAGCTGTACCCTTAGGGAAGGGATCAAAATCTCATGTGGGAGTATCGCCTCCATCCCGTAAGTGAGAGCATAGGGAGTTTGCCCTGTAGGAGTATGAACGGAGGTGCGGTAAGTCCATAGAGCTTCCACTAATCTTTCTGTCCAATCAGAAAACTTATGAGATTCACATGTTTTCTTTATGATTCTGAGAAGGGTTTTGTTAGTGGCTTCGGCCTGACCATTGCCTTGTGGGTAATATGGAGATGAGTGATGTAATGTGATATTAAACTTCTTACATAGGTCCTTGAGCTCTTGAGATACGAACTGGGGTCTGTTGTCGGTGACGATGTTGTTTGGCACTCCGAACCGCGAGATAATGTTCTTCATGATGAAGCGGAACGCCGTGGTTGCTTTAATCTCTGCGTACGCTTCAGCTTCAGCCCACTTGGTGAAGTACTCAGTGGCGGTAAGGATTAAGGATTTTTGCTTGATCTGAGAATTGGGATCATCGAGCGGGCCGACAATGTCGAAAGCCCACATAGAGAACAGCCAAGGAGTAGATAGAGGATGAAGAGATGAAGCTAGAGCATGAATTTTATCGGCATGGATTTGGCATTTAAGACACCTCCGGACATAGAGGGAGCAATCTTCCTCTAGAGTGGGCCAATAATAGCCCTGCCTAAGGATCTTCTTCGCTAGAGCCTGGCCATTAACATGACCTCCACACTCACTAGAATGGGCTGCTTCAGCCACTTTCCAAGCTTCATTATCGTCCAAACATCTCATGAGCATTCCGTTAGTAGCGCGCATGTATAGTTCTCCAGCAATGATAGTATACCTTGAGGCGGTTCTTCTTATTGACTTGCGCTGCTCGACATTTGCCTCTTCCGGGAACAATCCATCTTTGCAAAACAACTTAATTTCATGATACCAGGGCAACTCTTCCTCCTCCAGTATCTCCTCTAATTCTGTCAAAGATACTTCCTTCAACTCTTCCTTCTCAGCCCTCACCTCTACAGTCTTCCTAAGGTTGACATACCAAGGATCCTGAAGAGAGGGTGCGTCCAATCTCTGAACGACGATAGTCTCAGTACTCCGACTGAGAGGGAAAGATAGAGAGGAAGCAAGGGATGCTAAAGCATCGGCTAGAATGTTCTGAGACCGGGGAGTATGGATGTAGATCAACTTGCGAAATTGCCTAGCAAGGAGCGTGACCAAATCTTGATATGGTTTGAGCTTAGGGTCACGGGTGCGGTAAGTGGACAGAACTTACCGCAGGACGAGTTGAGAATCCCCTATGATATTCAAGTAACGCACCCCTAGAAGGTAGGCGTGCTTCAATCCAACTAGGAGAGCCTCATACTCGACGATATTATTGGTAGCATGAAATTGAAGTTGATAAGCGAAAGGAATCGTCACTCCTTCCGGAGTGAGCAGAACAGCGCCTATCCCTCGGCCCTGAGAATTGAGTGCACCGTCAAAGTGCAGCGACCAGAAGGGATGATGAGTCAAGACAGAAAGATGCTCATCAGGGAAGTCATCCTGAATAGAATACGTGTAGGGAATCGGGAGATGGGCAAGATGCTCAGCGATGGTGTATCCTTTGACCGCCTTCTGAACGACGAACGTGATATCAAACTGAGATAGGAAGCTCTGCCAGCGAGCTAACCTACTAGAGAGGATATGCTTTTCTAAGAGATAGTGGATCGGGTCCATTCTAGAGATCAGCCTAACTAGGTGGGCAAAGAAATGGTGTTTGAGTTTCTGAGCTACCCACACTAAGGCGGCACAAGTCTTCTCCATAGCGGTGTATTTAGCCTCGGTCAGGTTGAACAACCTGGAGAGGTAATAAGCTGCCCGCTCTTTTCCTTCATCGTCTACTTGTGCTAAGACCGCCCCTAATGAGTCCTCAATAACCGAGATGTATAGGATTAGGGGTTTCCCAGGGACAGGAGGTTGCAAGACCGGGGGATTGGATAGATATGCCTTTAGGTCCTCAAAGGCCTTTTGACAATCTTGATTCCATTCAAATTTGACTCCCGCTTTTAGAAATTCATAAAACGGGTGGCACCTCTGAGAATGTTGGGATATGAATCTTCTGATGAATTACAATCTACCAATCAGTCCTCGAAGTTCCGTAATATTCTTTGGCGGAGGCATGTCCATGACGGCCTTTACTTTATCAGGATCAATATGGATCCCCCGTTTGCTAACTATAAAGCCTAGCAACTTCCCTGAAGAGACTGCAAAAACACACTTCTTCGGATTCATTTTCAACTTGTACTCCCTAGCTCTCTGCAGCACTTTAGCCATAATAGAGGGGTGTTCTTCTTTGGTTCTTGACTTCACCAAGATGTCATCCACGTACGCTTCCACGTAAATGTACATCATGTCGTGGAAAATGGCCATCATCACCCTCTGATAGGTGGCACCTACGTTCTTCAGACCGAACGGCATAACCACGTAGTAGTACGTGCCCCAGGGCGTGGTGAAGGAAGTTTTCTCTTGATCCTCTGGAGCGAGACGAATCTGATTATAACCTGAGTAACCGTCCATGAATGACAAAGCTTCGTACCCGGCGGTGTTATCGACTAGGACATCTATGTGAGGCAGCGGGAAATCATCTTTGGGACATACTTTATTAAGATCCCTGAAATCGATGCAAATACGCACCTTTCCATCCTTCTTGATAACAGGGACTATGTTCACCACCCACTAGGGATATAGAACAACTCTAATGAACCTGGCCTTGTATAATTTGTCAACTTCTTCTTTGATCCTTAAGGCCATGTGGGGGTGAAATCTTCTCGACCTCTGTTTTACAGGTGTTGCCCCTGGTTTAAGTACGAGTTGGTGTTCCACTAAAGAGGGGTCAAGACCCGGCATGTCCTCATAAGACCAGACGAAAGAATCACTATACTACCTTAGAACCTGTGGACACCGAAAATTGCACATCCAAAATGTCATGCTCAGCCCAGCATCAACAACGGCGCCGAGTGAAGAAACCCCCGGGGAAATCAAGCACAAAAGGCCCCACAGCCCGTGGGCCTCGAAGAAAATCAAATGGGCCACAACTTATGCTCACAATGGGCTCAAAATCGCCCATTTAGCCCTTCAGCGGCACGCCCAGTTGAGGCCTCAGCGGCACGCCCTGGCAGAACCCTCCAACGGTCGCTCCCTTCAGCGGCACACCCTGCCGCGGCCCTCGCCGGCACACCCCTATGGGGGTTCACCGGCACACCCCCAAGGGGGTTCACCGGCACACCCCCATGGGGGGTCTTCACCGGCACACCCCCATGGGGGGTCTTCACCGGCACACCCCCATAGGGGGGGTCTTCACCGGCACACCCCCATGGGGGGTCTTCAGCGGCACACCCCCTTTGGGGTTCAACGGCACGCCCCCTGGGGGGTCTTCAGCGACACCCTGTAGGGTCCCCAGCGGCACGCCCTTCAGGCCGTTCAACGGCACGCCCATCCGGGGCTCCAGCGGTACGCCCTTTTGGCACTACAGCGGCACGCTTGTTCATCCCTTCAACGGCACAGCGGTGAAGCTCTTTCAACGGGCGACGTGAGGCCCATGCCCTACACATCCTTGGCGCGCAGTGGAGCCGTCTGAGGTGGCAGCTGGTCGTTGGGCCACGTAGCCTACCCCACTGACAGTCTGTACAGGGGCAGGTCAAACCCATCATCACAGCCGGCTTCCCGCCTTCGACGGTCGTGCTCGAAGTCGTCGGTGGCTGGGAGTATAAAAGCCTCCTGTTAAAACAGAAAAAGGAGAGGAGAACGGGAGAGACGAACAGAGAGAGGAGAAGAGGTTCCAACAGTAGAGGGCACACACAGGAGAAAGAGGAGAAGAAAGAAGAGAAGAAGAGGCCCTCCCGGCCTGTGCTCCGTCCGACGGCCACCGGGAAGAAACAAGAGTAAGAGAGAGAGAGCTTGTTGTATTGGGGGAAAGGGTTGGGGATAGTGGCCAATGTCTTAGGCCCGGATGTTTTCGTCTCTCTTGTATCCCATTCCTCCTGGGGGTTCTTTGTCCTTCTCCCTTTTGTCCATGGCCCCATCTGGGGGTTTGCTTTTGTAATATATATGTAGGGCCACGCCCTCTTGATTCTCATGAATGAAAACCACCTTCCCCGGGTTCCTCTTCGATCTTCGATGTTTTATGCTAGGCTTTGCGGGCTTTTCGACGGACGATCCGTTACTCCCTCTGTCTCTTCATTCCTCCGGCGTCTTTAGGGTCCTCCACGTCGATGTAGGTTTCCCCCTTCTGTTAGCCTTGGCTCCGTGAGCTCCTCACTCCCTTCCATGGCCATCTACCGTGTTCCCGGGCTTGAGGAGAAGGGGAGCTACCCTTCTTTCTTCCCAACCGCTCAGTTACTAATAGGCCACCCCCGGCCTTGAAATCCCCTGTCTTTCTTCCTCTTTCCCTGAACAGCCACCAAATCCCCCCCAGTTGCTTGCACCCCTTTTAAGCCTCCCAGTGGTGCACCTTTCCGGCCCTTGGCCGGCACACCCAGATCAGCCTTCAGCGGCAGACACCCAGATATGCCTTCAGCGACACACCCAGATCAGCCTTCAGCGGCACACACTCAATAGCCCTCAGCGGTACACCCCTATTTGCCCCCAGCGGCACACTCCTTTCTGCCCTCAGCGGCACACCCACACTCTGTTATCCCTTTGGCCGGCACACTCCAATTGGCCCTTGGCCGTTACACTCACCTTGTGGCCTTTAGCGGCACACCCTCCAGCCTCTCAGTAGCCCACTCCTTGGCCTCGCCTCCGAGCCCCTTCCTTCACGTTTTCCGAGGTTCTATAAAGGTGTTGCTCCCCCGGGGGCCCACCTCCAGTTGTCGGGTTCCGCCACTCCATGTGGGCGCGCTCCCTTTATCTCCCTTACGCCCCGGGTTAAGGGGAGATGCTGCCGAATTTTTTGTGAGATATTAATAAACAATTAAAAGAGGCAAAAGGAGGCAACAAACGAGCAGAATAACTAATGAAACCTTCCAACTCATCAAATTACTGCCGGCACCCCAACGAGAATTGAACTAAGCTAATTAACCACCTGGCCGCCCGAAAACCCGACCCGCAAGAAAAGAGACCGAACCGAACCAAGAGAACAAACACGGGAGGAATTTTATATGAAACTACACAAGGGTTAAGACAAGAAGAAAAGAAAAGCCTTAAAGCAGGTAATCAAAACTGAGTTAACCTCCATCACTCCCTGCCCAACTCCCAGCGGCACACACACACCCAGCCTTCAGCGGTACGCCCCTACAGCCCCCAGCGGTACGCCCCTGCAGCCCTCAGCGGTACGCCCTTTGCAGCCTTCAGCGGTACACTCTCTACAGCCCTCAGCGGTACGCCCCCTGTAGCCCTCAGCGGTACGCCCCAGCCCTCAGCGGTACACTCCCGTTTTCCCCTTCGCCGGCACACTATACACATACACATATACAACTTGACAAGGGCATTAATAATAGCAAATAAATTAATAAAAAAATTACGCTAATTAAAGGACTCCGAATGCGTAATATTAATCACAATAAAAGAGGTGGGAGGGGTAATAAAAAAATAATAAATAACAAACAAATGATAATGATAAGAATAATCATGAACGAAAAGAAAAAAATCATCCCGGACAAAGGCACGAATAAACAGTAAATATTAAATCAGAAATGAGAATGTACATAGCTAGGAAAACCCCAGATAAAAGACATCAATGCCCACGCCGCAGCCCGCTCTCTCCCCGGGACCCGGGGCAAAAGGAACAACAACGCTGCCCCTTTAGGTCGAGCCCGAGTCTCGGGAATTCCCCCGATATGGTCGGGCTTTGATCTAACCTCGGGCCGACATCCTAATCGGACCGGATTTGTTTTCTCATTCCGGATACCTTCCGAACCTTCATTTAAAATTGCCGCATGCTCGGCAGACATTTGAAGGGATCTACCTCGATTTTCTCATTGTGGCGCTGTCACGGACTTGTGTCCGAATACGAAAGGTCTACGAGTGGCCGACACGGCCGACAGTTTATGGCCTTAATACAACTTTCAGTGTGACCCATCCCTATCTCTTTCGTATAATTAGTGTTACTCCTTTTGGCCGCGGGGCCTCTAATTTCGGCAATTAATCAAGGGTATTCCCTCGTATGAGGGATGTAAATGACGTCGTGACCTTCATGGCGCGACGGGATTCGGTCCCGACACGAACCACACAATCGTCTGACGAAGTCAGATCGAGCGCACCATGGGCTCTCCGGAGCCCGAATAAATTGTCACTCCGGTGACTGGCACGCCCACGCACTTACTAAAACCAACAGACGAACGGGAACCACAGTTTAACGGAAAGTGCGTCCACAACTCTGGCACGCCCGGTGGGACTCATCCACCCTTCATCTCTTTGCCGAAATTAGGGGCCCCACAGCCCCCTTCTTGTAATACTAACTGCGTTATCTTTTTAAATGCAGAAAAAGTGAAGAGAGAGGCATCATGGAGCCGACAATGGGTGTCATCTGCAGCCCCGAGGTTGTGGAGAATCACGTGCGAGGTGGCTACCTGGTGGTACCCCTCACTTTCGGGAGCTTCCCTCCCGCAGTGGGTTTCCCCAACTTCCTGGGGGTAGCCTTCGTCCAGATCCTCGACGTGGAAACGCCCGAGGAGCCTCAAACCAACGCTCCCGCTCCGGGAGCCGTCGAAGCTGCCGCCGGCCGAGCTGTGGCCGAAGACAACAATAGCGTCCACACAACGACGCTCAGCTGCAACGTGCACCACGTGCACCAAACTACCGGCCCGTTCCACCAAGGGTCGACATCCCACCGGAGAAGGCTCCGGAGAAGCAACATCAGCGCCGGATCAGGGCGTCGCGCCTCCAACTCCGGGAAGTCCATGACGGTTGGGGCCCTCCGAGTCCGCCTGGACGGGCAGAGGTCCCAGGCGACACCGGACCGCATCATCCCAACCGTTCTAGTCCGCAACTCCTTTGAAGGACTGGCTAAGCTGAAGGAGAAGACGAGGCCCATAGCCCCGGTCGTAGCACCAAAGAGGACGCCGGGTCACAGGCCGGCTAAACTGAAGCAAGTCTGGGTGCCTAAGGAGACCCAGCCCAACGCACCCGCCCAGGCAGGGCCCAGCATCTTCCGCCCCAGGAAGGCCCGACGCCATCACTACAAGAAAAAGTGGCTATAGCGACCGAATTAGCGACCGATTTAATCGGTCGCTAGTCGGTCCCAAATAGAGACCAATACGGAGACCGAAATAATCGGTCGCATAACCGAGACCGTTTCAGCGACCGCATGTATATCGGTCGCTAATCGGTCGCTATTATTGCGACCGAATTAACTTCGGTCTCCAGTCGGTCGCTGATGCCGTTATACTTCCTACTACGACCCCCGCCCGCCCGAGCCCTCCCGCCCGAGCCCCCCCCCTCCCGCCCGAGCCCCCCCTCCCGAGCCCCCTTCCCCTGCGGCCCCCTCTCCGCCCTAGCCCCCCTCCCCGCTCCCGCCCGAGCCCCCTCCGCCGGAGCCCCCCCTCCGCCCGAGCCCTCCCGCCCGAGCCCCCCTCCTCCGCCGGAGCCCCCCTCCCCGTGCTGCCTCCCGCCCGAGCCCCCCTCCGCCGGAGCCCGTCGCCGCGCCGCTCGCGTCGAGTCGCCGTCGCCGCTCGCCCTGCCGTCGTCGCCCTCCGCAGGTACCTCTCTCTCTCTCTCTCTCTCTCTCTCTCTCTCTCTCTCTCTCCCTTCCCCCTCCGTCACCGGCCTGCTCCCCTCCCCCGCCGGCCTACTCCCCTCCCCCCTGCGGCCCCGTCGCCGGCTTGCTCCCCTCCCCTCCCCCCTGCGGCCTGCGCCCCCGTCCCCCTCAGATCTCCTTCCCATCCCCATGCCCCTCCCCCTCCGGCCTGACCCCTCTGATCCCCCTCCCCTTCCCGTCCCACTCCGCCTCCCCCTCTGCCTCCGACGGTCTCCTCCCTTCCTCCCCTTCCCGTGTCCCCCTCTGCCTCCCCCTCCCCTTCCCGTCCCCCTCCACCTCTGGAAACCCCCCACCAACTCCCCTTTGTGCTGCACCACCGGAATCGTCTCACCCTCCCAATGCCATCGGAAGCCCCCTCCCCATCCCCCCAGTACTGCGGGCCAATGCAACCCCCCATCTCCTTGTCGAGTGAAAACCCCCCTCCCAATCCCCATGTGCTGCTGGGTGTTAGACCCCCCTCCCCCTTGTAGGTTGCAGGAATCCCCTCCCCCTCCCTCTGCAGTGCTGGAACCCCTCCCCCTGCAGACCATCGCAGCTCCTCCTCCAGTTACTATCGGTCGTCTGAGCCGAGGGAGAGTGCAATAATTTTGTCTAACATGATTATTTAAATTGATATGTTTTTAAGAATTCTAACTCCTGCAAGTTTATGCCTCTATTTAGTGACTTTGTATTTGCAAAACAGTCCAGTTTGTGAAGCAATGGCAATCAAGAGGCAAACACTTGCATATTTCTAATATTATAAAAGAGATTATTGTACTACCATTCTTCTAAAAAACACTTATTTATGTACTTTGATCACACGAGAATAACTACGGATTTACCTGTTAATTAAGTTAGACCAGTTCTAAGGCAGTCCTTAACCTAGAAACGACATTAAGGAGACAAAAAATAACGAGGAACCCAAATTTTCATTTAGAATAATAATTAAAATTAAGTTACTGGTGATTAAAAATTAGCAAGATGTTGCATTTATGATAAAGTCGGATTTAAAACTAGCGAGATTGGACATATACTGTCGGGTCACTCCACGAGCTCACCGTCCATCTCGTAGAGGATTGATTTGAGGGGGATCGTGCGGTCGAATTTACGTCGGAGCTCCTCTACCGGTCTCCACCCTCACCGCCGCGGCCTCCCACTCAGCCAACGTCCCCCCTCTATCGCCACCTCTGTCACAATCAGTCTCATATCGGAGGCCTGTTGACCCGAGTTTGTTGTTCTAGGTACGGTATATGATTCGCACCGGAACACTGTGAGTCGAAAGATCCCAGACTTCTAGGTTAAGGAGACATGCAAATTTGACAGAACTACAAAGAGTGGCTCGTCTTTCGGAGTGACGTGGGTTAAGAGATATGAAACATATCACGGCATCGAGTGACATTGGCATGTGATAACGACGCTTTGGCTTCTCATAACTTAATGGTTTGGTCTGAATTTGGCGGAATGGAGGTCATGTGGTTGACATCAGTGCAACATCCATATCCCCATGCGCTTCGAACCATAGGCATTGATATGCAAGGCGGTGGCGGAGATTCTCGAGGGATAAGTGAATGACAGGACTTCTGCTTTCAATGTGATAACTCATAACCTTCCAAAGGAGATTTGACTGTGCAGACTAGATTCCCCCATCTTGTGGCCTTCACCGTAACTGCCTTGCTAGTTCTGCATCATCTGGTATGGCGCCTGAGCTAATACCTCCATGTTGGGGTTGTGGCAGCCCGAGTTTGGAAACCATCTCTTAGACTATGCCAAGCTATGAGACCGGTGATCGAGCTAGGACTCTTCGATTACTTGCCGCGACCCTTTATATTTACCTGCTTAGAGTTTTTATTTTTACCTCATTTTCCTTGGAAAACACCATTTTTTGTTCATTTCCAATTATATTTCATCTCTTACTCTCTGCTAACTCATGTTATTAGTTTCCAGAATTCATTTTTTTTTTATTTCCATTGTCCTCCATTTAAAGCCCTACCCAATTTCTAGTTTTTCTTGATCGTCTACCCAATTTCTATTAATTCTGTTTCTATTATAATGAATCAGAAACCCTATTCCATCCCTTTACATTCCCTTAGCAACCGAAGATTTCTATTCTTTTATGTGACTGAAGTCTGATAACCTCTCTCCCATTTACCATATGTCACGATCTTTGTTAACCAGCTCACATCAGACATAGTTGCTAGAGGTCAGGTATCTCGAAGTAATGAAGAGGAGTGCTGCTGTGTTGAAAGTGGACTGTGAAAGACAGGGCAGCTGGGATTATTGTTGGTGCATGATGCTTCTTGGTCTAGGTGCATAAAGTCAAGAAAACTGAGGGAGGCTGAGGTAAAAGTGTTGACGAGAAGTGATAGAAAAGATAAACAATTTTTTATCTTTACCTCAATAATTAAATTTAATTCATTTATACCTCTTAAAGTAACAATGACATCAACAGCAGCATTAACAGCAGCAACTGCAATAGTAGCTACAACAACAACAACAAGAATAATGTTATAAGAATCAGCAATATGATTTAGCCTTGCATGAACTCTGTTATGGGACTTCTTAACTGGTCCAATGATGCAACTCTTTTAAAAGATGTGCAACTGGGGTTCAAAGTGCATGTGCCATGCACCTCCTCACGTGTATATGTAGTCATGATATATTGGCATAAAAGGAAAAACAAGGTAGTTGGGAGTTTGAGCAAAACGTTGTTGTATCCCTATGTTATCAGAAATGCTTCTTTCATTTGATATACAGTTCTTAGTTTTGCTTTTGCTCCAGATCTCTTTCAAGATATCAATGCATTGAAGTTTTTTTCCCATAAAATATAAAGATTTATTAAAGAATGAAAAGGATTCAACACAGAGGGGGACATGCCACCTTACCTCCAGAGAGGACAAAGAAAATAAATAGACTGCCCACCCTAGAGAGTGTCCAAAGAGAAACCTAGATAAATATCATTACCGATATTGTTGCGGCTTCCCAACCCTGAAACCTCGAGTCTAATTCCTGTACATTTGAGGTAAGCATATTTTTCTTCTGATTTCATCCTTTTCCTACCAGTGTCAACACTGACAAGTTGATGAATAGATACCATTGAGACATCCTCCGACCAGTCGTCTTCAATTTCGGAGTTAAGATGTTGATCGAGTGACCCACGCCGTAGGTTTGTGTGGTACAGCTCCTCTTCCTCTTCTTCAGTTTGGGTTTGATCCATAGAACCCAATGACGTAGAACACGTCAAGATGCCTCGTTTGGGAATATGACTACCTCCATGGGCCCGTGGAGCTATGCCAACAAGGGCCTGATGACGAAGTAAGTCTTCAGCAATTAAATCTTCGAGCTCATCACAATTGACCTGACCATGGCCCACAAACTAACTTGAATAGTTGAATCTGCACCTTATCATATTGACCTAAATCAGCAGCCCATATGCACATTCATTTATTCTCCCTGGAACTCTCCATCAACACTCATAGTATGTGCATAGCTTCTATCTTTGATCTCCATGGCATAATGCCCAATTTATTTCTTTTGCTGCTGTGTGATCACTTATCCTTCTGTCAAATAATCTTTTCCACAACTGTATACGAAGTGTATTTATGCTTGTTAGCATGATGGAAAGCATATTCATGTTTTAGGTCAGGATAAGCTGAATACCAAGCATAATTTTCAAGCGGTTACAGGGACAGAAACCTAAAAGAAATTATAACCATTTGATAACTTGGCCCTATGCTCTAGTATCAGAGATTCAGGTATAGGATTATTGGTATATTACTTTAGTAGATTAAGGAAGAGAGTAGATCTGCTATATCTGATAGGTAACATCTAACATCCATATCCATGTGTGCGCTCAGCATAACATACTCTTTGCCTTACAATTGACCCATCCTCTCTCTCAAGTAAAGCCCCTTATTTGCATCTCTTTTCTCAATTCATTCTCATAAATCTTCTATGACTATAAGTTGTCAAATATTATTACAATTCCAGTCACCTTGACATCAAGAAGTTTCTAGCTGGCCACAGGCTGTCAGGTACCTATGAGGATTAGTTACAATGTTTTTCTAAAAGTTTTTCTTCCTCCATCTGTTTGTTTAAAGACCTATCATACTATCTTATCCATCCTCAGTAATAAAATGGGGTTTAAGATTGCACCATATTTACTAATGTTCAAAAAGTAACATTGTATGTTTTGATGAGTGAAAAAGTGTCATTTAATGGTTATAAATGTTTCTGTCCTGCATCAGATTTGGTATCAGAGCATAAGGGAATCAACTTATTTTTATAAGTTGAGGTCCTACATTTTGTAATCAGTATGCTTCCTCTTCCGATTATTTTTACTGCATATTTACCTAATGGACAACGAGCAGAAATTGATGTACATGAGTCGGAAGATAAGAATTGGATTTCACCTGACATTGTTAAGTCACTTGCTAAGACCGGAGAAATTGTTATTGAGGGTGACCGTGTATTTGTGGAGTTCTCTAAGAAGTTCAAAACAGTCACGTATGATGATGGAGCTTGGTGTGACATTGGGTCAATGGCTGCCCCATTCATTATTTTAGGAAGAAAGTGGTTAGAAGAAAGAAGTGCGGTTATTGATTCAGAAAGAAAAACATGCACTTTGAGTTTAGTGTTATTTTCTTGTATTTTCGTAATTAAATTAAGGTTTATTTTTAGTTTAGTATTATTTAGTCGGTTATGTGTTTTGTTAATTTTAATAGTTAGGGTATTGTTGGATGAAAAGTAAAGTGTGTTTTATTATTGTCTTATTCAGTAATGATACCATCAATTTCTTTACTTGATTTCTGCATAGCTAGTGACAGTGTTGTCTTTAAGCTAAAAAGTATCATGCTATATTTTATTTCTGCTAAATAGCTAGTGAAAGTGTTGTCTTTATGTTGGATGTTAAAATAAAATTCCTGTTTTCATTGTGTACATGTATTGCCAATTTCACATGTTACTGCTATGTTTTTAGATTGTGTTATTATCTTGTCAATATTTAATTAGTTGGGTGTTGTATGTGAGCTGAGATGCGTGGGTGCAACCTAACATTGCACGCATCTTAGGAGAGCGTGTTAAGCCCGTGCCAATCAACCTACCCGTTCAAGACTTTGGGATTGATATGCACGTTCTCATTTTGAATGATGAGAATGTGTATATCTAACTCAAAGTCTTGAATTGTCCCGTTTGGACAGTCTGTGAATGTTTGATCGCACTTAGGTGGTTAATTACTATATGTGTTTGTGTTGTTTGTTAAAAATTTTGGCTGCGTCTTCTCACTCCTCTCTGATATACCTTTATTGATTTTGATTATTTTCTTAACCACTTATTAGTAAGTGTTTAAGAAAATTTCTTAATCAATAAATATTTTGTGGTATATCGGAGAGGTGTGGGGAGATGCTGCCGAAATTTTTAGCAAACAACACAACACATATAGTAATTAATCGTGCGATCAAACCTTCACAGATGGGTTAAAAAGTGAAGATCTAAATGATATTTCCGTCCTATTTAAAATGGCAGACATGGACGATGTGAGGTAAGGGTTGTACTTTTTATTTTGTTAAACATGTTAAAGTTTTGTGTGTTTACATTTCATTCCCATAGGGAAAATGTCTGAAGATCGTTCATGGATGTACCGTAGAGTAGTTGATCAGGTGGTGTCTATAGAATTTAAAAATGGAGTTGAGAGATTCATTCAGTTTGCTTTGAGAAATTCTATTGAAGCTGTAGATTGTGAGGGTCGTATCCGATGTCCTTGTGTAGTCTGTAAGAATTTGAAGTGGCTGACAACATGGGATGTACAACGTCATTTATACAGAAAGGGGTTTGTTAAAGATTATACAAACTGGATATGTCATGGTGAAACATTGTGGTCGACCTAGGGCCCAGGTCAAAGGATGTTTACTACAGACTCTCTCTTCACCGGTGATTGATGCAAGATCTACTGCATCTCAAGTTGTTGCAAAGATTGCTGGTATTGAGTTGCCTCAAAATCAATGGCCTGAACTTATCAGTTCTCTCTTGTCAAATATTCACCAACTTCAGCCAGATGTTAAGCAAGCAACTTTGGACACCCTAGGTTACATGTGTGAAGAAGTCTCCCCTGATGAAGTTGATCAAGAGCAAGTCAATAAGATATTGACAGCGGTTGTTCAAGGCATGAGTGCTTCTGAGGGAAACATTGATGTTAGGCTGGCTGCAACTCGAGCTCTGCATAATTCTTTGGGATTTGCTCAGGCAAACTTCGGGAATGATATGGAGAGGGATTATATCATGAGAGTCATTTGTGAAGCTACTCTGTCCCCTGAGGTGAAGATACGGCAGGCTGCATTCGAATGCTTGGTCTCCATATCCTCCATGTATTATGAGAAGCTTGCATCGTATATGCAGGACATATTTAACATCACTGCAAAAGCTGTGAGGGAAGATGAGGAACCTGTTGCTCTACAAGCTATTGAATTCTGGAGCTCAATATGCGATGAAGAGATTGACATCTTAGATGAATATGGAGGGGATTTTTCTGCTGATTCTGACACCCCTTGCTTTTATTTTATCAAGCAGGCACTACCTGCGCTTGTCCCTATGCTGTTGGAGACACTCCTTAAGCAAGAAGACGACCAAGATCAGGATGAAGGAGTTTGGAATCTTGCAATGGCTGGAGGAACATGCTTGGGTTTGGTTGCACGGACCGTGGGAGATGACATTGTGCCTCTTGTTATGCCATTCATAGAAGAAAACATTAACAAACCTGAATGGAGGCAGCGAGAAGCAGCAACTTATGCATTTGGTTCTAAAATCTGAAATACCGGTCGGATGGCCGTGCCGGTCATTCCAATACGACCGGGGAGATGAAAGTGACTTGTCAGAACTGACGGAATCCAAATCGGATGCCCGGTTTGAGCTCGGCGCTCAAACTTCATTTTTAAAATACACTTATTTCAAATGAACTGTTAGGACGGGTCCGGGGGTCTAAAATCTGAAATACCGATCGGATGGCCGTGCCGGTCATTCCAATACGACCGGGGAGATGAAAGTGACTTGTCAGAACTGACGGAATCCAAATCGGATGCCCGGTTTGAGCTCGGCGCTCAAACTTCATTTTTAAAATACACTTAGTTCAAATGAACTGTTAGGACGGGACATTTGGTTCTAAAATCTGAAATACCGGTCGGATGGCCGTGCCGATCATTCCAATACGACCGGGGAGATGAAAGTGACTTGTCAGAACTGACGGAATCCAAATCGGATGCCCGGTTTGAGCTCGGCGCTCAAACTTCATTTTTAAAATACACTTAGTTCAAATGAACTGTTAGGACGGGTCCGGGGGTCTAAAATTCGAAATACCGGTCGGATGGCCGTGCCGATCATTCCAATACGACCGGGGAGATGAAAGTGACTTGTCAGAACTGACGGAATCCAAATCGGATGCCCGGTTTGAGCTCGGCGCTCAAACTTCATTTTTAAAATACAAGATGAAATTTGAACTTATATTGTGTGTGTGTATTTATATATATGAAAATGAGCTGGCTTAAACTATTGGCATACTCTTGTTAATGCTTGATTTCTTTATTAAGTCTTGTTAATGCTTGATTTCTTTATTAAGGATTTGATTATAATTTTTTTAAATGATATACAGGATCATCCGTCGCGAGATGTTGGACGAGACGACGACCAGGATGATGTTGGACGAGACGACGACCAGGATGAGACATATGTGGAGGATTTGTGATTTTATTTTAGTTGTGTATGTTGTCATTTTATTATTATGGATGTATGATTAATTTGTGATTTTATTTTAATTGTGTGTAATTTGAGGTTCGTGGAGATTGTGATCCGTGTAGTTGATTTATTATTGTTTTATGAAATTGTTATTTATCAGGTGTTTGTATGTGATGAATTTGAGATTTGTCGATATTGTTGTCTGTGTAGTTGATTTTATATTTATGTTATGAATTTGTTATTTATCAGGTAATTTATTTATCAGTTTAAATAAATTTTTAAAAAAAAAATAATGCAAAATTAGCGACCGCATGGAGACTGAATTGCGACCGAATAGCGACTATACGTTATATTTCTTTTATTAAATAATTATACTTGGCGACCGACTGGCGACCGACTAGCCACCGAATCAATCCGATAGGTTAATTTTATTTTTAAAAATACAACAAATTTAGCGACCGACTGGCGACCGAATTGAGACCGAATAAATCCGATAGGTTAATTTTATTTTTAAAAATACAACATAATTCGAGACCGAATAGCGACCGAATTGAGACCGACTTAATCCGATAGGTTAATTTTATTTTTTAAAATACAACAAATGTAGCGACCGAATAGAGACTGAATGGCGACCGAATTATTAGCGACCGGTCAGGCGACCGATTATAATCGGTCTCTGGTAACGACTGATACTGCGACCGAATTATTTCGGTCGCTATATAGCGACTATTATATAGCGACCGACATATTCGGTCGCTAGATAGTATCTGTTCGGTCGCAATGCATATTTGCGACCGATCTACGACTGAATAGCGACCGCTAGGTCGGTCGCTATCCGCGATTTTTCTTGTAGTGCATGACAGGGCTGGGGTAGTGACCCCCACTCTCCGACCGGCACCTGTCATCCTGGTGCCGTCCGAGGATGCTCACCGCCGTCGCCGGGGGCGCCGACACAACGCCGCCCGCCCGGCACTCAGGGCCTACTCTCCTTCCGCTGCTGTCGTCGACTCGCAACCACAGGCCGCTCTCCCTGACCAGGAGTGGGAAGGGATCGAGCAGGCCATGAGAAGCTACCTCCGAGGCCCGGGTAGCACCCCCGCTGGCCGCCGGAGACTACTGGGGGCAATGACCTCCGCCTTCCAGGAAGAAAGGGGGGAACCTGCACCTAGTATGGAGTCGGGGACCCGCCCGGAAGAGCCGCGCCAGTCCCCTGTACGGGAGGAGGCGCCGTCCCGACGGTCGGTCTTCGACAGGCTAACATTCCCAGGAGGACCGTCCCGGAGGGCGTCAAGAAGAAACAAGAATAGGAAATGGCTGACATTCACCTGCAACATGGCAGGAGTCCATGGTCGGTATGGGGCCTTACCCGCCGACCCGGAAGAATTGGCCAGAATAGCTGCCAGGCCGGGACCCCTTACCAGAAGAAGGAGAGCGGCAGGCGGCGTGACACCTGGGGAGCCCCTCACGGCCCTCACGGCCAATGTAGTCACCACCGGCGACACGAGTGGCGGACCCTCGACATCATCCGAGGACGCCCCGGCCGAAGGGACGGGGGGCATACCCAGCCTCCCCACAGCTGACCCAGCAATGCTGCTCATGATGCAACGATTCCAGCAGGAAATCGAATCACTTAAAAAGCAATTGAATGAGCGAAACACACCACCCCCAATGTCCTGGCAGACCGAGGTCACACCCGAGGTACCCAGGGACAGGGGGCAGTCTCCCGAGGCAGCTCTCCCAGCAACCCTCAATCCTCTCGGGGGCGCGCCCCCGCAGCAAGCACATTGCGCAGCAGTCACCCCGCCACAGGCTCTGCTTTCACAAGGGTCCCCCATGGCCCCCCGAGCGACCGTGGTAGCCACCCCGAGCGCACAGCCCGCTCATTTTTACCCGAGCCCAGTCGACCCGGCGGCAGTCAGCCGGTTAATGCTCGAGCAGATGATAGATATGAAATTGGCTGAGAGGGGCGATGGGGGTCAGACGCCTTTTGACGTCTACCGGGTCCCTACCCGGTTCATTACGCTGCCAAGAAGCTGCCGGCTGGCGTCACCAAGCCGCCAAAATTTGAGAAGTTCAACGGGCAAGGATCTCCCAGAGAGCATATTGCCTATTATGTGAACGTCATGGGAGACTTGGCTGCTGATGAAGCCTACCTCCTGAAGTTCTTCGGCTCAACACTCACCGGGCTTGCCTTTGAATGGTACTCCGGCTTGCCGCCCGGGTCTGTGGCCGATTGGCCCGACATGCAGAAGAAGTTCAAAGAAAGATTCTACGTGGCCGAGAGAGAAGTTACCATGGCTGAACTCTACGCCACGAGGCAGAAGAATGATGAGTCGGCTCTCGACTACATTAAGAGGTGGAGGAACCTCAGCATGAGGTGCAAACGCCCCCCGCATCAGGAGGACGCAGTGCAGATCTGCAAGCAAAACTTAAAGAAAGAAATCCTAGAAAGAATGATCGGCACTGAGGTCAAGACATTTGACCGTCTGAATAATGTGGTAGCAGAGATCGAGGCATTCTTGGCCCGATACTCCTCCACCCCGGCTATGTCAAGTCAGAGGGCCAGACAGGCGGAGAAGAAGCCGGCTCCCCCGGAGGTGCATGCACTAGACTTCCAGGCTTTCGAAAAGCAGAAGGAGAAAGCCAAGGGAGCAGCTAACCCTCCGCCACCCAGAACCACAGAACGGCGAGAAGGCCCCTCACTAAGAGAGAAGATGAGAAACAAGTTGTATTCCTTCTCCCGGGACAAGTCCAAGCTCCTATTTGAGTGGGCAACCAGCTACAATAAGATCACATTGCCAGAGCCGAAAAGGCCTGGCGACTCAAAGAAGAAAGATGACCCGCGCTTCTGTCTGTACCACCGGGTGCTCGGGCATACTATTGAAGATTGCTACGTCTTCAAGGATGTTATTGAGTTCTTAATCAGAGACGGGGAGCTGGACATGGGGGAGCATAAAGTAGACCCCCCGCAGCCACACGAGCTGCCCAGTATAGCCTCCTCCGTCAGTATGATCTCGCTATATCAGGAGCTGCCAGAAGAATGGGCGAAGGCCTGTGCCCGTGCCACTTATGAAACCTTTATCATGGCCCTAGCTCAAGACCAAGAAGGGTGGCAGACTGCACCCGGAAAAACCAGAAAGGCGCGCGCCTCTCGACCCACCCCAGGAATTCACTCGAGGGTAGCAACGCCCCTGCCTGCACCGCCCCCGATAAACCCTGTTTGCCACGACACGGCCCCCCGGCTGGTCATGAGGCGGCCCACTCACAACAAGAAGAGCTCTGCCCCGCTGCGGATGCACACGAAGACTAGCCCGGCGGTTGAAAGACTCCAGGCTATTATTGATGGGCTCGAAGATTATGAACAGCCCGAAATCCAGCCTGTGGAGCTGAAGGAGTATGTCCCCTGGACGGAGTTCGAATCACTCGAGCTGGCTCCGGGAACAGAAGCTGATGCAGACAAAGAGCCTCCCCTGTGGGGTGAACCTCCTCAAGAGCAGCCACCCGCTGCAGCAGGCAAGAAGAAGAAGAAGAGAAGACCCAGGGGCAAGAAGAAGAAGGAGGTTGTCTTCGCCTGCAATACCCTCGCGGCGCTGTTCGACACCGCTCTCTCCCTGGAAGAGAAAGAAGGAGAGCCACCCCATGAGCCGGCAGAGGTGAATCAAGCTGAGGCGTCCACCTCCCAACACGCCACCAGGTCCGGAAGGAAATGGGGGCGCTCTCCTCAGGGCAGCCTCAACATCATGCTCAGGGGGGAACAACCATACCAGATTCCCGAGCCCGAGGTCCGAGGCACCGAGATCCCTCCTCCATCAGGCCTCTACCCCGGAGGCACCAAGAGTTAAGGCGCCCCGTCGTTCGCCGAGTTCCTGTCAGCTCGAGCAGGAAGGCGGGCGCACCCCCAGGGGCCCGCTGCGACCAGTAAAGCAAGCATTCCCCAAGCTCTGCCAGCTGCAACTCCTGCCCAGCCAGAGGAAGGAGTCAGCGGCACCCTAAACCTCGCCGAATTCATGCGAACAGCGGAGGAGGCCCAACAGGCCCCGCCTGCTCAACGGGCTACAACAGATCCCGCAAAGGAGGCGTCCTCTAATCCGACGCTCCAATCCCAGGATGGGGGCAGGCGCAGCAAGCCCGAAGAGATGAAACTGCTCAAGGTGCGGGCGGCCGAGCGAATAGTCAGACACCTCAAGAAAATCCCGACCCGGTTCACGATCTGGGAGATGCTGTCCTTGAATGAAGAAACACGGCAAGCCATCATCGCCGCACTCCAGACGCCAGCACACCTTGAAGCCTGTTTGGCAGAAATACCACCTGAAGTAGCAGTGGCTTTCACAGAAGATGACATGCTCCTACCGACTTGCAGCCATAACAGGCCCCTCTACATGAAAGGGCAGCTGAACGGCCAGCCTATCAACAGGGTCTTGATCGACCCAGGAGAAGCGGTGAATATACTCCCGTACCGGGTATACCAGAAGCACTATTTTGACGTACATCTGGTCGAAGTTAAAAATGTCAAGATTGCCGGCTTTAACCAGAAATGCGAAGTTCCTATGGGGGTCGCAGAGTTCAACTTGACCTTTGATGACTTCACCACCAAGGTCCAGTTCCACGTCATCAACTCCAGCACTTCCTACAAGGCGTTGCTTGGCCGGCCTTGGCTACACCAGAACAGAGTGGTACCCTCCACCCTGCATCAATGCATCAAGTACCCCTGGGAGGGAAAGGAAGTCAGAATCTTCGCCGACCTCCACCCGTTCGAGGTGTTCGAGTGTCACTTGTCAGATGCTAATCTGTACTTGGAGTAGGCGAAGCAAGCTCCTCAAGTCATCCAAGACAAGGGCAAGAAGAAAATGGAATCAGGGGGCTGGTTTCCTCCGCCGCCCCCAGGCTATGTAGCTCCCCCGCATGTACCATTTATTGCACAAGAAAAAGGGGTATTCAGGGCAGCCCCTCTCGCCATCTACCCCACACCGGGGGCACCCTGCCTCGAAGACCTGCTAGAAGATGTCAGGGTCCCGCCAGGGATCGTCAAGCCGATAGCAGAGATAGAATCCCAAGCAGCTGAACGACTGAAAACCTTCGAGGTGCCTAACTCTGAGGGGCCGCCCACTATTTTCTATGTGGCCGGGGAAAAGCCGGTCAGGGAAGACGATGATTGCCGGTTCCCTGACGAGTTGCATGACCCGCACGTCCCCATCACGGGACTTCCCCACATGACTGACCAGGCAGCCAGAATGGTCAGAAAGCAGAAGATTCCTCCCTACCAGCCCTCCAACCGGAAGGAAATGTTTGAAAGAATGTGGAACCCACCAAACCTGGATCGACGGTTGCTGAAAATCACCAAGCACCCCGGGCTGGGCTTTTCACTAGAAGATTACTACGAGACTGATGTCATATCGGTCTCAGCATGGCCCGGCGACGACCCCGCAGAAGCTGCAGATTCGCTGGAAACCCACCGAGACACATGTCCCGGGGCCTCGGCCGAAGAGGCACAAGACGAAGAAGTATTCCTGTGGAAGCCTCCCAGCCGCCGCTATATGGAGAAGACCCCCTCCTTTTCCGAAGTGTCGACCTCGAGAGGGCACGCCAGCGAGGCGCCTCCACCCCGGCCGGCCGGTGAAGCAAGGAGCAGTAGCATGGGCCATGCCCCGAGTTCCCCTCGATACGACCCCGTCATGTACGCCTTGTACCATAGGCAGCAACGGGAGATCGAGATGCTAAAAGCACGACTGGCCGAGTTAACCTCGCTAGTCGCCGACCTGATCCAAGGATCTCTTCCCCCATGGGGTGGCCGGATGCCTCGGCCCCGAGGCACCAGTCCCAACACCCCCTCCTTGACAAGGCGGGAAATGAGAGACATGGCAAGCCCGCTGATCGAGCGGCCAACCAGGCAAGGGCTGACACTCCAAGAGAAGCTGCAGAAGCCTTATTCCTTTCCGAGAGAGAAGACCCGGGGCATCTTCGACTGGGCTTGCCATTACGGCAAGGTCTCCCTTCCACGGTCCAAGAGGCCGCAGGACACCCGAAGAAGCGGGAATCCACTGTTTTGCCCTTACCACCAAATACTGGGCCACGCCATTGAAGACTGCTATGTCTTCAAAGACCTTGCTCAAAGCCTCATCAACAGGGATGAGCTTAGAATGGGGGACTACGTGGTAGCCCCGCCACGTCCCCATGTGGCAGACAGCCCCAGGGCAGGAGCCTACACTGTGTCCATCCGATGCCGGGCGCCCGAAGATGCGGCTACCCCAGCCTCTGCAGGAGCGGTCTATGATGAATACACAGAAGAGCCCGAGATGCACTTATGCCCTCCTGAACCTGCGGACCTTACGTACCCGGCGGCTACGACCCTAGGGGACTGCGAGGCAAATGCAACCTCTATGCCCGGTCATGATGAACAAGGGGAGGGAGATGACGTCCTCGAGCCCGAAGACAATGAAGACCAAGACTTCGTGGATTTGTCGCCAGCCCCACCGGAAATTGGAAATGGCGGCCAGGCCACAGTCGACGAATTGGTTGAAATCAACCTCGGCACAGAAGACAATCCCAGGCCGACTTTTCTGAGTGCTCTCATGCCTCTGCAGGAAAGAGAACAATACACAAAGTTGCTGCAAGAATTCCGGGATTGCTTTGCCTGGAACTATGAAGAAATGCCCGGACTGAGCCCCAAGGTGACTCAACACATCCTGTCTATTGATCCCAAAATGGAACCGGTGAAGCAACCTCCCCGGCGCATGAGGCCGGAGTTAACCAGCCAGATTTGCAAAGAGGTCGACAAGCTCATAAACGTCGGCTTCGTGGCAGAAAATCAATACACCACATGGCTGGCCAATATTGTACCGGTGAAAAAGAAGAATGGACAGATCAGGATTTGCGTGGACTTCCGCGACCTGAATAGAGCCTGCCCGAAAGATGACTTCCCGGTGCCTATCACCGAAGTGATGATTGATGCAACCACCGGCCACGAGGCCCTGTCCTTTATGGATGGGTCGTCCGGCTATAACCAAATCTGGATAGCCGACCACGACCGGGTCCATACGGCTTTCCGGTCACCCAAAGGGGTATTTCACTACAAGAGGATGCCCTTCGGCCTCAAGAATGCCGGTGCCACATACCAGCGGGCGATGACCAAGATCTTCGACGAGCTGCTATACGGCAAGGTCGAGTGCTACATCGATGATCTGGTCGTCAAGACGAAGAAAAGAGACGAGCACCTGAGCGACCTCAGGGCCGTCTTCCAAAGGCTCCGGCAGTACGGGCTGAAAATGAATCCCATGAAGTGCGCCTTTGGCGTGTCCAGCGGGAAGTTCCTCGGCTTCATCGTCCGACACAGAGGGATCGAGATCGACCCCTTTAAGATAAAAGCTATCCAGGAGCTGCCCCCTCCGAAGAATCTGGGAGAGCTGAGATCCCTACAGGGGCGTTTAGCTTACATCCGCAGGTTCATCTCCAACCTGTCAGGGCGTTGCCAACCCTTCCACAGACTGATGATGAAGAATGCACCCTTCAGCTGGGGCCACGAATGAGAGCACGCGTTCGACCAGCTAAAGGAGTACCTGAAGACCCCACCCGTCTTGGGGGCACCTGTCAAAGGTAGACCGCTTATTCTCTACATAGCGGCCATCGAGTACTCACTGGGGGCAATGCTCGCCCAGAACAATGATGAGGGAAAAGAACAAGCTCTTTACTATCTCAGTCGAAGGTTGGTGGGCGCAGAGGCTAAGTACACCCCGATTGAGAAAATCTGCCTTGCCTTGGTCTTCGCGGTCAAGAAGATGAGGCACTATATGTTGTCCCATGAAGTCAGCCTGATATCCAGGGCCGACCCCATCAAGCACATTCTCCTCCAGCCAGTCCCGAAGGGGCGCCTTGGCAAGTGGGCCGTGCTGCTCATGGAATTTGACATCACTTACGTGCCACAGAAGGCCGTTAAGGGGCAAGCCATCGCGGACTTCTTCGCAGCACACCCTGTGCCCGAAGACTCTCCGTTGGCCACAGAGCTACCCGAAGACGAAACACTAGAGGTGGATCAAGTGCAACAAGCCGTCTGGCAGTTATACTTCGACGGGGCCTCGAGAACAGAAGCGACCCCGTCTGGGCATGGCAAGGTGCGTGCCGGAGCTGGCATCGTCCTCAAATCGCCAGATGGAGAAGTGATGCACACCTCCTGCTGCATTAGCAAACCCTGCACCAATAATGAAGCAGAATATGAAGCTCTAATCATCGGTCTCCAGGTCGCCCTTCAAATGGAGATCAAAATGCTCCAGGTGTTCGGCGACTCGCTGTTGGTCGTCAAGCAAGTCCAGGGGCAATTTGATGTCCGAAAACCTGAGCTGCTCCCGTATCACACTAAAGCAAAAGGGCTCATGGAGCGGTTCTACCTCCTCGAGATAGGCCATGTCGCCAGAGGGGAGAACGCACAAGCCGACGCATTGGCAAAATTGGCAAGCTCACTGGCAGTGCCTCCAGATGGATCTCTCCATATCCAAGTAATAAACCAACGCCAGGTACCCAGCATGATGGCAGAGGAGTCAGAAGAAGAAGACCTAGAGGTCACTACAGTGGAAGCCGTCAGCCTGCCTGACTGGAGAACCCCCTTGGTGCAGTGGTTCAAACACCAGCGATTGCCTGACCGAAGAGAAGAAAAGATCAAGCTAGTCAGAACCAAGGATTCTTACGAGCTCCGAAGCGGAATATTATTCCGAATTGTGGCAGACGCCAGAAGGAAGCTGCTCCTCCGATGTTTGTCCACCGAAGAAGCTTGGAGGGTTATGAAGGAGGTCCATGCCGGCATAGCTGGCGCGCACCAGGCGGGACCGAAAATGAAAATTGAAATCAAGAAACTTGGCTATTATTGGCCTGCAATGTTCAACGACTGTTGCGAGTATGCTAAGTCGTGTCAGAGATGCCAAGAGCATGCCACTATACCCAGGAGACCTCCGGCACCATTACACCCAACAGCGCCCAGTTGGCCGTTCGCCCAATGGGGGACGGACGTCGTGGGCCCCTTACCCGCATCTTCCACAGGCGGCAAATACATTCTGGCGGCTACCGACTACTTCTCCCGCTGGGCCGAGGCCATTGCCTTACGAGAGGTCACCGGAGAAGTCGTGGCCAGGTTTGTCCTCCGCAATATTATATTCCGGTTCGGCGTGCCCGACCGGATTGTGTCGGACAACGGCAGCCACTTCCGCAACCAGAAAGTTTACCGGCTAGCAGAAAAATACAAAATTGACTGGAGGACATCGACTCCTTACAATCCACAAGTCAATGGGCTGGCCGAAGCTTTCAATAAGACACTTTGCACTCTCCTGGCCAAGACTGTTAGCTCTAACAAAAGGGACTGGGAAGAAAGAATGTATGAAGCGCTTTGGGCGTACCGAAGCGTATACAAGACCCCAACGGGCTGCTCGCCCTTCTCTCTTGTATATGGCTCGGAAGTAATCATCCCCGTCGAACTGGAGATACCGTCCCTCAGGGTCGCCATTCAGCATGGGCTTGTCCCCGAAGGGCAGACCAACACCGAGCGAAGGCTCGATGAACTCTCCAGTCTGGAAGGAAAGCGACTTCAAGCCCAACAGAATATCCAGGTCTATCAGGCTCGGATTGCACGCGCCTTTGACAAACTCGTCAAGGAACGCGAATTCAAGAAGGGTGACCTCGTCATGGTCAAGAGAAGAGATCTCATGGCGGCCAACCCCAAAGGTAAGCTAAACGAGAACTGGCTCGGACCCTACGTAGTCCAGAAAGTCTACGAAGGCGGAGCCTATGTAATTGTCAACCACCGCGGGGAGGTTCAATTGCCGCCTCTTAATGGAAGGCACTTGAGGCTGTACCACGCCCCAGCACCCCCATTCAGGTAATAATATTACTCTTCGCCCCATTTTGGGGCGGATTTGCGTGATTAATGTCCGAATGATTTGGCCACTAGCCGGGTTTCCAGAAAGGGAGAAAGGAATAAAAAGAGAAAGAAAGAAGAAGCAAAAAAATAGAAAGACAAAAAAAGAAGAAGCAAAAGAAAGAAAAGAAAAAAAAAGAGTAGAAAGAGAAAGAGAGAGGAAGCAAAAAAAAAAGAAGAAAAAAAATGGAAAGAGAAAGAAGGAAGAAGCAAGAAGAGAAGAAAAAAAAGAGAAGAGGAAGCGAAGAAAGAAAGAAAAAAAGAGAAAGAAAAAAAAAGAGAAAAAAAGAGAAGCCAGAAAGGGGGAACGCCCCCCATTTCCAGTCAACGCCCCGCATCAGCGGGGGTACCAAAAATTAAGTTAAAAAGAAGGAAGCAAACTCTTCTCTCCGTCCTTCCCGGGCAGTGAGTATCCCTTTGGCTCGGACCTCCCGTCCGGGTCATTGACTAGACAAACTCTTCTCTCCGTCCTCCCCGGACGGTGAGTACTCCTCTGGCTCGGGCCTCCCGTCCGGGTCATTGACTAGACAAACTCTTCTCTCCGTCCTCCCCGGGCGGTGAGCACTCCTCTGGCTCGGGCCTCCGGTCCAGGTCATTGACTAGACAAACTCTTCTCTCCGTCCTCCCCGGACGGTGAGTACTCCTCTGGCTCGGACCTCCCGTCCGGGTCATTGACTAGACAAACTCTTCTCTCCGTCCTCCCCGGACGGTGAGTACTCCTCTGGCTCGGGCCTCCCGTTCGGGTCATTGACTAGACAAACTCTTCTCTCCGTCCTCCCCGGACGGTGAGCACTCCTCTGGCTCGGGCCTCCGGTCCAGGTCATTGACTAGACAAACTCTTCTCTCCGTCCTCCCCGGACGGTGAGTACTCCTCTGGCTCGGGCCTCCGGTCCAGGTCATCGACTAGACAAACTCTTCTCTCGTCCTCCCCCTGGGAAGGCGAGCACTCTCCTGTACCCTGACGTGGATTCCTGCTGAGCTCTCCCGAAGCAAATCATCACAGAAACCAGCATCCTGCCAATAGGTCTCGGCACGAAAACAGGGGAGGGGGCAGGAAGAAGAAAATAATGTACACAAAGGAAAAGAAGGGGAAGAAAGGTCCCGCTGGGACGAATGCACACACAAGAACACGCGAAGCCGTAAATACTTTGCTCTATTCAAAAAGGGGATCATACTACATGTGCTGCGGGGCATACCCCTGTGTTACATTCAAAAAAAAGGGGAATTAAGGGATGCAACGCTTAGTCGATGTCCCTGAAGATATCCTCGAGAGGGAGGATCCCGACGCAAGGGAAGTTCGTCATATCGCGCAGTCGGCCTCTCAATTCCTCAAGACGGGCGAGCTCCGCCTCGACGGACATCATTTCGACGTCGGCGATGGCAAGAGCTTCCCTCTCCTCTGCCACCGTCCTTTCCGCCTCGGCAAGGCCGAGTTTAGCCGTAGCTAGGTAGCCCTCCAGCTTCTCGATCCGGCTCTTGAAGGAACGGACGCTGTCTTCGCCTTCCTCCAGGGCCTTTCCGTGGCATTCTCTATTATGGCGTCGGGCCTCTAGGGCCTGCAGATATTCGTCTGCCTGAGCATCAAGGGCGGCACGTTCGTCAGGAGCCTGGGTCTCCAGGAACTCGCGGCGCTTGACGTATTTCAATAATAGCAAGACCCGCCGTGACCATTCCCCCAGCGGACAGCCAAGCACTTGCAGCGCCCCCGTTAATTGCGTCACTATGGTATGCACCTCCCGATACGACAGAGGAGGGTCGGCGAGGAGCATGGTCCGCAGAGTGATCAGCATTTGACGGACTGGTGCTTCTGATGACATATGGCTGACTGAGGGCACGACCGGGGGAGTGAATTCCACGGTGCTGTCCACTTTTGCCCACAAGTCAGCGTCCACAGCCGCTGAAGAGGAAGGAAGGGCAAGGGTCAGACCGCCTGGTCGGTGTAGCTCAAACAGAGACCCTTGACCAGCCACTGCCTGGGGAGTGGACGAGACCATTGCCGAAGCCTCCGGTACTCCCGTTATTTGGAGCTCCCATGCCTCCGCCTGACTCGCTGCTGCCACCCCAAGGGGCATGGGTGTGGCTGTCGCTGCTCCGGCTAGAGGAGGGGCTTCAAGTAAGGCTAGGCCCGAAGTAGTCACCCATGAACTTCTCCTTCGCGGCTGGAACCCCTCCAGATGTGCACGGAGCCCCGTGAATATTTGTCTCAGGAACGGGTCCTCCATCTGGGCCGGCAGCTTCGGAAGAGGTGGAAGGGGGACTAATAGATGGGGAACGCTCCCTGCCTGCACAAGCGCGGCAAGGGTCTCCACCTCTGGAATAGATGCCGGAATCGGTCCCCCCGCTCGTGGCTGACTGGTAATCGGCCTCCGCTTGGCGATTGCCTTGCGGGAGCGGCTGGGCATCTTCCCGGTCGTCGGCACCACCTGCCCACGTGAAATACGGTTAGCCGCCCGTCGCCGGGAATGGTTTACGCAAGGGCGAGGAGTGGGAAGAACCATGAAACCCTGCTTACCTCAGCCCCCGTAAGGACGCGGTCTGCGGGCGCAATCTCTCCTTCCTCCAGAGGCTCGGCCGCCGCTTCGGAAACATTTGAAGCCCCTGCGGCCGACTCTTGCTCAAGAGCCTCGAATAGAAGGGCTAGTCTGCCCGAGCCCACATCGATCCCTGTCTGATGGTCGATCGACACAGTTGGGACACCCTCCTCCGCAGCCTCCGGCAAGTCAAGCCCCTGAAACCCAGGATTGACAAGAAAAGGTCATTAGGTAACCAAGAAGGAGATGAAGGAGCCGGCCCAAGCAAGCCCACACTTACGGCAGTCCTCCCCACAGAGCTCGGGGAACCAGCAAGTAAGGGGGCCCCGAAGACCGGCTCGGGCGGCCCCGATGTCCCGGACACGCCCTCGTCAGGAGCCGCTTCATCGGATGAATAATTGTAGTCTACCTCTTCGCCCGACGATGACCCGACTGCCGCAGGCTCTGTCGACAAAGGGGCCTCCACTTTGAGGCCGATGGCTGGCGTGCCCTCCCTCGGGCTAGACGAGGCCGGTACGCTGGATTTCAGCTTCCTCCGCACATATAGAAGCGTCGTCGGGGGTTGCACGCGGGGTCCGAATATTCCAGCGACGGCCTCTACTGTGCCTGTCACAAAAAGAAAAAGAGTGGATTACTTCAAACCCAGTCGGCTCTCCGAAAACAAAGAAGTCGTTTAGGTTGACAAAACAAATACCCTCTTCGGCCCCTACAGCCCTGGATGACCCACGGGCTTCCTCGACGGGCAGGGCCTCCTTGGGAGTTGCAGCCCTGCCCTCACCCGGGATTGACATAGGCGCCGGCTCCTTTGCGCCGCCCGCGGAGAAGAAGCGCATTGTCGCCACACGCGAGTGCGAGGCCAACCCAGGGGGCAAATCAATCACGGACGACGCAGGCGGCCGATGAACCTCACCAGCTCCGTAACTCGGCCCGGTCCGGGTAGCCTCAAATTCCTCAAAAGACAGGACGGGGGCCATCGGAGCGGCTACCGTCGGAGCCAGGAATTCCTCAGCCCGCCTCCGCATTGCCGCTTACGGCCCGACCACCTTGGCAGCGGCCAACGCCTCCTTAACAGGCGACTTCGCTATGGCCACGGCCTCACCCGTGTCAGGCGCGGGCACAGGAGCAGGCTCCCTCGCGTGAGGAACAGGTGTGGGCACGGGCTCTTCCACAGGAGCTGGGACGCAAAAAAAAAAAAAACATTCAAGTGTTAGGGATCTGCTCCAAGATGGAAAATAAAAGGGGGGACTTAAAAGACACGGCGATAGTCGAAGGTACTGACCGGCAGGTTGGCTGGGCTCGGGTCGGGCAACCTCGAATTCCTCAAAAGAGGGGACCCGTGGCGCCGAAGGAACGGCGGTCGGGGCCTTGGCCGCCTCTGTTTTTCTCCGCTTCGTGTCCCTCTGCTTGGCCACCTTTGCGGCGTCTACCGCTTTCTTCACGGGAGATTTAACCCGGGGCCTCTTCGCAGCCTTAGGCAAAGGAGCCGTGGTCGGGGCCAGCGGCGCGGCTTCAAAATACGCAGGCTTCTTCACCAGTCGGAGGAGGTTCCGGTACGTGGCCATCTGCGTGCTGTCGGGATGGTCTGCAAAGAAAAGAGGGGAAAGAACGAACATGCATATACCATTAGTACTTAACTCACCGCGAAAGCCGCAGCGCTGAGGGACAAAACCGAAGAGCAAGAGGGAACTGAATACCATGAGGGCCAGTGTACAGCCGCAGCGTGATCGACCAGTAGCTCAGGGATATCTCCTTGTCCCGACGTGCCGCCTCCCGGACTAGCCAACAAACGTCCTCAATAGTTTGACACCGGTCCGTGAGGTTGGCCAGATCCGCATGTTTCTTGGAAGAAAGGTGACAGAAAAGATTGAAGTGGTCCATGCCTCACCCATCAGCATAATAATAAGGGATGTGCAGGCGCTTGCCCAGGATGGAGGCCGTCACATCTTCAATCTTCATCCCATTCACCCGGAGGAGGATATATAGCCACGTGGTATCCTTGTAATTCTCAGGCTTCCTCTCCTCCCGCCTCATGAACGTGCGATACAGGCAGGCCAAGTCTCTCTCCGGACGCCAGCTCTTGGCAGGAGTCCCCTCTTCCTCTATGGGGAATGGATAATTGATGAGGTCCAGACGGTCGCTCCCTACCCGGCACAGGTCCCTCAGCGTCTTCTGATAGCTGTCCTTCGCCACTGGAGGCAGCTCCACTTTCGGCGTCGACCTCCTATCCCGGGCTTCCCGACGAGCTATCAGATATGTCGCCACCTCCTTCTCTTGCCTGTTCTTGAGCCGAAGAAGATGATCTGGCTCAATGTCAAGTACTGGCACCGATTGCCGGCTAAGGAATCTCCTTTCGGCGCCATCCCAACAATCGGTCTTGTGCAACCGATAGAAAGCCGTCCGGGCATTCCACCACTTTATATAGTCTTCAGTCACTCGGGGCACGCGACCCGGGGCTGGCACCCTGAAGGAGGCAGAGTCCGCCCGGTGGAAGAAGTCCCACCAGCTTCTAGCGTGCTCGGCGACCGCACCTCCCCGGACGTTCCGCGAAGGCAAGCCGAATTACGCATGATAAGCAGGGATATGCTGGTCATACCCGAAGTTGCGGCCAAATCGGAAAGGGTAATACGGCTCCAGCAGTACGTTGTCTCCCTTCCGGAACACCAACACGCTCGGGCGGATAGCCAGCGCCCAATCCCTCAGCTCGGGCTCCAGCAACGGGCGCACCACGTTTTCCTGGCTGATAGGGTGGACATACCTCTCCACCTGGTCATCCTTGCATTCCCTCTTATTATTCACGAGCGGGCTTGAATGTGCGGCCAGCGTCCAGAAATGAATGGTACCGGCTGCGTCCCGGGGAACCGTGGTCAACCGGCCCCGAATATCATACATCCGCATGGAAGTAGAAGCCGGTTCTGCACTCGCGAACTCCATCATCCTCGGCACCAGCCCCCAATCCTGAAGGACTCGCGGGGCGAACTCCAGAAACAGTGAACAAACCCACGCGTTGAAGAAATGCAGTGGGCACACGTACCGGGCCTGCCTCGGGAACTGGTGCGTGCTGATGTCTCCCAGTGCCTTATAAATCAGACAGAGCGCCGCCGGGCACAGAGAAAGTTTAACACCCCACGCCATCTGACACGCCGGGTAGATGGCATCTGGCCGAATCACCGTCTCATCCCCGTACGGCATGGCAAATGAACACAGCCAGTACGTCAGATAGGCGGCACAGTGAGTTTGTGGGTCGACCCCCGTCGGATTGGCCCCGCTCCGACGTCCCTTGGAGGGGATCTTCACGTCATGCTTGGGCTTCGCACGTTTCTTGCGAGCAACAGCGGTGCCAACGCAGGGAAAATCTTCATACTGCTTCAGCCCATCATAGAAATATTCCAGCCATACCGCCATACGCACCCGTTTCCTATCCCCACGGGCGGGCTGCTTCCCCTTGTGCGACAGCTGGTACAGCTCCCGGTATGCCTTCATCAGGTATCGGTATGAATACCCCAGAGAATAATAGCCGTCCCCATTAGTCTCGTCTTTGATCAAGTCCGGGAGGCATACTTCTTCATAAGGCTCCCCGTCAATGGGCAAGCCGCTCAGCTGGCTTAGGCTCCACAAATCAAGTGAAGTCTCTCCCTCTGCCGTGTAGAAGGTATTGGTCTCCGCTCTGAATACTTCTATCATGCCGCAACAGAGACCCTTGGAGATGGGATAACCATACCGGGAAGCGTACACGCTGTGATAGATGCCAACTCGGACCAGCAACGGGGCGTAGTTGAACAGTACGTATTCCGTGAACTCCACCGCCCCTTCTCGGAAGCTGTGGGCGTCTTGAAGCTTCAGCTCCCCGAACCAGCCCAGTGATAGTTCGTACTTGAACCTGATGGCCAAACAGTCCAATATGAACAGCTCCTCCCTATAACCCCATTTCAGGGGAGCCAAGAATAAACCAAATCGGGGCGACTCGCCATGCACCTTCCCCGCAGACATGTCCCACCTTGCTGGCGTGAACTGAGGGGCCCGCACCAATTTATCTTCAGCCGGCAGCACCCCTTCGATCCCCAGGACCGGCTTCCATTCCCGGGCTTCTCCCACCAGATACATCGGAATGCTCCTCGGGACGCTGTACAATAGACTGTCCCGGGCATGTAGGATGGCCCGCTCGACGGCTTTTATAGTGCCAAAGTCTCGCCCCTCTCGGGAGCGCAGGTGCTTCAGGAATCGAACAAGGTGCCTATCCTTCGGGAAGTCCTTCCTGTACTCTCCGGTGACCCGGTCAAATGTGAAGCCACTGTCAACTCGGGCAAGCCTCCGGAAATCCATGGTCTCCCCGTCGGACTCAGATGACTCTGCCAAAGCGGCTATTTCTGCATGCTCCCGATCCAAGTCTTCTACATTTAGCCAGGTAACTGCTGGTACCGGGCCCCGTGGGATAAGGTCAGCACCGATAGCGGCAGTAGGAGCAGAGGAACCACTTGGGGCAGCCATTTATCTGCAAAGATACATAAACAGAAGGTCAGAATAAGCCACAGGCGAAAGGAAGTGAAAGACTGTAGAAGAAGGGCTTTGCTACAAGTCAAATAAACAAAATGTTGCCAATTCCTGATGAAATTTCGGCAGAGTTTCCCCTAGGCTAGAGGCGTAAGGGGAAAACACGGGTGCGCGTCCACAAGGAGTGACGGCCCCAACAAAACATGGTGGGCCCCGAGAGGCAACACCAGAAGTCCGCCGGTCAAAAGAGTCTTCTCCCCTAAGCTAAAAGTCCCCACATACTGCCCAAAGCCCCTTGGCCGGCACGCCCCCTGCTAGTGCCTTCGCCGGCACACCCCCAGGTGCCTTCCCCGGCACGCCCCAACGGGAGCTTCACCGACACAGCCCTCAGTGCCTTCCCCGGCACAGCCTCTGAAGTGCCTTCCCTGGCACACCAGCTGAAGCGGCCGCTCCCCGGTACGCCCGTGGAGCCCTTCACCGGCACACTTGGCGCCTCGCTTCACCGGCACACTTAGCGCCTCCCTGCCCGGCACACTACCCAGCGCCTTCCCCGGCACGCCCAAGAGGGCCTTCCCTGGCACACTACCCAGCGCCTTCCCCGGCACGCCCAAGAGGGCCTTCCCCGGCACGCTCCGGGAGCTCTTCCCCGGTGCGCCCCCTGGCAGTGCTCACCGGTACACCCCGGGATGCTTCCCCGGCACACCTTCCGCCCGCTTCCACGACGCGCCCTAAGTGCCCTTCGCCGGCACGCTTCTAGGTACCTTCCCCGGCACAGTTGCCAGCACTCCTCCCCGGCACGCTCCGACGCCTCCCCTGCCGGTACACTCCGACGCCCTCTCATCGGCACGCCTCCACGGTGTCTCCCCGGCGCGCCCACGCCCGCTCCCAACGGCATATCCGGCCACTCACGACGCCGGAGGCGAAGAAGAAAAGGGGAGAGGCGAAGGAGGAAGGAGAGGAAGAGGTGAAAGGAGAAGGGGGGGAAGGAGCCTAGGGCTCCGCCATGCCTCAAACAAAAAAGGAGAGAATAAGGAAGAGAAGGAAAAGAGGAGGCGAAGGAGGCAGGAGAGAAGCAAGAGGGGGGGGAGCCTCCCACGGTGGCGCCCTCACCCAATGGAGAAGACGGCGGCGACGGCGGCAATGCCCGTGGCGGTGGCGCTCGGTGACGGAGAAGACAGAGAAGAGAGGGAGGGGACGAACGTTTCGTCTGCCGAAGAGAGGGAAGAGAGAAGGGGGGGTTCGAACGGGGGTGGTTCAAATGAACCGCCCCCGCCCCTTTTATACGGCAAAAAAGAGGAGAAGATAAAAAAGGGGGAAAAGAAGAAAAATGGAGGGAAACGAAGTAAAAAAAAAGAGAGAAAAGAAGAAGGAGATAAAAAAGGGGATAAAAAAAGAGTGATGAGGGAAATAAAAGGAGAAAGAGAAAGAAGAAAACAAAAAGGGGGGGAAACAAAAATTATTATAAATATATATGTATATACTTATATACATACATGTATGCACATATACGTATATCCATCCACACACACACACACACACATATATATATATATATATATATATATATATATATATATATATATAGATACTTACGTACGCATGAATGAGGCACAAAAAAAAAAAAAGAAGATCCTCCCGGGGAAAACATCCCATCCCCACAAGCCGGGTCATACACGCCTCCGCACAAGCAAAACAACTTTACCCCTGCACACGGCCGCCTGTGCAATGGCGCCATTCCCATGCCAACAAACGAGCCCGTCCCTGGCACATCGCCTCGGGCCTCAGCCACCACCCACTCCATACAATATCGCCATCACAGGCCTTACGCCTGGATCAGCAGAACCTCTATCCTTGCGTTGGCATTAGTCCCTTGCCAACGAATAAGTCCCTTTCCGGCGCAAGGCCCCGTGCCCTAGCCACCCACTCCGCATAAATATGGCCATTACGGACCCTACGTCCGAATCGGCACGAACTCTCCCGTTGCGCTGGCATTATCTTCTTGCCAACGAATGAGCCCTACCTTCCGGCGCAAGGCTTCTTGCCCTAGCCGACACACGCATATCACCCGCTCGTCAATAAAAAAATAAAAGAAATAAAATGGGGTTAAAAATAGAGATACCCCGCCGGACTTGTCCCTACACCGGGACAAGGGTAAAAATGGCAATAACCCGGCTGTGGTGAAAACCCGAAAGGGCGCTACGGGCAAAATTGGGTACCCCGCCACGTGAAAACCCGAAAGGGCGTGTGGGCAAAAGCAAGAGGGGGCCGGTACCGGCGAAAACCCGAAATGGCGCTTGTATCGGTAATATGGTACAAAAAGAAAGAAGAACAAGAAAAGACGAAGATATCAACAAAGCATGTCAGTTCTCGGCATCCTGTCGGCACTGACGAAGAGACAACACACTGCTTCAGCTCCCGGCATTCCGTCGGCACTGATAAAGAGACTAAGAGACAACAAACCAGGTCAGCTCCCGACATCCTGTCGGCACTGACGAAGAGACTAAGAGACAACAAAGCGTGTCAGTTCTCGGCACCCTGTCGACACTGACGAAGAGACTAAGAGATCAACAAAGCATGTCAGCTCCCGGCATCCTGTCGGCACTGACGAAGAGACCAGGAAACAACAAGCCAGGTCAGCTCCCGGCACCCTGTCGGCTCTGACGAAGAGACCAAGAGACTAAGAGACAAAAAGCATGTCAGTTCTCGGCATCCTGTCGGCACTGACGAAGAAACAACGAGACCAAGAGACCAAGAGACCAAGAGGCCAGGTCGGCTCCCGACATCCTGTCGGCACTGGCGAAGAGACTAAGAGACCGACAAAGCTTCAGTCCCCGACACCTCGTCGGCACTGATGAAGAGACTAAGAGACAACAAACCAGGTCTGCTCCCGACATCCTGTCGGCACTGGCGAAGAGACTAAGAGACAACAAACCAGGTCAGCTCCCGACATCTTGTCGGCACTGGCAAAGAGACCAAGAGACCAACAAACCATGCCAGTTCCCCGGCATCTCGTCGGCACTGGCGAAGAGACCAAGAGATCAACAAAACATGCCAGCCGGTTCCCGGCATCTCGTCGGCTCTGGCGAAGAGACCGAGAGATCAACAAAGCATGTCAGTTCCCGGCATCCTGTCGGCACTGATGGATAGACTAAAAGACAACAAAGCATGTCAGTTCCCGGCATCCTGTCGGCACTGATGGATAGACTAAAAGACAACAAACCAGGTCAGTTCTCGGCACCCTGTCAGCACTGATGAAGAGACAAAGAGACAACAAATTGCTTCGGTTCCCGGCACACTGTCGGCACTGATGAGGAGACCAAGAGACCAACATACTACTTTAGTTCCCGACGCTCCGTCGGCACTAACAAAGAGACCAACAAACAACAAACCAGGTCAGCTCTCGACGCATCGTCGGCATCGACGAAGAGAGAAGAGACGAAGACACCCACGGGCACCGCCCGGCTCATCCTTCGCCTGCGCTACCCGTGGGTGGGGGGCATTTGTGGACACCGAAAATTGCACATCCAAAATGTCATGCTCAGCCCAGCATCAACAACGGCGCCGAGTGAAGAAACCCCCGGGGAAATCAAGCACAAAAGGCCCCACAGCCCGTGGGCCTCGAAGAAAATCAAATGGGCCACAACTTATGCTCACAATGGGCTCAAAATCGCCCATTTAGCCCTTCAGCGGCACGCCCAGTTGAGGCCTCAGCGGCACGCCCTGGCAGAACCCTCCAACGGTCGCTCCCTTCAGCGGCACACCCTGCCGCGGCCCTCGCCGGCACACCCCTATGGGGGTTCACCGGCACACCCCGAAGGGGGTTCACCGGCACACCCCTATGGGGGTTCACCGGCACACCCCCAAGGGGGTTCACCGGCACACCCCCATGGGGGGTCTTCACCGGCACACCCCCATGGGGGGTCTTCACCGGCACACCCCCATAGGGGGGGTCTTCACCGGCACACCCCCATGGGGGGTCTTCAGCGGCACACCCCCTTTGGGGTTCAACGGCACGCCCCCTGGGGGGTCTTCAGCGACACCCTGTAGGGTCCCCAGCGGCACGCCCTTCAGGCCGTTCAACGGCACGCCCATCCGGGGCTCCAGCGGTACGCCCTTTTGGCACTACAGCGGCACGCTTGTTCATCCCTTCAACGGCACAGCGGTGAAGCTCTTTCAACGGGCGACGTGAGGCCCATGCCCTACACATCCTTGGCGCGCAGTGGAGCCGTCTGAGGTGGCAGCTGGTCGTTGGGCCACGTAGCCTACCCCACTGACAGTCACTACAGGGGCAGGTCAAACCCATCATCACAGCCGGCTTCTCGCCTTCGACGGTCGTGCTCGAAGTCGTCGGTGGCTGGGAGTATAAAAGCCTCCTGTTAAAACAGAAAAAGGAGAGGAGAACGGGAGAGACGAACAGAGAGAGGAGAAGAGGTTCCAACAGTAGAGGGCACACACAGGAGAAAGAGGAGAAGAAAGAAGAGAAGAAGAGGCCCTCCCGGCCTGTGCTCCGTCCGACGGCCACCGGGAAGAAACAAGAGTAAGAGAGAGAGAGCTTGTTGTATTGGGGGAAAGGGTTGGGGATAGTGGCCAATGTCTTAGGCCCGGATGTTTTCGTCTCTCTTGTATCCCATTCCTCCTGGGGGTTCTTTGTCCTTCTCCCTTTTGTCCATGGCCCCATCTGGGGGTTTGCTTTTGTAATATATATGTAGGGCCACGCCCTCTTGATTCTCATGAATGAAAACCACCTTCCCCGGGTTCCTCTTCGATCTTCGATGTTTTATGCTAGGCTTTGCAGGCTTTTCGACGGACGATCCGTTACTCCCTCTGTCTCTTCATTCCTCCGGCGTCTTTAGGGTCCTCCACGTCGATGTAGGTTTCCCCCTTCTGTTAGCCTTGGCTCCGTGAGCTCCTCACTCCCTTCCATGGCCATCTACCGTGTTCCCGGGCTTGAGGAGAAGGGGAGCTACCCTTCTTTCTTCCCAACCGCTCAGTTACTAATAGGCCACCCCCGGCCTTGAAATCCCCTGTCTTTCTTCCTCTTTCCCTGAACAGCCACCAAATCCCCCCCAGTTGCTTGCACCCCTTTTAAGCCTCCCAGCGGTGCACCTTTCCGGCCCTTGGCCGGCACACCCAGATCAGCCTTCAGCGGCACACACCCAGATATGCCTTCAGCGACACACCCAGATCAGCCTTCAGCGGCACACACTCAATAGCCCTCAGCGGTACACCCCTATTTGCCCCCAGCGGCACACTCCTTTCTGCCCTCAGCGGCACACCCACACTCTGTTATCCCTTTGGCCGGCACACTCCAATTGGCCCTTGGCCGTTACACTCACCTTGTGGCCTTTAGCGGCACACCCTCCAGCCTCTCAGTAGCCCACTCCTTGGCCTCGCCTCCGAGCCCCTTCCTTCACGTTTTCCGAGGTTCTATAAAGGTGTTGCTCCCCCGGGGGCCCACCTCCAGTTGTCGGGTTCTGCCACTCCATGTGGGCGCGCTCCCTTTATCTCCCTTACGCCCCGGGTTAAGGGGAGTTGCTGCCGAATTTTTTGTGAGATATTAATAAACAATTAAAAGAGGCAAAATGAGGCAACAAACGAGCAGAATAACTAATGAAACCTTCCAACTCATCAAATTACTGCCGGCACCCCAACGAGAATTGAACTAAGCTAATTAACCACCTGGCCGCCCGAAAACCCGACCCGCAAGAAAAGAGACCGAACCGAACCAAGAGAACAAACACGGGAGGAATTTTATATGAAACTACACAAGGGTTAAGACAAGAAGAAAAGAAAAGCCTTAAAGCAGGTAATCAAAACTGAGTTAACCTCCATCACTCCCTGCCCAACTCCCAGCGGCACACACACACCCAGCCTTCAGCGGTACCTTCTCTTGAGCCTTCAGCGGTACGCCCCTACAGCCCCCAGCGGTACGCCCCTGCAGCCCTCAGCGGTACGCCCTTTGCAGCCTTCAGCGGTACACTCTCTACAGCCCTCAGCGGTACGCCCCCTGTAGCCCTCAGCGGTACGCCCCAGCCCTCAGCGGTACACTCCGGTTTTCCCCTTCGCCGGCACACTATACACATACACATATACAACTTGACAAGGGCATTAATAATAGCAAATAAATTAATAAAAAAATTACGCTAATTAAAGGACTCCGAATGCGTAATATTAATCACAATAAAAGAGGTGGGAGGGGTAATAAAAAAATAATAAATAACAAACAAATGATAATGATAAGAATAATCATTAACGAAAAGAAAAAAATCATCCCGGACAAAGGCACGAATAAACAGTAAATATTAAATCAGAAATGAGAATGTACATAGCTAGGAAAACCCCAGATAAAAGACATCAATGCCCACGCCGCAGCCCGCTCTCTCCCCGGGACCCGGGGCAAAAGGAACAACAACGCTGCCCCTTTAGGTCGAGCCCGAGTCTCGGGAATTCCCCCGATATGGCCGGGCTTTGATCTAACCTCGGGCCGACATCCTAATCGGACCGGATTTGTTTTCTCGTTCCGGATACCTTCCGAACCTTCATTTAAAATTGCCGCATGCTCGGCAGACATTTGAAGGGATCTACCTCGATTTTCTCATTGTGGCGCTGTCACGGACTTGTGTCCGAATACGAAAGGTCTACGAGTGGCCGACACGGCCGACAGTTTATGGCCTTAATACAACTTTCAGTGTGACCCATCCCTATCTCTTTCGTATAATTAGTGTTACTCCTTTTGGCCGCGGGGCCTCTAATTTCGGCAATTAATCAAGGGTATTCCCTCGTATGAGGGATGTAAATGACGTCGTGACCTTCATGGCGCGACGGGATTCGGTCCCGACACGAACCACACAATCGTCTGACGAAGTCAGATCGAGCGCACCATGGGCTCTCCGGAGCCCGAATAAATTGTCACTCCGGTGACTGGCACGCCCACGCACTTACTAAAACCAACAGATGAACGGGAACGACAGTTTAACGGAAAGTGCGTCCACAGAACCTTGACTAGATCTTCTTCCACTTGCGGAGGGAGATTAGCGGCAATAATGATGGGCCTTGGGTCTTCTACAGTTCCCAAATTTAATTCCTTCGTAGGTTCATCCACTGCCGACGATGGCTCGTTGAATCTCTTTAATCCTGGCGCATACAGATCGACAGTGTCATCTACGTTGCTGTCCTCATCATCAATCAGGTCTTTCTCATCCAAGACTTCGTAGACACAGAGTCCGTCATCGCTCCACACCCCTTCTATTTCCTCTTCGTCCTCTATCATGATTGCCATGGCGACGAACTCTGGACATTTCAAAAGAGCATGACATCGCTGAGCCAGATCCTGCAAGAACCTATCAGGAATGGATTTGGAAGGACGCGCAAGCGGGCGCGGCTCAAGCTCGGAAGTATTGGACGACCTAGAAGAGGACCCTACTTCTCTAATTCTAATCGACCCTACTTCCCTAGACTCGACGGACCCTACGCCTAACCTAGGAGAAAGGAAATCTAGTGGAAAGGAAGGAGCAGGGGACTCGTGCCCCTGGGATGAGGATGAAGACAAGATAGCATAATCTTCCATCGAAATCTCTGTTTCAAATTTGACATTTTTTTTAGATTAGTGGAGATCATGCAGCAGGATGGAGGAGGAGGAAGTTGCATGGGGAACAAATAAGGGAAGATGCAATCAAAGAAGGGGTCGGAAGATGAAAATCACATCTCGTGGAGTTGGGTGGTGGGGGAAGGAGGAGTGAATAGAGTTGACAGATCAATGGGTGGGCATCGCCCACATGCACATGGAACAAACAGTATTTCGGGCGATCTTTCCGTAAAATACGGTTCGACCATAATCGGGGGTGAATGGGGAATGGGTTCCAATTGTTGAAATAGAGATGCGAGACGGGAGAGAGGCCAAGAAATGATAATGGGCGAGCTCCCTTTCTTCTGTAGATGGCCAGGTGGCTTTGGCTTCCATCAAACGAGCCGCACTTCCTGATTCTCCTTCTGACCATAACTGTCTGGCTCGCTGAATATTCTGGCAAATGACTGTCCGAAATCTGGCATATCATCAACATGCCCTCTTGGTAGCAGAGGTGGACTAGCAACTGTGCAAGCTGTATCTTTCTTTTCTGACTGTACTGGTGGTGGATTCAGTGTACCCGGCTGGAGGGGTCCTTTTATAAAGTGTTGGCGGTAGTCCCATGTAAGTGGCCCTGAGTCTCCCATCATTAAGAGTGCGGACTCTCGATAACCGAGACCTCTTCGGCTCATTTTTCTTCCTTTGGGCTCTGGCTTAGTTCACCCTTGTAACTGCGCACCGAGGCCTCTCCCCGGTTGATAACCCAGCTTCAATATGATATCGCAACCCTTGGAATCTCGGATTTGGGGTTTCACTTTGATATTGACGGGTGTGGCAGCGGGCTTGCGTGGTGTATAAGCCCATGGGAAATCCAGATCTAGTACCGAAATAACGGGACGGCTACTGGGCCATAATGTGGGCAGAATCTTCTCTGAAATAACTTTGACCGACTAGACCGTGCATGAGCTTTTTACTTTAACCACCCTCCCTTGAAAAGGGAACTTGAGACATTGGTGCGCGGTGGAGAGCACTGCACTGAGAGTGTCGATCCACGGATGACCCAAGATAGCTTTGAACATGGGGTCGATGTCCAGCACATAGAATTCAATGGGCATGGTGAGAGGCCCAAGCTCGGCTTGAATAGTAACAATCCCGTGACATGCCCTCCGGGAATTGTCATAAGCAGCTATAGTACTAGGGGTCGGGCGTAGAAGTTCTTCTGACAGATTGTAGGCCCTGAGAGTGCTGAGCGGGCGCACATTGATAGATGCCCCTGTATCAACTAATGCCGCATCAATGCTGATTGTATTCAAGATAACGGTGATGCAAAGCGGCATTTGCCGAGCTTCTGGTGGTGCTAGCTCAGTTTCAGAGAAGGTTATAGCTGGTCCCTTAGAAATAGTCGCCAATGCCGTAGGAAAACTGTCGGCTGCCACATCTTCACTAACCATCACCTTCTGAAGGAAGTTTCTGAGAGCATCTTGGTGAAGGGTAGATCTTTTGATAAGCTCCAGCACGGATATCTTGGCGGGAACCCGATCCAAGTGATGCAACAGATCATATTGGGTTCCTGGTGTTGATTTGTTTTGCTTTCCTTCTTTTTGTTTGTTGTATGTGATGATAAAGATGATAAGCAAAAATCAATGATCTCAATCAACCCAAGGACATGTGAACCATGAACCTAGGCAATCAGAACAAGCTCTAGCATGGGCAATGCTATCTCAACCAAACTATACTAAAAAGGCAAAGCAAAACACACGCCGGAGCATGGAGCAAGAAGTAAATAAAACACACCGCGTGGGTGGAACAAGCAAATGAAATAAGAGATATTTGAGAGAAATTAATGCCCAATACTAAGAAGAGAACGTGATCGCCACTAAGGTAATAAAACAAGTAGAAAACTGTTGACACCTAAAATAAAGATAATAATAATAGCAGCGATGAAATAATAATAATAACCCTAAAATACCTTTATTTCTGATAAAATATCTTATTTCTGTTATCTTATTTTCAGGAGTAGAAGAAGAAAAGAAGAAAAGAAGAGACGGCCGGCTCTAATAGAGAACCACTGAAACGAGACACAAGACCTCGGAAGATACTCGGGACCATCCCCGAACGAGCAAGAAAGAAGCCCAGCCGACAAGATATGTCAGCCTATGAGTCAGCCCTCACAACTGAAGAAATGAACACAAGAAGCCCAAAAGCCCTAAATGGGCCGGCCAAATGGGCTTCCGAGTGTGGCGCCGAGAACCTCAACAGGAGGCCACTTGGCGCGCCGGGAGCTATTGCGAACGAATGAGGCACGCCGATTACCATCTGCCGATATGCAAGAAGAACCTGGGTCTATATAAACCCACTCCTTCGAAGAAAAAGAAGGGTGGGAGAGAAGCACCAGAAGAAATAGAAGGGCTTCGAAGAGAAAAAGAAAGAGAGAGAGAGCCTCCTCTGCTGAGAAAAGAGAGAAGAGATCGATCTGAAGAGAAAGAGAAGGAGAAGAAGCTCCAGGTGGGCAAGCAGCTGGGGGAGGGAGAGGAGTCAATGCTCCGCCCTCCCCCCATGTTTTTCTTTTCTTATGTTTTCTTCTCTTCATCATGTAATCTTGCGAGCTCTATCTCGATTCATCGGATGTAACCGGGATTTCCCGGCCTCTGTTTTATCTCCTTTCCCTCACTCCCTCCTTGTGATTGGTGTGAGTTTCGGAATGATGCAATAAAATGAAAGATGAACATGGCTCGTTTGGGCATTCGATCGATTGAAATATCTGCTGTATTTCTCCCCTTCTTGCATCGGCTGTTCTTCTGAATGTCGTTTTGCCTAGATGTTATAGCTTTCCGATCCATGTTTCGACTTCCCCTCCCTAGCCTGTCCTCTGGTGGAAGACGAAGACGGAGTCTCAACCCTCATCCAGTGGGTTATTAGGCTCTGTCCCTCCTCTTCCTCCCCCTCGGATCATGGTTTCCCCGGATATCACAGATGTCTGTCGAGCTCCCATCTCGTTCAGGGTCAGAGACATCAATCTCTTGACCGTCTGAGCAGCAGGTGAGTATAGAAAATGCCATACGTCCCATGAGGATTCGATAATAGATGATCTGCCCTTCGACTGATGCTAACCCCCGCGTAAACCCCTTCTGCAGTCCAGATCTTGACTCAATCCGAGCCAGAAATCCCAGAAATTTCCTGAGCAGAGTATCACAGCCAAGCCAGAAACCCCTTTTAGCCCCTTCCCGGCGTGGCCATTTCCCGACCGAGAACTACTCTGTCGAGAGATCCCCCTTGCTTTAGCCCCTTCGGCAAGGCAAATAAAGCCTATCCCAATACAGCCTTCCCGGCCCGGGGGCCTCCCGGCGCCGAGTTCCCGGCGCGGTCATTACCGCGCCGAGAACCCTTGCGCCGAGAACATTTCCCCCTTGGCCAATAAAACCCACACCGGGAACCATGCTTCCTGCCACCCCCTGCTTTACGTTGTGAATCCTCCATTCCTTGAAGCCCGGAGGAAAGCCTTCCTGCTACAGGCCAAGGAACCACACAGATGCCCTCTGAAGTCCGATCAACCAAGCCTTGCATCTTGTTGAAGGATACTCTAGATCATCATATGTGCCTAAGGGATAAACATCATTGGGGATAACTCCCCTACATAACCTTACGAGCCAGAGAAACTCTGCCACTGCATAAGTTTCAATGGCCTCAAAGGGATATTAAGTTGGTGCTGTGATCACATACACGGGCTAGGGGTCCCATACCCCCCTTATTCTGGCTTTCATCCCGGCACTCTGTGGGTGATCGTCTATTACTCCCTGGCATACGCTAGGTACGGGGAAGGTGCTGCTGAAATCCCCCCAGCCGATGAAAAGTAATACTGAAGCTATCCTCTAGGCTCCGTATGGTGATGGTGAAAAAGTTCTCTGCGTTGGACTCTTCTCCTCCAATCCCTCTCAGCTCTCGGCCTCCTTTGAAACATATACAACTAAAACCAGTTGAACCCCGTCTCTGAGTCCCCAGAGCCAATCTACTTTGATATAAATTCCCAGAAAACTCTTAAAACCCCAAAAACAGGGTACCGTAAAATCCTAAACTCCTCACGGCGCCCAAACACCAATACCTTCTCGGCACCGAACTCTCGGCGCCATCAGCTCCCGGCGCGGCTTTCAGCGCGCCGGGAACCCTCACGCCGAGAACTCCTCTTCCTCCCTTCAGCCGCGCCGAGAAACCCCCTCTTCTCCACGCCAAGAGCCCTTTTGTGTTGCTAAAGCCACGCCAAGAAACCCCCTCTTCCCTGCGCCGAGAGCCCCTTTTGAGTTGCTAAAACCCACGCCGAGAACCCTGGGCGCGTCGGGAGCCCCTCCGCGCCGGGAACCTCCATCCCCTGCCAGCTGCGCCGAGAATCCCATCTCTTGGGCGCGCCGAGAACCAATCTCTTGGGCGCGCCGGGAACCCCTCTTCCTGTGCCGGGAACCTTGGCCATTTTGCCCGCGCGCCGGGAATCCCCTGGTCATCTTGCCTTCGCGCCGGGAACCTATGCATGCTTGAACTGCACCGATAACCTACCCAAATTGTATTACTGAGTCTTCAATCCAAATTTTGTTCCGAGGGCTCTGCCCCCGGAAACCCCCGCAAGGGGCGCTGCCCCCTTGACCCCCGTGACCTGACCGGGCAGGTCGATCCCCGCGACCTGACCGCGCAGGTCGATCCGCGTGCGAGGGCGCAACATTGAGCGTTCACTTACATTCCGTCGTCCCGCATCGGATTTATGAGTAACCCCTTTAGCTCGGGAGGGCTATGCCACTGCATGAGTTCCGCCGGCTTCCCTAAGGGAAAATCAAACGTTGCCCCAGGGCATACATGTGTAACGTGGAGAGGCCCGACCTCTCTCTTTCTTTCGGCTTTCACCCCGGCACTCCGTGGGTGATAGCCTATTTCCCCTCTGGGCATGATCCAGACCATGGGGAAGTGCCGCCGAAATGTTAACTGATGCTTTAAGCCTCCGTCATGATCGCGGCTCATCCTGTCCGCGATTGATATCCTATGTTTCACCTTTCCCCTGAGTCTGATTGTTTTTGTCGATTCAGCGATATCGTCTGTTTCTACAATCGAGGCTATTATCTTGCCCGCCTTCCTGGCTCTGGTATGAAATTCAAACTGCGCACATAAAAAGAATATCTTTTTTTATTATTGCCTCTCGAGGCCTCCCATTTTGGCGTTTAATCAAGGGTTGTCCTTCCTTGGAAGGGCGTAATTAACGTCATAGCCTTTATGGTATGACGGACTTCTGGTCCCGACTCGGACTTCACAATCGACTGACCAAGTCAGATCGAGCGCACAATGAAATTGTCACACACGTGACTGGCACGCCTAATAAATCAAAACAAATAAATAAGTCAAATAAAATAAATAAAAAATCATAAATAAATACAGATAGACCCATCCCACAAGCTGGCACGCCCGGTGGGACCGAGTCTCCCTTCATCTCTACGCCAAAAATAGGAGGCCCAGTGGGCCCCCCTCAAATTTCTGATTCTGTGCGCTTTCTCTATTTCCAGGAAGCTACAATGACGGCTGGAATCACGTCTGTATGCTTTGACCAGCAACCGGTCGATGCGCATGTTCAAGAAAGCTACCTGGCGGTACCTCTGTCGTTCGGATCGATGCCGCCTGCTGTCGGGATGCCTAACTGCCTGGGCCTCAGCTTCACTGACCTGCTCGAGATCGACAACCAGGAGCCGAAAACTGTTGTCGAGACTTCGCCGCAAGCTACCGGCCCCAAGATAAGCCAGGTGATGAAGGATGCTCCAGAGGTCGTGTCTACTTCGTCCATCACGAGGCGAAAAGAAGCGCATCCTCTGCTTCGTCCACCACTTTCGGTGACTTTCCTCCAGTCGTTGGCTGCCCCAACTTCCTGGGAGTTGTGTCCGTGGATATTCTGAGCAAAGAAAGTCCGAAGCCTGTAGAGCTGAAGGATGATAAAGCTGCTTCTTGTCAGAGCGAGGATAAGATCAAGAAATCCCTACTCAAGATCTAGTGACCGTGAGCTGTTATGTTCACCATGCTACCAACCCGATTGAAGCACATGAGAAGGGGCCCACTGGGGGCAACAAAAAGAACTTCAGAAGAGGAAGAGCCTCTGCCGCTCCCCAATGTCGACTTTCTGCATCTGGGAAGTCCATGATGATTGGGGGGGTTCGGATCTTCTTCAACGGCCGCAATGCCAGAGCTCTGCCAGATCGGGTCATCCCGACCATTCCTACCCGCAATGCTTTCCAAGTGCTGGCTAGCCGGAGGGCGAACAGTGATGATAGCAAGCAAGGGAAGCCAACCTCAAAATTGCCAAGACGCAAGCAAATGTGGGTTCCCAAGAAGACCCGGAGTGTCATGTCAACCCTACAAAATTATAACAGTTTTGCTGATGCCCCCAAGAGAAGGGATAATAAAGTCATGAATGAGGAAGAAGTCATAGTCACAACTCCTCCACTCGCTGCCAGGGTCTGTGCAAGACAGGCTGATATTTCCAAGAACTCAAAGAATCTCAACCAAGTTGCCAAGCTGACACGATTAGCATACATGCCACCCGCCCAAGACTGGACGCTGCCTCCTGCTATCTCTTCAGAGTACAGTCAAGAGGGGATGGTTAAGAGGGTATGGGAATACTTCCATGGCCTTGGAAGTCCTGTCATAGGCCGACAAAGGTCACTCCATGCTGTCAAGGCTGAAGGAGAAGAAAAAAATAAGATATCACCTGTTGGGATAGATAAAGAGAAAAAGCAAGCTGAGTTCAGAAGTTTTGAAAGTCTTTCACAGAGGGAAGAAATGAAAAGAGTTCTGACAAATGAAGGGCCAACTTTCCCTCGCCAGTCCCGAAGGAGAGTTAAAAAGCATGAAAGGAGAATGCAAGTCCTCGCGTGTAATATGACAGGAGTGATGGGCAGGCATGACGCCCTGCTAAATGGGCAAGAAGAACTAGCCAAGGTTACCGAAAGAGAAGACCCTGTGACAGGACAAAGCAAAAATGAAGCTGGGTTACTGCAGACCGCTAAGGGCAAGCAGGCTACTGATGAAAACAACACTACTCTCAGCACCAAAATAATGGCATCTGAAGAAGAAGGGGTGCCCCTGTCCGGATGTGGCTTTGGTGAAACACTTGAGACCATTACCAGCAAAATAGCTATGGACCCTGCCATCCTAATAGCCATGCAAAGATATCATCGGGAGATAGAACTGCTGAAGAAGCAACTAAAAGAGAAGACTGAACATGATGTGGTACCCAAGCAACCGGGGGCACGAACTGACCTATCACTGGGAGGGTTTAACCCCTCGACTGCTCTTTCACAGACTGTTCTGCAAACTGACGGTCAGAGTTGGGTTGTTCCCCAGGATCATTTCCAGTCGCTCCAGCCAGCACAACTGAAGCTTCTTCAAATGCAATGGCAGGTTCCCTTGTCAAAACCTCCGCCATCTCATGTTGCAACTCCAGCCACACAAGAAATGCAGCCCACCCACCTCTGTCCTGAATCAGCACTGCCAGTCGTGGTGAATAAATCAATGGTGGAAAAGATGGTTGAAGAGAGGCTAGCCAAAAGGGGTAGTGCTAATTACGCCCCCTTTGACATGTATAAAGTGCCATATCCGGCCTACCATGTTACTAAGAGATTGCCGCCTAGCATCAATAAAATTCCTAAGTTTGACAAATTCAATGGGCAGGGCTCCCCGAAGGAACACATTGCACACTATGTAACAGTCCTGGGTGACTTGGCGACAGATGAGTCATACCTATTGAAGTTCTTTGGGTGTTCTCTAACGGGACATGCTTTTGAATGGTATGATAGCTTGCCGGCTGGATCTGTCAACAACTGGCCGGATATGCAGCGAAAATTCATAGAAAGATTCCATGTCACAGAGGCAAGGGTGACCGTGGCTGAGCTGTTGGCAACCAAGCAAGAAGATAATGAAGCTGCTGCAGACTATATCAAAAGATGGAGGGATCTTAGTATGAGATGCCGGCACTCTCCACATCTAGAAGATGCAGTACAGATGTGTAAACAAAATCTGAAGAAAGAAGTCCTGGAAAAGTTAATTGGAACGGAAGTCTGGTCTTTTGACCGATTGATTAATATTGCAACAGAGATTGAAGACTTCTGTGCAAGATATCCATTAGATTCTATCAACTCAAACCATCAGGCTAAACAAATTAATAAGAGGCCGATGTTGAAAGCTGTACACGCTATTAGCGTCGCGGCAAAAAGGCAGAAATGGGTACACCATTCTCCTCTCAATGGGCCTGCTGAATGTCAAGAAATGCCTCCACACCGAATAAAGAAAAGAAGTCCTATGCCTTCCCAAGAGACAAGACTCGAACATTGTTCGAGTGGGCTGTCAAACATGACAAGGTCATCCTGCCAAAGCCAAAGAGGCCTGATGATGCCAGGAGAAGAGATCATCCGAATTTCTGCCCTTACCACCAGATCCTCGGACATCCTATTGAAGACTGTCAAATATTCAAGGACATCGTCCAAGGCTTAATAAAAAGGGGTAAGCTACAAATAGGGGAATACAAAGTTGATCCCCCACACCCGCATGAAATGTCTGTGCCAAGGGCGTCAGTCAATATGATATCTATATGTCAACAATTGCTTGAAGAAATGCCAGAGGCTTGTAGCCGGCACACCTATGAAGACAATATTCCTAAGCATGAAAAAGAACAAAGAAATTGGCAAGCCGTGTCAACGGGAAGGAAAATAAGACTGGTACCTCGCTTACCTCCAAAAGCCCAGGTTTACGGAGTTATGGCCCATCCCACTCTACCAACAATCATTAAAAGGCCAATGGACAGCAAGAAGAGACAAACCCCATTGTGGGCACATGAAGAAGTTAGCCCACAGCTACAAGCCATTACAAATGAGCCTGGTAACCATGAGCAGCCAAAGAATCAGCCTATGCTGCTCAAGAAGCCTGCCCCTCAAATAGGCAGCGAGTCTCACCAATTAACAGAAAGAGCTGAAGAAAAGGCAGAAAAGCTGAATGCATCAAATAACCCACTGTGGGGGCAGGGGCCAACCATGAAGGGAAAGAGAAATAAGAATACAAATACTAAAAGGAGGAATCTTATCTTCTCCTGCAACACATTGTCAGCATCCTCTAGTAAGGCCCAAACCGTTGATGAAAAAGATGAAGAAATTTGCTTTGTGCCGAAGGAAGTAGTTCCAGCCAATGCTTCTACTTCTCTTCAGTCTATCAGGTCTGGGAGGATGCCAAAGCAACACTCACCAGCTAATAAGGAGGCTCAGTGCCATATTCCTCCTCCGCCCAGAGGCATAGAACAGAGGGGGTTTGTCCCAAAGAAGCTACCTATGGCCAGCAATGATGGCGAGATGAAATCCATTCTGCACAAATCAGAGGCAGGGGGCAGTAGAACTCCCAGTCCCTTCCTACAAGACCCTACAATAATGGCACTACTCCACCAGAAGCAGCAGGAGATTGAAATGCTACAAGGGCAACTGAATGAAATGAACATAAAGCCACATACGTCACAACTACCGAGGCATCAATGCGAGGCATCCCAAGACAGTTCTATCTCATCTGAAGCTTCAGCGCGGTCAGCAATGCCCCGAACAACACATGATCATTCAGGGGGCATCCTCCCTCAATCATCCCAACACACACTCCTTGGGCAAGTCAGGGGGCAACTAAAGTGTATCCGACAAAGACATCGACGAGGCCTCATATGCAGCCGACTACCCTACATTCAAGATCAGTGGGTCCAGCCACAAGGGATAAGACCAAAGCAGAGCAAACAATGGATACAAAGATGGCCAAAGAAGAAGTCACTGAGGCCGAGCTGTAAATGACCAAACAAAATGATAATGAGTCCGTCGGGGACTACATAAGCAGATGAAGGAGCCTGCGTGAAAGGTGTAGGCACCCACCAAGTTACAGTGAATCTGTCCAAATCTGTAAAGAGAATCTGAAATTAGAGATTCTACGATGGGTCATTGACTTCGAAGTCACGACCTTTGAAAGTCTAAATGACTTCGCAACTGAAGCTGAAGCAGTCATTGCAAGGATTTACCCATCCTCCACGAGCTTGGGTCAAAACTACAAACCAGCCGATAAGCAGCCGGCACAAGAAGTTTGCATTCCAAGCTTTGAAGCCTTCGAGCGACAGAAGAAGGAAAAAGCAGAGACTGCTTGTATCACTTCTACCAAGCCGGACACACAAGGGTCCTCGTTAAGGGGTAAAATGATGAAGCCCTATTCATTTACAAAAAATATGACCTCAGCTCTCTTTGAGTGGGCCCTAGAATGCGGTAAAGTGGTGCTTCCAGAGCCAAAGAGATCAAGCAACTTCACAAGAAAAGATAACTCGTGCTTTTGTCCGTATCACCAAGTAGCGGGACATCCTATCGAGGATTGCTACGTGTTCAAGGACATCATCGAAGGCACGATCAAGAAAGGTGAACTGCAAATGGGCGAATATAAGGTGGATCCGCCACGCCCTCACCAAATACCCGTCTTCAGGCAAGCAGTTTTCGCGTGGCGTCACTGGCCTTGCTATCCCCCGCAAACTCGGCTAAAAGCCAGCATTTTAGTATTATCTCGCAGCTCGAAGGGTTGTAAAAAAAAAGAGAGAAAAAAAATAAAAAAAAGAAGAAGAAAAAAAAGAGAGAGCCTGTTCTGGGGGCAGGCACTAAAAAAAAAAGAGAAATGAAAAGATCATGATGGCCATATCTATTGAGGGAACCGACACTCCCTCTATATCCTAATTTATACTAGATATAACTACCATTGTGGGGCTTATGTGGTGGAGCGAACTACTCATCCCCCCCCTGAGGAGGTGAGCGCTCTCCTACATCCCCGCCTTGGTCAATAAAAAAAAAGAAGGGGGGGACGAGCCCTGAGGTAACAAGGGAGAACAAAATGTCCGTCCCGTTTATGGAGACTGGGCTGATTTTATTATTATTAACATAAAATGGCCCACTGGGATGCATGGCGCATCGCCATCTTCCCATCCTATAGGGATATCTCCCATTTGTCCCACAGGGATTGACCATCTACCCTTGATACGGGTCCTGGGCCCCGGCCAACACATCTTCATTAGCTTCCGGCATTCAGCCAATAATTACACCAAATATCACAACACCTGCTGCATTGGCCCAACGAGGCTTTCCACTACTGTTGACTCAGTCCCCCTGCCCAACTTGGGCTCATACAAACCCCGTCCCTTGACACGAGGTACTCCGCCCTTGTCGAGCTCTGAAAATAATCCCACCAGTCTCACCAGACTATCCCCATAAAGCCCTTTTCATTGGCTTGAGACACTCCGTCCTAGCCAAGCTAGTTTATCCCACCCGTCTGGGTCTATAAAACCCTTTTGTCCCACTGGGCCAAGTTAAAAAAAATTAAAATAAATAAAAAAATTAATTAAAATTAAAAATTAAAAAAAATTAAAAAAAATAAAAATAATAAAAATAATAAAAAATAATAAAATAATAATAATCAATCCAATGAGCTCAACAAACATCATCAAACCAAATAAATCCTGATAAATTCAGTCAATTAATGAGCTCAATAAACCAAACAAACCTAATAAAAAAAAAAGAAATAAACCTAATGAACTCAACAAAAAAAAATCTCTAACAAACCTCAGTAAACTCAACGAAATAAACCTCAATGAACTCAACAAGCCCAAGAGGCCCAATAAAAATGATGAATAAACAAACATCTCAACAAACTCAATAAACTTAATAAACTCAAATAAATAAACCAACAAAAGATTCCTTCACTTGGCATTAGACCTTCTGTCTGAACAAGGTTTGTCGACCCCGATACCTCCATGGGTCAAAATCCATATTCTATCCCAGCTTGGACCTTACGTCTATGCTAGGTTGGTCAACTTCGACATGACGTCAGGCTGACATCCTTATCTGCACATTCTACCCCTGTTGTAGACCTTCCGTCTGAGCAAGGTTCATTGAATCTGACTTTTCGTCAGATCAACATCAATACTTAGCCCTAGGTCTGGGCCTCTAGTGCGTTTATCATCTGATTTACCCTTACCTTAAACCTTCTATCAGGGTAAGGGCTCGTTGACCTTGACAGGACGTCGAGTCAGCACCTATCCTATATTCTGCCCTTGGCTTTGGCCTCCCACCCTCGCCAAGTTGGTTGACTTCGACAAGACATCGAGTCAACACCTATTCTATATTCTACCCTCGGCTTAGGCCTCACGCCTCTACCGAATTCGTTGACTTCGACAGGACGTCGAGTCAACACCTATCCTATATTCTGCTCTTGGCTTAGGCCTCACGCCTCTGCCAAGTTCGTTGGCTTCGACAAGACGTCGAGTCAACACCTATCCTATATTCCTCCCTTGGCTTATGGCCTCACGCCCTTGCCAAGCTGGTTGACTTCGACAAGGCGTCGAGTCAACACCTATTCTATATTCTACCCTCGGCTTAGGCCTCACGCCTCTACCGAATTCGTTGACTTCGACAGGACGTCGAGTCAACACCTATCCTATATTCCTCCCTTGGCTTATGGCCTCCCGCCCTTGCCAAGTTCATTGACTTCGACAAGACGTCGAGTCAACACCTTTTCTATATTCTGCCCTTGGCTTAGGCCTTACGCCTCTGCCAAGTTCGTTGGTTTCGACAGGACGTCGAGTCAACACCTGTCCTATGGTCTGCCCTTGGCTTAGGCCTCATGCCTCTGCCAAGTTCGTTGGTTTCGACAGGATGTCAAGTTAACACCTATCCTATATTCCTCCCTTGGCTTATGGCCTCACGCCCTTGCTAAGTTGGTTGACTTTGACAAGTCTGTCAAGTCAACAGCTACCTCTGCCCTGGCCCAGACCCTTTGTCTCTTCCAGGTTAGCCATTTTGACATGGCATCAATACGACAATGATGTTTTACGTCTGCCCTTGTTCTGGACATACCGTCCAAGCAAGGTTTGTTGACTCTGATGTCCCGTCGGGTCGACATTAATATTTTATCTGCGGCACGGGCCTTTCGTCCAGTCGATGAATGAAGAGACCCTTCTACCTCTGGCTCGGACCTTTCATCCAGTCAGTCAATAAAAAAAAAAAGAGAAACCCTTCTGCCTCTGGCTCGGACCTTTCGTCCAGTCAGTCAACAAGAAACTTTCACCTTTGACCCATACCATCAGTCTGGACTGGCGATGAAACCTATCTGGAATAGACCTTACGTCTATCCTCACAAAACCCGCATATTTCTATATGTGCCACCGACGATGAAACCCTCCCGTTGATTGACCGGTGCATTGCCTGTTCAACTATGAAACCTGTCCAGGATAAACCTTACATCTTTTCTGATGAAACTCATGTGTTTCCTTAAGTCCCATTGACGATGAAACCCGTATATATCCTCATGCCCCACCTGTGATAAAAAAAAAGGATGAAACTTACCCAGATTAGACCTTACGTCTATTCTGATGAAACTTATGGACTTCTTTACATCAGTATAAATCTAGTAGCGATGATGAAACCTACTGTTCTGTCTTGGCGTCATGGCGTTCTGCCTAAGCCAAGCTGTACGGCATCATGACCATACGTCTAGGCCGTTAAATATCCTACCTTGGCGTCATGGCCTTTCGCCTAAGCCAAGCTGTACGGCATCATGACCATACGTCTAGGCCGTTAAATATCCTACCTTGGCGTCATGGCCTTCCGCCTAAGCCAAGCTGTACGGCATCATGACCAGACGTCTAAGCCGTTAAATATCCTACCTTGGCGTCATGGCCTTTCGCCTAAGCCAAGTTGTACGGCATCATGACCACACGTCTAAGCCGTTAAATATCCTACCTTGGCGTCATGGCCTTCCGCCTAAGCCAAGATGTACGGCGTCATGACCATACGTCTAAGCCGTTAAATATCCTACCTTGGCGTCATGGCCTTCCGCCTAAGCCAAGATGTACGGCGTCATGACCATACGTCTAAGTCGTTAAATATCCTACCTTGGCGTCATGGCCTTCCGCCTAAGCCAAGATGTACGGCGTCACGACCAAACGTCTAAGCCGTTAAATATTCCACCTTGGCGTCATGGCCTTCCGCCTAAGCCAAGATGTACGGCGTCATGACCATACGTCTAAGCCGTTAAATATCCTACCTTGGCGTCATGGCCTTTTGCCTAAGCCAAGATGTACGGCGTCATGACCATACGTCTAAGCCGTTAAATATCCTACCTTGGCGTCATGGCCTTTCGCCTAAGCCAAGATGTACGGCGTCACGACCATACGTCTAAGCCGTTAAATATTCCACCTTGGCGTCATGGCCTTCTGCCTAAGCCAAGATGTACGGCGTCACGACCATACGTCTAAGCCGTTAAATATCCTACCTTGGCGTCATGGCCTTCCGCCTAAGCCAAGATGTACGGCGTCACGACCATACGTCTAAGCCGTTAAATATCCTACCTTGGCGTCATGGCCTTCCGCCTAAACCAAGATGTACGGCGTCACGACCATACATCTAAGCCGTTTAAATATCCTACCTTGGCGTCATGGCCTTCCGCCTAAGCCAAGCTGTATAGCATCATGGCAATTTGCCTAAGCCGTTTAAAAATTCTGCCTTGGTGTCACGACCATATGTCTAAGCCAAGTCACCCAACATCATAACCTTCAGGCTAAGACAACAAATATCCTACCATTAGCTTGGAATTGTTATCCTAACCAATGAACAAAAAGACCCCTTGGTTCCACGCCAGCCCTTGGTCCCTCCAGGGATTCGTCACAACATGTGATAACTTCTCCCTGTCACCATGGCATCGGTCGTCCACTTATAAGAAAGTCGACCTAAGGATGTATTCACTGAGTTCTAAAGATAAAAAAAAGAAAAGAAAAAGAGAAAAAAGAAGAATAAGAAGAGAAAAAAAAAGAGATGAGAGAAAAAAAAGAAGAGAAAAAAAAAGAGATGAGAGAAAAAAAAGAAACAAAAAAAAAAGAAAAGAAAGAAAACAAAACACAAAAAAAAAGATAAAAAAAATAATAAACAAAACAAACATAAAAGAGAAAAAAAATAATAATAACATGGTTTGCTTGCTTGCATGTTTCGCGTGTGTGTCTGTCTGAAGTATAGTATTAATACACCTTCCTTCAAATTTCTATGACCGCATTCCCTTGCTAAAATAACGCTATCCAGATTCTACGACTGTGTGCGCCACGTCACATACTAAGAGATGAAAAGCTAATTCTCGGTGAGTGCATGCGGCCAGGGGAAAGAGTCGTGGTTACGTTGCGTGCGCAATTCACAGAATACACCATAGATGAAACTCCCACACTTCACACACGGTATGAGCTATGGTCCTTAGTCATAGGGACATCTTAAATTCTTCTTAACACTTTTTGGATGCTTAAATCTCTACACTCGCATAAAGGGCAACCGTGAGGGAAAAGCCACCTACCCACCCTAAAAAAAAAGAAGAAGGAAACGAAAGAAGAAGAAGAAGAAAAAAAAATATATGAACAAAAGGGCAAATCCTAGTAGCCGGGAATCCCCATTGAGACACATGAGGAGACTCGCGTCGAACGGTGAAGTCCATGATAATACTCTGAATAATACTAGGATGAATCCAAGTAGCCGGGAATCCCCATTGAGACACATGAGGAGACTCACGCTGAACGGTGAAATCCATTATGTCACTGTGAATAATACTAGGACGAATCCTAGTAGCCGGGAATCCCCATTGAGACACATGAGGAGACTCGCGCCGAACAGTGAAATCCATTATGTCACTGTGAATAATACTAGGATGAATCCTAGTAGCCGGGAATCCCCATTGAGACACATGAGGAGACTCGCGCCGAACGGTGAAATCCATTATGTCACTGTGAATAATACTAGGACGAATCCTAGTAGCCGGGAATCCCCATTGAGACATATGAGGAGACTCGCGCCGAACGGTGAAATCCATTATGCCACTATGAACAAAAGGACTAATCCTAGTAGCCGGGAATCCCCATTGAGACACATGAGGAGACTCGTGCGGAATGGTGAAGTCTATAAAAAAAAACACTGCCAGTAAAGGGATGAATCTTAGTAGCCGGGAATCCCCATTGAGACACATGAGGAAACTCACGCCGAACAGTGAAATCTCAAATTAAGAATCAACAAGGGGGGTGTGCAAAACTACCAAAAATCGAGATCCCTGAATGTGTGCGTAGGCGATAAACCAATCCACTAGTGTTACTTAGAGCGTCTGCACGTCCCTATGACTAGGGTTCACTACCTATATGATTGCACTTTCACGCTATGGAGGAATAGTCATGGGTGTGGATTGTGATTTATGCTATGCGTACGTTCTACGCGGCGTCCCCTTTACGTATGCACATCTCCCTTAGTTGTGCTTCGTGAGCTGCACTCCGTCCATGAATCATGGATGCCATCCTTATCCTATCCCTAAAACAAGGGAGCTATCCTATATACATCTAGATATGCGTGCGATCAATAAGTGCCTGCATGTTCGCATGAATGAAGAATAAAAAGGCGCGTTCTCAGATGGGGGTTGCACCCGCAGGTCCCGCTCACTTGTCCCTCATTCGCGCCACCTACGGGTGGGGGGCATTTGTTGACGCCTAAAATAAAGATAATAATAATAGCAGCGATGAAATAATAATAATAACCCTAAAATACCTTTATTTCTGATAAAATGTCTTATTTCTGTTATCTTGTTTTCAGGAGTAGAAGAAGAAAAGAAGAAAAGAAGAGACAGCCGGCTCTAATAGAGAACTACTGAAACGAGACACAAGACCTCGGAAGATACTCGGGACCATCCCCGAACGAGCAAGAAAGAAGCCCAGCCGATAAGATATGTCAGCCTATGAGTCAGCCCTCGCAACTGAAGAAATGAACACAAGAAGCCCAAAAGCCCTAAATGGGCCGGCCAAATGGGCTTCCGAGTGTGGCACCGAGAACCTCAACAAGAGGCCACTTGGCGCGCCGGGAGCTATTGCGAACGAATGAGGCACGCCGATTACCATCTGCCGATATGCAAGAAGAACCTGGGTCTATATAAACCCACTCCTTCAAAGAAAAAGAAGGGCGGGAGAGAAGCACCAGAAGAAATAGAAGGGCTTCGAAGAGAAAAAGAAAGAGAGAGAGAGCCTCCTCTGCTGAGAAAAGAGAGAAGAGATCGATCTGAAGAGAAAGAGAAGGAGAAGAAGCTCCAGGTGGGCAAGCAGCTGGGGGAGGGAGAGGAGTCAATGCTCCGCCCTCCCCCCATATTTTTCTTTTCTTATGTTTTCTTCTCTTCATCATGTAATCTTGCGAGCTCTATCTCGATTCATCGGATGTAACCGAGATTTCCCGGCCTCTGTTTTATCTCCTTTCCCTCACTCCCTCCTTGTAATTGGTGTGAGTTTCGGAATGATGCAATAAAATGAAAGATGAACATGGCTCCTTTGGGCATTCGATCGATTGAAATATCTGCTGTATTTCTCCCCTTCTTGCATCGGCTGTTCTTCTGAATGTCGTTTTGCCTAGATGTTATAGCTTTCCGATCCATGTTTCGACTTCCCCTCCCTAGCCTGTCCTCTGGTGGAAGACGAAGACGGAGTCTCAACCCTCATCCAGTGGGTTATTAGGCTCTGTCCCTCCTCTTCCTCCCCCTCGGATCATGGTTTCCCCGGATATCACAGATGTCTGTCGAGCTCCCATCTCGTTCAGGGTCAGAGACATCAATCTCTTGACCGTCTGAGCAGCAGGTGAGTATAGAAAACGGCATACGTCCCATGAGGATTCGATAATAGATGATCTGCCCTTCGACTGATGCTAACCCCTGCGTAAACCCCTTCTGCAGTCCAGATCTTGACTCAATCCGAGCCAGAAATCCCAGAAATCTCCTGAGCAGAGTATTGCAGCCAAGCCAGAAACCCCTTTTAGCCCCTTCCCGGCGTGGCCATTTCCCCGCCGAGAACTACTCTGCCGAGAGATCCCCCTTGCTTTAGCCCCTTCGGCAAGGCAAATAAAGCCTATCCCAATACAGCCTTCCCGGCCCGGGGGCCTCCCGGCGCCGGGTTCCCGGCGCGGTCATTACCGCGCCGAGAACCCTTGCGCCGAGAGCATTCCCCCTTGGCCAATAAAACCCACGCCGGGAACAATGCTTCCTGCCACCCCTGCTTTACGTTGTGAATCCTCCATTCCTTGAACCCCGGAGGAAAGCCTTCCTACTACAGGCCAAGGAATCACACAGATGCCCTCTGAAGTCCGATCAACCAAGCCTTGCATCTTGTCGAAAGATACTCTAGATCATCATATGTGCCTAAGGGATAAACATCATTGGGGATAACTCCCCTACATAACCTTACAAGCCAGAGAAACTCTGCCACTGCATAAGTTTCAATGGCCTCAAAGGGATATTAAGTTGGTGCTGTGATCACATACACGAGCTAGGGGTCCCATACCCCCCTTATCTGGCTTTCATCCCGGCACTCTGTGGGTGATCGTCTATTACTCCCTGGCATACGCTAGGTACGGGGGAGGTGCTGCTGAAATCCTCCCAGCCGATGAAAAATAATACTGAAGCTGTCCTCTGGGCTCCGTATGGTGATGGTGAAAAAGTTCTCTACGTTGGACTCTTCTCCTCCAATCCCTCTCAGCTCTCGGCCTCCTTTGAAACATATACAACTAAAACCAGTTGAACCCCGTCTCTGAGTCCCCAGAGCCAATCTACTTTGATATAAATTCCCAGAAAACTCTTAAAACCCCAAAAACAGGGTACCGTAAAATCCTAAACTCCTCACGGCGCCCAAACACCAATACCTTCTCGGCACCGAACTCTCGGCGCCATCAGCTCCCGGCGCGGCTTTCAGCGCACCGGGAACCCTCACGCCGAGAACTCCTCTTCCTCCCTTCAGCCGCGCCGAGAAACCCCCTCTTCTCCACGCCAAGAGCCCTTTTGTGTTGCTAAAGCCACGCCGAGAAACCCCCTCTTCCCTGCACCGAGAGCCCCTTTTGAGTTGCTAAAACCCACGCCGAGAACCCTGGGGGCGCCGGGAGCCCCTCCGCACCGGGAACCTCCATCCCCTGCCAGCTGTGCTGAGAATCCCATCTCTTGGGCGCGCCGAGAACCAATCTCTTGGGCGCGTCGGGAACCCCTCTTCCTGCGCCGGGAACCTTGGCCATTTTGCCCGCGCGCCGGGAATTCCCTGGTCATCTTGCCTTCGCGCCGGGAACCTATGCATGCTTGAACTGCACCGATAACCTACCCAAATTGTATTACTGAGTCTTCAATCCAAATTTTGTTCCAGGGGCTCCGCCCCCGGAAACCCCCGCAAGGTGCGCTGCCCCCTTGACCCCCGTGACCTGACCGGGCAGGTCGATCCCCGCGACCTGACCGCGCAGGTCGATCCGCGTGCGAGGGCGCAACATTGAGCGTTCACTTACATTCCGTCGTCCCGCATCGGATTTATGAGTAACCCCTTTAGCTCGGGAGGGCTATGCCACTGCATGAGTTCCGCCGGCTTCCCTAAGGGAAAATCAAACGTTGCCCCATGGCATATATATATAGGTAGGGAGGTTTGGCCTCTCTCCTTCTCTCGGCTTTCATCCCGGCACTCCGTGGGTGGTAGCCTATTTCCCCCTGGGCATAATCCAGATAAAGGGGAAATGCTGTAGAAATACTGATCGATGCTTTAAACCTCCATCATGGCCATGGCTCAGTCTTTGAACCGCTGACTTAACGATATCATCTTTGAACCGCTGACTTAACGATATCGTCTCTGAGCCGATGACTTAACGATACCGTCTGCTTCTACAGCTGATGTTGTTATCTTGCCCGCCTTCCTGGCTCTGGTATGAAGTTCCATTTTGCGCACATGGATACATGTTTGCCTCTCGAGGCCTCCTATTTTGGCGTTTAATCAAGGGTTGTCCTTCCTTGGAAGGACGTAATTAACGTCATAGCCTTTATGGTATGACGGACTTCTGGTCCCGACTCGGACCTCACAATCGGCTGACCAAGTCAAGTCGAGCGCATAATAAAATTGTCACCCCGGTGACTGGCACTCCTAATAAATCAAAAAATCCAAATAAAAATATAAATAAATAATATAATGAAATAGAATGAAATCCGCGTCCACAAAAACCTGATCAATACCTTAGAAATAGGAGGATGATGCACCCGTCCACGGGAGAGAGAAACCAGTAAAGTCTGCAGATCAGCTTGAATGTAACAGTCCTGACCCTGTGCATCACAGGAGTGTGACGGTCGCCTGATGAACCGTTAGAACAGCCTGACGCGCCTGCACGAGACCGTCAGAGTACCTACAGAAATAGCTTATGAATTCTTTGGACTCCAAATCTTCCAACCGGCCAGAAGACCTGGGTCTCGTCTAATGATCCCAGTAAATCTTCCAAAGAACGTGAAACACAAGAAAACAACCCCAAATTAGCCCTTTATACAAGCGTAATATCAATTCTTAAAGGACTTAAGATCATTCAAAGGAAAAGGGAAGTACCTGGGAAGTTTTGGTTTTTAACCCCTCTGGGCATTTTAAAACATGGGAAGGATGTTTAGATGATGAAAATAGATGCTGGATGTGGGAGAAAGAAGAGGGACAATGCTTTGATGAAAAGAGGAAGGAAAAATGCGAGTATGACAATGATGGAAACTCCAACACAATGAAATGAATACTCCCTTCACCGTGAAGCAGATGGACGTGAGAAACAGTTCTCCTTGGTTGGATGTGGCTCCAGAATGCGGCAACACTTCGATGCGAACTCCAGATCTTCCTCTCCTAGGCCATGAAGTTAAGGGTGCTATTTATAGGCCCTCAAAATCTCTGGGCGAGCAGAGGATAATCCAGCAAGAAAAGAGGATAACTCTTAGCAAACTCTTGAAGATAATACTCCCAAGAGTCCATAGAAACAAACAGAAGGTTCTGAGGATCAGATTTGGAAGAGAAATCACAAGATCAAACTCTTATCTCGACCACAGAGTAGCAGAGAAAAGGCCTGAACTGTCAGGACTCTCTGTTTGATGCAACGACTACTCGACAGACCGCCACAGGCATGTAACGCCCCAGGGAGAGACCGTCACATTCAACCTTATCTCAAAAGAGATAAGATCAACGGAGGAAAGCTCAAATAATTGGACTCTTGAAGGAATGTAACGGCCATGTCTGGACGCGTTAGGAGAAAGTAACGGCTACACGATAGACCGTTAAAGCCAACGGATAGACAAAAGGATAAGCATTGGGACAAAGGTCTTAAACTTTAGGACTCTTCAAGATGTAACGACCATGGTGCGTTGGAAGAACGTAACGCCTCTGCTATGAACCGTTAGAGATAATAGGGATTAAACAATGATAGTTTGAAAGAAGCCTTAAGGGTAAGGGCTCTTCAATATGTAACGGCCCAGGGCACATGCGTTAGAAGAATGTAACGCCCCTGGTATAGACCGTTAGAGATGATAAAGATTCAAAATGACAAGAGCTTGCTAAGCTTCATCCAATGAGAGTGCCGAGGAAACCAGACTCAACCAAGAGGAGAAGACCCATGAAATAGACCTCCAACTGATCAAGAAAGACTCAATGAAGAGTGCACAACTTGGAGCATCATATAGAATGAACAAGGAGATGACCCGACTTATTGGTCATAAAACGGGTGTCAACAGATGCCCCTCCTTAACGTCCTCTTTGCAGGGGAGCAAGCGGAGGTGAAGTGAAAGAGAAATGGAACATGGAGATGAAGCGGAAATGAAGCGAAGTGGACTGAAAAGCGGGCGTTAAGGTAAACGACACCCGTTCTAACCAACAAGCGACAGGAATTTTCTGGAAAACTTCGAACTGATCACAAGGAAATAGACAACCAAAAGACGCATGTCTGAAGGAACTACCAACTAAGGAAAGGAAAGCACGGCTAGCCGCTGGAGGCAATGGAAAGGAAAGAGATAACTGACTAAACTCCAGACAAGAATCTTCAGCTAACCAAATCGAGCGAACAGATCGAAAGAAACCTTCTAATTCAGAGTGGAATGATTCTCCTCATTCGAGATTAAGAACACATCTATTCACCATCATTGAGATGTCTTGAACAGATGAAGGATCATGAATGCTCAAAGAATGCGTATGATGGATGCTGGGCTAAAGGAAAAGAAATCATTAAAACAAATGCAAAGAAAGATAAAATAACAAGATACTCGAGAATAATATTGCTAGACTGGAGAAATTAGGGTCAGGACACCATCTGCAACCACGGCGTGCAAGACAGAACCATCGTCCCCAAATTTTTCCCACCTAACGGCCTATCCAACGATTAAACACGTGTACTTAGATCATCATCATTTTTGTTTAAGGGGAACATCAGATCCCAGAACACATGAATGACCAGCCGGTTCTCGAGATAATATATCGTAGATAATATATAATAATGCATTAAAGGGATAGGGATCGAGATACAATACCTGACTTACCTGCCTGGCGAATGGCAAAGCGTGATGTGCACAACTTCATCCATGAATAAGAGGTTAGCCAAAGATAATAAATATGAGCATGAAACCAGGCATAACCATTTGTACGCATGAGAAGCATTGATAATGAACATCATGGAAGAAAATGTAATCATTTCAGCATCAAATAGACCATTTTATTCATCAAGAAACTTGCAAGCTGTAACGGTCTGCGGAGGGGGCGTCACACCAAATAACGGCCAAATGCTAGACCGTTAAAGATGGCAGAGCGATGATATATCAGGGCAACTAGCAGAAAATGTGACGGTTCAGGAGCAGGGCATCAGAAATAGGTAACGACCATGAGCAAGACCGTTAGACAGGATGAAACAAGAAGAAGCCAGAACTGGATGTCAGAGAATGTGACGGCTCAGAGTCCATGCGTCACAACAAGTAGCGGTCTGATACTAAACCGTCAGGCTTGACATAACAAAACTGGGCTAAATTAAACCCACAGGAAATGTGACGGCCCAGGGCTGGCGCGCCAGAGTCAAGTGACGGCCCTACGATAGACCGTTAGAGAACGAAGTGTACTCCGAGACGGATTGTGCCGTGAGAGGCAAAATCCGAGATAGGAAGCCCTCAATCCACTCTAGACTCCTCCCAGACTTAGGATAAAGCCTTCTAATCTAAATGTTATCACTTTAGAGCCAAAAGCAAGTCTTTAAAACCTGGAATTCTAGCCAAAATCGCAACTTTGCTGAATTCTTTGCTACAAGGCTGAAGAACCTCTCTTAAGGGCAGAAAATATGATGAAGAGAAGCTTCGAGGTGATGGCCATGGAGGAGAAAGTCTACACCGGGCCTAAGGTTGCGAGAAAAGAACACGGAGAGCTTAAAAGGCTAACCTCGATTCCAAAACATCTAAGCTCCAATGCTCAAAAAGTGGTAAGCTCTCTTTACCTTAGCTAAGTTCAAAAACTTTCTGCACTTTAATTCCTTCTCACGATCTTCTTCTTTTCTTCTTAGCCCCTTCCTGGTCCAAGATGTTATTCCAATCTGAATTGGGTGGCTCCCATGATCAAGGAACTCCCTCTAGAAGTTGTAGCAATCGTTTGGGCATGGCACCTCCAACCCTTGTTGGTTTTAGCCAAGAATTTTCAGAAATTGACATTAGATTGGCCTAGCATTCCAGCCCTCATAGAATTGTGGCATCCACAAACACATACCTTCATCTTCCCTTCTTTCGAAGCTACAGTCCTATTAGAGGAGGTAGAAACCTACCTAGCCCTTCCTAAGACTAAGGTGGGGGATGAAGATCTAGCTTGCTATACGGTGGAACCTATTGACCCGTCCTTAATCTTGAATGATTTCATCCACAATCCAAAGGACGTGAGGACCATGATCAGCCCACACCACATACACTTGATACCCATGGCACAATGGATAGTCTCTCATTGTAAAAACAAGTGGGAGAGATATGAAGCCATAGCCAAGGCGGTTTCGGTTTGCTTATGTGGAGTCTTCCTTTTTACTACTACCGACCACCTCTTAGATATCCAAAATCGCAGCATTATCATCGGGTTGTGGTGGGGAATGTCCATCTCTCAAGCGATCCTCTCATACCTCTATGAAGGACTAAGCTCTGCTTGCTTAAGAGGACCTTTGCTCGGCTCCATGATACTCCTCGAGTATTGGATGGGAGTAAGAATCAAATTCCAACCCAAGGAAGATGTAACTTCTGCTAGCCGGATCTTCGGGAGCCACCCTCTCTTCTTCATTGGAGGGGCATCTGGATTTTCTTCACAGGTAGAATGCAAGATGGCAGATAAGAAAACTAGGGATGAATGGCGCCTCTTCTTCAACACTTTGCCAACGAAGAAATTCATCATGCGACCAAGAATCCTTCGGAGCACTCTTCTTAGAATACCGCGGCGTCAAGGCCTGGACCTCCAGCTAGTGGGAAATACTATCATGGCGATCTACAACCCGCACCGATGCCATCTTCAGATCGGACTACCTCGGATCGAAGCTCCTGCACTATCACACAACCCTCCCCTTCTACCTAGGAAGATGGGGACTGAGGAAGATGAAAGAGCGGTTCGGAACGCGCTGACCATGTGGGAGATCAGCAAGGTGCGTCCGTGACAAGAGAAAGTGGAAGAGAACGACGAAGCACGTCATGGCTACGTGAAAGAGTTGAGGAAGATCCACCCTCTTGCGGATAAGAAGCTGAATGTAACATGATTTTTCTTATGAAAGATGTTGAGAGATGTTGCTGTAATTGACAATCAGAGTTGAAAATTTATGAATCTTATGTTGCATTAAGTTTGTTTGAATGAGATGGGAATGCCTTAGTTATACACACACGAGTTGTGGTTCGACTGGCTAGAGTGATATGGAAACAAAGCCTCTGGAGGGTGTAACAGTCCTGCAAAGGGCCGTTAGAATGATGTAACGGTGAGGATGTAGGCCGTCAGGGTGAAAGACCTAAGAGTTAAGTTCTCTGGAGGCTGTAACGGTCGAACGATAGACCATTAGGAGGAAGTAACGGTCGTGGCCCAGACCGTTAGGGAGATAGCTGCTGAGAGAGTAAAGCCAATGCTCTGAAGTCAATGTAACGGTCTAGGAAGAACCGTTAGATGAGTGTGACGGCCTGAACCTACCGCATCACAGTCCTGAACCTGCATAGTTGTGAGATTTGAGCTCTGAGCTTGAACCTGCGTTCTGCACACACTTAGACATGGAACAAGTTAGATATGTTCTTAGACTCAACCCCTGGCCTTAGAGCAAGTTAGAGAATGACCATTTCTTTATATTTGGTCAAGGGGTGGAGCCTTATTAAGTAGGCGGAAAAACACAATAGAAATAATGCGATGCATGCAATGCATATGATGGTATTTTTTTGGAGTTTTGAGAAAATATCTGATTTTTGTGAGATTTTGGAAAATATCTGATGTTTTTGGGTTTTGAAATATGTGATTTTTGTTTGGTTTTGGAAAATATTTAATGTTTTTGGATTTTTGAAAATATGTGATGTTTTTGGATTTTTGAAAATATGTGATATTTTTGGATTTTTGAAAATATGTATTTTTTTGGATTTTGAGAATATATGTATTTTTTTGGATTTTGGAATATATGTATTTTTTTAGATTTTGGAATATATGTATTTTTTGGATTTTGAGAACCAGTGCCTCCCCTAGCAGCGTGAGCCTTCCTTATTATATTGAGAGTTCCCAAGGTTGACGTGTGATAAGGTGACAACCCCTGGCCAAGGCCCAACTTGCATGACGGTGTCTCTACCAGGGCCTTAGTCAGGGTACTAATCTTGATCCTAAAAAGGAAAATGGAACACGGGGGTAAGCTTAGGCCAAATATAGAGGTTTTTAAGACTTGAGTTCCTTTCCGTGCAACCCATTAAAGATTTGGTCTGTTGCGCCGGGGCTTTGCGTCCGTCATCGAACCTTAGTCCACTCTAGGCATGCATGCGACCGGGCTCATTCGTCCCGCGGGGAACTGTACTGCCACTCTTGCCATGCGTAGTTTGCATTCTTTCTTCTGGAGCTTGGAATCACAATCGATGGACTTTCGAGATAATGCTTTTGATTTTGTCACAAAGATTGCTCCTTTGCTTTCTTTTCCTTTTTCTCTTTTGCTTGTGGCGTTAGGTCATAACAGACTGCCCCTATTTGAGACCTCTTCTCGTCAGGGTGCCTAGATTGGTTATCGCCTCCTTATTCACCTCTTGCCCCTGGATTCAGCCGAAGGAAGAAACAGACATGGACTTCAACTTTCCCCCAAAGCATGGCCAAGGAGAAACAGTGTTTTTAAAGCGGGAAACCTGACGAGGGATGTCGTGTAGTGTGTGATTGCCGTACTCGGGACCCTTATAGCGAAAGGGAGGAACATCTTGCTGTCGGGATAGCACTGATTAGACTCTAAGGAAAGAAACGCTTAAGATATAACCCATTCCACGCATGAGAGAGCTCCTCACCTTCTGCGTTTACTAAGCGATAAGCATTCCCTGGATAAGCTTCTTTTACAACAAACGGCCCCTCCCAGTTAGGTTGTAATTTAGACCTAGGACCTGCAGACCGAATGAATTTGCATTTCAAAACCATATCACATTTTTGAAATTTACGTTCAATTACCTTCTTTTGAAAATAACGCGAAACTCTCTTTTGATAAACGGATACGTGATCGGCCGCATTCATCCTCTTCTCATCTAATAGTTCCAGCTGGACAAGCAACGCCTCTCGACGTTCATCGAGATTAAGTTCCTTATCGAGTTGCACTCTAAGGGAAGGGATCAAGATCTCATATGGGAGCACCGCCTCCATCCCATAGGTAAGAGCATAGGGAGTTTGTCCCGTAGGAGTACGGACGGAGGTGCGGTAAGCCCACAGAGCTTCCACTAATCTTTCTGGCCAATCGGAAAACTTATGAGATTCACATGTTTTATTTATGATTTTAAGAAGGGTTTTATTAGTGGCCTCGGCTTGGCCGTTGCCTTGAGGATAGTATGGAGATGAATGATGCAATGTAATATTGAACTTCTTACATAGGTCCTTGAGCTCTTGAGATACAAACTGGGGTCCGTTGTCGGTGATGCTGCTGCTTGGCACTCCGAACTGCGAGATGATATTCTTCATGATGAAGCGACACATCGTTGTAGCTTTAATTTCCGCGTATGCCTCCGCTTCGACCCATTTGGTGAAGTACTCAGTGGCGGTGAGGATAAAGGATTTCTACTTGATCTGAGAATTAGGATCACCGAGCGGGCCGACAACGTCGAAAGCCCACATAGAGAATAGCCAAGGAGCAGAAAGAGGATGGAGAGATGAAGCTGGAGCATGAATTTTGTCAGCGTGGAGTTGGCATTTAAGGCACCTCCAGACGTAGAGGGAGCAGTCTTCCTCTAGAGTGGGCCAATAGTAGCCATGCCTAAGGATTTTCTTCACTAGAGCCTGGCCATTGACATGACCACCACACTCACTAGAATGGGCTGCTTCAGCCACCTTCCAAGCTTCATCATCATCTAAGCATCTCATAAGCATTCCATTGGTAGCGCGCCTGTATAGTTCTCCTGCAACAATGGTATACCTTGAGACGGCTCTCCTTATTGACTTGTGCTGCTCGGCAGTTGCCCCTTCTGGGAATGATCCTTCTTTGCAAAACACATCAATTTCGTGATACCAAGGTAATTCTTCTTCCTCCAGGATCTCTTCTAGCTCTATCAGAGATACTTCCTTGAGATCTTCCTTCTCAGCCCTTGCCTCTACAGATTTCCTAAGGTTGATGTACCAAGCATCCTGAAGAGAGGGTGCGTCCAATCTCTGAATGACGATAATCTCAGTGCTCCGACTGAGAGGGAAAGATAGAGAGGAAGCAAGCGAAGCTAAGGCATCAGCTAGAATGTTCTGAGACCTAGGAGTATGGATATAGATCAGCTTACGGAATTGCCTCGCCATGAGCGTGACCAAATCTTGATAAGGCTTGAGCTTGGGGTCACGAGTGCGGTAAGTTGATAGAACTTGCCGCAGAACGAGCTGAGAGTCTCCTATGATGTTCAAATAACGCGCGCCCAGAAGATAGGCGTGCTTCAATCCAGCTAGGAGAGCTTCATACTCGGCGATGTTGTTGGTAGCAGGAAATCGAAGTTGATAAGCAAAGGGGATAGTTACCCCCTCTGGAGTGAGCAGAACGGCACCGATTCCTCGGCCTTGAGAATTGAGTGCACCATCGAAGTGCAGAGACCAAAAGGGATGATGGGAGATAGTAGAGAGGTGCTCATCAGGGAAATCGTCCTGAATAGAGTCAGTGTGAGGAACGGGGAGATGGGCAAGATGCTCAGCGATGGCGTATCCTTTGACCGCCTTCTGAACGATAAAAGTGATATCGAATTGGGAGAGGAAGCTCTGCCAGCAAGCTAACCTACTAGAAAGGACAAGCTTTTCTAAGAGATAGCGAATTGGGTTCATTCTAGAGATCAACCTAACTGGGTGGGCAAGGAAGTAGTGTTTAAGCTTCTGAGCTACCCACACTAAGGCGGCACAAGTCTTCTCCATAGCTGTGTATCTGGACTCAGCTGGGTTGAACAACCGAGAGAGGTAATAAGCAGCCCGCTCTTTCCCTTCATCGTCTACTTGTGTTAATACCGCCCCTAGGGAGTCCTCAATGACCGAGATGTATAGGATTAGGGGTTTCCCAGGGACAGGAGGTTGCAAAATCGGGGGATTGGATAGATATTCCTTTAGGTCCTCATAGGCCTTTTGACAGTCTTGATTCCATTCAAACTTAACCCCCGCCCTAAGCAATTCATAAAATGGACGGCACCTTTGAGAATGTTGGGATATGAATCTTCTGATGAATTGCAATCGACCAATCAGTCCTCGAAGTTCCGTGATATTCTTCGGCAGAGGCATGTCCATGACGGCCTGTACTTTGTTAGGATCAATCTGGATCCCCCGTTTGCTCACTATAAAGCCTAGCAGCTTCCCTGAAGAGACTCCGAATACACACTTCTTCGGATTCATTTTTAGCTTGTACTCCCTGGCTCTTTGCAGCACCTTAGCCAGGATAGAGGGGTGTTCTTCTTTAGTCCTCGACTTCACCAAAATGTCATCCACGTAAGCTTCCATATAGATATGCATCATGTCGTGGAAGATAGCCATCATCACCCTCTGATAGGTGGCACCCGCGTTCTTCAGACCGAACGGCATAACCACATAGCAGTACGTGCCCCAGGGCGTGGTGAAGGAGGTTTTCTCTTGATCTTCCGGAGTGAGACGGATCTGATTGTAGCCTGAGTATCCATCCATGAACGATAAGGCTTCATATCCGGCAGTGTTGTCCACCAGGATGTCAATGTGAGGCAGCGGGAAATCATCTTTAAGACATGCTTTGTTAAGATCCCTAAAGTCGATGCAGATGCGCACCTTTCCATCCTTCTTGATAATAGGGACTATGTTTGCCACCCACTGAGAATATAGAACAACTCTAATGAACCTGGCCTTATATAATTTGTCAACTTCTTCCTTAATCCTTAAGGCCATGTTGGGGTGAAATCTTCTTGACCGTTGTTTCACAGGTGTTGCCCCTGGTTTAAGCACCAGTCGATGTTCCACTAAGGAGGGGTCAAGACCTGGCATGTCGTCATAAGACCAGGCAAAAGAATTGCTATACCCCCTTAGAACCTTGATCAAATCTTCTTCTACTTGTGAAGGGAGATTAGCGGCAATAATGATGGGCCTTGGGTCTTCTTCAGTTCCCAAATTAATTTCCTTCATAGGTTCATCCACTGCCGTCGACGGCTCGTCGAATCTCTTTAGTCCTTGCGCGTACTGATCGGCAGTGTCATCTACGTTGCTGTCCTCATCATCAATTGGATCTTTCTCATCCAGGATTTCATAGACACCGAGCCCATCATCGCTCCACACCTCCTCTATTTCCTCTTCATCTTCAATCACAATCGCCATAGCAATGAATTCCGGACACTTCAAAAGAGCATGGCAACGCTGAGCTAGATCTTGCAGGAACCTATCAGGAACAGATTTGGGAGGACGCGCAAGCGAGCGCGACTCATAGGAGGAAGGGTTGGACAACCTAGAACAGGACCCTACTTCTCTAGACCTAACTGACTCTACCTCCCTAGACTCGATGGACCCTAATCCTAACCTAGGAGAAAGAAAACCTAGTGGAAGGGGAGGAGCATGGGACTCGTGCCCCTGGGAGGAAGATGGAGACAGGGTAGCGTAATCTTCCACTGAAATCTCTGTTTCGAATTTGACGTTTTTTTTTGGAGATCAATGGAGACCACACAACAAGCTGGAGGAGGCGGGAGCTGCATGGGGAACAGCTCGGGGAAGATGCAATCGAAGAAAGGATCGGAGGAAGAAAACCACATCTCATGGAGTAGAGTGGTGGAGGTAGGAGGAGTGAATAGAGTAGATAGATCAATGGCCCGCAAGCACAGGGAACAAATAGAATTTCTAGTGGATCAATGAAGGACGTATTTACCATGATAGGAGGAAGACGGGGTAAGAATTCCCATTGCTGGAGGAGAGATTGAAAGCGGGAGGGAGACCAAGAAAAGACAATCGGTGAGCTCCCCTTCTCCCGTGGATGCTGAACTGGCTGCTTCTTCGGCCTCCCCTGAACAAGCCGAACCTCTTGATGCTTCTGGCAGTCTTCTTCATGAAATAACCCCTGAAGGGCTTGACCATAGTCAATCATATCATCAACTGGCCCCCTCAGCACTAGGGGCGGGCTGACAATCGGACAGACTGAATCTTTCCTTGGTAGAGCTGACTGTGGAGCTAGTGTGCCGGGCTGGAGAGGCCCTTGAACAAAATGTTGTCGGTAGTCCCAGGTGAGTGGCCCAGAATCACCCATTATAGACAATGCAGTCTCTCTGTAGCCGAGACCTCTCCTGTTCATTTTTCTGCCTTTAGGGATGGGCTTGGTTCTTCCTTGTAATTGAGCACCGAGGCCTCTTCCCGATTGGTAGCCTAACTTCAGTATAATGTCCCAGCCCTTGGAATCTCGGATCTGGGGCCTCACCTTGATATTAACCGCTACAGTGATAGGCTTGCGGGGTGCGTACGCCCAAGGAAAGTCAAGATCTAGCACTGACATAACGGGCCGACTGCTTGGCCATAATGTAGGAAGAACCTTTTCTGAAATAGCCTTCACTGATTGGATCGTGGACAAACTTTTAACTTTGACGACCCTCCCTTGGAAAGGGAATTTAATGCATTGATGTGTAGTGGAGGGTACAGCGCCGAGAGTATCAATCCATGGACGACCCAAGATAGCCTTGAACATAGGGTCAATGTCCAGCACATAGAATTCCACGGGCATAGTAAGGGGCCCGAGCTCTGCTTGAATAGTGACCACCCCGTGACATGCTCTCCTCGAGTTGTCGTATGCTGCTATGGTGGTGGGGGTAGGTCGCAGTAGTTCTTCAGATATATTGCAGGCCTGAAGGGTACTGAGTGGGCACACATTAATTGATGCCCCTGTGTCTACCAATGCTGCTTCAATACTGACTTTATTCAGAATGATTGTAATGCAGAGCGGCATTTGTCGAGCTTCTGGAGGTGCTAGCTCGGTTTCTGAGAATGCGATAGCCGGCCCTTTAGAAATAGTTGCCAGTGCTGTTGGTAAGCTGTCAACTGCCATGTCCTCACTAACCATCACCTTCTATAAGAAATCACTGAGAGCGTCTTGGTGAAGGGTGGATCTTTTGATAAGCTCCAGAACTGATATCTTGGCGGGCACTCGGTCCAAATGATGTAGTAAGTCATACTGAGTACCCGGTAGAGGTTCGGCTTCTTCCTGCTCGGTTGTTGGCTGGGAGGACTGGGGATTGGAAGTAGTGGGATAGTTCCGGTGGAACAATCGCCCGCTCCGTAGGGTGAGGTTTTGTGCCGGCATGGCATCAGGGGATGATATGATTGGCCCGGTAGGGTGGATGAGTGGAATAGGCTGCGTGGAAGAGGGGATTTGGTGAGAGGTAGTGTTGGTGTTAACAAGAGATGCTGGACAGATGAGTGGCATGGGATAGGCGGAAGGCGAGGTAACGATGGCAGATGATGGTGCAGATGGTGGGAGAACCAACGTAGGCGGGGTAATGGGCGGAGGATTGGATGATGGGATGGCAGTGATAGTAGTGGGGGTAGCTAGTGGCGGGTATGATGGAGTTGTAGGCGGTGGTGGATTTGTCGGAATGGGTGTGAATGGAAGGACGAGCGGAGAGGGTGTTGGGTGTGTAGGCAAGATGATGGAGGAAGTGGGGGGATTGCGGTGGTTGTGGTGGAGGGCCATTACCTGCGGCGTGGTTCCATCATCATCAAAAGACCACCTGGCATTAGGAACCGGGGGTTGGACTACGTTGACCTGAGCCGGTGCCGGCGGCTGAGGTTGCGGAGCGGGTGGATGGTTCGGCATCTGATTTTGGTGGATCCCCAGATCCTGAATCGGCTGCTGTTGCTGCTGTGGCTGCGGTGCCTGTTGCTGCTGCACTTGCTACCTCGGCGGCTGCCTTCTTTTCTCTTTGATTTCTGTGATGGCCCTGTGCATCTCGGCCCAATCAATTCTCTGCCCTTCATGGAGGTCATAAACTAGGTCCCGGAACTGAAAACATCCTTCAATGGTATGCCCCGGCTGCCTGTGGAACATACAATATTTTGTCTGATCAACGGCCGAATTCCAGTTGGGCCGTTCCGGAGGGAGCTATATGGCATTCACCGACATGAGAGCTGAGAAGATGTCTGTGAGTGTTTCTGGCAAGGGTGGGTACTGAGCTCTTTTAGGAGCCGGGCGCTTGTTGTTAGGGTTGTTGTAGCCGTTGGGTGGAGGGACGTTGTGGTATTGTGGAGGTGGTGGTGGTTGCTGCGGTGCGGCGAAGGCGTTTTGTGGAATGGTGAAGGTGGACGGAGGGTTTTGCGGAGCGGCCTGGAAGTTCTGGGGAGCGGGGTTCTGTGGAGTGCGGGGATTTTGAGGGAAGCGGAAAGGTGCGGCTTGGAAAGGGAAAGCAACGGCTTGGACTTGTTCATTAGTCTGAACCCCCTCGGTGACCGGCCCTTGAGGTTTCTTGTGGTACTTGGGCTTTTGATTCTCAAAGAGCGAGTGAATGGGGGAGTCCTTGAACTGTGTTTGGATGAACCGCGCCCGGCTGTAGAGTTGGTGCATGTTGGCTATGTCGTTCATGGCCAGAATGTTTCAGAAAGTCGGGGTAGCATTGGAAATGAGTAACTTGACCTTCTCTTCCTCCGGAATATGGCCGGGCACTCTAGCGGCCATTTGCCTCCATCTATCTGCATAAGTAGAAAACTCCTCATCCGGTTTCATCTTTTCGGCCACCAAATCTGTGAACGAATATTCCGGGCCGACCCTGTCTTGAAACCGCTGAATAAACTTATCTTTCACTACCTTGAAGCTTTCGGCATCCTCCAATGGCAAAGAGTAGAACCATTCCAATGCAACGCCGTCCAATGATCGGCGGAATAGATACGCCATAAGGCGGTCATCATATTGGAATTGGGCCGATTCATACAAGAAATCCCTCACGTGAATAAAGGGATTGCCGTTCCTGTCATATTTGTGATAATTGGGGAGCTCAGACTGCGGAGGGAACCGGATGTTCTGAAAGCTAGGAACCGGAACGTCTGCCAAGGACTGTGGGCCAACCCGCTTTTGGAGAAAATCGAGTTGCTGTTGCATGGTGGCCCATTTATCAAGTAATTCCTGCTCTCTAGATGGAGCAGGAGTAGTGAGAGATGATGGCTTAAGTTGAGGAGCGGAAGGGTGAACTATGGCAAAAGGTGGGAGCCCATAAGAAGGAGCAGAAGGATAAACGGCCAAGGTAGGGGGCCCATAAGCAGGATATTGGGCCGGAGACTGACCCAGATTAGAGTGGGCTTGGACAACCCCTTGCTGAGAGCGCAAGAAATTGGAGGGACCCATGAGGACTTGCGGAACCGTAGGGCTAGACATATGATGATCCAACTGAATGAAAGAAGGGATGGCAGACTTCCCCTTGTCAAAAGATTGCTAGGCCGAAGTAGAAGATTGGCCCGTCTCCATGCCAGCAAAGGTGATGGTCCGGGGTTGGACCGGAGTAGGATCAATCAGAGTGGGCTGGACGGAAGGATTGGATTGACCCTGCATAATCGTGGGAGGGGAGATATTGGATCGTTGCATGGCTTGATAGACAGCTTGGAGCTGGGCCGGATCCAATTGGGCCATCATTTGGAGAATGGAGCCCACAGAAGGAGAAGAGAAAGAAGGGGTGGCTTGACCACCCTCCATGGGGGTGGAGGACGGAAGAGGTGCTGTCCCCTCTCCAGAAGAGAATGAGGTAACCCAAGCAGGGTTTTCAAGAAGTCCTTGAGGAAGGGAATCCTCTTGGGAATGGGGAGGATTGAAAGAAGCCATGGTGGATTCGAAGAGCGGATTTGAGTAGAATTTGGAGAAGGAATTGACCCTAGGAGGTGATTCCAACGGACGAAAGTAACTCCACATGCAACGGACAACCTTGACAAGATGCAAACAACACAACACAAACAACCACACAATGAGCAACCAAACTTAGATGATTTCTAACAAAGATGCAAGTGACAAGAGATGAAGACACTCCAAGTCAACCAAGTTGTTTAAGATGATGTGACAAGATTTTTATTGATTTCTCCTTCGAAACTTTAGTGAATTGATTAATATGATCTCTCAACAATGGATTCCTGATAGGAGGTGGATGTAAAGCTCAGTTTGACTCTAAATGTGATCACTCCTTCACTTATGCAACCCTAGACACGGGGTGGGAAAGGTACAATCGGCCCGGCGTCCGTGTGGGAACCCACGGCTCGCGGGGACTTATGGAGGTCCCTGGTGTGATTTCCTAGTCGGCCCCAAGGAATATGGAGACGAGAGGTCCGCACACCAAGGTAAGAAAGTGCAATCTAATGTATGATAGTGTAAATGAACCTATGTGCACCGGGGTGCATGCAAATTCTAACCTAAAATCTAGCAAACAAGTATGCACACAATGATGTAAGTATGTAAACCGACCAAGGAGGGAGTCAGATATCACCCTAGCACAAAGATCGCAGCAGAAACTACGGAAAGGAATGCACGTCGGGATGCGTACCTATATGGAGTGTAACGGTCTAAAAGACCCGCGTTAGAAGTATATAACGGTCGAATGCCAGACCGCCAGAATCAATGTAACGCAGGGAACCATGACCGTCAGATGAGCCAGAGAACCAAAAACAGCAGGAAAATAGAAGGGAAATTCAGGGAAAACCAAACAAGGAAATGATGGCAGGTATAACAGAGATCAAAAAGCACGATTGGCACAAGCTGTCCCACCGTGATCGCCAAAAAATTATCTGTTGATTTGTTTTGCTTTCCTTCTTTTTGTTTGTTGTATGTGATGATAAAGATGATAAGCAAAAATCAATGATCTCAATCAACCCAAGGACATGTGAACCATGAACCTAGGCAATCAGAACAAGCTCTAGCATGGGCAATGCTATCTCCACCAAACTATACTAAAAAGGCAAAGAAAAACACACGCCGGAGCGTGGAGCAAGAAGTAAATAAAACACACCGCGTGGGTGGAACAACAAAGGAAATAAGAGATATGAGAGAGAAATCAATGCCCAATACTAAGAAGAGAATGTGATCGCCACTAAGGTAATAAAACAAGTAGAAAACCTGATCAATACCTTAGAAATAGGAGGATGATGCACCCGCCCACGGGAGAAAGAAACCAGTAAAGTCTGCAGATCAACTTGAATGTAACAGTCCTGACCCTGTGCGTCACAGGAGTGTGACGGTCACCCGATGAACCGTTAGAACAGCCTGACGCGCCTGCACGAGACCGTCAGAGTACCTACAGAAATAGCTTATGAATTCTTTGGACTCCAAATCTTCCAACCGGCCAGAAGACCTGGGTCTCGTCTAATGATCCCAGTAAACCTGCCAAAGAACGTGAAACACAAGAAAACAACCCCAAATTAGCCCTTTAAACAAGCGTAATATCAATTCTTAAAGGACTTAAGATCATTCAAAGGAAAAGGGAAGTACCGGGGAAGTTTTGATTTTTTAACCCCTCTGGGCATTTTAAAACATGGGAAGGATGTTTAGATGATGAAAATAGATGCTGGATGTGGGAGAAAGAAGAGGGATAATGCTTTGATGAAAAGAGGAAGGAAAAATGCGAGTATGACAATGATGGAAACTCCAACACAATGAAATGAATACTCCCTTCACCGTGAAGCAGATGGACGTGAGAAACAGTTCTCCTTGGTTGGATGTGGCTCCAGAATGCGGCAACACTTCGACGCGAACTCCAGATCTTCCTCTCCTAGGCCATGAAGTTAAGGGTGCTATTTATAGGCCCTCAAAATCTCTGGGCGAGCAGAGGATAATCCAGCAAGAAAAGAGGATAACTCTTAGCAAACTCTTGAAGATAATACTCCCAAGAGTCCATAGAAACAAACAGAAGGTTCTGAGGATCAGATTTGGAAGAGAAATCACAAGATCAAACTCTTATCTCGACCATAGAGTAGCAGAGAAAAGGCCTGAACTGTCAGGACTCTCTGTTTGATGCAACGACTGCTCGACAGACCGCCACAGGCATGTAACGCCCCAGGGAGAGACCGTCACATTCAACCTTATCTCAAAAGAGATAAGATCAACGGAGGAAAGCTCAAATAATTGGACTCTTGAAGGAATGTAACGGCCATGTCTGGACGCGTTAGGAGAAAGTAACGACTACACGATAGACCGTTAAAGCCAACGGATAGACAAAAGGATAAGCATTGGGACAAAGGTCTTAAACTTTAGGACTCTTCAAGATGTAACGACCATGGTGCATTGGAAGAACGTAACGCCTCTGCTATGAACCGTTAGAGATAATAGGGATTAAACAATGATAGTTTGAAAGAAGCCTTAAGGGTAAGGGCTCTTCAATATGTAACGGCCCAGGGCACATGCGTTAGAAGAATGTAACGCCCATGGTATATACCGTTAGAGACGATAAAGATTCAAAATGACAAGAGCTTGCTAAGCTTCATCCAATGAGAGTGCCGAGGAAACCACACTCAACCAAGAGGAGAAGACCCATGAAATAGACCTCCAACTGATCACGAAAGACTCAATGAAGAGTGAACAACTTGGAGCATAATATAGAATGAACAAGGAGATGACCCGACTTATTGGTCATAAAGCGGGTGTCAACACCTGGTAACGGCTCGGTTTCTTCCTGCTCAGCAGCCGGTTGGGAAGACTGGGGGTTGGAGGTGAAAGGATAATTGCGGTGAAACATGCGCCCGCTCCGCAAGGCAAAGATATAGGCAGCCGCATCCTCGGATGGGCTCAAGATAAGTGACTTAGTAGGCCCGGTGGGGTGGATGAGTGGAGCAGAAGAGGGTGTGCTGGAAAGGATGATGGGTGAGGGGTTGGTGGTAGCGGGTACGAGCGGAAGTGGGGATATAAAGGTAGGCGGAGGCGTAATGAGTGGAGGGTTAGATGGAGGTACGGTGATAGCGGGGGTGAGTAATGTGTGAGAGACGGGCGGTGGAGTAGGAATAGATGACAGGACTAGCAGTGTAGTAGGCGGAGGAGGGTTTTGGTATGTAAGGATGCTTGGAGCAGAAGGAGTGCGGAAGTTGTGGTGAAGGGCCATGACTTGCGGCGTAGAGCTGTCATCATCAAAGGACCACCCGGCATCAGGGGCTGGGGGTTGAACTACATTGACCTGGGTCAACGCTGGTGGCTGAGGCTGTGGAGCAAGAAGATGGTTCGGCATTGGGTTCTGATGGATCCCCAAGTCTTGAACCGGCTGCTGTTGCTGTTGTGGCTGCTACTGCGGTGCCTGTTGTTGCTGCACTTGCTGCCTCGGCAGCTATCTTCTTTTCTCTTTAATTTCTGTAATGGCCTTGTGCATTTCGGCCCAATCAATTCTTTGTCCTTCATGGAGGTCATCGACCAAATCCCTGAACTGAAAACACCCTGCAATAGTATGTCCTGGCTGCCTGTGGAACATACAGTACTTTGTCTGATCAACGGGCGGGTTCCAGTTGGGCCGTTCCGGAGGAAGTTGTATAGCACTAACTGACATGAGAGCTGAGAAGATATCCGTGAGGGTTTCTAGCAGGGGTGGGTACTGTGCTCTTTTAGGATCCGGGCGCTTGTTGTTGTAGCCGTTGGGCGGAGGGACAATATGGTATTGCGAAGACTGTGGAGGTTGTTATGGAGCGATAAAGGTATTTTGTGGAGTGGCAAAGGTATGCGGAGGATTTTATGGAATGGTTGGGAAGTTTTGTGGAGCGGGGTTTTGAGGAGTGCGGGGGTTTTACGGAAAGCGGAAAGGTACGGTTTGGAAAGGAAAGGTAACGGCTTGAACTTGTTCGTTGGTTTGAACTCCCTCGGTGACAGGCCCATGAGGTTTCTTGTGGTATTTTGGCTTTTGGTTCTCAAATAGTGAGTGGATGGGGGAGTCTTTGCACTGCGTTTGAATGAACTGCGCCCGGCTATAGAGTTGGTGCATGTTTGCTATATCATTCATCGTCAAGATGTTTCGGAAGGTCGGGGTAGCATTGGAAATAAGTAGCTTGACCTTCTCTTCCTCCGGAATATGGCATGGCACCCTGGCGGCCATTTGCCTCCATCTGTCAGCGTAAGTTGTAAACTCTTCATCAGGCTTCATTTTCTCGGCCACCAAGTCTGTGAAAGAATATTCTGGACCGACCCTGTCTTGAAACCGTTGGATGAACTTGTCTTTCACTATTTTGAAGCTCTCGGCATCCTCCAGCGGCAGAGAATAGAACCATTCCAACGCAACCCCATCCACTGATCGGCGGAACAAATACGCCATGAGGCGATCATCGTACTGAAATTGGGCCGATTCATATAAAAAGTTCCTCACATGAATAAAGGGATTGCCGTTCCCATCATACTTGCGATAATTAGGGAGCTCGGATTGCGGAGGGAATCATATGTTTTGGAAGCTAGGGACTGGAACATCTGCCAAGGATTGTGGGCCAACCCATTTTTGGAGGAAATCAATCTGCTGTTGCATGGCGGCCCACTTATCAAGTAGTTCATGCTCCCTGGATGGAGTAGGGGCAGTGAGAGACGAAGGTTGAAATTGAGGAGCAGAAGGGTGGACGGTTGTAGGAGGTGAAAGCCCATAAGAAAGAGCAGAAGGATAAACAGTCAAGGTAGGGAGCCCATAAGAAGGATATTGGGTCGAAGACGGACCCAAATTAGGATGGACTTGGGCAACCCCTTGCTGAGGGCGCAAGAAATCTGAAGGGCCAACAAGGACTTGTGGCACCGATGGGCCAGGCATGTGATGATCCACCTGGATAAAAGAAGGGAGAGTAGATTTTCCCTTATCGGAAAATTGCTGGGTCGAAGTGGAAGATTGGCCCGTTTCCATACCAGAAAAGGTGATGGTCCGAGGTTGGACCGGAGTAAGATCAATTGGAGTGGGCTGGATGGAGGGCCCACCAACTCTAGACTGGTCGATGGAAAGATTAGATTGGCCTTGCGCAATCGTAGGATGTGGGGTATTGGACCCCTGCATGGCCTGATAGACAGCCTGGAGTTGGGCGGGATCCAACTGGGCCATCATTTGGAGAATGGAGCTAGCAAAAGGAGAAGAGAAGGAAGGAGTGGTTTGGCCGCCCTCCATAGGGACGGAGGACGGAAGAGAGACTGACCCCTCTCCAGACGGGAATGAGATAACCCTAGAGGGGTTTTCAAGAAGCCCTTGAGGAAGAGAATACTCTTGGGAACGGGGAGGATTGAAAGAAGCCATGATGGGTTTGAAGAGCGGATTGGAGTAGTATTTGGAGAAGGAATTGACCCTAGGAGGTGACTCTAATGGACGAAGATAACTCCACATGCAACGAAAAACCTTTAAAGCAAGCAACACAGAACAAACACACAATGCGTGATCAAGCTCAGATAACTTTGACATGGACACAAGTGAAAACGAGATGACAACACTCAAATTCAACCAAGTTACTTAGATGATGCAACAAGATTGTTATGATTTCTTCCTTTAGAACCTTAGTGATTTGATCAGGATGTGCTCTCCACAAGTAGGTTCCTAATAGGAAAGGATGTGTGACATGGTTGACTCTAAATGTAATCACTCCTTCACCTATGCAATCCTAGACAAGGGGTAGGAAAGGTACAACCGGCCCGGTGTCCGTGTGAGAATCCACGGCTCACGGGGACTTATGGAGGTCCGTGATGTGTTTTCCTAGTCGGCCCCAAGGAATATGGGGACGAGAGGTCCACGCACCAAGGTAAAAGAATGCAATCTAATGTATGAAAATATGCATGAACCTATGTGCACCGGGGTGCATGCAAATTCTAGCCTAGAATCTAGCAATCAAATATGCACATAATGATATGAATATGTGAACCAACCAAGGAGGAGACCAAATAGCATCCAAGCATGAAAATCACAGCAAAAATTACGGAAGTAAACTATACCTCGGGATGCGTATCTGTCTAGAGTATGTGACGGTCTAGACTACCTGCGTTAGAGGAGTGTGACGGTCGAAGACCAGGCCGTCACAGAAATGTAACGCATCCACAGGAGACCGTCAGATGAGCCAGAGAACCAGAAACAGCAGAGAAATAGAAGGAAAATATGGGGAAAAAACCAGAGCAACAAGGGCAAACAAAGGGAAGCAGGTTTAACAGAGATTCAAAGCACGATTGGCACTAGATGTCCCACCGTGATCGCCAAAAAATTGTTGGTTTTAATGGTGTCCCTTCTTTTGCAAGATGGGCTATGATGCCAACTATGAGCAAATAATGAGCCAAGTAATGAAATCAATTAACCTATGAACATGCGAATCATGCACCTAGGCAACCAAAATAAGCTCTAGCATGGGCATGCTATCTCAATCGAGACTAAGCTAAGCAAATAAAGAAAAACACACGCCGGAGCGTGGAATAAGGAATAAAGGAAAACACACCGTATAGGTGGAACAAGCAAAGTAAAGAAGAGATATGATGAAAGAGAAAGCTAATGCCCAAACTAAGGAAAGATGTGATCGCCACCAAGGTAGAAACAAGTCAAAGACCTGATAAATACCTTGGAATAGGAGGATGATGCACCCGCCCACGGGAGAGAGAACAACCAGGAAACTGCAGCTCCGTCAGATGTAACGGTCGAAGGAAGGTGCGCCACAGCAAGTGTGACGGTCTTACGATAGACCGCTACAACACTCTAACGCGCCTGTGCCAGACCGTCAGAGCTTCTGCAGAATAAGAAGTTGGGGATCTTTTGATCTTCAAGCTTTCAAGCTGGCCAGAGAGCTTGGGCCTCGTGATATGGACTCTGTAAACCTGCAAAAGAGTGTAGAACACAAGAAAAACAACCCAGATTAACCCTTAGACAAAGTAGTATCAATAAATCCAAGAAACTTAAGAACATGCAAAAGGAAAGGGAAATACCGGGGATGTTGGTTTTTTAACCCCTCTGGGGCGTTTTAAAAGATGGGAGGATGTTTGAAATGAATGCAGTAAGTGCAAGAATGTGGGAGATGGAGAGGGACAATGCTATGATGTTTGAAAAGAGGGAAAAGACACTAAGAACACAACTTGACTGAATTGAACCCTTGGAAACGATACTCCCTGAACTTTTGGTGCGGACACGCGAGCAGTTGAGCGGCGCGACACGCCGAGCCACCGGTACCGCACACGGAGCACGACTCGAGCCACCTCAGCGTCCATCTGGCTCGGAGACAGCCTGGAGACTCCGCCTTGAGCCTCCCCATTTTTCATATTTAATTAGACTTTATTTATGTGTAAGGTGTGTTTATTTCATTTTATACGGTTTGCAATTATGAGTGTACGAGGGGCTTATTTGTAAAATGGGACCCCCAGGCCCCCTCCCATTGGTTCATATCAGCCTTGTGGGGTTGGTCAACATCCAAGGTGGACATCTAGAAGCCTTGACTAGTCAATTGTCCACATGGGGGACAAGGGACCAAAAAGGTCAACATTTCCAACCAAACCCACCTACCATGTTCCCCCCCTTGGTCAAGGTGCGCCCCCCTCCCCATTTGTTTAATATTTTTGTTGTGTTTTGGTCACACTCCATCCCAACCCTCCATTCCCATCCCCTAGATCCAATGGTTGTGGATGGATGTGAGATGTAACCTATTTAAGCTTGTATTTTCCATTTTAGTAGAATTAATGCATTTGAATTGGAAGAAAATCCCTTGAGCAAGGCTTAGGCCACCCCTCCCTCTCTCCTTGAAGCTGTGAAGGCTTCCTTCTGGTGGTGAGACTCCACCCTATCAGTTCCGGTCGCCGCCGCCGCCGCCACGAGCCGCCACCGCACCGCCATCGTCTTCATCGGAGTTCTGCCCGCGCAGTACCACAGCAACTTCCACGAAATTCCCAACTCAGCCAAGAGCTCTGATCGACCTGGGGATTTTACTGGAGGTTCCATAGGTGTCAAGGATGTCCCAAAACAATTGGTTTGTCATTCAGAGTCCGTTTCATAATTTTTGATTTTCGTTCCCTCTTTCATTCCAGTTCTGCCAAAGTTCTGTCCAGGTTCCTATCCACCCTGAGTTTCAAGTCTTAGGTCCCCTTTTTGATTTTCTTTGGCTCTCCCAATTTTACTGGGTGTTCCTTGCATCCATCCCTTCATCCACCATTTTTGTTAATTTTTGGTTCATCCATTTCAGATTTTATAAAAATCGTTCTCAGTCCCAGCTACAGTCTATCCCCCAGTTCCCAGATCCGACCACCAGTCACTCCAAAAATCATATCAAATCGCCACCACCTCCAAATCCAATTCCAAAAATAGCCCCAGTTCCGTGGGTTGATCTCCTACAATTTTGAAGAAGAGGTCAAGAGTTGAATCGGAGGTTTACTAGGCAGGCAACGGTAGTTCTCAGACAAGTACCCTATAAATCTGAGGTTTCGGTTACTGTACAACATGGACTTGTAAATTCATTAAAGTTATGATCCGACCAGATCCAGCAGATCTCCTTAGGTATATATTGAAGCATTTGAAGATAGCTTTCCAACGATATCTTATGCGTCCCGATCCGACGTCGGGATTGATCACAGCGGCCGTTTTCGTCAGAGCGCGCGCCGGAAAACAGAAATCAAAATCCGTGGGCAGCTAGTTCAAAGCTTGGAGATCGGGACCGATCGACCCCCGATCGGTGTTCCCGGCCGACCGCCGTCCGTGGAGGGGCGCCACCAGGGCCCCCCATCATAGTGGGTCCCACCCCCGCAGATCCGGAGGACTGCGCCATCCGTGGGCCCCGCGGGCCCGCAGAACCCGCCGTTCGGAAAGCACGAAAACGCGGAGTTCGGCACCGCCGGGCGACATCAAGATGCTGCCCGTCAACCCGAGTTGCGTGATTCCCGGGCTCCACATGTGACCTTTTACCTCCCTGCGTGGAGTGGGTCAAATCTTTGTATTGCTGTGATATTATTTAACCGGAGTCCGTGATTCGGCCGGGGTTGTCTTCGCCACGCCGGGTGCGTGGAGGTAATGGTCCGAACCTCTTGGCATTCATTTGCTTAGATAGTATACGATCTTTTGCCACTGCCGAGAGTGTAGGTACTAGCCCGTGTGTCCATGTCACCGCTGTGAGAGCGAGAGTGACCCGTCCCGCGACTCGATCTGAGTCCAGAAGTTGAGTCGGACTACCCTTGACCTCCGCCGGTTCCTTAACCGCGCACGGTCCGCGCTTTCCCTCGCTTGGGATGACGAGTGAGCTTCCACTTCTGTTAGCGACGTTTTTTCACTAGGAGCTCGTAGTGTCAGGCTTAGTGTCTCCCTGGTGTATGCTGCTGGTCGCGTCTTCATCTAGAGTCCGAGGGTGGCACCTAATAGTGTCGTCTCCCGTGTCCGTCCCGCATCAGTTTGGTATCAGAGCAAGTCGAGTCTAGGGTAGTCGTTGCATAAGTCATGCATCATGGTCTAAGTCGAGTCTAGGACCATCATTATTTTCAAAGCAACAAAAAAAAAGTGTGTTTTAAATTGCATTTGCACCCTTTATTCGGTATCTTAAAAGGTGTTGTCCGAACGTTAGGCTACGCCTACCGAGAGGTCGCACACTTGCGGGAGTGATCTTCAGATCGATTAACTCCGCCCTGTACCAGATATTGGTTTAGGTCTAAGTGCATCATTTAGTGTGTGTTTGCATTCGTCGGTGTCTTCTAGGTCGTGTGTCAGTTGCATGCCCACCCGTCGAGGTACCCAGTACTCGCCACCACCACCTATGGCGGAGTCCCGAGCCCGTAGTTCCGATGAGTCTTCCACGGCCGAGATGTTTCGGACCATCATGGATCGTTTAGACACGCGTATGGATGGTCTTAGTATGCGTATGGATGGCATAGGGACGCGTCTAGAAGGGCGGATGAAGGTCCTCGAGGATCGGGCCGGGGTTTCGGAGCAGTCCATTCAAGGCCTTGTTGGGAGGATTGCCGTCCTAGAAAGGGGACCAGTAGCAGCGCAACCCGCGCCGACGAACGGCCAACAAGAGCCGGTGCAGCAACCCGCTGTGCCAAGGGCTCAGGTGGAGGATGTCAGGAGGCAACAGGCGCCTATAGTGGATGATTATGCCTCCGACAATGATCACGGGGGTAACGGTCGTCGTCATCAACGACGGAATCGTGATGACGAGGATGACGACCGCATTCTTAGGGGTGTGCGTGCGGACCCTCCCACTTTTAGCGGGTCCTTGGACCCTAGGGTGTATTTAGATTGGGAGGCCGGCATGGACCGGTACTTCGAGTGGTTTGAGATGACGGACCACCGAAGAGTCCGATACGCAAAGATGAAGCTATAAGGGCAGGCCCAAACTTATTGGATCAATGTGGAGAGCCTGCTCAACCAGCGACGTCAACCCCAGATCGGTACTTGGGATGATATGAAAACCAAGTTGAGGGAGAAGTACCTTCCCGCCTCATATCGCCAGCGTCTTATAGACAAGTGGCAAAGCATCTCCCAAGGGAACCGATCCGTGACCGAGTACACCGCCGAGTTCGATGAGTATTACTTGCGGTGCGGAGTCACGGAAGAGAGCACCATGACGATATCCCGCTTTCGGAGAGGTTTGCGACCCAATTATCAATATGAACTCTTTCACCGCAATGCCACCACTTTGGAGCAGGCATATCAGATTGCTCTCGAATTGGAGCAGTTCGAGGCCGAGTTTGAGTCACCCCATCGGTTGGGCTCCTTTCCCCTTCGTAGTGTCGAGTCCCGTGGCTCATCTGGCACGTATCCGAGGGCCCCCATGACTCGACCTCAGGAGCCCGCTCGCCCCGAGCCCTTTGCTCCTAGGCCTCGTCCTCCACCCCCGAGGGACCTTCCTCATCCCCAACATCTTACGGCCCCACCCACAGTCCTTCCACCGGCACCCGCACCTCCTGCACGTCCTTTGTTGCCTACGCCTCCTATCCGTCGGGAGGATAAAGGTAAAGGACCTATGATTGGGGAGCCTAGTGGATCACGACAGCAGTGTTATCGCTGCAATGGGTTTGGCCATTTCACCGGCCAGTGTCCCACCCGCCCATCTCTTCACATTGGGGACACACAGGCCGAGGATACCACCCCTACGGGCCTCGAGTTAGTCAGCTATGAGGCAGATGAAGAGTTAGCTGACGAGTACTATGAGATGGGAGGTGAGGCCCAGGATGTCCAGCAGTCGGACGATACCCGCGTGGGGGTCGTCAGATGTATCCTCACTCAGCCACAGGTCAGTGATGACTGGCGTCGGACCACTATCCTTCATGTATTCTGTAGGCTGGGAAAGCAAATTTGCAAGGTGGTCATCGATAGCGGGAGTTGTATCAATGCAATCTCCACGAACGCTGTCACTCATCTTGGTCTCACACCCGTAGACCACCCTTGCCCCTACCAGGTATCATGGGTGGATACCACTTCCATTTCGGTCAGGCTGCGGTGCTTGGTCCCGCTGCAGGTCCACTCCTACCGTGACGAGATCTGGTGTGATGTTCTTCCCATGGAAGTGGGAAGTATCATTCTTGGTAGGCCGTGGTTATTCGACCGAGATGCCACACTCCATGGTCGGTCGAACACCTGTACCTTCGACCACGATGGCCAGCGGGTCACCCTCCAACCCGTTCGGCCCAGGAGCCCATCTGTTAGGGGTCCTACTGGCCCTAGTACTCCGAAGCCTTCCGTTCCCGGGCCTAGTACCGCATCCCCAGCTCGGGCTATGACCGTTACCTCTGGCCCAGGAGAGCCCTCGACGAGGAGATTGATGATGATTAGCTCCCGGGAAATGGAGCAGGAGCTTAGTCAGGGCTGTCCGGTGTTTGCCATTATGGTCCGAGAGGTGGAGCGGGACTCCGAGGGTGAGCTCCCACCCGAGGTTGTTCCCATTCTGCAGGAGTATGCTGATGTATTCCCCGATGAGCTTCCCGAGGGACTCCCACCCATGCGAGATATTCAGCATGCCATCGACCTTGTTCCGGGCTCTTCTTTGCCCAACCTTCCTCATTATCGAATGAGCCCCACGGAGCATGCCGAGCTTAAAAGGCAGGTCGATGAGCTTGTGCAGAGAGGATCTGTCCGGGACAGCATGAGTCCATGTGATGTACCTGCATTACTCGCCCTGAAGAAGGATGGCACGTGGAGAATGTGTATTGATAGTCGTGCCATCAACAAAATCACCGTGAAGTATAGGTTCCCTATTCCCCGCCTTGATGACATGCTGGACATGATGGCAGGTGCCACTATCTTTTCGAAGATCGATCTTAAGAGTGACTACCATCAGGTGAGGATTAGGCCAGGTGATGAGTGGAAGACAGCATTTAAGACCAAGGACGGTCTATATGAGTGGTTGGTCATGCCTTTTGGGTTGACCAATGCCCCTAGCACTTTCATGCGGCTCATGACACAGGTCCTTCGACCTTTCATTGGAGTCTTTGTAGTGGTGTATTTTGATGATATCCTTATCTATAGCCGCACCACAGGGGACCACTTAAACCACCTTCGGCAGGTCTGTCTACTTCTTCGGCGAGAGCAGTTGTTTGCGAACCCACAGAAGTGTGCCTTCATGACACCTTAGCTTACCTTCTTGGGTTTCATTGTGTCTAGTACTGGGGTCTCCGCCGATCCGGAGAAGGTCCGGGCCATTGTTGAGTGACCGGAACCCCGTACGGTTCATGATGTCCGCAGCTTTCATGGCCTTGCGACGTTCTACCGTCGCTTCATCTGCAGATTTAGCTCCGTCACCGCCCCGATCACGGATTGCATCCGTAAGGGCACATTTGTATGGACGAAGGCCGCATCTGCCGCCTTCAAGGACATCAAGGAGCGCATGACCCAGACACCTATCCTTCGACTGCCTGATTTCTCGAAGGTGTTTGAGGTCTCTTGTGATGCGTCGGGCATGGGAATTGGAGGAGTTTTGAGTCAGGAGTCCCACCCGATCGCATATTTCAGCAAGAAGCTGAATGACGCGAAACTGCGATATTCCACATATGATAAAGAATTCTACGCAGTTGTTCAGGCTCTTAGGCATTGGAGGCACTATCTTTTACATCAGGAGTTTGTCCTATACTCCGATCACGAGGCATTGAGGTACCTCCATTCGCAAAAGAAGCTTAACTCGCGTCATAGTCGTTGGGTCGAGTATCTCCAGCAGTTCACCTTTGTGCTGAAACATAAGGCTGGAGTGGAGAACAAGGTGGCTGATGCCTTGAGTCGGCGAGCATGTTTGCTTACCACCATGAGTGCCGAGGTCATAGGGTTAGAGAAGATGAAGGAGGCCTATGTTGATTGTCCTGACTTCGGTCAGATTTTTACCACTCTCCAGGCCGGACCCTCGAGAGACCTTGATGAGTATGTGCTTCAGGAGGGTTACCTCTTTCGAGGTAGCAGGCTATGTGTTCCCTGAACTTCGGTTCGAGATTTCTTAGTGTGGGAACTACATGCGGGAGGTCTAGCCAGCCACTTTGGTCGGAACAAGACTATTGAGGCAGTGGAGCATCGATTTTATTGGCCGAGCTTGAAGCGCGATGTTGCTAACATCGTGGCTCAGTGCCGTACATGTGCTACGGCCAAGATGAAGAAGCAAAGCTCGGGCCTTTATACGCCTCTCCCCGTGCCTGATGCCCCGTGGCAGGATGTTAGCATGGACTTTATTTTGGGATTGCCACGTACCTCCAGGAAGCATGATTCGGTCTATGTGGTGGTCGATCGTTTCTCGAAGATGGCCCTCTTTATTCCTTGCTCTAAGACGTCGGATGCTTCTAGGGTAGCCCGCCTATTCCTTACTCATGTGGTGTGCAAGTTCGGGTTGCCTCGCACTATAGTGTCTGACCGTGATGTTAGATTCACTTCCTATTTTTGGAAGACACTATGGCATATGATGGGTACTCACCTCAAGTTTTCCACTGCATATCACCCCCAGACAGATGGTCAGACCGAGGTGGTCAATAGGAGTCTGGGAGATCTTTTGAGGTGTCTAGTTAAGGACCGCATTGGGGATTAGGATCTCATTTTACCCATGGCTGAGTTTGCATACAATGATTCGGTGAATAGGTCTACCGACATGAGTCCATTTGAGATTGTCACAGGTCGTAGGCCTAGGAAACCCGTTGACCTTGTCCCCATGCCTATCCATGCTAGAGTGTCGGAGTCGGCCGAGTCGTTTGCTAGGCATGTTAGGAGTTTGCATGACGACATCCGTCGTCACATTGAGGCCAGCAATGCACGGTACAAGGAGTTAGCCGATGTCCACAGACACCACCGAGAGTTCCACGAGGGCGAATACGTCATGATCAGGGTAAGACCTGAACGGTTTCCCTCTGGAACCGTTAAGAAGTTGCAAGCTCGCGGAGCCGGTCCATTCAGAGTGTTGAAACGCGTTGGATCCAATGCGTACGTTGTGAACTTGCCCGAGGAATATGGTATAAGCTCTACCTTCAATGTATCGGATCTTGTTGCATATAGGGACCCAGCGGTGATCCCTAGTGAGCCTTTTGAGCCATCTCCTCCCCTTGAGAGTGATCCCACACCTAAGTGTCCACTTCCACCTCCAGCCCCTTTTTCACGGCAGCGTGAGCATATAGATCGTATACTGGACGAGCAGGTGACAGTTACCAGGAGTGGATCTTACCCGCGCTACCTAGTGCGATGGAGAGGACGGCCCGCTACTGAGGACACATGGATCACACATGGCGAGTTGCAGTAGATCGATCCGGACCTTCTGGAGCGATATAGGAGCGATGTCGACCCTTACTCGACAGGGTCGAGTTTCTCCCACCCGGGGAGAATTGGTGCGGACACCCGAGCAGTTGAGCGGCGCGACATGCCGAGCCACCGGTACTGCACACAGAGCACGACTCGAGCCACCTCAGCGTCCATCTGGCTCGGAGACAGTCTGGAGACTCCGCCTTGACCCTCCCCATTTTTCATATTTAATTAGACTTTATTTGTGTGTAAGGTGTGTTTATTTCATTTTATACGGTTTGCAATTATGAGTGTACGAGGGGCTTATTTGTAAAATGGGACCCCCAAGCCCCCTCCCATTGGTTTATATCAGCCTTGTGGGGTTGGTCAACATCCAAGGTGGACATCTAGAAGCCTTGACTAGTCAATTGTCCACATGGGGGACAAGGGACCAAAAAGGTCAACATTTCCAACCAAACCCACCTACCATGTTCCCCCCCTTGGTCAAGGTGCGCCCCCCTCCCCATTTGTTTAATATTTTTGTTGTGTTTTGGTCACACTCCATCCCAACCCTTCATTCCCATCCCCTAGATCCAATGGTTGTGGATGGATGTGAGATGTAACCTATTTAAGCTTGTATTTTCCATTTTAGTAGAATTAATGCATTTGAATTGGAAGAAAATCCCTTGAGCAAGGCTTAGGCCGCCCCTCCCTCTCCAATGGTTCATCTATTTCATATTTTATAAAAATCGTTCTCAGTCCCAGCTACAGTTCTGTCCCCCAGTTCCGAGATCCGACCACCAGTCACTCCAAAAATCATATCAAATCGCCACCACCTCCAAATCCAATTCCAAAAATATCCCCAGTTCCGTGGTTTGATCTCCTACAATTGTTAAGAAGAGGTCAAGAGCTGAATCGGAGGTTTACTAGGCAGGCAACGGTGGTTCTCAGACAAGTACCCTGTAAATCTGAGGTTTCGATTACTGTACAACAGGGACTTGTAAATTCATTAAAGTTCTGATCCGACCAGATCCAGCAGATCTCCTTGGGTCTAGATTGAAGAATTTGAAGAGAGCTTTCCAACGATAGCTTATGCGTCCCGATCCGACGTCGGGATTGATCACAGCGGCCGTTTTCGCCGGAGCGCGCGCCGGAAAACAGAAATCAAAATCCGTGGGCAGCTAGTTCAAAGCTTGGAGATCGGGACCGATCGACCCCCGATCGGTGTTCCCGGCCGACCGCCGTCCGTGGAGGCGCGCCACCAGGGGCCCCCATCATAGTGGGTCCCACCCCCGCAGATCCGGAGGACCGCGCCATCCGTGGGCCCCGCAGGCCCGCAGAATCCGCCGTTCGGAAAGCACGAAAACGGGGAGTTCGGCACCGCCGGGCGACATCAAGATGCTGCCCGTCAACCCGAGTTGCGTGATTCCCGGGCTCCACATGTGACCTTTTACCTCCCTGCGTGGAGTGGGTCAAATCTTTGTATTGCTGTGATATTGTTTAACCGGAGTCCGTGATTCGGCCGGGGTTGTCTTCGCCACGCCGGGTGCGTGGAGGTAATGGTCCGAACCTCTTGGCATTCATTTGCTTAACTAGTATACGGTCTTTTGCCGCTGCCGAGAGTGTAGGTACTAGCCCATGTGTCCATGTTACCGCTGTGAGAGCGAGAGTGACCCGTCCCGCGACTCGATCCGAGTCCGGAAGTTGAGTCGGACTACCCTTGACCTCCGCCGGTTCCTTAACCGCGCACGGTCCGCGCTTTCCCTCGCTTGGGACGACGAGTGAGCTTCCACTTCTGTTAGCGACGTTTTGCCACTAGGAGCTCGTAGTGTCAGGCTTAGTGTCTCCCTGGTGTGTGCTGCTGGTCGCGTCTTCATCTAGAGTCCAAGGGTGGCACCTAATAGTGTCGTCTCCCGTGTCCGTCCCGCATCAACTTTGGAAGTAGATGGACGTGGGAAGCAGCTCTCCTTGGTTGGTTCTAGCTCCAAGATGCGGCAACACTTCGACGCAAACTCCAGATGTCTCCTCTTCAAGCCATGAAGTCAAGGGTTCTATTTATAGACCCTCAAAGTTTAGGTTCAAGTAGAGGATAATCTAGCTAGAAAGTAGGACGTTTCTTAGCAAACTCTTGAAGATAATACTCCTAAGAGTCCACAGAAATAAACAGAAGCTTCTTAGGATGAGCATCGAGAGAGAAACCAAAGAATCAAACTCTTAGTTCGATCACGAAATAGCAGAGCAAAGGGCAGGCTTGTCAGGACTCTCTGTTGGATGTAACGGCCGCACGATAGACCGCCACACTGATGTAACGCTCCAGGCTTGGACTGTCACACAACCCTATCCTCTATAAGATAAGATCAACGGGAGAAGTTTGCAAACTCAGGACTCTGAAGGAATGTAACGGTCTAGGGTAGATGCGTCACATTCAATGTAACGGCTGCACGATAAACCGTCACACTCAACGGATAGACAAAAGATAAGCTTGAAAGGAAGCCCTAAGCTTAAGGACTCCGGAAGGATGTAACGCACCAGGGTAGATGTGTTAGAGGATTGTAACGCCCCTATGATGGACCGTTAGAGAAAATAGAGTTCAAATGAAAATGAGAGCTTTGCTAAGCTTCGTCCAGCGGAAAGGGATAAGGAACCAGATCCAACCAAGGATATATGACTCACGAAATAGACCTCAGATTGGCCAAGAAGGCTCAATAGAGGTGAACAACTCGGAGCATCATATAGAATGAACAAGGAGATGACCCGACTTATCGGTCATAAAACGGGTGTCAACAGCTACTACAGGCTGCATCACCTTCGGACAATCTCGGATCATGTGGCCCTTCTCGCCACAACAGAGACACCTGCCCGTGACGCTCCAGCATACTTCCCCGCCATGTCGCATGCCGCAATGCTTACATTCTGGTTTATCGCTGCCACATGCTGGTGGTGTGATCTTCCCTGTCACGAACGATCATGACGGATTCTCCATCACTCTTTTGCCTTTGTCATTTAGATGAAATGGTGCCGATGGTCTCTTTGTTGAATTTCTCTTCTCCTCTTGATATAATTCCATGTCGCTCTCTTGATGATATGCCGCGCCAAGAGTGGCATCTATCGTAGCAAGATCCAGTGTAATTTGACAGGTCCGAAGCGACGGTCGTAGTCCCACCACAAATTTCTTCACCTTCCTTCTTTCATCTGTAACAATTTGCGGTGCATATTTTGATAATTCCGCAAACTTAGCCTCATACTCGAGCACGGTCATCGACCCTTGAGTTAGGGCTAGAAAATTATGCTCCATCTTGTCTTGCACATGCTCTGGTATGTACTTTGTCGTGAATAGCCGCCTGAATTCTCCCCAAGAAATATCATGCTCAAGTTTGTCAAGTTGATTCCTTAGAACAGACACCCACCATACGCCTGCTCTCTCCTACAGCATGATTGCCGCCAGACTAGTCTTCTCCCCATCCGCATACCGGATGGCCCAACAAATCATTTCGATCTCGCGGAGTAAATTTTCAGTCATGATTGGCTGACTCTCCCCCTTAAAAGATGATGGTGGCATTCGCCGAAATCTCTCAATTATGGTCACCCCTCCTACCATGTTCTAAAAATATAATTATACGATTAAGTTTTCGTCATAACAACCTACTAGTTCATGTCTTTTAGGAATGTGGATTAAGTTGATGACTATTTATGTAAATTCTCAATCGTGGACTCTAATACCATTCTCTGTCACGTCCCGACTCGTAAACCCGGTCTAGTCATAAAGACTCACGTCGGATTCCGATCGAAACGTCACAGTGGGACAACCCAAACGGTACAATTACGGTAAAGAATTCCACATAAACATTAAGATATCATTGCAGCGGAAATGAAATTACTCGAATCATCAGCTTACATTCAAATGACTTCATCCACATAGGTCGAAATAAAGGTAAAAATTTAACAAGTCATTTATTACATAATCAAACTTCACACACAATTTTTTTAAAGACATAACTACCTAAGATAATGACTCGTAGTAAATCCAAACTGTGGTCAGAACACTGTGAGATAACTCCTCGCTTTCTTTTACCGCTTCTCCTGAAAATGTTCAACAGGGTGAGTCTACGAATAGACCTAGTAAGAGACTAAGCATAGTCTCCAGTCATAACATGTAAAAATATATCCAAAGTGATTTACGGCATTTCATTTTATAAGACATCCTTAAACATACTTTTAAATAGATAACGCATGAGATTACTACTTTTAACCCAATCTCAATTTTTACAATCATAAGTCATGATATCAACATTTTACAAATAAAACATGTACATTAAAACTTTATTCTATCAATGACAATTCAACATTAGAAAATATTACCATGCAATATAATGCAGCTCATTTATTAATAGAATGATTCCAGTACAAGACGGAGTAAAGTCTCACGCAAAGTGAAAGGATCCAAATAAATTTAATCTGCCCTTTTCCAAATCACCATTTGATATACTAGAGATTCATTAATAGTAAATATTTATAGTGTAATAACAATGAAATGCAATAACAATTCAGTGGGTAATAACACTAGTTTCAATATCAGTTGAATGAGCAATAACATTAATTTCAATATCAATTCAGTGAACTGTAACAATCATTTCAATATCGATTCAGTGAGCTGTAACAGTAGTTTCAATATCAATTCAGTGCAGTAACAGTCGTTTCAATATCGCTTCAGTGAACAGTAGCTGTTACAATATCAATTCAGTGAGCAGTAACAGTCGTTTCAATAACGACTCAGTGAACAGTAGTAGTAGTTTCAATATCAATTCAGTAAGTAGTAACAGTAGTTTAAATTTCAATTCAGTAAACAGTAATAGTAGTTTCAATTTCAATTCAGTGAGTAGTAACAGTGGTAAATGACCAAGACACAGTGCCCAAATCACCACTAGAAGGACAGTCAGTCGGTACTCGATCACCTAGGTAAATAGTGATGAGTCTTGGTTACTGCGCAGAACTGGGAGAAGTCCTCTCCACCTTAACCAGTGGTACTTGTCCACCTCCAGGGTTTCAATCCCCGTTACCCTCGGGGCTAGTACAGTGTGAACCTCTCCATAGGGGCATTTCTATAGCTTGGTTTCAGTCTTCCCCTATAGTGACAATGTCTATTTGGCAGTAATAACAGTACAGTAACTATAAATATGACTTATATGAAATGGACATATGTCACTCAAAAATTCATGCTGTGAACACTAAGTATAAAATATGCCAGTACTGAAAATCAATTTTTTTATTTCTAAAATTCTCAACTTATCTAGATATAAGGGTATATATATATCAAAAATTTCTGATTTTATTTACAGAGATCAGAATTCATTGAAATTTCATGGAATCAATAAATTTACCGAAAGGATCAAAACAGAAAATTATCATAATTTTTCAGGCAGTATTTATAATTTTTACAGGATTATTTATATTCCATTTATACATCAAAAATGTCTAATTCTGTTCTCCGAACTCAAAATACATTGCAATTTCAGGAAACTAATATATTTACAGGAAAGATCAGAACAGAAATTTTCCATCATTTCTCATATAGTAATTATATTTTTTTCAGAATTACTTATACTCTAACATACATCATAAATTAAATAAATTTAGCTACTAAATTCAGAATACCCTTAAAATTTTACTGAAAATTATATTTGTATGTAACACTACACAGAAAAGTTTTATTAATTTTTCATGAAGGAATTCAAATATTTACATAATCATTTAAATTCTCCTATGCATGGAAAATTAACTAAATTTAATGACAGTATTATAAAAATAATAATAATTTTTCCAACCATCATTCATAATCAAAATATCATTTCTAAATCTTTTCATTCTTTTTATGCAGTAATTCAAAAATTTTCAAAATTATTCAAATTCTCCTATACATGGAAAATTAACTAAATATATCCACAATGATATGAAAATTTCTCCAAATTTACAGCACGTTATTTAAGATAGCAGTATCATATTTAATAAACTTCACTATTTTTTATTCATTGTTTATAATTTCTAAAATTTCATATCAGATTCTAAAATTTACAACAATTGCTTTAAAATAGATAAAATTATACAAGTCAAGATTCTGTGATCATATTAATATGAAATTTTAATAAATTAGTTATAACATGCATATAACTCTTCTGGTAAAGTTTCAAAATTTTTCATAAAGTATTTCTATTTATCTCATAATTTATACTTCTAATAACATATTGAAAATTCTGTAAGTTCACTTACAGACTTCTATAATTGTTGGTATTTTAAAAATACATCACACACAACATAGTAACTATACTGTGACATCGTAAGATTTTTATGAACAACATATACAATTTCTATATAATTATTCATTTTCCTATCATGTATTAAAAATTGATTAACAGAAATGTCGTGGTCTAAAAATAATAAAAGTTTTTCTACATGTGAATCTCACAGTAAGGTGCATTCTTACAATTTATGGTGATTTTATATCATCCCTTTAGACTTTTAGTATAACTAAACACCTTTAAGATAATATTCAAATAATTATAAACGTGAACATATTTTGAATCAGACATTAAAATTTTTACAGATGGCTTATAATATCAGATCTCATGATTCTGAAATTTTTCTAAATTTATCATGCACCGTTGCTAATTATAGTGTATTAATCACACTATTTTACCCTTAATCACTTACCTTAACACTAATGATTTCATGAGAATTCGACTAGATGTGATCACACATGATGAAATATAGATCTCTGGATTTAATTATCTCTATAGATGCTAATTAACACAGCCTAAATCATTTTAAATATGCTAATCATGTTAATTGAGAGGATTAATACTAAGTCACTTATCTTAAATACGCTTAAACACCTCCTTAATTAGCCTTCTATCCTCTCATACTGCACTTCACGTAGCCAACTTCCAAGAGGAGCAAATGAGACCCTCTATCCAACTATTTATAGGGGTTTTGTCTTAATCAATCTTAACCATTGATTTAATCAAGGGTGGAGATTCAATAATTATTTTAATGCTATTAAATTAAGAATTTGATATTCAAAGGCTTACCAACCCACTCAGCCCTTTCTATTGACTATCTCACATTTTCTTCTTTTTTTATATATAGAACACATGAAATTTGACTTAAAGAAGAAGGATTAAACTAATGAGGTTTAAATAAATTAACAAAAAAATTCTTTTTTTTAAATAACTGTCGCAATCGCGGCAGTCAAAGGGGGGGGCAGCGGGTGCGCCCGCCCGTGCGCACGCGCGCGTGGGCGGCCGCCCGCCCACGAACCAATTTTTTTTAAAGTTTGACTTTTGTTTCTTTTTTTTTTCGTTTTGAACCCTCTATTACTTTTTTTATTTTTTGAACCATTTATTTTTAATTTTTAATTATTAACCCCTTCAATGTTTTTCTAACAATTAAACATTTCTTCCCCCCCTTTTTAAACAATCAGCCCTCACTTTTTTAACCTTAGTTTATTATTATTATTATTATTATTTTCTTTCTTCACTTTCCTTTAACTTTTAAATCTCTTTTTTTCTTACCAAGACTAAAATAATTATAATAAGACTAATACTTTAAACATTTAGACATAAATAAATATATTTTTATTAATGAAATAAAATATTAAACTATAAATTTGTAGGGCATCACATAATTGGACCCTTAAGTTGTATTGGTGTCCATAAAGGACATTCTCGCCTGAGGCGAGGTATATTTGTAATTTTTCCTCCATCAGGGTATTTCTGTAATTTTCCCAAACTTTGAGATGTTCTTGTAGTTTCAGGAAGACTCCGGACATTTCTGCCTTTTTGGACATATATATCATTTCTCGACTTCTTGAGCATTCTTGTCATTCTGATTTTTCGACATATATTTGACATTTCATGACTTCTCGGAGATAGTCCCGTCATGTCTTGGCTTCTTGGCCGTATCGGCCACTTCTTGATTTTTTCAGAGATAGTCTTGTCACTTCTTGACTTCCGGACATGTCTGTCATTTCTTGACTTTTTTGAGATCACCCTGTCATTTGACTTCTTGGACACTCTTGACTTCCTTTCTTGACTTCTCGAAAATAGCCCCGTCATTTGACTTCCTAGGCATTCCTCATCTTCATTTCTTGACTTCTCATAAATAAACATATCATTTGACTTCTTGGGTGTTCCTCATCTTGATTTCTTGACTTCTCAAAAATAAACCCCTCAGTTGACTTCTTGGGTATTTCTCGTCTTGATTTCTTTTGACTTTTTAATGTTCATTTGTAATTTCACCATTTTTAAATTTTCGGACATGATAACTCTCGACCATGAAAAAGATACATGGATTTAGATGGTTAGTCATAAGTCGAACTCAGGAGAGCGTACATCGCTTCAGGGAAGGGGCGTGGTCTCGCTCCACCGAGTTGTGCAAACGGCGCCAACCGGAACAAGAGTATTCTTTAGTGATTCTAAGGCAAACCGTGAACTTATGCAGTTCTAGACTGAACAATGACTTTCATGTAACTTTACCACAAATGTGATATTTTCGTAAATTTTTAATATTTTAGGGTCTTTTTGCACTTTCTCACCATTTGGGGTGTTTTTGTAATTTTTCTGCCATCGAGGATATTTTTATAATTTTCTGACCACTGAGGTATTTCTATAATTTTCTGACACTGGGGGTATGTGGACACCGAAAAATTGCACACCCAAATATCATGCCCGGCCTCGCATCAACAACGGCGCCGAGTGAAGAAGCCCCGGAGAGACTGATCGTCCGGACTCCCCAATTATGCACATTGTCGTGAAGCCGTCCCCGGAGTCACGACAGCAAAGAGAAGCCAACTCTCGGGAAGCTCATAATCCACGGGCCTCGAATAAAATCAAATGGGCCACAACTCGTGCTCACAACGGGCTTAAAACTGCCCATTTAGCCCTTCAGCGGCACGCCCATTTGAGGCTTCAGCGGCACGCCCTGATGCCCATCCAGCGGCACGGTCCCTAGCCTTCAGCGGCACAGCCTTTGGCCTTCAGTGGCACGCCCATTTGAGGCATCAACGGCACGCCCTGATGCCCATCCAGTGGCACGGTCCCTGGCCTTCAGCGGCACAGCCTTTGGCCTTCAGCGGCACGCTCCCTGCAGCCCCCAGCGGCACACCCATGGGAGCCCCTCAGCGGCACGCCCAAGCCCCAGCGGCACACCCGTCCTGGGCTCCAGCGGCACACCCATGGGAGCCCCTCAGCGGCACACCCAAGCCCCCAGCGGCACACCCGTCCTGGGCTCCAGCGGCACACCCCTAGGGTGTCTTCAGCGGCACGCACCCAGGAAGCCTCAGCGGCACGCTCCTCAGGGCCTTCAACGGCACACTGTGCGCCCCCTTCAACGACATGCTTAAGCAACTTTCAACGGCACACCATTTTGGCCCTCCTGTGGCACACTTCTTCAGCCCACCAGCGGCACAGCGTGAAGCCTTTTCAACGGCCAAACGACGTGATGCCCATGCCTTACGTATCCTTGGCGCGCAGTGAGCTGTCCGAGGTGTCAACCAACCGTTGGGCCATGCAGGCTACTCCCCTGACAACCTGGACAGAAGAAGTCAAACCCATGATGAAGCCGCTTCCCGCCTCCGACGGCCGTGTTCGAAGGCTCCCGTTGCTGGGAGTATAAAACCACTCCCATTCCAAGCAAAAAGGAGAGACAGAAGAGAGGAAGAGACAGAGGGAGAGAGGGCATACCCACAGAGACGAACAGAGCCGACCACCGGGAGAAGAGAGAAGAAGAAGAAGAAGAAAAGGATCCGCCGTAGGGTCCCCTCCGACGATCACCGGGAGAAGAGAGTAAGGAATAGGGTGAGAAGGAGGAAATGTGAGCTTGATGTAAAGGAGGGAGTGGGAAAAGGGCAGGGGTAGTCATCCCTGTTTGGCCCCATCGCTCCCCCCATTTTTTTCCCTCCTCTTCCATTTCTATGTTTCTCTCCTTCCTCATGTCTGTATGTCTTGCGATTTATACGGCCGTTCGTGGTCGTTCCTTTTCGTGCATGAATAAAAATCACCCTTCTTGGGTTTCCTTGTTATCTCTGTTGGTTTACGCCAGTCTGCATGGTGTAGTGTGTGTTGCTCGTTTTCTCCATTTCTCCATTTCTCCGATGCTTTTGGAGTCTCCGTACCGATGTGATCCCTCCCGTATGATCCTTGGCCTTATGGGTCCTTTGCCTTCTTCTATGGCCACCAGTTGCGCCCATCTGCTTGAAGGGAGAGAGAGACCCTTCTCCTCCTCCTGAACACCCAGCTACCAACAGCCTACCCTTGGCCTTTAACCCTTCTTCTTTTCCTGACTAACCTGCAACCCTCCCAGTCCACATACTTAGCCCCCTCTGGCCCTTGGCCGGTATACCATAACGGCCCTCAGCGGCACACCCCTCCGGCCCTTGGCCGGCACGCCTGTAGTGGCCCTCAGTGGCACACTCTTCCAGCCCTTGGCCGGTACACTCATAACCACCCTCAGCGGTACACCTTCCCTTGGTGCCTCAGTGGCACGCCTGTGCTCGTCCTTGACCGGTACACCTTGGCCAACCCCCAACCCACCCTGTCCAGTATTAGAAGTCCTCCGTTCATTGTTTTCTCCGTGTTTTCCGAGGTTCTATAAAGGTGTTGCTGCCCTCGGGCGCCCAGCTCCAGTTGTCGGGTTTCGCCACTCCATGTGGGCGCGTTCCCTTTACCTCCCTTACGCTTGGGTCGAGGGGAGATGCTGCCAAATTTTTGTTAGAAAATAATAAACACATTAAAAAGGTAAAAGGAAGCAACAAACGAATGAAATTAGTAATGGTGAAGCTCTCTGACTAAGCAAAACACTGTCAACGGCATGAGAAGAATTGAACCAACTAACAACTTGATATACCAGCTGTCAGACCCGTGAGAGAAGGCTGGGCAAAATAAGGAGGAAAGAAAATTTGCATAAAACTACCTGAAAATCAAGAAAAGAAGAAAAGAAAAGCCTTAAGAGAAATAGAGGGAGAGTGGATCCCCCCCTTGTGGCATTTACAACCCCAAACCGCCTTCAGCGGTACGCCCTCCCCAACCTTCAGTGGCACACTCCAATAGCCCTTCAGCGGTACGCCCTCCCCAACCTTCAGCGGCACACTCCAATAGCTCTTCACCGGTACGCTCTACCCCCACCCTATCCTAATCGGTACACCCCTACCAGCATACTCCTTCGCCGGCACAACTCTTTTGGGCCTCCACCGGTACGCCTTCACCAGCCCTCAGCGGTCGCCTCACCCCAACCGCCAGCGGTACACCCTCCTTAAGCCCTTCAGCGGCACACAGCTCCAGCCCTTCGCCGGCACACCTCCGCCCTCCTTCGCCGGTACAGCACCTTTAGCCCTTCAGCGGCACCCATCCCCAGCCCTTCGCCGGCACACCTCCGCCCTCCTTTGCCGGTACACCACCTTTAGCCCTTCAGCGGCACCTATCCCCAGCCCTTCGCCGGCACATTCTTCTGCCCACCTTCCTTCAGCGGTACACCTTTTTTTTGCCCCCCCTTTCAACCCACCAAGGGTCAACTCTCCCCAAAAAAATAATATATATATATATATATATATATATATATATATATATTTATATATATAATACATGAATACACATATATATGTATATATAGGCATATAATGGCAGCACCGACAAGCTAATAAAAAAATCATGATGAATAAATAAACCTGAACACATCCGTACAAAAAAAATGATGACGAATGAAATAAGTGACAATAATAATAATAATAATAAAAAGGGCAATAACGGCAATGAGCAAGACGAGGGAAATCACCCGGAACAGATGCAGAAAAAGGAATGAGCAACGGGGTAATAAGAACAATGATGATAAAACATTATAAGATATTAATATTCCCACATTGCAGCCCCATCTCTCCCCGGGGCCCGACACAAAAGGAACAATAATGCTGCCCTCTCAGGCCGGGCCCGAGTCTTGGGAATCATCCTAATATGGCCAGGCCCCGACCTAGTCTCGGGCCGACATTCCTATCAGACCGGATTTGTTTCCCACCCTGGAGTCCCTCCGGTTCGTTATTAAAATTGCCGTGCATTCGGCAAACATTCGAACGGATTCGTCCCGATTTTCCGCCGCACTTCTATCACGGACCCGTGTCCGGATATGAAAGGGTCCATGAGTGACCGACATGGCCAACGGCCTGTGGGCCAGATGCAATCTTTAGTGTGATCTATTCCTGCCCCCCTTTTTTCCCAATTAGTATTATCCTTTTCAGCCGCAGGGCCCCTAATTTCGGCAATTAATCAAGGGTGTTCCCTCGTATGGGGGATGTAAATGACGTCGTGACCTTTACGGCATGACGGGATCTGGTCCCGACATGAACCACACAATCGTCTTACGAAGTCAGGTCGAGCGCACTACGGGCTCTTCGGGGCCCGAATAAATTGTCACCCCGGTGACTGGCACGCCCACGCACTTAATAAACGAATAAACCAACAAGAGAATAATGGGCGGACGAAAAGTGCGTCCACAAGTCTGGCACGTCCGGTGGGACCCATCCACCCTTCATCTCTTTGCCGGAGTCAGGGGCCCTACGGCCCCCTTCTTGTAATACTAATTGCGTTACTTCCTCAAATGCAGGAGAGAATTGCATCATGGTGCCGATGATGGCTGTCACTTGCGGCCCTCAAATCGTTGAGAACCAAGTCCGAGGCGGCTTCCTGGCGGTCCCCCTCAACTTCGGGAGCTTCCCTCCCACTGTGGGCTTCCCCAACTTCTTGGGGGTGGCCTTTGCCAACATTCTCGAGGTGAAGGCACCTGAGGAGTCTCAGACCAACGCTCCCGCTCTGGGGGCCACTGAAGCCGCTATCGGCCGAGCTGCGGCCAAGAACAACGACGGCATCCCGGCAACGATGCTGAGCTGTAATGTGCACCACGTGCACCACACCGCCGGCCCGTCCCACCAAGGATCGGCGTCCCACCGAAGGAGGCTCCGGAGGAACAACACTGGCGCCGTCTCGGGGCGTCGCATCTCTAACTCCGGGAAATCTATGACTGTCGGGACCCTCCGAGTCCTCCTGGATGGGCAGAGGTCCCAGGTGACACCGGACCGTGTTGTCCCGACTGTCCCAGTCCGAAACTCTTTCCAGGGGTTGGAGAAGCTAAAGGAAAAGGTGACGCCCGCCGTTGTGGCCGCACCACGAAGAATGCACCGATTCACAGGCTGGCCAAACTGAAGCAAGTCTGGGTCCCTGAGGAGGCCCAACCCACTGCACCCGCCCAGGCGGGATCTAGCACTTTCCGCCCGAGAAGGGCCCGAGGAGGTGAGAAGCTCGAACTGACGACCCCAAGCCGCCAACCTGCACCTGTCATGCCGGTGCTGCCTGAGAATGCCCACCGCCGTCGCCGAGGGCACCGACACAACGCCGCCCGCCCGGCACTCAGGGCCTACTCTCCTCCTGCCGCTGTCATTGACATGCAACCACAGGCTGCTCTCCCCGACCAAGAGTGGGAAGGGATCGAGCAGGCTATGAGAAACTACCTCCGGGGCCCAGGTAGCACTCCCTCGGGCCGCCAGAGACTGCTGGGGACAGTGGCCTCCTGATGCGGGACGAGACCACGGACATGACAAGCTCGCGATTGTCCCTTAATGAGGGAAGCGTCGGACGTGCGCGGTTGAGAAACCGGCAATGAGCTAGGGTGATCGGCTCTCTCGTGTGCCCGGATCGGGTAACGGGACGGTCTCGCACTCTCTCGCAACAGCGGTAATGAACAGATAAAGTAAGCTAGATATCCCTACACATGCTCTCTAGCAGCGACATAAACAAATATATATGAAGTAAGTAAAATGCCGAGAAGGGAGCGAAAACGATACCTCCATGTGCTCGGCGTGGGGAAGACGGACTCGGCCGAAACTCGTACTCCCGGGATAATTAATACACCATATTACAGCAAATGAATTACTGCCCACTTCACGCAAGGAGGTAAAGGGCTACACAAACGGGCCCGTGAGGACCGAATTCGGGTTGATGGGCGGCTTCTCGCGTCTCTTCGACAGCACCCGAACTAGTGACGGTGGGACCCACGTGCTGTCCGGAGGGACCGTGCGGGACCCGGTGTCACCACTGTGGTGGGGACACTTGTGGAACTTTTTCCTGGGCTGGCGGCACGCTGGTTCGCCGGCCGGACACCGGGCGGCTCCGTTCGGCACCGGTCGGAATGACCGGCCACGGACCTGCCGGTTCTGTTTTTCGGTGCGCACTCCAGCGAGAACGGACGCTGCGATCAGCCCCGATGTCGGAATGCGACGAAACTGGTGCCGTTGGAAAGATGCTTCGAAGGGCTTCAACCCAAGGTGATTACAAAAAAATAATCAAGCCTGTACTTCTGATTGGCGAATTTTGAAGATTACTGTTGTACAGTTCCTGAAATCTCAGGTCAGCATAGAACTTTCCTCTAGATTGCCTTTGACTGCGAGGTAGACGTCCGAATATGGGGTTGTGTTCTTCAGAAACGGTGTGAGAAATCAAGTTATGAAACCAGGACTATTTTTGGATCTGGATTTGGAGGTGGTGGTGATTTGTTCTGATTTTGGAACTGGAGGGTGGTCGGATCTGGGATCTGACTGACAACACTGTAGCTGAGGAAGAACACGAATTTCTAAAAATAGATAGAAGGCTGATAAAAAATTAAGAAAATTTGTTGATGTAGGGGGTGATGGACAGAACTCCCATTAAAATTGGGAGGGTCTGGCCAAATCAAAAAGATGGCCGGAGGTGGGAGACACTGGGCTGCTATCACTGTAGATAGAGACAAAATAGAACTAGGAATGAAAGATGCACGAAAATGGAAAAATACTAAACAATGGAATTTGGGCGTGAAAATTTAGGTGGAGCTTGGGATACAAGGGAAGAACACACCATAAAAATTGCAGCTTGAGATCATCACGTGCTGGAGATCATATATTCGGACAAGAAGCCTCTGTCCAGGATAGACAGAACACCGAAGGCGGCTCCGCGGCGGCGTGATGGCGGCACGAACGGCGGCGGCGGCAGCACCGATGATCACCGGAGGTGGGGGAAAGGAGATATCACTCTAGAATGGGGGTTGGGGATGAAGAAACCAGGGGGAGAGAGAGGGGAGGTCGAAATTCTCCAAGAGAGGGGTTCTTGCACAATGATTTTTTCACTTTCATTAATTCTAGAATAATAGAAATACATGACTTATATAATAAATAAAAAAAGACCATGAATACCCTTAGATCTAGGATCTGGAGGGGCATTTAAGGGACTTCATATTTGATTCAAATAAAATAAAAAAAAATGAAATTCTTAATTAATTCTAATAGGGGGACAAGGTAGGTGAGGTAGGTAGCCTACCTTTGAATTTTTACTCCACTTGTCTCCCATGTGATCAATTGGCATTCCAACCTTCTAGATGGCCACCTAGGATGGTTGACCAGCCCCACATGGTCTAGGTGGACCAATGGGAAAGGGGTGAGGGCCCCCTTGCTTGGGCCTACTGGAATTTTACATATAAACCCACTAAGACTTACAATTACGTACCCATATAACACAAGGGTATACATACAAATATGAAAGGACATAAATACAAATAAAATACGTACGGTCTTGCCTCGATGTCCCCATCAATTCTCCCCGGATGGGAGGAACTCGACCCCGTCGAGTAGGGGTATGGATGCTTGTATACTCCGGCGGATCCGTCACCGTGCCAAGTAACGCGGGTATACTCCACTCCAAGTGACCGTCACTTGCTCATTCCATATATACTCGATATGCACAAGCTGCTATGGGCTAAAGGTGGACACTCAGGGTGGGGCACTCTAAAAAGCGGAGGTGGCGGCTCGAAAACTCATTAGGAATCACCGCTGAGTCCTTGTAGGTGACTAGATCCGGGTATAGATAGAGAACCGATCCCATACTCGTCGAGTGAGTCCAATCGCCTCTTACTCATAAGAGAATGACAACGAGCTGACACAAGACACATGTAGACAAACAAACGACACACAAACCATGCAAACAAACCACACAAGGAAAACACATTGACTCAACTATGACCCTAGACTCACCTAATGTTAGTCCGACCCGTACATAGATGACGGCGGACCAGGACACCCGAACGTGTGCCATGCATGCATTTGATGTAACCGGAGGTTGACGTCATTGGGAACTCCTAGACACCCTACGATGCACCAATCATGAACATTGGGCTTGGATGTGGGAAGTTCGGGTGGTGCGGGTGGTTTGGATGGATCGGAGAAACCAAAGTTTTCATTACCCCCATATGAAGGTTCGGACCTATGGCTATGTGGAGTTTGCTTGGCCCGAGTGGAAAAGGTGAGATAGTGAACTCTGCGGAAGAGGTGGAGTGAGTATGAAAGCTCGGGAGGTTCACTAGTGAAGGGGTCAAAAGGGTCAAAGAAGGTATGACCCCATGAAGTGGATTCTCCCATGACTCGGTCCCAATTTAAGAATTAATAATCACCGTCATACATTGTGAGCGGTGGGACGACGGACATGTGTAGAAAATAGGACTCCTCCCTTGGGCAAAAGGGAACGAAGTCGGACTCTGCCGGCATCGGGAGGAGTAGAAGAATCTCCGTGGTGACACACCCCACGGTGCACACGGAGGTAATGGACCCTAAGGCCGGATGGGTGAAGCTAAGACTAGCGAGTTGGTCAAAGTCTCGGGCCAGTAGGTGCGTCAACTTCCATTGTGAATCTAATCCCATGACAAGATCATCCAACGTGTCAACATGGTGACTAGATCGAAATGTGGTATGGAAGGAATTCACCGGCACTAAAGGGAGGATGGGGTCCATAGGTGGGAAGGGAGGTGGGACCAAGCCATCCTTGAGCCAACTAAGAAGCGGCTCGGCTATGAAAAGCGTACCCGTTAGAAACACGGGTGGCTGGGGCTTGGGTGGCTCCAAATGAGAGGGTTCTGAATTAAGATCGGAAGGTGAGGGTGACAATGGAGCACTCTCGGGTGGTGAAGGAATTGGGTTAGGTAGTCCGATCGGCTCGGGACTCGGTTGGGAGGTAGATGTTTGCCAAAGGGTTCGACCTCTAGAGCGAGAAAAATGAGACTCAAAGGGCTTGACCTCTAGAGCGACCTTATAAGATTGCGCCAGCGAGAACGCGTCACGGACATGACATTCAAGTTGGAAGTGAAACCGCAAACCTCTCTGGAACTGAAATGCGGTCGTGGTGCTCTCCTCTCCCAAGCCATATTCCAACCGGTACTTATCATAGTCCCGGATGTACTCGGACACGGACCTATCACCTTGGACGGGTCGACATGGGTTGGCCATTGGGGCCGAAAAGGTGGGAATGGATCCCTAGGAACGGGTATGCAAGGCCATTTAGACAAGACACTAGACCGACTATGCACGGTTTGGGATGCATGCACACTAAGGACAAGACACCAAGACTCGGTACGTGGTGGAGTTAATCGATCCGAAGATCACTCGCGCAAGTGTGCGGCCTTCCCGATAGGCGTAGCCTAACGTTCGGACAACACCTTTTTATATACCGATTAATGGTATGCAAATGCAACTCCTAAGACCGACTTAGACACTTATACTTAAATGACACTCTCTTTTTTTTTTGTTTTGGACACCCTAGACTCAACCTTGCTCTGATACCAAATTGATGCGGGACGAGACCACGGACATGACAAGCTCGCGATTGTCCCTTAACGAGGGAAGCGTCGGACGTGCGCGGTTGAGAAACCGGCAATGAGCTAGGGTGATCGGCTCTCTCGTGTGCCCGGATCGGGTAACGGGATGGTCTCGCACTCTCTCGCAGCAGCGGTAATGAACAGATAAAGCAAGCTAGATATCCCTACACATGCTCTCTAGCAGCGGCATAAACAAATATATATGAAGTAAGCAAAATGCCGAGAAGGGAGAGAAAATGATACCTCCACGCGCTCGGCGTGGGGAAGACGGACCCGGCCGAAACTCGTACTCCCGGGACAATTAATACACCATATTACAGCAAATGAATTACTGCCCACTCCATGCAGGGAGGTAAAGGGCTACACAAACGGGCCCGTGAGGACCGAATTCGGGTTGACGGGCGGCTTCTCGCGTCTCTTCGGCAGCACCCGAACTAGTGACGGTGGGACCCACGTGCTGTCCGGAGGGACCGTGCGTGACCCGGTGTCACCACTATGGTGGGGACACTTGTGGAAGTTTTCCCTGGGCTGGCGGCACGCTGGTTCGCCGGCCGGACGCCGGGCGGCTCCGTTCGGCACCGGTCGGAATGACCGGCCACGGACCTGCCGGTTCTATTTTCCGGCGCGCACTCCGGCGAGAACGGACGCTGCGATCAGCCCCGACGTCGGAATGCGACGAAACTGGTGCCGTTGGAAAGATGCTTCGAAGGGATTCAACCCAAGGTGATTACAAAAAAATAACCAAGCCTGTACTTTTGATTGGCGAATTTTGAAGGTTGCTGTTGTACAGTTCCTGAAATCTCAGGTCAGCAGAGAATATTCCTGTAGATTGCTTTTGCCCGCGAGGTAGACGTCCGAATCTGGGGTTGTGTTCTTCAGAAACGGTGTGGGAAATCAAGTTACGAAATCAGGACTATTTTTGGATCTGGATTTGGAGGTGGTGGTGATGATGTGTTATGATTTTGGAACTGGAGGGTGGTCGGATCTGGGATCTGACTGACAACACTGTAGCTGAGGAAGAACACGAATTTCTAAAAAATGATAGAAGACTGATAAAAAATTAAGAAAATTTGTGGATGTAGGGGGTGATGGACAGAACTCTCAGTAAAATTGGGAGGGTTTGGGCAAATCAAAAAGATGGCCGGAGGCGGGAGACACAGAGCTGCTGTCACTGTAGACAGAGACAAAATAGAACTAGGAATGAAAGATGCACGAAAATGGGAAAATACTAAACGATAGAATTTGGGCGCGAAAATTTAGGTGGAGCTTGGGATACAAGGGAAAACACACCATAAAAATTGCAGCTTGAGATCTTCACGTGGTGGAGATCGGATATTCGGACAAGAAGCCTCTGTCTAGGATGGACAGAACACCGAAGGCGGCTCCGCGGCGGTGTGATGGCGGCACGAACGGCGGCGGCGGCGGCACCGATGATCACCGGAGGTGGGGGAAAGGAGATATCACTCTAGAATGGGGGTTGGGGATGAAGAAACCAGGGGGAGAGAGAGGGGAGGTCGAAATTCTCCAAGAGAGGGGTTCTTGCACAATGATTTTTTCACTTTCATTAATTCTAGAATAATAGAAATACATGACTTATATAATAAATAAAAAAAGACCATGAATACCCTTAGATCTAGGATCTGGAGGGGCATTTAAGGGACTTCATATTTGATTCAAATAAAATAAAAAAATGAAATTCCTAATTAATTCTAATAGGGGGACAAGGTAGGTGAGGTAGGTAGCCTACCTTTGAATTTTTACTCCACTTGTCTCCCATGTGATCAATTGGCATTCCAACCTTCTAGATGGCCACCTAGGATGGTTGACCAGCCCCACATGGTCTAGGTGGACCAATGAGAAAGGGGTGAGGGCCCCCTTGCTTGGGCCTACTGGAATTTTACATATAAACCCACTAAGACTTACAATTACGTACCTATATAACACAAGGGTATACATACAAATATGAAAGGACATAAATACAAACAAAATGCGTACGGTCTTGCCTCGATGTCCCCATCACCTCCGCTTTCCAGGAAGAAGGAGCCCCGCCCGCGCCAAGCGCAGAATCGAGGAACCGCTCGGAGGAGCAACGCCAGTCCCCTGTCCCGGAGGAAGCGTCGCCCCGACGGTCGGTCTTTGACAGGCAGGTGTTCCCGGGGAGATCATCCAGGAAGGCGACGAAGAGAGACAAGAGATGGCAAACCTTCACCTGCAATATGGCGGGAGTTCACGGTCGGTTTGGGGCCTTGCCTGTCGATCCGGAAGAAATGGCCAGGCTTGCCACCAGGCCGGGACCCCTTACTAGAAGAGGGAGAGCGGCAGGCAGCGCGACACCCACAGGCGCTGTTGGGACCTTACCTGAAGAGCCCCTTGCGGCCCTCACGGCCAACGTGGTCACCACCGGCGACACGAGCGGCGGACCCTCTACATCATCCGAGGACGCCCCGGCCGAAGAGACAGGGGGCATGCCCAGTCTCCCCACAGCTGACCCTGCAATGCTGCTCATGATGCAGCGGTTCCAGAAAGAAATTGAGTCACTTAAAAAGCAATTGAATGAGCGGAACACACCGCCCCCGATGTCCTGGAAGACCATGGTTTTACCCGAAGCATCGCGGGACAGGGGGCAATCTTCAGAAGCAGCCCTTCCAGCAGCCCTCAACCCTCTCGGGGGCGTGTCCCTGCAGCAGGCACACTGCACCGCACCGGCCCCGCCACAGGCCTCACCTTCCCAAGGGTCCCTCATGGCCCCCCAGGCGACCGTGTTGGCCACCCTGAGCGCACAGCCCGCTCATTTCTATCCGAGTCCGGTCAACCCGGCAATAGTTAGCCGGTTGATGCTGGAACAGATGATAGACATGAAACTGGCCGAGAGAGGTGACGGGGATCAGACGCCGTTCGACGTCTACAGGGTGCCCTACCCGGCTCACTATGCCGCAAAGAAGCTGTCGGTTGGCATCACCAAGCCGCCGAAGTTTGAAAAGTTCAACGGGCAAGGGTCTCCCAGGGAGCACATTGCTTATTATGTGAACGTCATGGGGGACTTGGCTGCTGATGAGGCCTACCTCCTGAAGTTCTTCAGCTCGACACTCACCGGGCTTGCCTTTGAGTGGTACTCCGGCTTGTCACCCGGGTCTGTTGTCGATTGGCCCGACATGCAAAAGGAGTTCAAAGAAAGATTCTATGTTGCAGAATGGTAGGTCACCATGCCAGAACTTTATGCCACAAGACAAAAGAATGATGAGTCGGCTCTCGACTATATCAAGAGATGGAGGAACCTCAGCATGAGGTGCAGGCGTCCCCCACACCAGGAGGATGCGGTGCAGATTTGCAAACAGAACTTGAAGAAGGAAATCCTGGAAAGGATGATTGGCACCGAGGTCAAGACATTCGACCGCCTGAACAATGTGGTAGCAGAGATCGAGGCATTTCTAGCCCGATACTCCTCCACCCCGGCCATGTCAAGCCAAAGGGCCAGGCAGGCCGAGAAGAAGCCGGCTCCCCCGGAGGTGCACACATTAGATTTCCAGGCCTTTGAGAAATAGAAGGAGAAAGCCAAGGGAGCTGCCAACCTTCCTCCGCCCAGAACCACAGAACGGCGGGAGGGCCCCTCGTTAAGGGAGAAGATGAGAAACAAGCTGTATTCCTTCTCCCGAGACAAGTCCAAGCTCCTGTTCGAGTGGGCAACCAGCTACAACAAAATCACACTGCTAGAGCCGAAGAGGCCTAGCGACCTGAAGAAGAAAGACGACCCGCGCTTCTATCTATACCACCGGATGCTCGGGCATACCATTGAGGACTGCTATGTCTTCAAGGATGTTATTGAATCCTTAATCAAGAATGGGGAGCTGGACATGGGGGAGCATAAAGTAGACCCCCCGCAACCGCACGAGTTACCCAGCATAACCTCCACCGCCAATAATGTCTCGTTGTACCAGGAGCTGCCTGAGGAGTGGGCGGAGGCCTGCGCCCGCGCCACTTATGAGACCTTTATCACGACCCCGGCTCAAGACCAAGGAGGTTGGCAGACTGCAACCAGAAAGAATAGAAGAGCACACGTCCCTTGACCCAACCCCGGAGTCCATTTGAGGGATGTGACACCCCTGTCTGCACCGCCTCCGGCGAGCCCAGTTTGCCACGACACGGCCCCTCGACTGGTCATGAGGCGGCCCACTCACAACAAGAAAAGTTGCGTCCCGATGCGGATGCATAATAAGACCAGCCCGGCGGTCGAAAGGCTCCAGGCTATTATTGATGGGCTCGAGGACTATGAACAACCCGAAATCCAGCCCGTGGAGCTGAAGGAATATGTCCCTTGGGAGGAGTTCGAATCACTCAAACTGGCTCCGGAGACAGAAGTTGAAGCAGAGAAAGAGCCTCCCCTATGGGGCGAACTTCCCTAGGAGCAGCCATTGGCTGCAGTAGGAAAGAAGAAGAGGAAGAGAAGACCCAGGGGCAAGAAGAAGAAGGAGGTCGTCATCGCCTGCAACACCCTCTCGGTGCTATTCGACACTGCCCTCTCCCTGGAAGGAAAAGAAGAATAGCCATCCCATGAGCCGGCAGAGGCGAATCAAGCTGAAGTGTCTACTTCCCAACACGCCACCAGATCGGGAAGGAAGTGGGGGCGCCCTCCTCAGGACAACATCAACATCATGCTCAGGGGAGAACATCCATACCAGGTTCCCGACCCTGAGGTCCGAGGCACCGAGATCCCTCCTCCGTCGGGTCTCTACCCCGGAGGGGCCAGGAGCCAAGGCACCCCTTCATTCGCCGAATTCTTGTTAGCCCGAGCAGGCTGGCGGGTGCACTCCCAGGGGTCTCCCTCGACCAGAGAAGCCAACAGTTCCCAAGCTTCACCGGCGGCGGCTCCCCCTCACCCGGAAGAAGAATTTAACGGCATCCCAAACCTCGCCGAATTCATAAAAGAAAAGGAGGAGACCCCGCCGGCTCAACAGGCTGCAACAGAACCCACAAACCAGACATCCCCTGGTCTGACACCTCAGCCTCAGGATGGGGGCAGGCGCGGCAAGGTCGAAGAGATGAAATTACTCAAGGTGCGGGCGGCCGACCGAATAGTCAGACACCTCAAGAAGATCCTGACCCGGTTTACCGTATGGGAGATGCTGTCTCTGGACGAAGAAACACGGCAAGCCATCATTGTCACACTCCAGACGCCAGCGCACCTTGAAGCTTACATGGCATTAATGTCACCTAAAGTGGCGGTGGCCTTCACAGAAGATGACATGCTCCTGCCCACCTGCAGTCACAACAGACCCCTTTACATGAAAGGGCAATTGAATGGCCAGCCTATCAACAGGGTCCTGATCGACCCGGGGGCAGCAGTGAATATACTCCCTTACCGAGTGTACCAAAAGCACTACTTTGACGTGCACTTGGTGGAGGTCAAAAATGTCAAGATTGCTGGTTTCAACCAGAAATGTGAGGTGCCCATGGGGGTTGCAGAATTCAACTTGACTTTTGATGACTTCACCACCAAGGTCCAGTTCCACGTCATCAACTCAAACACTTCCTACAAGGCGTTGCTGGGACGACCCTGGTTACACCAGAACAGAGTAGTGCCCTCCACCTTGCACCAGTGTATCAAGTACCCTTGCGAGGGGAAGGAAGTCAGAATCTTCGCCGACCTCCACCCATTCGAGGTGTTCGAGTGTCACTTATCAGATGTCAATTTGTACTTAGAAAAGGCGAAGCAAACTCCCCAAGCCGCCCAAGACAAGGGGAAGAAGAAGGTGGAGTCGGGCGGTTGGTTTCCTCTGTCGCCCCCAGGTTATGCGACTCCCCCACATGTACCGTTCATTGCACAAGAGGGGGGGACATTCGAGGCAGGTCATCTCGCCATCTATCCTACACCGGGGACGCCTTGCCTAGAAGACCTGCTGGAGGATGTCAGGGTCCCACCAGGGATCATCAAGCCCATCACAGAAATTGGCTGTCAAGTAGCGGAGCAGCTAAGAAATTTTAAAGTGCCTAACCCGGAGGGGCCACCCACTATCTTTTATGTTGCCTGGGAAAAGCCAGTTAGGGAAGACGATGATTGCCGATTCCCTAACGAGTTGCATGACCCGCACGTCCCCATTGCGGGACTTCCCCACATGACTGACCGGGCAGCCAGAGTGGTCGGAAAGCAAAAGATTCCCTCCTATCAACCTTCCAGCCGGAAGAAAATGTTCGAAAGGATGTGGAACCCACCAAACCTGGATCGGCGGCTGCTACAAATCACCAAGCACCCCGGTCTGGGCTTTTCACTAGAAGATTATTACGAAGCTGATGTGATATCAGTTTCAGCCTTGTCCAGCGATGACCTCGCGGAAGCTGCAGATTTGCGGGAAGCCCACCAAGATATATATTCCAGCTCTCCGGCTGAGGAGGCACAAGACGAAGAAGTGTTCCTTTGGAACCCTATCCGCCGCCGTATGGGGAAGACCTCCCCTTTCTCTGAGGGACTGACCCCGGAGGGGCACACCACTGAGGCGCCCTCGCTCCGGCCCGCTGGCGAAGCAAGGAGCAACAGCGTGAGCCATGCTCCGAATTCTCCTCGATACGACCCCGTCATGTATGCCTTGTACCATAGGCAGCAACGGGAAATCGAGAGGTTAAAGGCGCGGCTGGCTGAGTTGACCTCGCTAGTGACTGACCTGATCCAAGGTTCTCTCCGCCCGTGCTGTGGCCATATGTCTCGGCCCCAAGGCACCAGTCCTGACGCCTCCGTCCGGTCAAGAATGGAAACGAGGGACATGGCAAGCCCATTGACCGGGTGGCCGGCCAGGCGAGACCTGACGCTCCAAGAGAAGCTACAGAAGCCCTATTCCTTCCCAAGGGAGAAGACTCAGGGTATCTTTGACTGGGCCTGCTATTACGGCAAGGTCTCCCTCCCAAGGCCCAAGAGGCCGCAAGACACCCGAAGGAGTGGGGACCCACTATTTTGTCCCTACCACCAGATGTTGGGCCACGCCATCAAAGACTGCTATGTCTTCAAAGACATTGCTCAAGACCTCATCAATAGGGACGAGCTCAGAATGGGAGACTATGTGGTAGCTCCGCCACGCCCCCATGTGGTGGATAGCCCCAGAGCAGGAGCCTATACCGTATCCATCCAGTACCAGGTGCCTGAAGACGCGGCTACCCCGATCCCCGTCGGAGCTGTCTATGATGAGTACATAGAAGACCCCGAGGTGGCCCTGTGCCTTTCTGCACCAGCGGACCCCGCGGACTCAGCTGCTACGGTCCAGGGGGAGTGCGCAATGAATGCAGCCTCCGCGCCCAGTCGTGAGGAACAAGAAGAGGGGGATGGCGTCCTCGAGCCCGAGGACGATGAAGACCAAGAATTTGTTGATTTGTCGCCAGCCCCGCCAGAAATCAAAAATGGCGGCCAGGCCACAGTCGGCGAATTGATTGAGATCAACCTCGGCACAGAAGGCGACCCCAGGCGACCCCAGGCCGACCCCAGGCCGACCTTTCTGATGTGCTGCTGTAAGAATTCCGGGATTGCTTTGCCTGGAACTACAAAGAAATGCCCGGGCTCAGCCCCAAGGTGACTCAGCACATCTTGGCCATTAATCCCAAGGTGGAACCAGTGAAGCAGTCTACCCGGCGTATGAGGCCGGAATTGATCAGCCAGATCTGCAAGGAGGTCGACAAGCTCATAGATGTCGGCTTCGTGGCGGAAAACCAGTACACTACTTGGCTGGCCAACATTGTGCCGGTGAAGAAGAAGAACGGACAGATCAGGATTTGCGTGGATTTCCGTGACCTGAATAAAGCTTGCCCAAAAGATGACTTTCCGGTGCCTATCACCGAAGTGATGATTGATGCAACCACCGGCCACGAGGCCCTGTCTTTTATGGACGGATCGTCCGGCTATAACCAAATTTGGATAGCCGACCACGACCGGATTCACACAGCTTTCAGATCGCCCAAGGGGATATTCCACTACAAGAGGATGCCCTTCGGCCTTAAGAATGCTGGTGCTACATATCAGTGGGCGATGACCAAGATCTTCGACGAGCTGCTATATAGCAAGGTCGAATGCTACATTGACGATCTGATCGTCAAGACTAAGAAGAGAGATGAGCATCTGAGTGACCTCAGGGTCGTCTTCCAAAGGCTCTGGCTGTACGGGCTGAAAATGAATCCCATGAAGTGCGCCTTTGGCGTGTCCAGTGGTAAGTTCCTCAGCTTTATTGTCCGGCACAGAGGGATCGAGATTGACCCCTTCAAGATAAAAGCCATTCAGGAGTTGCCCCCTTCGAAGAGTCTGGGAGAGCTGAGGTCCCTACAGGGCCGTCTAGCCTACATCCGCAGGTTCATCTCCAACCTATCGGGGCGTTGCCAACCCTTTCACAGACTGATGATGAAGAATGCACCCTTCAGCTGGGGTCACGAGTGCCAGCACGCGTTCGACCAGCTAAAGGAGTACCTGAAGACCCCGCCTGTCCTGGGGGCACCTGTCAAAGGCAGACCGCTTATTCTCTACATAGCGGCTACTGAATATTCACTGGGGGCAATGCTCGCCCAGAATAATGATGAGGGAAAGGAGCAGGCTCTCTACTACCTCAGCCGGAGATTGGTGGGAGCGGAGGCCAAGTACACTCCGACAGAGAAAGTCTGCCTTGCTTTGGTCTTCACAGTCAAGAAGATGAGGCACTACATGCTGTCCCATGAAGTGAGCTTAATATCCAGAGCTGACCCTATCAAGCACATTCTCTCCCAGCCTGTCCCGAAGGGGTGCCTTGGCAAATGGGCCGTGCTGCTCATGGAGTTTGACATCACCTACGTGCCGCAGAAGGTCGTTAAGGGACAAGCCGTCGTGGATTTCTTCGCAGCACACCCTGTGCCCGAAGACTCTCCGTTGGCCACAGAGCTACCCGAGGATGAGACACTGGAGGTGGATCATGTCCAACAAGCTATCTGGCAGCTATACTTTGACGGGGCTTCGAGAACAGAAGCGACCCCGTCCGGACGCGCCAAGGTACGGGCCGGACCTGGCATCATCCTCAAATCGCCAGACGGAGAAGTGATGCACACTTCCTGCTGCATTAGCAAGCCCTGCACAAATAATGAAGCAGAGTATGAAGCTCTGATCATCGGCCTCCAGGTGGCCCTCCAAATGGAGATCAAAATGCTCCAGGTATTCGGCAACTCGCTGCTGGTCGTCAAGCAGGTCCAGGGACAGTTTGATGTCCGAAAACCTGAGCTGCTCCCTTATCACGCCAAGGCGAAGGGGCTCATGGAGCGGTTCTACCTCCTCGAGATAGGCCATGTCGCCAAAGGAGAGAATGCACAAGCCGACGCCCTGGCAAAATTGGCAAGCTCACTGGCAGTGCCTCCAGATGTATCTCTCAATATCCAAGTAATAAACCAGCGCCAGATGCCCAGTATGATAGAAGAGGAACCAGAAGAAGAAGAGCTAGATGTCACTACAGCAGAAGCCGTCGGCTTACCTGACTGGAGAGACCCCCTGATGCAGTGGTTCAAATACCAGCAACTGCCCAAGCGGAGAGAAGAGAAGATCAAGCTAATCAGAACTAAGGACTCTTATAAGCTCCGAAACGGAATATTATTCCGAATGGTGGCCGACGCCAAGCAAAAATTACTCCTCCGATGCTTGTCCATTGAAGAAGCCTGGAGGGTCATGAAGGAGGTCCATGCCGGGACAGCTGGTGCACACCAGGCGAGACCGAAAATGAAGATTGAAATAAAGAAGCTCGGCTATTACTGGCCTGCAATGTTCGACGACTGCTGCAAATATGCTAAGTCGTGTCAGAAATGTCAGGAGCGTGCCATCATACCCAAAAGGCCCCCCATGCATTTACACCCAACCGCGCCCAGTTGGCCGTTTGCCCAGTGGGGAACGGACGTCGTAGGTCCCTTACCTGCATCTTCCACAGGCTGCAAGTACATTTTGGCGGCAACCGACTACTTCTCTCGCTGGGCAGAGGCTGTCGCCTTACGGGAGGTCACCGGAGAGATCATGGTCAGGTTTGTCCGCCGTAACATTATATTCCGATTTGGCGTGCCCGATCGGATTGTGTCAGACAACGGGATCCACTTCCGCAACCAGAAGGTCTACCAGCTGGCAGAAAAATATAAAATTGATTGGAGGACATCGACTCCTTACAATCCATAGGCTAATGGGCTGGCCGAAGCTTTTAATAAGACACTCTGCACTCTCCTGGCCAAGACTGTTAGCTCTAACAAAAGGGACTGGGAAGAAAGGATGTATGAGGCGTTTTGGGCGTACCGAACGGTATACAAGACTCCAACAGGCTGCTCGCCCTTTTCTCTCGTGTAAGGCTCGGAGGCAATCGTCCCCGTTGAACTGGAGATACCTTCCCTCAGGGTCGCCATTCAGCATGGGCTTGTCCTTGAAGGGTAGACCAACGTTGAACGAAGGCTCGAGGAACTCTCCAGTCTAGAAGGAAAGCGGCTCCAGCCCCAACAGAACATTCAGGTCTACCAGGACCGGATTGCACGCGCCTTTGACAAGCTTGTCAAGGAACGCGAATTCAAGAAGGGCGACCTTGTCATGGTCAAGAGAAGAGATCTCATGGCTGCCAACCCTAAGGGTAAGCTGAATGAGAACTCGCTCGGACCCTACGTAGTCCAAAAAGTCTACGAAGGTGGGGCCTATGTAATTGTCAACCATCGCGGGGAAGTTCAGTTCCCGCCTCTTAATGGAAGGCACTTGAGACTGTACCACGCTCCGGCGCCCCCATTCAATCAATAATATTACCCTTCGCCCTATTTTGGGCGGATTTGCGTAATTAATGTCCAAACGACTTAACCACTATCCACGTTTCCAAAAAAAAAAGAGAAAAAAAAGAGAGAGAGAAAAAGGAGAGAGGAAAGCAAAAAAAAAAAAGAAAAAAAAAGGAAAGAGGAAAAGAGAGAAGAAAAAAAAAGGAAAAAAAGAGAGAGAAAAAGAGAAAAAAAAGAAAAAAAGAGAGGAAAAGAGAAGAGAGAAAGAAAGTAAAGAAAGAGAAAGAAGAAAAAAAAAGAAAAAGAAGAAAGAGAGAGAAAAAAAGGGGAGAAAAGAGCAAGGGAAGAATAAAAGCCAAGAAATGGGGAACGCCCCCCCCCCCCCATTTCCAGCCGTCGTCCCGTATCGGCGAACACACTAAAATCTAAACAAACTCTTCTCTCCGCCCTCCCCGGGCGGTGAGTACCCCTTTGGCTTGGACCTCCCGTCCAGGTCACTGACTAAACAAACTCTTCTCTCCGTCCTCCCCGGGCGGTGAGTATCCCTCTGGCTTGGACCCCCCGTCCAGGCCATTGACTAAACAAACTCTTCTCTCCGTCCTCCCCGGGCGGTGAGTACCCCTTTGGCTTGGACCTCCTGTCCGGGTCATTGACTAAACAAACTCTTCTCTCCGTCCTCCTCGGGTGATGAGTACCCCTTTGGCTTGGACCTCCCGTCCAAGTCATTGACTAAACAAACTCCTCTCTCCGTCCTCCTTGGGCGGTGAGTACCCCTTTGGCTCGGACCTCCCGTCCAGGTCATTGAATAAACAAACTCTTCTCTCCGTCCTCCTCGGGCGGTGAGTACCCCTTTGGCTCGGACCTCCTGTTCGGGTCATTGACTAAACAAACTCTTCTCTCCGTCCTCCCCGAGCGGTGAATACCCCTTGGCTTGGACCTCCCATCCAGGTCATTGACTAAACAAACTCTTCTCTCCGTCCTCCCAAGGCGGTAACCCTTTGGCTTGGACCTCCCGTCCGGGTCATTGGCTAAACAAACTCTTCTCTCCGCCCTCCCCGGGCGGTGAATACCCCTTTGGCTCGGACCCCCCGTCCAGGTCATTGACTAGACAAACTCTTCCCTCCGTCCCCTCTGAACGACGAGAAACCCGGTCTCTTACCAGGGCCCCCCGCCTGAGGCCAGTACGAGCTTTCAACATTATGGCGAAACTAGGGAGTCGCCCGTTCGGTATGGTGGAGTGGTCCCCTCGTCGTCCCCCTGGGAAGGCGAGCACTCTCCTGTGCCCTGACATGGGTTCCTGCCTGGTTCTCCCGAAGCGAATCCTCGCGAAGACTCACACACTGTTAATGTGTCTCAGCACAAAAAAGGGAGGGGAGGGAATAGGAAGAAGAAAACAATATACACAGAAGAGAAAGAAGGGGAAGAGGGGTCCCTCTGGGATGAATGCATACACAAAGAACACGTGAGACTGTAACTGTTCTATTCTATTTAAAGAAGGATCAGATTACATATGCTTCGGGGCATACCCTGTGTTACAAAAAAAGAGAGAGCTAAGGGAGGCGACGCTCAGTCGACACCCTTGAAGATGTCCTCGAGGGGGAGGATCCCGACGTAAGGGAAGTTCGTCATATCACGCAGCCGGCCCCTCAATTCCTCGAGACGGGCGAGTTCAGCTTCCACGGACGCCGTTTCAACTTGGGCGACGGCGAGAGCTTCGCTCTCACTCTCGACCACCCTCTCAGCCTCGGCAAGGTCAACTCTAGCCGTAGCAAGGTAGCCCTCTAGCTTCTCGATCCGACTCTTGAGGGAGCGGATGCTGCCCTGGCCTTTCTCCAAGGCCTTCCCATGGCGCTCTTCATCATGGCGCCGTACCTCCAAGGTCTGCAAATACTCGTCCGCTTGGGCGTCTAGCGCGGCGCGCTCATCGGGAGCCTGGGTCTCGAGGAACTCGTGACGTTTGATAAACTTTAATAGCAACAAGACTCGTCGCGGCCATTCCCCCAGTGGACAGCCTAGCACTTGCAGCGCCCCGGTCACCTGCGTCACAATGGCATGCACCTCTCGATATGATAAGGAAAGGTCAGCAGAGAGCATCATCCGCAGCGTTACCAGCATCTGGCGGACTGGCGCCTCTGACGAGGTGTGACTGACCAAAGGCACGGCTGAGGGAGTGAATTCCACGGTGCTGTCCACCTCCGCCCACAAATCGGCGTCCACCGCGGCCGAAGAAGATGGAAGAGCAAGAGTCAAGTCGCCTAGCCGGCGTGGCTCGACAGAAGACACCTGGCCAACCACTGCTAAGGAAATGGCTGAGATCATTGTCGAAGCATCTGGCGCCGCTATCATCCGGTGTTCTCCTGCCTCCTCTTCCTCCGCCCGGTCCGCTTCTGCCACTGTTTTAATAGACAGGGGCGCAGGTGCCGCTGCTTCGGCCGAAGGAGGGGCTTCGAGCAAAGCCGGGCCCAAAGCCGTTGTCCATAAAACCCTCCCCCGTGTCTGGGATCCCTCCAGATGCGCACGAAGCCCCGCGAATATCTGCTTCAGGAGCGGGTCCTCAATCTGGGCCGGGAGCTTCGGGAACGGCGGAAGCGGAATTATCAGCTGAGGTAGGCGTCCCGCTTCCACGAGCGCTGCAAGGCTCTCCGCCCCCAAGTCCGTGACCGGAGCCAGCCCCTCCACCGCTATTGGACCAATATTTGACCGCCGTTTGGCGACAGCCTTCCGGACGCGGCCAGACGTCTCCCTCGGCATCGACATCACCTACTCATGGGAAGCGGGGTTTGCCGCCCGCTGCCTGGAGTAAATCACGTAAGGTCGAGAAGTGGGAAGAATCATGAGGCCCCTGCTTACCTCGGCCACCGGGGTGATGTTGCCTTCGGGCGCAATCTCCCCCTCCTCTAGAGGCTCGTCCGCCGTTTCGATATCACTTGAAGGCTCCACGGACGCCTCCGGTTGAAGGGCGTCAAAGGGCCAGCTTGCCCATGCCAACATCGACTCCCGTTGGGCGGTCGACCGGCGCGGCCAGGGCAGCCCCCTCTACGGCCTCCATTTCGGCTGGTTCCTGAAAATCCTGGGGAAAAAGGAGCAAGGTCATCAGGCAACCACGAAAAAAAGGGGGATCCGGCCCAAGCAAGCTCACACTTACAGCAGCCTTCCCCATAAAGCTTGAGGAGCCAGCAAGTAAGGGGGCCTTGAAGACCGGCCTGGGCGGCCCCGATGCCTCAGACGCGCCCTCGTCAGAAGCCACTTCATCGGAAGAATAGTTGTAATCTACCTCTTCGCTCGATGAAAATTCAACCGCTACAGGCTCTGCCCTTGCTGACAAAGGAGCATCTTCTTCAAGGTCGATGGCCGGCGCATCCTCCCGTGGGCTGGGTGATGTTGACACCCGTTTTTAGCCCACGAGTTGAGTTATTTCTCTTATTCATCATTTTGATGCCCCGAATTACCCATTATTTTGGAGCCTTTCTTGGATAGATTTCGAGCCCATTTCATTATTCCATTCCCTTTGAACCTTGGAGATCATTATTTCATAGAGCCCTGGAGCCTATCTTGTCACCTTCCGGCCTTCAAAGTCACCTTACGGCCCATTTAGGCCGGCTTCCCTCAAGCATTCAGCCCCCTTTCATTGCGTAGTCTTGAAAATGGTACTTTTTCACCCCCTTCCTTTCTTCTTTTCAAAATGTGTCCTTCACCAAAGTTGTTCATCTTTTAAATCCCTACAATTTCTTCTTCTACGTCATTGGCCAGTTCTGCATTGATTTCAAGTTATTTACATTTTTTTGGCAGACTGCACTGTTCACCTATGTCCCGATATTTTCTCTCTCTGTTCTAGCCCCACTTTCTCTCTCTTCTGATCATTTTCTCATCTTACTTTCTTCATAAAAGTTGTTCATTTTTAAGTTATCTATAATTTTGTCTTCTACCACTTTTGCTAAATCTATGCCATTTGGGAGATATGATCCAATTTCCAAAGTCGCGCAAGGTCTACCTTAAACGGTCATGTTAATGGCCGTTCATTGTTGTAAACGGTCTGTTGACGACCGTTTAACCCTTAATGGTCAGTCGTCCGACCGTTTATCCAATAAGAGTCCAGCCTGCTCTGGACTCTATCTCCACGAACCTGCGCGATGTGCCTATCTTGCGGCGGCCATAACTTCTAGAATACTTATCCAAATGGATGCCCATTTTTTCATACTTCTAGACCTTTGTATTATCTTTAATTTGGTTCATCGAAATCAAATTTTGATGGGCTATATCTCCTGGAATCGTGGCCGCAATATCAAGTTTTTCTGCTTTTCGTGCAACCAAAAAAACCTGCAGATTAGGTTCCAGAGGCTTCTTCCAGGAGCCATAACTTCCACAATCTTCAACTAAAAAGAGTCCCGTTTGTTCCTACACCTTATCTTGACTATTATCTCGAGAATGATCCAAAGATCTCGAGATTTGGTGGACTCTATCTTCTGGAATCGTGGGAGAAAGTTAGGGGTTTCACCACTTTTTCTATATAGGGGGCGCGTTTCCAAGGCGACGGCGAAGCCATGCTAGATTGTTGACTCAACCCTTCGACCCTAGCCTGAAGAGGGAAGTATAAGCTTCATTTTGGTTTCTTGTTTGCCAAATTTCATCAACGTTTGCCCTCTCAACTTCGCCCCTACTTTTGGCAAATCATCACAGTTTGCTGATTTCTGCTACAAAGTCCACGACGGGGGCCTGTTCATCAAGCTGGTGCGGAGTCGTACTTCATCCTTTTCATCCTCCCTCAACTCCATCTTGAAGAGGGGAGTATTAGCTTCACGTTGATTATATTTTTGATTTATTTCCCACATCTTTTCCCCCTTTTCCAAGCCCCTACTTTTGAGATTTCACCACACCGTTCTGCACTTTGTTGAAACTCAGATTTCTTGCGACGGGGGCATGTTTGCGTCGCCGGTGCGAGGCCGTGGGGCACTCTTGATCCATCCTTTCAACTCCAGGCTGTAGAGGGAAGTATAATCTTTGTGTTTCTTGGTTTTGGGATCATTATCTCATCATCTTCATGCATATTTTGTCCATGAGTTTTACTTTTTCATTCTGTTTTCATACTTAGTCATTTTTCTCCCATGTTCTGCACCCCTCTATTTTCTTATATTTTTCACCCCATTTTTCACTGGTCTCTTCCCCGTTTTAAACTCTCCTTTCTACCCTAGTTTCACCACAACACTCCTACCTTTCCATATCATCCACTCTTTCCTCTTTTGGTGTTCTATCTTGTGAGATATTCATCATTCTTTGAGCCCATTTTGTGCACTGTTCTGAATTTTCTGCACAGTCCATATTTTTTCCCAAATCTCCGGTGTCATAACTTTCTGTCCCGACCTCCTTTTTGAGTGATTCTTATTCCTACTTATTTACAACACTCAAGTCTTCTGTCGTCTCAAATTTCCTTTCATTTGGACATCGTTTGCCCTACTGTTTGCATCTCTCTTTGCACCCACTTTACACTGTTTGCACAGTTTTTCTTGTGGCATGCACTTTTGCATCTTGTTTATCTATATTCATCATGGCATATTAAATCAATTTCTTCATGTTAATCTCATCACAATATACACACCTATTATTTGCACCCTTCCATAGGGGTTAAAAACCCTCCCCCGGTAAGTTTACCCTCAATCTTTCATGCTACTTTATGCACTTGGGCAGATTTCTACACTTAGCATTTTCTAATGGGTTTTGCCTCTTGTTTTGTGTTTGTTTCGCAGGAAAGCATGAAAAGTGAGGCCCTTACCTTCTAGCCGGCTGGAAGGCAAGGAGAGATAATCCACATAGTCTCCGCATCTTGATATTGAGCGCGATCATCCTCTTTTTCCAAGGTACACAACGCACTTAGTATTTTATATTCTTTTGGCGTTGTCATTCCTTGGTGGCGATCACGGTATTCTTTTACATCTTTTATCGCCTTTGTCTTGCTGTATGATCATGATACCATGTTTACATAGTCACATGTTCATGATGTTCACTTGATATGCACATTATGTTATCACTTATGCACATATGCTTGCCTATGTGACTTGTGACACCACGCTACATATTTTTCACATCTACACCCTTTTTTGGCAATCACGGTGGGACATCTAGTGCCCATCACTTGTCTCATGCTTTGCTGCGATTTTGGTGTGTATGTCCATGTTTAGATAGCGTTTCATGCTCATATTGTTCACTTTGTTTGCATCCATATTGTTATGTTCACATATGTTCATTATATCTTGATTTGTTAGATTTAGGCTAGAAATTGCATGCACTCCGGTGCACATAGGGTCATGCATATTGTCATATTGTGGTTGCATTCCCTCTCGATAAGTGATCCTCTCGCTCCCATATTCCTTGGGCTCGACTAGGTGATCTTATCCGGGACCTCCATAAGTCCCCGCGAGCCGTGGATTCCCACACGGACGCCGGGCCGGTTGTACCTTTCCACCCCATAGGCTTGCATTTACATACGTTGTGAAGGAGTTAACCCTAGTCAACCTAAAGTTTGGACCTTATTCATTATAGGATACCTATCTTGAGGGAATTAATCTTAATTTGAAAATATTTAAAGGCCCACTCAAAACTTTGATAATAAAATACTTCCCATCATATTAACTTGTTTGACTTGGGTGAAATCCTTCATATTGTTTGTGTTGTGTGGGCTTGTCCAAGCCCACTTGTGTTATGTTGTGTTGCATCCCCCATCATCCATATAGGTTTTATTGTTAGGTCCATTTAGGGTAGTCCATTTTGTGTGTCCATTTGTCTAGTCTCATTGTCATAGGTTTCTTTTTCTTTTCTTTTTTCTTTGCATTATTGAGTCAGTCCCCCTCCTTTGAGTCCTTGCTTCCCTCATTGTATTTCCCTGATTTTCCTGTATAAAGTCTCCATTTGCCCTCATGGAGCGCTTTTTTTCTCCTATATATTACCCTTCTTCTTCCCCATCTTCTTATTCCCGTGTAGATTCCTCTTCCCACGCGGGTCCATCTCCTCGTGGCCCTTCCGACCTGCAAGCAAATCATGTGACCCACTTATCATTTGTCGCCTGCCAAACGGCCCCAGTCCAGGCCCAAAAGTTCATTGCTAATCTTAATGGGCCTTATTCTGATAACGGGCCTCCCTCTTCTACTCTTAGTGGGGCCCCTTCCTTTACCGGGCCCTCTTATTCTCTTAATGGGCCCCATGTTGCTGCTGGCCCAATCGGTCCTTATTCTCATATTCATGATTTTTCTAGGCCCATGTATCATGCCACTCCTGGAATGGGCTTCCCCGCTTCTCAATCTGCATCCCTTTATCCAACCCAATACCATAATTCTGGTCCAAATTCACACTCTCTTGCTCAGGCTAGCTTACATCCTTCTCAGTCTCTCCCCATCGAGGAGATGATTGCTCAAACTCAGCGTAGGCTTGATGAACTTCAGCACCGAATTGATCCCCAAACTTCTTTGAGTGTCCCATTCGCATTCCAAGGTCTTCAACTTCCACCGCGTTCACAAATTCCTACTTATCGCTGCTATGGTGGAGCTGGTGACCCTTATGTGCACTTGAAGGAGTTTCTTTGTGAGTCGGCCCAATTCCGACATGACCAATGCTTGATGGCTTATTTGTTTGGTCTATCTCTAGAGGGCTCGGCTCGGGATTGGTTCTTTACATTGCCGCAAGACCAAGTGGTGAATTTTCAAGCCGTTCAACAGAAATTTGTTCAGCAGTATCAAGACCAGGTTGGGCCCAAGTATTCTATAGTTGATCTGGCCCATGAGAAGATGAAGCCTGACGAGGAGTTCTCTACCTTCGCCGACCGCTGGCGTCGCCTAGCTGCGCAAGTCCCGTGCCATATTCCGGAGGGAGAGCAAATCAAAATGATCATTTCTAATGCAACGCCCGAGTATCGGTTCATATTAGCCTTGAATGACATCACCTCCTGGCAACAGCTTTATAGCCGAGCCCGCTTCATCCACCAACAACTTTTAGGTTCCCTTGACCCCGAGTCCTCTCCACCTTCTACGCCCACATATGCCTTCTATCCATCACCTTCCCTGAGTCAGCCCTCCACCACATATCCTTCCATGAGTCGGCCTTCCGCTTCCCCACACCCATATACCTCCACATATCCATATACCTCCACATATCAACCCTCCATGAGTCAGCCTTCTGCCTCTTCATACCCGCATGAACCCCCACCTCCGGTCAAGGAAACACCACACCCCGAGCAGGTGGATGCCGTCTATATGCCCCCTCATCCTGCTCCGCATATGCCTTCACCAAATCCTTCCCTTAGCCATGCGCCATTGCCTACGCAACCTCCGCTTCCATCCCCGCAACCTTCTCTATCACCTTCCCATATCCCTCGGCATCCCCCTAGCCCGAAGCAGGCTCCTCCTCGCTCTCCATTGCCAGAGTGTTTTACCGACATTTTCGGGGCTTTAATGGCCACTCACGCGTTGTCGCTCCCTCCGGTTGTGCCTTGTCGACCAGCGGTTGGGAATATACTTCAGTTCTGTGAATTTCACCGCCAGTAGGGGCATTTAGTTGAGGATTGCCCCGAGTTCCAGGATTATCTTTATGATCTAAAAGCGAAGAAGAGGATTGATTGGACTGCTATTCATGAGGTTATTCTATATCTCCGCAGTAAGCAGCAACAACAGGAAGCGTCGCCTAAGCAGCCGTCTCCATCTCAAGGCCAGGGGCACCCCTGTGATTTTGCGTTTACCATAGCACCCGCTCCGTTATCTACCCCCTTATCCACTTCCCTGCCTATGCCATCGCCTACCCCGTTACCACCTCCATCTCCAACTACCTCATCACCTTCGCCATCTCCTACCCCATCTCCGCAACCTCTGCCTACCCAATCTCTTCCTCAGGCTGGTGCCTCCACTTCCACCGCCACTACTCCTACCCCAAACGCCTCTCGGCGTGTCGTATCAATACGCCGACGTTGGGTCCCACAACCTTCCATTTCCCCTTCATCTCCTTCCTCACCCTCTCCATTTCCACCACCTCCACTACCTCCATTGCCCGCATCACCCTCTCCATCATCTCCACTACCCCTACAGCCATCACCACCGCCCTCACTACCTCCTCTCCTAGCGACCCCTATTCCATCACTTCCACCATCTCCACCGCTTTTGCCATCCCCTTCAACATTGTTACCTGAGCCTGAGCAAGCTATACCTACACCTCCACCTTCGCCTTTACCCCCTCCTACGCCTCCACCTTTGCCTTTACCCCCACTTATGCCTTCTGAGCCTTTACCCACGCCTTCCAAGCCTATTACCTCCACTTCTCCATCCCCTTCCACCCAACAGAGCGGGTGTGCGTTATCTTTGGTGCCCCTTGGGTCTGGTCCCCAGGGAGATAATGAGCCGAGCCAGGTTTCGATTGTTCTTTTCAAGATTCAAGATGTCATTTGCTGCATGCCAATACGGGTCCTAGTCCCTGGCTATTTTGGGGACAAAGAGCCTGCATTTTCAGAAATGGTTGCAAAGAAGAGTTCCATTGCACTAGTGCCAGTTTCTTCACAAGCAAGGCCGATGGCAATCTCATTGCTCGCCGGAGGATTCACTATCAATGCTGTTATTTCTCTCCGCTCCATTGCTATTCAGTTCACTGGCCAAGAGGGGTTCTCTACCCAGATGGTGCTCACTCATGCGGCCGCTAAGAGCCTGATGAATTCTATATGCAAGGGGTAGTTGGCCATGTTTTCTGCATTCTCTAAGGACATTATGCACCTGTTATACAATCTCCCTCGATTTATTGGTAAGTCGGCCACGTCAACGCCGCACATTACTCCCCCTCAGTTCTGTCCTTCTTTTCTGGTAAGGGAGTTATGCTTCATGCCCAGTTGTCGAGTAGAGTTGCCGAATCTCCATGTTCTAGTGCCAAGAGATAAGACTCCATGCTTCCATGATACTCATCATCCTGAGGAGTCAGTTGCTCAAGAATGTCCACAGCATGTTAGCACCGTGAGTCTAGGGGCAACCGCCCCGATGAAGCTACATATTCACAGTCGGGCTAGGTTGTCCGCCAGATGGGCCCGCTATTTGAGAAAACATTGTAGATTAAGAAGCCCGAAGGCCCGAGTCCGTGTCAGACGGATTCATTTGAAGGAGATGTTGGGTCCCGTGAGGTGTAAATGGATCTAGAAGGGGGGGGGGGTTGAATAGATCCTATCAGAAACTTTGGCCTATTTAAAACTCTTAGCTAGCGGAAGCTTAAACCACTCTTATTAAGTGAATGAATCACTTAGGCACGATGCACAGCGAAATTAACTAGAGTGGCTCAAATGAAAAGACTTGAATTACAAGCTATGAAACGTCCACACTTCTTTAAGTGAATTACAAAGCATAACACATAGACGAACATGCAATAGCTTGCAACAACCGTGCGTGTGTGTGTATGCTATGTTGATCACTCAAAGTGCATATGTATGTGAGCAAGATAACCAAGTATAGAAGCACACGAACCTGCAAATGGGGTTAGAAGATATAGAGCAATCACACAAAATAAACAACCCACAACACAGGGATTTTAAGGTGGTTCGGTTGCAACCCCGCAACCTACGTCCACCCCTCACCAAAACCCGGTGAGGCTTCCTTGCTGACTCACAGCTTGACCCGGGGACACGCCCCAAACCACAGAACAGAGAAAACTCTCTTTCTGTCTTCCTACACACAAAGCCGGCAGGGACGGCTACACCGCAGATCGGAGAACTCCCGATTGCCTTCCTACTAACCACCTGGTAGGGACGTCAACCGCAAATTGGAACACCCTCCAATTGCCTTCCTACTAACCACCTGGTAGGGACAAATCACAACTTAAATGTTTAACAATATTGAAAGTAAAACATATGTGAAGGAATTAAAACAAGAGATTGAGTAAGAAGGAATTGGCCCTTGTATCGATATGCTTTGTTGACCAGCAGCAGGGATCTCTTCTTCTTGCAAATCAATCTTCTTGTAATCACCCTTGAATGGATGATTGTTCTTCACGGAGTACTGTTCATGTGAACAGTAACTGTTCTTCCAATCTCCTCTCTTGATCTTCTCTCTTTGATCTCTTTGATTGGATGAAGAAATGAATAGATGCTACCTTGATCCTTGCTTCCTTCTTCACAGATCTTGGAAGATGATTTCTTTGATATGAGCTTGAATACCTTGGATTGGATGAAGATGTTCTTCACGGAGTACTGTTCACGTGAACAGTAACTCGAACTCCTCTTACTTTGAACACCCCTTTGAAGCCTCCTTTGATCTTCCCTCTTAGCCTTACTTGCTTCTACTCTTTCTTGGAGGATGCTGGATTGAGATATGAGCTTGAATCACCTTGAGTTGATAGAGAGGATATTGGATGTAGCTTTGATCTTCTCTTGATCCTCTTGAGTTGATGAAGCGGTTTATGGATGCAGCTTTGATCACCTTTGAGAGCCTTGAATGCTTCTTGCTTCCTTGGAGATTGAGATAGCTTCAGATCTAGGCTTGAATCTCTTGGAAGGATGAAGATGTTCTGCTCGAAACACTGTTCACGGAGGTGCTACAGTGCTCTCGAAATGGCCTCCCTTGATTCACTTCATCAACTCCATCAACTAGGGTTTCCAACCCTCTTGTAATGGTTTTATAGACTTTGAATGGTCTATAAACAAGCCCCAGACCAGATCCACAAATCATGGGAAGTTAGGTGAGGTTTGATTAAACAAAACCATGGAAAGAGGCTAGCCACGAGGTGGATTTCGAGGTCAAACAAGGTTGGCTCGGGGCTGGCGGTCGACCTAAGGTTCCTGGCGGTCGACCGCTACTGTAAAACTTTCATTTGGGTGATCCCTGGGAATTTCGGTCGACCGCCACTGGCTGGCGGTCGACCGCTACTGAAAAAGCCTGTAGACGGTGAGGCTCTGGCTGGGGCGGTCGACCGCCCCTGTGCTGGCGGTCGACCGCCAGCTGGGCAGAACCCGGCCCATCCCGGGTTGGTCCGTTATCCGCGTCAGCTCCGTCGTTCAACTTCTTTAGCAGCCCGGTCATGTCCGTGGCATCTTCCTTGACTGTCTTGAAGATTTTATTATTGAGTCTTCAATCAAATTTTTGTTCCGGGGGCTCCGCCCCCGGAAACCCCCTCAAGGGGCGCTGCCCCCTTGACCCCCGCGACCTGACCGAGCAGGTCGATCCGCGTGCGAGGGCGCAACATTGAGCTTTCACATTTGCATTGAGCTATGACATTTGCATTGAGCTTTCACGTTTGCATTGAGCTTTGACATTTGCATTGAGCTTTCACGTTTGCCTTGAGCTTTCACATTTGCCATGAGCTTTCACATTTGCCAATTCCACTTCATTCCTTGGATTATCTTGTAGCATGCTTATGTGTGATGCTATTCAGCTTGATTTCTGTGCTTGAAACATGCTATATTTTCGTGCATCCAATATTGTCATATGCCTTGACATCTGTCAATTCATTTGTCTAGATTGGTGTGCCATTCTTGAGCTTTTACACTGTAAGTATAATGACCTGAAATGTATGAATATTAACATTATCAAATGCAGGTATAGTTCATTAATGACTAAAGAGGAAGACATCATCAAAACCAACTAAAGAGGCAGACATCATCAAAACCATAAAATGATTTAATCATGTTGCACACATGTTCAACATGAGATTTCTACCAAGAAGAGGCGGCGGCACAAGTACAAAGGCCGCATGTTGTGCACTCAAGGGGCCACTACTTCTTCTTCTCCTTTCTTCCATTCATCATTTCTTCTACTCAGCTCCCACCCATGGGTGGTGTACCTCCCTTCCTCTAATCCAGTTTCCATAATTTTCTCTTCTCTTTTCGGGTCCGCAAACCCCCATTCTTCTTTCTCTCCTCATCCGGAACCTCCGGATTCTCCATTTTCTCATGATTTTAGGCCACGGCCTATGCCATCCCTTCATCCCGATCTCGGGACATCATCTGATTCTTCCCCGGGACTTCCGGGTGTCCCCTCTGATTCTTCCCCGGGACTTCTGGGTGCTACTTCCGATTCTTCCCCGACCTTGTCGGGTGTCTATCACTTCTCTTTCCCGACCTTGTCGGGTGTTTATGCTTCTTCTTCCCCGCCTCTGGTGGGTGATCGTTACTCTCCTTCTATGACCATGTCGGATGATTCTTATTCTCCTCTTTCTACTTACTCCTCTCCACCCTTTCGGGGTTCTCACCCTTTTTCTTGTTGTTTTCGAGGCTTTAGCCAACCTTGATCTCAGTTAATCCCTTTTTATTCTGTATCGGGTTCCTTGTTATCAGGGCCTCAATGCCTTAACGAGGGAGTTCTAGCCCTCGTCTCTCTTCCTTTTTATCCCTTCTTCGTCCAGTATGATGTCTGCCACTCCTCTGTGTCGAGGAATCCAATCATTTGCTCTCCTTTCATCCTTTATCCTGGCAAGCAAGGGATACAAAGCTACTCGCGCTCCTTAAAGCTTGATGATCAAGATCGCTTAAGGATGCCGGTTTCCACGCCGTGGATTTGCAAAGGTATCTTTATTTTGTGCAAAGAAACATGCTTTCATTTCCATTATTTCTATTGTTTTTGCACATGGTTATAATGTTAATTCCTTAACCTGATTGAGTGGCTTTAGGAGTCTCTGTGTCAAATAAAAAAGGTTATCTTCTGCAGCATCCTTAGGCTGGTGATAGCTCCGCGCTGGGAGTCTAGTTTCTTTCCCCGATTGTTGAGGGTGACCTTTAGGCATGGGTTTTTCACACACTTCACGGCAAGCCATAGCCGATTCCTCTTAGGCACACTGTTGCTGCTTTGGCCATACTTTGGGTATGTACGAATGTCTTTTCTCTTCTCTGCTCAGCCAAGTGCAGGGGAAAGAGATTGATGGATAAGATGACCAACCTGGGCGCTCCCCAATATGAGAGAGGTCTCATATAGGGGCAGTCTTGACCCTCTTAAAAAAAAAAGCTTTCATGCAATATCTGGCCAATAAGGGCTCTTAAAATCAATGATGAATCAATATAGCAAAATTATGAATCAAAGGCATGGCAAGAGTGGCAGTACAGTTTCCCACGGGACGTCATGAGTCCGGTCGCATGCGTGCTTGATAAATATGGGTCTCGAAATCAAAGACACAAAGCCCCGGCGCAACAGACCTACTCTTTGAGGGGTAGTGCCCTGGAAGGAATTCGAGCCTTGATATCTCCCATCCTGCACGAAGCTTGTCTCCAATTTTTCTTCTGCTTCTCCCTCTTAGGCTGGGTTATATCCCGGGTATGGCTTTAGTAGGGGCACCGTTCTTTAGAAGCGGTTGGTTGTGGTAAGCCACCCTCACATGCACGCCTTGCTTAAGGGAAGTCTTTGATGAGAGGGGTAGGAGCGACGATCCCTAGCCAGTAGTTTGAGCCCGTCTTAGGTGCTGTAGATTGATATGTTAAAAATTTCAAAAAAAATGAGATATTGTCAAAATCCAAAGAAAATGAGATATTGTCAAAAATTCCAAAAAAATGAGATATTGTCAAAGTTCAAAAAAATGAGATATTGTCAAAAATCTAAAAAAATCAGATATTATCAAAAAAAAAAACAAATATTGTTCAAAATCTAAAATCTAAAAAAAAATAAAAAAATGTCCAAAATCCAAAAATGGTTGTCTTCTATTCCTTTTTTTTCTCTTTTGTTTTAAGGATAGGTATGATATGTTGCTAAGTGTGCAGGTCGCAGGTGTTCAAGCTTTCTGGCTCTATCTTTTGCTCTGCCTCCTTTTCATATTTTTCTGATATGTCCTCTCTTTCTTCTAACTTGTCCGTCGATCTATTCCGAAGCTCGTGTCCTTCTCATACTTTGCGTCACTCAACTTTTGATCATATCTTCATGAGAGAGGGCTCTTTGCCTCACTGTTGCGAATCTGGCGGTTCTGCTTTGTCGGATCTTGGGATTGATTGAAGAACATATTTTGTCATTTCTCATGTTGTCCCCCTGTGATCGTCATCCAGGTGTCTTATCCCCTAGGGTCATCTCATGCATGTTCTAGTTCCAAGTGTTGTCTCGTTCCGCCATGTGTTGCATGTGTCCTGGTCCCACTTGTGATTATTTCATATGTGTTATGTCGTCTCCCCTATGTTTGTCTTAGATGTCCTCGTCCTACGTATTTCTGTCCCATTGCATGTGGTTTCATTATGCATGGTGTGATGTCCCGCCATATGTTGCCATGCCCCACCATGTTCTCCGCTCTCATGCTTGTTATTTGTTTATGTGATGCTTTGCATGTGTTGCTTGCTCGTTCATTCTTTGTTATGTTATGTTGTTTCGTTCATTTGGTCGTTATGTTTTCATTTTGTTCATGCTTACTTATTCATGTTGTTGGTCGTCTAATTTTAAAAAATTCATAAAAATCAGAAAATGAAAATATAAAAAAATGCCATTTTCACCTACACAGGTAAGTCAGGTATGGCCTTCTATCCCTACTCATTGTTGCATTACTATATGGTATCTATATTGTTATATTATCTCGAGAACCGGCTGGTCATTCATGTGTTCTAGGATCTGACGTTCCCCTCTAACAAAAACGATGATGATCTAGGTGCACATGTTTAATCATCGGATAGGCCGTTAGGTTGGAAAAATTAGGGAGTGATGGTTCTATCACGCACGCCGTGGTTGCGGATAGTGTCTTGACCCTGATTGTTCCAATCTAGCAATACTATTCTCCAGTACTTTCTATTTTATGATTTCTTTGCATTCGTTTTGATGATTTCTTTATTTTAGCCCAGCATGCATCATGTCATATTTTGAGCATTAACGTCTCGTGATCCATTCAAGGTTTCTCCTCAATAATGGTTAGTTGCACTTCATGTCTCTTGGATAAGAGATCTTTATTCCACTCTGAATTTGAACGATTTCTCTGATCTTTTTGCTCGGTCTGGTTGGCCAGTGTGATTCCTGTCTGGATTTTATCTCAGTTATATTTCTCTTACTTTTTACGTTGTGCTCCTTTCCGACCCCCTCATTGTCTGTGGATTGTGTCCCCGATGAGCTTGGTCGTGCTTCCTTTTTTCCTATTAGTTTAGTTCTCCAGCCATGTCTCATTCTTGTCATCCAGTCCTGGTGGTTAGTTCGGTGATTTCGGGAGAATTCCTATCGCTTGTTGGTTGTGACGGGTGTCTTCTGCCTTGATGCCTGCTTATCAGTTCTCTCCGCTTCATCTCTGCTTCATCTCCATTTCACGTTGTTGTCGCTTGCGCTCCATCTCCTTTCTATTTCGCCTCTGCATCACTTTCGATCATTCCCTTACAAAGCAGACATCAAGGAGGGGCATCTGTTGACACCCGTTTTTAGTCCACGAGTTGAGTTATTTCTCTTATTCATCATTTTGATGCCCCGAATTACCCATTATTTTGGAGCCTTTCTTGGATGGATTTCGAGCCCATTTCATTATTCCATTCCCTTTGAACCTTGGAGATCATTATTTCATAGAGCCCTGGAGCCTATTTTGTCACCTTCCGGCCTTCAAAGTCACCTTACGGCCCATTTAGGCCGGCTTCCCTCAAGCATTCAGCCCCCTTTCGTTGTGTAGTCTTGAAAATGGTCCTTTTTCACCCCCTTCCTTTCCTTTTTTCAAAATGTGTCCTTCACCAAAGTTGTTCATCTTTTAAATCCCTACGATTCCTTCTTCAACGTCATTGGCCAGTTCTGCACTGATTTCAAGTTATTTACATTTTTTCGGTAGATTGCACTGTTCACCTATGTCCCGGTATTTTCTCTCTCTGTTCTAGCCCCACTTTCTCTCTCTTCCGATCATTTTCTCATCTTACTTTCTTCATAAAAGTTGTTCATTTTTAAGTTATCTATAATTTTATCTTCTACCACTTTTGCTAATTCTGTACCGTTTGGGAGATATGATCCAATTTTCAAAGTCGCGCAAGGTCTACCTTAAACGGTCGTGTTAATGGCCGTTCATTGTTGTAAACGGTCTGTTGACGACCGTTGAACCCTTAATGGTCAGTCGTCCGACCGTTTATCCAATAAGAGTCCAGCCTGCTCTGGACTCTCTCCACGAACCTGCGTGATGTGCCTATCTTGCGGCGGCCATAACTTCTAGAATACTTATCCAAATGGATCCCCGTTTTTTCCTACTTCTAGCCCTTTGTATTATCTTTAATTTGATTCATCGAAATCAAATTTTGATGGGCTATATCTCCTGGAATCATGGCCGCAATATCAGGTTTTTCTGCTTTTCGTGCAACCAAAAAAACCTGCAGATTAGGTTCCAGAGGCTTCTTCCAGGAGCCATAACTTCCACAATCTTCAACTAAAAAGAGTCCCGTTTATTCCTACACCTTATCTTGACTATTATCTCGAGAATGATCCAAAGATCTCGTGATTTAGTGGACTCTATCTTCTGGAATCGTGGGAGAAAGTTAGGGGTTTCACCACTTTTTCTCTATAAACCTGCCCAGATTTCCTGTGCGACGGGGGTGTGTTTCCAAGGCGACGGCGAAGCCATGCTGGATTGTTGACTCAACCCTTCAACCCTAGCCTGAAGAGGGAAGTATAAGCTTCATTTTGGTTCCTTGTTTGCCAAATTTCATCAACGTTTGCCCTCTCAACTTCGCCCCTACTTTTGGCAAATCATCACAGTTTGCTGATTTCTGCTACAAAGTCACGACGGGGGCCTGTTCATCAAGCTGGTGTGGAGTCGTACTTCATCCTTTTCATCCTCCCTCAACTCCATCTTGAAGAGGGGAGTATTAGCTTCACGTTGATTATATGTTTGATTTATTTCCCACATCGTTTCCCCCTTTTCCAAGCCGCTACTTTTGAGATTTCACCACACCGTTCTGCACTTTGCTGAAACTCAGATTTCTTGCGACGGGGGCATGATTGCGTCGCCGGTGCGAGGCCGTGGGGCACTCTTGATCCATCCTTTCAACTCCAGGCTCTAGAGGGAAGTATAATCTTTGTGATCCTTGATTTTGGGATCATTATCTCATCATCTTCATGCATATTTTGTCCATGAGTTTTACTTTTTCATTCTATTTTCATACTTAGTCATTTTTCTCCCATGTTCTGCACCCCTCTATTTTCTTATATTTTCCATCCCATTTTTCACTGGTCTCTTCCCCGTTTTAAACTCTCCTTTCTACCCTAGTTTCACCACAACACTCCCACCTTTCCATATCATCCACTCTTTCCTCTTTTGGTGTTCTATCTTGTGAGATATTCATCATTCTTTGAGCCCATTTTGTGCACTGTTCTGAATTTTCTGCACAGTCCATATTTTTTTCCAAATCTCCGGTGTCATAACTTTCTGTCCCGACCTCCTTTTTGAGTGATTCTTGTTCCTACTTATTTAAAACACTCAAGTCTTCTGTCATCTCAAATTTTTTTTCATTTGGACATCGTTTGCCCTACTGTTTGCATCAGTCTTTGCACCCACTTTACACTGTTTGCACAGTTTTTCTTGTGGCATGCACTTTTGCATCTTGTTTATCTATGTTCATCATAGCATATTAAATCAATTTCTTCATGTTAATCTCATCACAATATACACACCTATTATTTGCACCCTTCCATAGGGGTTAAAAACCCTTCCCCGGTAAGTTTGCCCTCAATCTTTCATGCTACTTTATGCACTTGGGCAGATTTCTACACTTAGCATTTTCTAATGGTTTTGCCTCTTGTTTTGTGTTTGTTTCGCAAGAAAGCATGAAAAGTGAGGCCCTTACCTTCTAGCCGGCTGGAAGGCAAGGAGAGGTAATCCACATAGTCTCCGCATCTTGATATTGAGCGCGATCATCCTCTTTTTCCAAGGTACACAACGCACTTAGTATTTTATATTCTTTTGGCGTTGTCATTCCTTGGTGGCGATCACGGTATTCTTTTACATCTTTTATCGCCTTTGTCTTGCTGTATGATCATGATACCATGTTTACATAGTCACATGTTCATGATGTTCACTTGATATGCACATTATGTTATCACTTATGAACATATGCTTGCCTATGTGACTTGTGACACCACGCTACATATTTTCCACATCTACAGGTGAGGCTGGCGCGACGGACTTCAGCCTCTTCCTCACGTACAGCTGCGTCGTCGGGAGGTATAAGCGGGTCCCGAATAGCCCAATAACTGCTCCAGCTGCGCCTGCCACATAGAAGAAAGGACGGGTCATACCAAACCCAGTTGGCTCCCAAAGAACGATAGGAGTCAATCACGCCGACAAAGACAAATACCCTCTTCAGCTCCTATAGCGCGGGGTGACCCGCGGGCTTCCTCGGCGGGCAAGGCCTTCCCGGGAGCCGCAGCCGTACCCTCGCCCGGGGTCAGCACAGATGCCGGCTCCTCCGTACCGTCTAAAAAAAGGGGGGGAAAGAGGGAGATGCAATAGTCACATGCACATGAAGGGCTCACCCAGGAAATAAATAAATCTAGAAGGATATCAGCGGTCGGTAAGCCTCACCGGCATGGTGACTCGGCTCAGCCCGAGTAACTTCAAGTTCCTCGAAAGATAAAATGGGGGCCACCGGAGAGGCGATCGCCAGAGCTGGGGACTCCTTAGCCCGCCTCCGCTTCGCCGCTTGCCGCCCAGCCGCTTTGGCCGCAGCCAATGCCTTCTTAACAGGCGACTCTGCCCGGGACCTCCCCTTTGCTTGTGGCGGGGGAGTTAGAGTTGGCGCCGAAGTCACCTTTGCTGCAGCCGCAGCTTCACCCACATCGGGGATGGGCACAAGAATCGGCTCCTCCACGTTAGGAATAGGTGTGGACGCGGGCTCTTCCACGGGGGCTGAGACAAAAGGAAACATTAAGGTATCGAGGCCTTGCCTCAAAATTAAAATAAAGAAGAAGAGACTTAAAAGGCACACTGGTGGGCGGAGATGCTAACCGACAGGCTGGCTCGGCTCGGTCTGGGCAACCTCAAACTCCTCAAAGGACGGGACTCGTGGTGCTGGAGGAGTAGCCGTCGAAGCCTTGGCCGCCTCCGTTTTACGCCGCTTCGTGTCCCGCCGCTTGGCCGCCCTTGCGGCATCCACTGCTTTTTTCACGGGAGATTTAGCCCGGGGCCTCTTAGCAGCCTTGGGCAGAGGAGCCGTCGTTGGAGCCGGCAGTGCTGCCTCAAAATAAGCTGGCTTCGGGACGAGCCGAAGGAGGTTACGGTACGTCGCCACCTGTGTGCTATCAGGGTGGTCTGTGAAGAAGAACAAATATATACCCATATGGTTAGCATCCGATAATCTGCCGAGGTCGCAGCAGTGAGAACAAAAGAAGCGGGAAAATTAAATACCGTGAGGGCCGGTGTATAGCCGAAGCGTTATCGGCCAATAGCTCGGGGACGGCTCCTTGTCCCGACGCGCCGCCTCTCGGACCAGCCATCATACGTCCTCAACCTTCTGGCACCGGTCCGTAAGAGCGGCCAGGTCCGCGTGCTTCTTCGAGGAGAGATGGCAGTAGAGGTTTAAGTGGTCCATGCCCCACCCGTCAGCATAATAATACGGGATGTGCAGGCGCTTCCCCAGGATGGCGGCCGTCTGATCTTCGATCTTCAGTCCGTTCACCCGGAGGAGAACGTATAGCCATGTGGTGTCCTTATAATTTTCGGGCCTCCTCTCCTCCCGCCTCATGAACGTGCGGTATGGGCAGAGCGTGTCTCTCTCCGGGCGCCAGCTCTTATCAGGAGTCCCCTCTTCCTCTATAGGGAGCGGGTAGTTAATGAGTTCCAGACAGTCGCTCCCCACCCTGCAAAGATCCCTCAATGTCTTCTTATAGTTGTCCTTCGCCACCGGAGGCAACTCTACTTTTGACGTCGGCCTCTTGTCCCGGGCTTCGCGGCGGGCGGCCAAATATGTCGCCACCTCCTTCTCCTGCTTGTTCTTGAGCCGAAGAAGATGCTCTGGCTCAATGTCAAGTCCGGGCGTTCCACCACTTTATGTAATCCTGGGTCACTCGGGGGATGCGACCGGGGGCCGGCACTTTGAAGGTGGCAGAGTCCGCCCGATGAAAGAAGTCCCACCAGCTCCTGGCGTACTCAGCAATCGAACTTCCCCGGATATTCCGTGAGGGCAGGCCGAACTGTGCATGGTAAACCGGGATATGCTGATCATATCCGAAGTTTCGGCCAAATCGGAAGGGGTAATACGGCTCCAGCAGTACATTGTCCCCCTTCCTAAACGCCAACACACTTGGGCGAATGGATAGCGCCTAGTCCCTTAGCTCGGGCTCCAGCAACGGACGAACTACATTCTCTTGGCTGATGGGGTGGACGTACTTCTCCACCTGATCGTCCTTGCATTCCCTCTTGTTGTTCACCAGAGGGCTCGAGTGTGCGGCTAGCGTCCAAAAGTGAATAGTGCCGGCCGCGTCCTAGGGGACCGTTGTCAACCGGCCCCGGATGTCAAACATCCGCGTGGAAGTAGAGCTTGGGTCTGCGCTCGCAAACTCCATCATCCTCTGCACCAGCCCCCAGTCTTGAAGAACTCGCGGGGCGAACTCGGGGAACAGTGAGCAGACCCACGCATTGAAGAAATGCAGTGGGCATACGTACCGGGCCTGTCTCGGGAACTGATGGGTACTGATATCTCCCAACGCTTTGTAGATCAAGCAGAGAGTTGCCGGGCACAGGGACAGCTTGATGCCCCACGCCATCTGACACGCCGGGTAAATGGCATCTGGCCGAATAACCGGCTCGTCCCCGTATGGCATGGCAAACAAACACAGCCAGTACGCGAGATAGGCGGCGCAATGAGTCTGCGGGTCGACACCCATTGGATTGGGCCCGCTCTGACGCCCCCTGGAGGGGATCTTCACATCAAGCTTGGGCTTCGCACGCTTCTTGCGAGCAACGGCGGTGCCGACGCAGGGGAATCCCTCGTATTGCTTCAGCCCATCATAGAAGTATTGCAGCCACAGGGTCATACGCACCCGCTTTCTGTCCCCACGGGCAGGCTGCCTCCCACCATGTGACAGCTGGTATAACTCCCGGTACGCCTTCATGAGGTACCGGTACGAGTACCCAAGAGAATAATAGCCATCCCTGTTAGTCTCATCCTTGATCAGGTCGGGGAGGCACACCTCTTCATAAGGCTCCCCATCAATGGGCAAGCCGCTCAACTGGCTGAGACTCCACAGGTCCAGGGAAGTTTCACCTTCCGCCGTGTAGAAAGTATTGGTCTCAGCACTGAATACCTCTATCATACCACAACACAGACCCTTGGAGATGGGGTAACCGTACCGAGAAGCGTACACGCTATGGTAGATGCCAACTCGGACCAGCAGCGGGGCGTAGTTGAATAATACATACTCGGTGAACTCCACCGCCCCTTCACGGAAGCTGTGTGCATCTTGAAGCTTTAGCTCCCCGAACCAGCCCAGCGACAGTTCATATTTGAACCTGATAGCTAAGCAGTCCAAGATGAATGGCTCCTCCCTATAGCCCCATTTTAGGGGAGCCAAGAACAAGCCGAATCGGGGCGACTCGCCATGCACCTTCCCAGCGGACATGTCCCACTTTGCCGGGGTGAATTGAGGTGCTCGCACCAGTTTATCTTCGGTCGGCAGCACCCCCTCGATCCCCAGGACGGGCTTCCACTCCCTGGCCTCTCCCACCAAGTACATCGGGATGCTCCTGGGGACACTGTATAATAAACTGTCCCGGGCTTGCAGAATGGCCTTCTCGGCACTCTTCACAGCCCGGAAGTCTCGCCCTTCCCGCGAGCGAAAATGCTTCAGAAACCAGACCAGGTGTCTGTCCTTCGGGAAGTCCTTCCTGTATTCTCCCGCGGACTGGTCAAAGGTAAAGCCGCCCTCGACTATGGCAAGCCTGCGGAAGTCCATGGTCACCCTGTCAGACCCCGATGACTCGGCCAAGGCGGCTATCTCTGCATGCTCTCGGTCTAAGTCCTCCACGTTGAGCCATGTGACCGCTGGCACTGGACCCCGCGGAATAAGGTCGGCACCGACAGCAGCAGCAGGAGTAGAAGAACCACTTGGGGCAGCCATTTGTCTGCAAAGATATGCAAATAGAAGATCAGAATAAGCCGCAGGCAAAGAGAAATGAAAAACTGTAAAGGGGCTTTACTACAAGTAAAATAAATAAGACATTGCCAATTTCTCACAAAATTTCGGCAGAGTTTCCCCTAGGCCAGAGGCGTAAGGGAAAACACGAGTGCGCGTCCACAAGGAGTGACGGCCCCAACAAAGTCATGGTGGGCCCCGAGAGGCAACACCGAAAGTCTGCCGATCAAAGAAGTCTTCTTCCCCTGGCTTAGCCTCTTGGCCGGTACACTCCCTCCTGGAGACCTTCACCGGTACACTGCCTAGTGCCTTCCCCGGCACGCCCTGCAGCTGCCCTCACCGGCACAACCACCTGGGTGCCTTCCCCTGCACACCCTAATGACGGCTTCCCCGGTACGCCCTCAGGGTCCTGCCCCTGCACACCCCTGGGAGCCTCCCCGGTACACCCTTTAGGGCCTTCGCCGGCACACCCATGAGAGCCCCCCAGCGGCACACTCGGTCGGGCCGTTCCCCAACACGCTCGGCGAAACCCCCACCGGCACAACTACGCGGGACCGCCCCCCGGCACACTACCCGCGCCTTGCCTTCCCCGGCACACTCATGAGGGCTTCCCCCGGTACACTTTCTACCAGCTCCGCCGGCACGCCCGTGGTGCCCTTCCCCGGCACACCTTGAAGCGTCCCCGCCGGCACGCTCCAAATGCCGCTCCCCGACACACTCCGACAGGCCCCCACCGTGACGCTCCTCGCCGCCCTGATCACGTTGAATGAAGGGGAAAGGGAAGAGAAGAAGGGGAAAGAGAAAGGAGAGGAGGGGAAGAAGAGAGGAAAGAAGGGGAGCCTAGGGCTCCACCGCCCTCCGGAGACGGGGAAGAGGAAGAAAAAGGAAGAGGAAGGAGGAGACGGAAGAGGAGAAGGGGAAGAGAAAAGAGGGGAAAGTGGGGGGTCCTTCGCGGCCGTTCCCTCACCACGATAACGGCGGCGGTGATTCTCATGGCGGCGGTCATGCACGGAGAAGAAGAGGAAGGACGGGGGATCTCCGTCCGTTCGGTCACCAGAGAGAAAGAAAAGAATGGGACGAGGGGGAATTCGGAATGGGGGTGGCCCGTTCGAGCCACCCCGCCCCTTTATATAGGGGACGCACACAAAAAAAAGAGAAAAAATAGAAGAGAGAAAAAACGGATAAAAAGGGGGAGAGGAAAAGAAGGAAAAGAGGGAAGAAAATAAAAAGGGAGAAGAGAAGAAAGAAAAGAGGGAAAACAGAAAAAAAAGAGAGAGAAGAGGAGAACAAAAAGAAAAAAAAAGAGAGGGAAATAAAAAGCAGAAGAAGGAAAAGAAGAGAAAAAAAGGGGGAAATAAAAAGCGAGAAGAGGGAAATGGGGGAAAGGGAATAAGAAGAAAAAAGGGGGGAAAGGGAGAAGAAGAAAGAGGAAGAGGGGAAAAATAAAAAGGATGAAGAAGAGAAAGGAATAAAAGGAGAAAATAAAAAAAAAGATATATAAAATATTAAAAATAAATACGTGTACATATGTATATATACATATATATCCACGTGCATATACCTTCGTACGCATCTACTCATATATGTGGAGGTGTGAGTCAATAGCGTACAATAATAGGTGTCTTCGGGGAACGTTCCATCCCCACGATCCTATGCGGACGTGCGTCCGTACAAGTGGAGACGACTTTATCCCCGTCCACAACGCGCTCATGACACCACTACCCCGCCAACAAGCAAGTCCTTCCCTGGCACGTAGCCTCGTGCCTCAGCCACCTTCCATCATACAAAATCGCCATCACGGGCCTTACGCCTGGATCGGCAGAATCTCTATCCTTACGTTGGCATTAGTCCCTTGCCGACGAATAAGTCCCTTTCCGGCGCAAGGCCCCGTGCCCTAGCCACCCACTCCGCACAATATTGCCATTACGGACCCTACGTCTGAATCGGCACGAATTCTCCCGTTGCGCTGGCATTGTCTTCTTGCCAACGAATGAGCCTTACCTTCCGGTGTAAGGCTTCGTGCCCTAGCCGACACTTGCGTATCACTCACTTGTCAAAGAAAAGAAGAAAAGAAAATGGGGTTAAAAATAGAGATACCCTGCCGGACTCGCCCCTCCACGGGGACGAGGGTAAAAATGGCAATAACCCGGTTGTGGCGAAAACCCAAAAGGGTGCTACAGGTAAAATCGGGTACCCCGCCACGTGAAAACTCGAGAGGGCGCGTGGGCAAAAGCAAGAGGGGGCCGGTGCCGGTGAAAACCCGGAAGGGCGCTTGTATCGGTAATGTGGTTCAAAAAAAAGGAGAAGAGAGAGAAAGAAAAGAAAAGAAGAGACCAACAAATCAGGTCAGCTCCCGACACCATGTCGGCACTGACGAAGAGACCAAGAGATCAACATACTGCTTCAGTTCCCGACACCCCGTCGGCACTGATGAAGAGACCAATATACAACTTCAGTCCCCGGCACCCTGTCGGCACTGATGAAGAGACCAACATACTGCTTCGGTTCCCGGCATATCGTCGGCGCTGATGAAGAGACAAAGAGACCAACATACAACTTCAGTCCCCGGCACCCCGTCGGCACTGATGAAGAGACCAATATACAACTTCAGTCCCCGACACCCCGTCGGCACTGATGAAGAGACCAATATGCTGCTTCAGTTCCCGACACCCTATCGGCACTGATGAAGAGACCAACATGTTGCTTCAGTTCCCGACACCCTGTCGGCACTGATGAAGAGACAAAGAGACCAATATGATGCTTCAGTTCCCGACACCTCGTCGGCACTGATGAAGAGACCAATACGCTGCTTCAGTTCCCGACACCCCGTCGGCACTGATGAAGAGACCAATATACTACTTTAGTTCCCAACACCCTGTCGACACTGATGAAGAGACAAGGAGACCAATACGCTGCTTCAGGACCCGACACCCCGTCGGCACTGATGAAGAGACCAATACGCTGCTTCAGTTCCCGACACCCCATCGGCACAGATGAAGAGACCAATATGTTGCTTCAGTTCCCGACACCCTGTCGGCACTGATGAAGAGACAAAGAGACCAATACACTGCTTCAGTTCTCGACACCCCGTCGGCACTGATGAAGAGACCAATATGCTGCTTCAGTTCTCGACACCCTATCGGCACTGATGAAGAGACGAACATACTGCTTCAGTTCCCGACACCCCGTCGGCACTGATGAAGAGACCAATATGCTGCTTCAGTTCCCGACACCCTGTCGGCACTGATAAAGAGGCCAATATGCTGCTTCAGTTCCCGACACCCCGTCGGCACTGATGAAGAGACCAATACGCTGCTTTAGTTCCCGACACCCCGTCAGCACTGATGAAGAGACCAATATGCTGCTTCAGTTCTCGACACCCTGTCGGCACTGATGAAGAGACAAAGAGACCAATACGCTGCTTCAGTTCCCGACACCCCGTCGGCACTGATGAAGAGACCAATATGCTGCTTCAGTTCCCGACACCCTATCGGCACTGATGAAGAGACCAACATACTGCTTCAGTTCCCGACACCCCGTCGGCACCGACGAAGAAAAAAAAGAGACCAGTACACCCGCGGGCACCGCCCGGCTCATCCTTCGCCTGCGCTACCCGTGGGTGGGGGGCATTTGTGGACACCGAAAAATTGCACACCCAAATATCATGCCCGGCCTCGCAGCAACAACGGCGCCGAGTGAAGAAGCCCCGGAGAGACTGATCGTCCGGACTCCCCAAATATGCACACTGCCGTGAAGCCGTCCCCGGAGTCATGACAGCAAAGAGAAGCCAACTCCCAGGAAGCTCATAATCCATGGGCCTCGAAGAAAATCAAATGGGCCACAACTCGTGCTCACAATGGGCTCAAAACTACCCATTTAGCCCTTCAGCGGCACGCCCATTTGAGGCTTCAACGGCACGCCCTGATGCCCATCCAGCGGCACGGTCCCGGCCTTCAGCGGCACGCCCATTTTAGGCTTCAACGGCACGCCCTGATGCCCATCCAGCGGCACGGTCCCTCGCCTTTAGTGGCACAGCCTTTGGCCTTCAGCGGCACGCCCATTTCAGGCTTCAACGGCACGCTCCCTGCAGCCCCTAGCGACACACCCATGGGAGCCCCTCAGCGGCACGCCCAAGCCCCAGCGGCACACCTGTCTTGGGCTCCAACGGCACACCCATGGGAGCCCCCAGCGGCACACCCGTCCTAGGCTCCAGCGGCACACCCCTAGGGTGTCTTCAGCGGCACGCCCCAATGGCTTCCAGCGGCACGCACCCAGGAAGCCTCAGCGGCATGCTCCTCAGGGCCTTCAACGGCATGCTGTGCGCCACCTTCAACGGCATGCTTAAGCAACTTTCAACAGCACGCCATTTTGGCCCTCCTGCAGTACACTTCCTCAGCCCACCAGCGGCACAACATGAAGCCTTTTCAACGGCCAAACGACGTGATGTCCATGCCCTACGTATCCTTGGCGCGCAGTGAGCTGTCCGAGGTGTCAACCAACCGTTGGGCCACGCAGGCTACTCCCCTGACAACCAGGACAGAAGAAGTCAAACCCATGATGAAGCCGCTTCCCGCCTCCGACGGCCGTGTTCGAAGGCTCCCGTTGCTGGGAGTATAAAATCACTCCCATTCCAAGCAAAAAGGAGAGACAGAAGAGAGGAAGAGACAGAGGGAGAGAGGGCATACCCACAGAGACGAACAGAGCCGGCCACCGGGAGAAGAGAGCAGAAGAAGAAGAAGAAAAGGATCCGCCGTAGGGTCCCCTCCGACGATCACCGGGAGAAGAGAGTAAGGAATAGGGTGAGAGGGAGGAAATGTGAGCTTGATGTAAAGGAGGGAGTGGGAAAAGGGCAGGGGTAGTCATCCCTGTTTGGCCCCATCGCTCCCCCCGTTTTCTTCCCTCCTCTTCCATTTCTATGTTTCTCTCCTTCCTCCTGTCTGTATGTCTTGCGATGTATATGGCCGTTCGTGGTCGTTCCTTTTCGTGCATGAATAAAAATCACCCTTCTTGGGTTTCCTTGTTATCTCTGTTGGTTTATGCCAGTCTGCATGGTGTACTGCGTGTTGCTCGTTTTCTCCATTTCTCCATTTCTCCGATTCTTTTGGAGTCTCCGTACCGATGTGATCCCTCCCGTATGATCCTTGGCCTTATGGGTCCTTTGCCTTCTTCTATGGCCACCAGTTGCGCCCATCCGCTTGAAGGGAGAGAGAGACCCTTCTCCTCCTCCTGAACACCCAGCTACCAGCAGCCTACCCTTGGCCTTTAACCCTTCTTCTTTTCCTGACTAACCTGCAACCCTCCCAGTCCACATACTTAGCCCCCTCTGGCCCTTGGCCGGTATACCATAACGGCCCTCAGCGGCACACCCCTCCGGCCCTTGGCCGGCACGCCTGCAGTGGCCCTCAGCGGCACACTCTTCCGGCCCTTGGCCGATACACTCCTAACCACCCTCAGCGGGACACCTTCCCTTGGTGCCTCAACGGCACGCCTGTGCTCGTCCTTTACTGGTACACCTTGGCCAACCCCCAACCCACCCTGTACAGTATTAGAAGTCCTCCGTTCATTGTTTTCTCCGTGTTTTCCGAGGTTCTATAAAAGTGTTGCTGCCCTCGGGCGCCCAGCTCCAGTTGTCGAGTTCCGCCACTCCATGTGGGCGCATTCCCTTTACCTCCCTTATGCTTGGGTCGAGGGGAGATGCTGCCAAATTTTTGTTAGAAAATAATAAACATATTAAAAAGGCAAAAGAAAGCAACAAACGAATGGAATTAGTAATGGTGAAGCTCTCTGACTAAGCAAAACACTATCAACGGCATGAGAAGAATTGAACCAACTAACAACTTGATATACCAACTGTCAGACCCGTGAGAGAAGGCTGGGCAAAATAAGGAGGAAAGAAAATTTGCATAAAACTACCTGAAAATCAAGAAATGAAGAAAAGAAAAGCCTTAAGAGAAACATAGGGAGAGTGGATCCCCCCTTGTGGCATTTACAACCCCAAATCGCCTTCAGCGGTACGCCCTCCCCAACCTTCAGCGGCACACTCCAATAGCCCTTCAGCGGTACGCCCTCCCCAACCTTCAGCGGCACACTCCAATAGCCCTTCACCGGTACGCTCTACCCCCACCCTATCCTCATCGATACACCCCTACCAGCATACTCCTTCGCCGGCACAACTCTTTTGGGCCTCCACCGGTACGCCTTCACCAGCCCTCAGTGGTACGCCTCACCCCAACCGCCAGCGGTACACCCTCCTTAAGCCCTTCAGCGGCACACAGCTTCAGTCCTTCGCCGGCACACCTCCGCCCTCCTTCGCCGGTACACCACCTTTAGCCCTTCAGCGGCACCCATCCCCAGCCCTTCGCCGGCACACCTCCGCCCTCCTTCGCCGGTACACCACCTTTAGCCCTTCAGCGGCACCTATCCCCAGCCCTTCGTCGGCACATTCTTCTGCCCACCTTCCTTCAGCGGTACACCTTTTTTTTGCCCCCCCCTTTCAACCCACCAAGGGTCAACTCTCCCAAAAAAAAAAATAATAATAAATATATATATATATATATATATATATATATATATAATACATGAATACACATATATATGTATATATAGGCATATAATGGCAGCACCGACAAGCTAATAAAAAAAATCATGATGAATAAATAAACCTGAACACATCCGTACAAAAAAAATGATGACGAATGAAATAAGTGACAATAATAATAATAATAATAAAAGGGCAATAACGGCAATGAGCAAGATGAGGGAAATCACCCGGAACAGATGCAGAAAAAGGAATAAGCAACGGGGTAATAAGAACAATGATGATAAAACATTATAAGATATTAATATTCCCACATTGCAGCCCCATCTCTCCCCGGGGCCCGACACAAAAGGAACAATAATGTCGCCCTCTCAGGCCGGGCCCGAGTCTTGGGAATCATCCTAATATGGCCAGGTCCCGACCTAGTCTCGGGCCGACATTCCTATCAGACCGGATTTGTTTCCCACCCCGGAGTCCCTCCGGGTCGTTATTAAAATTACCGTGCATTCGGCAAACATTCGAACGGATTCGTCCCGATTTTCCGCCGCACTTCTATCACGGACCCGTGTCCGGATATGAAAGGGTCCATGAGTGACCGACATGGCCAACAGCCCGTGGTCCAGATGCAATCTTTAGTGTGATCTATTCCTGCCCCCTTTTTCGCGTAATTAGTATTATCCTTTTCGGCCGCAGGGCCCCTAATTTCGGCAATTAATCAAGGGTGTTCTCTCGTATGGGGGATGTAAATGACGTCGTGACCTTTACGGCATGACGTGATCTGGTCCCGACACGAACCACACAATCGTCTGACAAAGTCAGGTCGAGCGCACTACGGGCTCTTCGGGGTCCGAATAAATTGTCACCCCGGTGACTGGCACGTCCACGCACTTAATAGACCAACAGACCCACCAGCAGACCGCCCACCCTAACGGGCGGATGGAAAGTGCGTCCACAGGGTATTTCTATAATTTTTTGACAATTGGGGGTATTTCTGTAATTTTCTGACATTGAGGGTATTTCTGTAATTTTCTGACCACTGGGGTATTTTTGTGATTTTTTCACCATCGGAGATATTTCTGTAATTTTCTGACTATTGGGGGTATTTCTGTAATTTTTTTACCATCGGAGATATTTCTGAAATTTTCTGACCACCTGAAGATATTTATGTAATTTTTTTACTATCGGGGGTATTTCTACAATTTTTCCACCTTCGGGGTACTTCTAAAATTTTCTGACCACCCGGGGATATTTCTACAATTTTTCCACTATTAGGGGCATTTCTGTAATTTTCCTGCCACTAGGAGTATTCCTGCGATTTTCTAACTACCCGGGGTATTTTTATAATTTTCTCGTTGTCGGTGATATTTCTGTAATTTTTTTTGTCATCAGGAGTATTTCTATAATTTTCTACCCTTATGAGTATTTCTGTAATTTTCTCGTCATCGGGGATATTTTTGTAATTTTTACCTTCAAGGAGTTTTTTCTACAATTTCTATCCTTCAAGGGATTTTTATGCAATTTCTGAAGTTTCTTCATGACCTTAAAGTTCATTTGATTTCTCCATCATTTTAGCAATCTTGTTTCACCACAAGGGTAATATCTTTAGTGATAGGGACATATATGCAATATATCCCCTTGTGATTTTTTTTTCAACAACAAAACACAAGCTTTTCTTCTTTTTTTTTTCCTTTTTGACTTGGGGCTCTTACAAGCTCACCAAATCTTTCTCATGCGGGAGTTCTCTCAAGTCTCTTCCCTCTTGCTTCTTCCCTTCTCCTTGGAGCTCTAGGCTCCCTTTTATAGGAGGTGGAAGTGGACCGGAGGTTAGGCGGCTCCGGTGGAAGCACCCCCTCCGGTGGAAGTCCAAGGGACAAGGTAACCTTTCCCCTCCCTCTTTTAATTTTTTTTTTGTTGTCTTCTTTTTTCTTTTCCTCGCGCGATAGCAGAACATGGAGGCATGAAGATCGGAGGGGTCCCTCGGGTCAAAACAATACCGAAGGGGGTTCCCTCTCCGGTTTGTCTGGGACCGGAATTCCCCCTCCGATCACACCTGCACTGGAGGACCCAGAGGGGGGGGCCCTCTTGACTTTTTTTAGTAACTTTCAGGGTTCAACAAATGCCCCCCACGGGATGTCCGTTGGAGCCGAAGGTGACGGCGGGCGGCCCGTACATTTTGACACTTCCGTTGCTATCCTCAGTCTTCATGACATGGCGGGGAATATTGTTGGATTTGTTCTTCCCCATATGAGTCCTGATGACATGATGGAGAATTCAGTTGAAGGTGACGACAGTCCAGGAGAGGAGCTCAAAGACATTATACATTGTTCTAGAGATCCATTATTGCATGGTGTTGTGACCAATTCTGGGAAGCGTTTGTCATTACAGTATGGGCCAACGTCAATTTTATCAGGCACTTTGCGTCAAGCCATCTGGCTTCTACTGCCTATTTGGTTGAATCAAATATTTCTGAACTTTGTATCCATTAGAAGAGAACTCAAGAGAGGGGACACCACTCTAGGGAAGTGGCATGGAGCCGCTCCACCAAGTAGACCCTAAGAGAGAGTTTCTTCACAAAATGCACCAACAAAAGTAGTAGGGCTTTTTTCTTTCTTTCTTTCTTTTCTTCCTTCTTATTTTTTTTCTCTTTCTAGCTTCTTCTCTTTTTTTCTTTCTTCCCCCTTTTCTTTCTCTTCTTTTTTTTCTTTACTATCTTCCTTTCTCTCTTCTTTTCTTGGTGACCAAAATTATCTTATTCTTCATCCATAGCCTGGTCTGGCATTTTTCTCATGAACTTTGCCTTTTCTGGCTTTGTCCAAGGCTAAATCTGGAATATTGCTACTAAGACTATCTTTTTCTTCCTTTGCCCAAGAATCTGTCTCAACTACTGCTTGGTGCCCTGCTTAATATGATTGTCGGCCTGGACTTTCGAGTCGGTCAGAGATTTAAGTTGGAGCGTTCATTCCGGCTCATAAAAGATAGGATCTTCCTTGCGCCGAATTTCTACAGGGCGGCTTTAGCTTATTAGCTCTTCAACTGCCTGTCAAGGTTTCTCTTTTCATCCAACTTCCTTGGGCATCTATCTCTCACTTTTGAATAAGGGTTTCAATGCAGTCTTAGATTCCCTTAGATTTCCTTGGCATTCCCTAGTAGGGTGGGATACTCTAGCATCATAGCCACACTAAAGAGGATACTTGCTGCCTCAGTCTTCTTTTTAAATCCTTTTTCTCGTTCTTATCCTGCCTTCTAGCTTACGCCAGTTCAATCGGAGAAGGAGTTTCTGCCTTTGTCGGCGGCTAGGATGTGTCTCCAGAATTAGAGTTGTTCAATCATGATTTTCTTTTAGGGGGTTTAGGGTGACCATGCTTCTTTGGGACCACCTTGACCCAGTCAGCCTCTCCTTTATGTATTTGGTGGGTGACATTGAATGCTTGCTTGATTATTTCGGGCGATGGTTCTTGGAACTCGGTCATATAAGGACCAAAGTTTTGAGATGTTGATACTACTTTGGGCTTCTTGCATGCTTGTTCCTTGGTTTGTCTGGACTTAACTTGGGGGATTCCGCCTTGGTCTCGCCCTTTTTTGGCTTTGTCTGGAGTTGGACTTGGATTGCTCCCGCTTAATGTCACCTTTTTGAGCTTGTCCCGAGCTTGGTTTGGAGTTCTTTGGTTAGGTCCTGCCTTTTTGACTTTACCCAAAGCCTGACCTTGCGTGCTGCTCTTGAGTCAGAGGACTCACTGGGTAAGCATTTACTATTGCTTGAGTTATATCTTTCATGTCAATATTGCCTGTATGATTTGAACTTTCTTGTATACAAATGTCTTTCTTTGCAGGTTCTATTGAAGGGATCCTTCTAGAACTACCATGTAGGGTGCAAAAATCAATATTCCAATCTTTAATTTCCACATCAACTTTGCGGGTGAAACTTGAGTTTTTGATTTCCCCTTTTTACTTTGTAGGTTCCTTCCGAGCTGTCACATCAAGTCCATGTATTGGAAGAATTTTACAGCTTCCACAGCTTCAAATTTGAGTGACCTAATGCTACCACAGATGCAGTCCTTTGATTTGCAGCCTTTGATTCATTAGGAGTGTCTTTGTGACGACCTGAGATCCGAGTACCGGAAAGGAACTGGCGCATCTCGAATCTCGGCCCGCCAACCCACGAGCCCAAAGACTCGGAAGGATAGAAAGGGATGGTGTGGGAGTACAAGATAATGAAACAGCTGTAGAGATAGCACAACAATCTAAAATAAAATGCACAACATAATATAAATAAAAATAAATTGCTACAAGGTCCACAGAGTCTTATGTCCAATAAAAGTACAGTCAATAGAAACGAAGAGTACAACTACACGGGACATCCCCCGGCGTACAACTACACGGGGTATCCTCTGGTTCTGGCAGACTGGCGACTAATCCTAACTAGAAGAACCATGCTGAAACTCAGCCGCACCTCTCGACGACCCCACCTCACCTGAAAAGCAGGGGTGAGCCTCATTTCATTGGCCCAGTAGGGATCCCCCAGACCCCCACCGCACGATGAGAAAAACGGCAGCAAAGCGCGAGCAGCCACGGAAGGTAACACTACCTAGCTAAAGTATGGTAGAACCAACAAGCTGGAATAAATAAACGGAAAAGCTGTCTAACTAACCGCACCGTACAACCAAACCTTGGTCCGACAAAACACGAGTCCATACCTGCCAGTAGACAGGAGCACCACCCACTAGAAGAATGACCAGATGCGTCCCTTGACGTCTTACACCACGTCCCAAGTGTCTAGCTACAGCGCCCCGGGCGCGAGACTCAGACACACACTCAATAACCAGTAGTACCACAAAACAAGGACTAGCTGAGGTCGCGCTCGTCAGCGCGGGTCCGAAGCTCTCAGCCCCTTGTGCACACTCAGACCATACGCCCTAGACCTGTCCTCTAGCTGGTAATTCGCCCTAAGCCCGGACTCGGCAGTATGCGGGGGCCCTACGGTAACCAGCCTACTCACCGTCTCTCTCGGGTCAGCCGCTCCACCACTCCCGGGTGGGTCAGCACCGCGTGCCATAAGAAGGCTACGACTAGTGGACGTGTCACCGGAGGTGAGACTCGACTCATGGAAACCACCGACCACACTGACACAGATCCTCGGAAACCAAAATGGTGAGTGCGGATGTCGGGGACACGTACGAGGTCCGATCGCCCCTCAAGTCACGCGGTACCCGAACCGAGGTAACTGATCCTCCAGGGACCCCTGGGCGCCCCTGTTGCTTACACTGGGTGCCCATGGCAACCCTCGGGCCACACGCTGCAATAGGATCCAAAGCACACTTAGCCAGAGGCAAAACTACCGAAAGGAAACACGGCTCAGGGAGGGGAGATGAACGCGCTAGGGACCCAGGGCGCGACACTGTCGCGCTCTGGTCCCCTGGCATGACCCTTGAAGAACGCGCTAGCAGAGGCTAGCGCGTTCTCCAAGAACGTGCCCGCCAGGGCGAGCGTGACAAGGAAGAATGTGCTACCCAACCCTGGCGCGACAGGAATCGCCAAACTGTTCATCTCCTCCGATGAACGCGCTTGGACGACGCGGCTCGTTCAACAAGAACGCCCCCCTGGAACATAGCGCGACAACGGGCCGAGCCCGGTTCCTGCGGTTCGCTCGGGAAGCTCGATCCCACGCCCCATTCACCCCCAGGTGAAGGGGAAATAAAAGGGGGAACTTCCCCCTACCTCCCTAGCTAAGCCCTTAGATTGGTCAAAACCCCATAAAACGGAGGATCCGACGCTCAAACCCCAAATATGGAAATAACCCTCTCGACATGAATTTAACCCCTCTCGGCCTCTCCACGGCCTAGAAATTGCGGAGAATGCTGTAAAGAGGGCAAGGATCCGTCCCCCCTACCTTAATGAAGCTCAAAATCCACCGGGAAGCCGCCGATCCACAAATCTAGCTCGAACACGAACTCCACCCACGCGCCACGAAAAGAGCACCACCGCGATCCTTTCGCCGCCACCGTCGTCACCACACAGTCGCCGTGGTCCGCCGTCCGTCACCGGAGGAGGGGGCGCCGCTAGCTCGAACGGGGAGAGGGGGCTTTACAACGGTTGGGGAGCGGGGCGGTCACGGGAAGAAGAAAGAAGAAGAAGAAGAAAAGAAGAAAAAGAAAAAGGAAAATAGGGGGTATTTATAGAAAATCTGGAAAATCAAAAAAATCCCAAAAAATAGAAAAATACATATTCTCGATCCTCAGAACACGCTGATCGCAACGGTACCACTCACGGGTAGGTGAACGGCACGGTTCACCCGGTACGGGGTTCCGTAGGTTCTCCCGAAACACACACGTGGGAATCAGAAAACACGCGGAACACATCCCGCGACCTCCGAAACTGACCCGCATCACACGGATCCGAACACGGAAGACATCCAGAACACAATTCTAGGTATAATGGAAATAAATCTTCCGAGAAACAAGATCCAACACCCGAGATGAAGGATCTGAAGGGTCTGGGATATCACAGCCCTCCCCCCTTAAACAAATTTCATCCTCGAAATTCAAGAACGAAGCACAGGAACAAGGGAAAGACTCACGTAAACAAGTAAGGATATTGCTGCCGCATCTCATCCTCACGCTGCTAAGATGCCTCACCACCAGAATGACTCTGCCAGACCACCTTAACCAGAGGGATTACCTTGTTCCGTAGGCGCTGCTCACGCGGATCCTCGATACGGACATGGTACTCTGGAAGGGACAAGTCTGGGGTCTCTCCTCAGGCCAAACGGCATCCTCCAGAACGTGAGAATCATCGGGCATATACCTCTGAAGCATAGACACGCGAAACATATCATGCACAGAAGATAGCTCCGGGGGTAACTGCAACCGATAGGCAACCTCACCAATATGCTCGACAATGAGGAAAGGACCAATGTAGCAGGGACTCAGTTTCCCACGCTTGCCGAAGCGCATCACACCCTTCATGGGAGAAACTCGCAAAAACACCTGATCACCTACAGCAAAATTGAGGGGCCGTCTCCTCCGATCGGCATAGCTCTTCTGTCGGCTCTGCACACCCAACATCTTCTGCTGGATCAGATGCACCACCTCAGTGCACTGTCGCACCAAATCTGGTCCTATTAGGACACGCTCTCCCACCTCAAACCAATCAAGCGGAGTCCGATAAGGTCGCCCGTACAACGCCTCGTACGGTGCCATACCAATGCTCGAATGATAGCCATTGTTGTAGGCAAACTCCACCAACGGTAAATGGTGGATCCAACTCCCTTGCCACTCCAGGCAACACGGCCTCAACATGTCCTCCAAAGTTTGGATGGTCCGCTCAGACTGACCGTCCGACTGAGGATGATACGCCGAGCTGAATGCTAAGTCAGTGCCTAGAGCCTTCTGGAAGCTCCTCCAGAATCCATAAGTGAAGCGGGGATCATGATCAGACACAATGGAGATGGGAATACCATGCAACGGGACGATTCGCTCCACATACAAATGAGCCAAATGATGCACACTCCAACTGACCTTGATCGGCAGCAACCGCGCCGTCTTTGTCAGTCATCCACCAGCAACCAGATACTATCCTGCCCGCTGGATGTCCTCGGCAACCCAACCACGAAATCAGGGGTCACGTGGTCCTACTTCCACACGGGAATATCCAAGGGCTGAAGTGTACCTCCCGGTCGCTGGTGTTCAGCCTTCACTTGCTGGCAAATCAAGCACCTGGCCACGAACTCTGTAACATCTCTCTTCATACCAGGCCACCAAAACTACCTCTTCAGGTTCTGGTACATCTTCGCCGATCCGGGGTGCACGGCATACCGACTCCCATGAGCCTCTCGCAACACCGCACGCCTCGTCTGCCCTTCGGCCGGGATGTACAACCTACCTCAGAACCTCACGGCTCCATCCTCTCCAAACTCCACCTCGATCAACGATAAAATCTGGGGTAGCTTGGTGTCCGCACGCTGAGCCTCAGTCACCTGACGACGAATGACTGGCGTGACAGTCAAGCTCGCAAGAACAGCCGAACCCTGGTCCTGGGTGATCTTGAGCCTAAAAGTCATGGCCGGCACCTGCTCCCATAACCTCCACTTCCTCAACAACATCTGACTGACCACCACCTTCCTGCTCAAGGCATCAACCACGACGTTCATCCTGCCAGGCTGATACGACAGAGTGAAATCATAGTCCTTCATGTACTCCATCCACCTCCTCTACCTGAGGTTAAGATCCCTCTGGGTAAACACATACCACAAACTCTGATGGTCAGTGAACATCTCGAAGCTTTCACCATACAGATAGTGCCTCCAGATCTTCAGAGCGAAAATCACCGCCGCCAACTCAAGATCATGAGTAGGGTAGTTCTCCTCATGTGGCTTCAACTGTCGAGATGCATACGCCACAACTCCACCGTGCTGCATCAGCACAACACCCAAACCAACCCTGGAAGCATCTGTACACACCACAAAACCTCCTGATCCAGAAGGCAACACCAATACCGGAGTGGTCGTGAGCAATCTCTTCAGCTCCATGAAGCTCTGTTCACACTCCTCCGTCCAGACGAACGGCACATCCTTCCGTGTAAGCCTGGTCATCGGGGCCGCAATATGAGAAAAATACTGGATGAACCTCCTATAATAGCTTGCAAGCCCCAGAAAACTCCGTATCTCCGTGACGGAACTCGGCCTCGGCCACTGCACCACAGCCTCGACCTTGGCCGGGTCCACGAAAACACCATCACCAGAAATCACATGCCCCAAAAAGTGCATCTCACGCAGTCAAAACTTGCACTTGTTGAGCTTGGCATACAGCTGGTGATCCCGCAAGGTCTGCAACACCACCCTCAAATGATGCACATGCTCCTCAGCAGACCGCGAATACACGAGTCGTCCACAAACACGACCACGAACTGGTCTAGATATGGATGGAACACCCTATGCATCAAATCCATAAATATCGCGGTGGCATTGGTGAGCCCAAACGGCATCACCAAAAACTCATAATGCCCATACCTCGAGCGAAAGGCCATCTTCTCAACATCAGACTCTCGAATCCGCAGCTGGTAATAACCCGATCTCAAATCAATCCACGAAAACACCCTGGCCGACTGAATCTGATCAAACAAGTCATCGATCTGGGGCAACAAATACTTGTTCTTAACAGTCGCATGGTTCAACTATCGGTAGTCGATGCACAGTCTCAGACTACCGTCCTTCTTCTTCACAAATAACACCGGCGCACCCCAAGGGAAAAAGTTAGGATGAATATACCCCTTGTCCAGCAACTCCTGCAATTGTGCCTTCAACTCTCTCAACTCCGCCGGCGCCATACGATAAGGTGCCTTCGACATAGGCACCGTACCTGGTGCCACCTCAATCATGAAATCAATCTCTCGCTGCGGTGGCAACCCTGACAACTCCTCGGGAAAAACATCAGAAAACTCACACACGATCGGGATGTCCTCCACATCCGGACACTGCCGATCGACCACAACCACAGAAGCGAGAAAACCTTGACAACCCGTGTCAAGCAATCTGCGAGCCCTAATAGTTGAAATAAGAAAATGGGAGGAGGAAGACCAGATACCTTGGAAATAAAAGGTGGGTCCACGAAGCTGTCGGAAGTAGACCCTCTTCGAGCCGCAATCCACCAAGGCATGATGGGCCTCGAACCAATCCATGCCCAAGATCACATCAAAGTCCTGAAGCAACGGTGCATAAAACCTAGTCGGTAAGTTCCGCCCATCCACCCACACAGGTCCTTCTCAAAGAAGTACGGGGTGAGCATGAAATCACCGGTAGGCAACTCCACTGCCAGGTCACAGGACACCTCAGTCGCCGACTCCTCGGCACTCTGAGCAAACTCCTCCAAAATAAATGAATGAGATGCACCGGAATTGAACAAAACTCGAGCCGCACAACCAAGAATCAGAATAGTACCTTCGACCAACTGGGATGCCTCAGCCTCTGCTCTGGTAATGTGGGTAACTCTACCTCGGGCTCTCTGTCTAGGGCTCTCTGCCTCCCTGTGGTAGCTGACCGAGTCAACTAAGGATACTGACCCTACTGCTGGTACTGCTGCGGCTGCGATGACATCTGTTGGGGCTGAAACTGCTGATGCTGCTGAAACTCATGCGGCTGGCACAATCTCTGCAGATAGTCATGCGCCATGTGCCCTGACTGGTCACACCTGAAGCAAACCACGGGCGCCGTACACTGCTTGCCTGGATGAGACTCACCGCACCGAGGACACCCGCCCCGAGAACCACTCACTGAATCCTGACGCTGGAACTGGGTAGGTTGCTGAACACTACCCACAGACTACTGCGCCTGATCTCCGCGACCTCGGCGCCTCCTGCCAAAACCAGCTTCCTTGAGCAACTTCTTGAGCTTCGATCCCAGAGATGACGAATCTGCTGCCGACGCCCTGGACGGGGATGTCCCTGAACCACATGCTGAAATCTGGACAGAACTCTACTGTTGCACGGACGCCGGCTGACCAAAACTCATCTGCATCTGACCTGCACTGCCCTGACCTCGAACCTTTTACATGTCTCTCTCCAACGCCGATGCTGCTCTGCAAGCCGCATCTACGTTGGTCAACCCTGACGCAAGCAAAGGATGCCTCATCTCCAACCTCAGACCCCCAATAAACTGATCAGTCCACACCGTCTCATCTGCCACAATATGCGGTGCATAACGGCCCATGTCAACGAACCTAGACCTGTACTGCACCATGGTCATGTCACCCTGGACCAGGTCCAAAAACTCACGCAGCTTCTGCGATCTAAGGAAGGATGGATAAAAAGCATGCTCGAAAGTCGGGACGAACTCCTGCCACAAGATCTATCGAAGGGGACGGGACTGGAACACTACTCCCCACTCTGACGTCCACCAAGTATGGGCTGGCCCCTGCAATCGATACGTAGTCAACCCCACCTTCTCTTCCTCAGGACACTCCATCGAACTGAACACTCGCTCCATGTCATCTAACCACTCTCTGGCCACCTTTGAATCTAGTTGTCCGCTGAAAGTAGACGGTTGATACTGCTAGAAATCTCTCAGCGCGCGGTTACTCCGAGTGGATGAGCCCTCACCAGCATCACCGCCTTGCTGCTGCTGCAGCGGCTGCTGATACTGCTACTGCTGAATAACATACTGATACATGCCCCTGAAGAACTCCTCTGGTCCGGAAACTCTCGCCCCCTCTGCTACATTAGCTGGAAGCTTTGCTCTACTCTGCCCTTCCTGGCCCCCACCTGACTCTCCCTACTGGGAACGAGTCGCTCTCCTGGGCGCCATAACACCTGTCTGCTAACAGAAATAAATAACAGGATTAATAAAAACACGCAGAGTCCTATGCCAGTCGCCAACTGTACAGGACATTCATGGACCCTTGGACCACTGCAACAGTTTCAAGTTCTGATGTACCTCTACAACCTACGCTCTGATACCAACTATGACGACCCGAGATCCAAGTACCGGAAAGGAACCGGCGCATCTCGAATCTCGGCCCGCCAACCCACGAGGCCAAATACTCGGAAGGGTAGAAAGGGATGGTGTGGGAGTATAAGAGAAGCTGAAACAACTGCAGAGATAGCACAATAATCTAAAATAAAATGCACAACATAATATAAATAAAAATAAATTGCTACAAGGTCCACAGAGTCTTATGTCCAAATAAAAGTACAGTCAACAGAAAGGAAGAGTACAACTACACGGGGCATCCCCCGGCTCTGGCAGACTGGTGACTAACCCTAACTAGACAAACCACGCTGAAACTCGGCCGCACCTCTCGACGGCCCCGCCTCACATGAAAAGTAGGGGTGAGCCTCATTTCATTGGCCCAGTAGGGATCCCCCGAACCCCCACCGCACGATGAGAAAAATGGCAGCAAAGCGCGAGCAACCACGGAAGGTAACACTACCTAGCTGAAGTACGGTAGAACCAACAAGCTGGAATAAATAAACAGAAAAGCTGTCTAACTAACCGCACCGTACAACCAAACCTTGGTCTGACAAAACACGAGTCCTTACCTGCCAGTAGACATGAGCACCACCCACTAGAAGAATGACCGGATGTGTCCCTTGACATCTTACACCGCGTCCCAAGTGTCTAGCTACAGTGCCCCGGGCTCGAGACTCAGACACACACTCAGTAACCAGTAGTACCACAAAACAAGGACTAGCTGAGGTCGCACTCGTCAGCGCGGGTCCGAAGCCCTCAGCCCCATGTGCACACTCAGACCATATGCCCTAGGCCTGTCCTCTAGCTGGTAATTCCCCCTAAGTCCGGACTCGGCTGTATGCGGGGGCCCTATAGTAACTAGGCTACTCACCGTCTCTCTTGGGTCAGCCGCTCCACCACTCCCGGGTGGGTCAGCACCGCGTGCCGTAAGAAGGCTACGACTAGTGGACGTGTCACTGGAGGTGAGACTCGACTCATGGAAACCACCGACCACACTGACACAGACTCTCGGAAACCAAAATGGTGAGTGCGGATGCCGGGGACACGTACGAGGTCCGATCACTCCTCAAGTCGCGTGCCACCCGCACCGAGGTAACTGATCCTCCAGGGACCCCTGGGCGCCCCTATGGCTCACACTGGGTGCCCATGGCAACCCTCGGGCCACACGCCACAACAGGATCCAAAGCACACTCAGTCGGAGGCAAAACTACCGAAAGGAAACACGGCTCGGGGAGGGGAGATGAACGCGCTAGGGACCCAGGGCGCGACACTATCACGCTCTGGTCCCCTGGCGCGACCCCTGAAGAACGCGCTAGCAGAGGCTAGCACGTTCTCCAGGAACGTGCCCGCCAGGGCGAGCGTGACAAGGAAGAATGCACTACCCAACCTTGGCTCGATAGGAACCGCCAAACTGTTCATCTCCTCCGATCAACGCGCTTGGACGATGTGGCGCGTTCAACAAGAACGCGCCCCTGGAACATAGCACGACAACGGGCCGAGCCCGGTTCACGCTGTTTGCTCGGGAAGCTCGATCCCATGCCCCATTCACCCCCAGGTGAAGGGGAAACAAAAGGGGGAACTTCCCCCTACCTCCCTAGCATGCATCTAAGCCCTTAGATCGGTCAAAAACCCCATAAAACGGAGGATCAGGCGCTTAAACCCCAAATATGGAAATAACCCTCCCAGCATGAATTTAACCCCTCTCGGTCTCTCCACGGCATAGAAATAGCAGGGAATGCTGTAAAGAGGGCAAGGATCCGTCCCCCTACCTCGATGAAGCTCGAAATCCGCCGAGAAGCCGCTGATCCACAAATCTAGCTCGAACACGAACTCTACCCATGCGCCACGAAAAGAGCACCACCGCGATCCTCTCGCCGCCACCGTTGTCACCGCGCTGCCGCCGTGGTCCGCCGTCCGTCACCAGAGGAGGAGGAGGCACCGCTAGCTCGAACGGGGAGAGGGGGGTTTGCAACGGTCGGGGAGCGGGGCGGTCACGGGAAGAAGAAAGAAGAAGAAGAAGAAAAGAAGAAAAAGAAAAAAGAAAATATGGGATATTTATAGAAAATCCAGAAAATAAAAAAATCACTAAAAATAGAAAAATACATATTCTCGATCCTCGGAACGCGCTGATCGCAACGGTACCATTCACGGGTAGGTGAACGACACGGTTCACCTGCTACGGGGTTCCGTAGGTTCTCCCGAAATACACACGCGGGAATCGGAAAACATGTGGAACACGTCCCGCGGCCTCCAAAACTGACCCGAATCACACGGATCTGAACACGGAAGACGTCCAGAACATAATTATAGGCATAATGGAAACAAATCCTCCAAGAAAGCAGATCCGGGACCCGAGATGAAGGATCCGAAGGGTCCGGGATAACACAATCTTCCTTCCATTGGAGTTATGCATGGCGACTTTGCAAAGCAAAGCTGGAACAAGATGTACTCAGGAGACGTTAAGCTTCACACTTGATGCGCATTCTTTCGTTTAGTTGTAGCTATCCCGAGAGCTTGTCTCGAGACTCCTGTTGTTCATTCTTTCATTTGTTTGCAGTCACCCTGAGGGCTTGTCTCAGACACTTGACATGATTTTATGAATGCAAGAGAATTTACTTCCTTCATTAGATTTGCAGTCCTTCTATTCTTTCTCTCTTTTTTTATTTTATTTTCTTTTTTTTCTTTTTTTCATTTTTTTAGCGAGGGTAGTTGACTCTCCTGGAGCTTGAAATCAGAGGTTACACTTTGCAAGAGAGTAACTGTGAGGTGATGACTTGGCCGACCTTTAACAGTTTAAGGGCCAAAAGTAGAGTTCAACAATTTAGGTATCGGATTTTAAGGCTAACCAAGAACAATTTAGGAGCCAAAAATTTGGATTTGAGACTGACCAAACAATGTTTGGAGAGCCAGAACTTGCATTTGGGACTGACCAAAAATGGTTTAGGAGCTAGAACTTAGGTTTTGGGGCTAACCAAACGAAGTTCGGAAAAGTCAAAATCTTGAGGATTTGGGCCTGACCAAACAAAGTTGGGAAGCCGAAAACTTAAGATTTGGGGCTGACCAAACGAACTAGGAAAGTCGATAACTTGGGGATTTGGGGCTGGCCAAACAATGTTGGGAAGCCAAAACTTGAGATTTGGGCTTGACCAAGCAATGTTGAGAAGCCGAGAACTTAGGGATTTGGGGCTGGCCAAACGACGTTGGGAAGCCAAAAACTCAAGATTTGGGGCTGACCAAGCAAGGTTGGGAAGCCAGAAACTTGAGAATTTGGGACTGACCAAACGAAGTTGCAAAGTTGAGACTTGACGATTTGGGGCTGGCCAAACGACGTTGGGAAGCAAAAAACTTGAGATTTGGGGTTGACCAAGTAAAGTTGGGAAGTCGGAAACTTGAGGATTTAGGGTTGACGAAACGAAATTGGGAAGCCAAAACTTGAGGATTTGGGACTAACCAAACGACGTTGGGAAGTCAAAAACTTGAGATTTGGGGCTGACCCAATGACGTTGGGAAGCCAAAAATGTGAGATTTGGCATTTGGCACGGTGGGACATGAACGAGAATTGTTCAAAGCAACCGTGACTCTTGGATTTTCTTGGGAGGTCCCTCCCTTACTTTCCCTTACTCCTCTACAAAGGAGGGAAGGTCTTGTGTAGATTGTTGTTTGAACTCATGCTCGGGAGCATAGTATATCTTTAAATGCTTTCCATTCAGTGGCGGGAATGACATTTCTCCTTTGTGGTCAACAACTGTGTATGCGCCTCCTTCGTAAACCCTTGTGACAACATAGGGCCCACACCAATTGAGTCGTAATTTGTCGCTGAGTTTGTCGGCCATGACTTCCCTTTCTTTTGACCATGACGATGTCACCTCTTTTGAACGCCCTTTGCTTTACCAGCTTATCATAGGCTCGAGTCATTCGAGCTTGGTATGGCTGAAGATGTTTGTAGGCTTCCAGCCTTTTACTTTCAAGGTTAGATAGCTCTTCAAGCCTCCTTTCTATTTCATCTTGTTCTTGGGCTTGCAAGCCGGTATGCATGGCTACTTGGTAAAATGACATTTCAATTTCAATTTACACTACAGCCTTTGCCCCATACATCAGAGAGAAGGGAGAATAGCTGGTGGGAGCCTTGTAGGCAGTTTGGTATGCCCAGAGAGCTTCGTGTATTTTCTCGCCCTAGTCCCTTTTGCGGCTGCCGACAATCTTGGCCAAGAGCTTGCAGAGGGTCTTGTTAAATACTTTGGCCAATCCATTGAGTTGAGGGTTATAAATCGTTGAAGTCCCCCAGTCTATATGAAACTTGGTTGCCAATACATAAATCACACTATTTTTGAATGGCGTGCCATTATCAGATATAATCCGACTGGGGGTGGAGAATCTATATATAATATGGTGTTTGACAAATTGGGTGATGGCCTCTCCGGTGACCTCTCGTAGAGAGATAGCTTCGTCCCACCTGGAGAAGTAATTTGTAGCGACTAGGAGGAATTTGTAGCCTCTTGTGGATGGTGGAAAGGGTCTCACGATATCCATTCTCCACTCTGTAAAGGGCCATGTAGGAGCTATAGTGTGCAACGAGCTTGGGGGTCTTCTTGGCACTGGGTCAAAAGCTTGGCACTGATGACATGTGCAGACGTATCGGTTGCAATCTGCATACATGGTGGGCCAGTAGACACCCTTAAGTTTTATATTGTTCTTCATTTTTCCCCTGACTTGATGGGCATCGCAGAGTACTGGGTGGACCTCGTGCATGACCATCTTGGCTTCCTTCGGCGAGAGGCAACGTAAGAAGACAGACTTGTCCTTTTCATGCACCAGCCTATATAATTGATTTCCTATCAATTGATATGGTGTTGCCCTTCGCAGCGGTTGAACACTTTGAACCCGATCTGAAGAGTGGCAACCATTCTTTATTTTAATAATCGGCTCATGCTAATCTTATTCCTCTTTCTCGATAGGACTATCTTCTTCAATTATGTTGACCTCAGAGGTGATGGGGTCGGCTTCTTCATCATTTGAAAATTTGAGAATTTCGGGTGGTCTTTTGCGTTGACAAGTCCAAAAGGACATATGTGAATAAACATAAAAAACTTGAGAATTTTTTAGAATTGACGGTCCAATAAGGACTTGTAAGTCAAGACCAAAGATTGAAATTTGGTGGAATTGACAGCCCAAAACAAACATGTAGGTCAGAACTACCAACTGAAATTCAAGTAGGGTTGGCTGCCCAAAGGGACTCGTAGGCCAATGCTACAAGTGAAATTCTGTAGAATTGACGGTCCAAAAGGGCATGCAGGTTGAAACAAAAAAAATGTGACTTAAGTAGGGTTGATGGCCCAAAATGGACATGAATGTCAACACTACAATAGAAATTTAGTGGAACTGATAGTCCAAAAGGATATGCGGGTCAAAACCAAAAATTGAGACTTAAATAGGGTTGACGGCCCAAAACGGACATGAATGCCAACACTACAATAGAAATTTAGTGGAATTAACGATCCAAATAGACATAGTGGTCAAATCCCGAGTTGAAATATGGGTAGGGTTGACAGACTCAAATGACATCAAGTCAACACTATAGATTTGATTTTAGTATTGAGATATGCTTGCTTAGAATGGGGACAAAATCATAAGAAAAAGAGGGATCCATGGTGACGGCTCATGGTGATGAAGAATAATATATATTTTTTACTCTTCATTTTTTTCTTCTTTCTTTTTCTTCTTTCTTTCTTTTTCTTTTTCTTCTTTTCTTTCCTCCTTTCCTTCTTTTTTTCTTCTATCTTTTTTTCTTTTTTTTATCTCACTTTTTTCTTTTCTTTTCTTTTCTTTCTCTCTTTTTTCATGTGCTTGATTCTCAGTGATGCAAAGAAATTTATGAACCCCTGGACTCTTTCTCTTGAGATAGATGGGGGATCATTGGCTTTGTAGAATTGGCTAATTCGCTTGCAGGGTGAAACTAGAAGTCAGGAATTGGCTGACCAACCACTATGGCGTAGAAGTCAAGCATTTAGAGTTGGGGTTGGGTCATGGATTAGAGTTGGGGTTGAGTTGACTGACCTTTGTGGTTTGGAAGCCAAAGATTGGAATTGGGGTTTAGAATTTATGGTGGGTGACCTTGATGGTTTGGGGGCCAAACAGAATTTGGGATTTGAGTTTGGATTTTAGTTGACCTTTGGGTTTTAAAACTTGGCTGACCTGTGCGGTTTGAAGACCGAGAAATGGAGTTGGAGTTGGCTAACCTTTGTGGTTTGGAAACTGAGGATTGCACGAGGGTTTGGTTGACTTTTGTGATTTGGAAGCCAAAAGTTGAAATTTGGGCAAATTTTTCTGGAACTTGTGATTTGATGGTTTTGATAATGTGCTCACCACGGTGGGACAAAGCTATCGAACAAATGATGTTTGAGATGGTAGTCCCTAATGACGATGCGTTCCTCCTTTCTTCTTCCTCTTTTTTTCTTCACATTACCAACCTCACCGCCCTTTCAGGTTTTCGCAGAAGCTGGCCCCCATTAGCTTTTTTTAGTACGCACTTTCAGGTTTTCAGACTGAAGGGTTACCCATTTTTGCCTGAAACGCTGTTTCGTTCCTGTTGGCCTGTCGACGGGCGAGAAGGAATCGGTGACTGCGGTGAGAGGGGGAATAAAGCAATAAAGAAAAATAAGGGAGTTGGTGTTATCTCGGGGATATTCTCCTTTGTAGCTATTGTTGACCCAGTTAGCGAGCGGATAAGAAGGGGGGTTGAATTGTCCTCTGATAACGATGACCGATTTTAATCTAAACTGTATAACAAACAAGATTATGGAAATATTCTTTCGAGCTCACCGATCTCACACGATCAGGACAGAAGAAATAAGTGATCAAACACACAACCACAAGGCAAACCACAAGACACAAAGATTTTAAGGTGGTTCGAGATCACGATGGGCTCCTTACGTCCACCCGTCACCAAACCGGTGAGGCTATACTTACTGGAAAAATCAGCACGTGGATAACTCCCTAACACGGAGCCAAGCTCCAACATACACGCAGGACGACGGCTGCACAAACATGGGGAACAACGTCCCCACGAGGAGAACTCTCCTCACGTTGTTAACACAACAACAACGGGGACGAATTAAATCCAGTAGCACACACACACACACACACCCTGCAACAGTCGCAGCACCAACCACACACACGGGGAACAACCCCCCAAACCACACCCGGAGATCCTCTACATGAAACGATGTACAAGCATCAACACAAACATTGGAGATCAAATCTCCGAACACCCACACAAAATATTCGTTCAGAAATTAACGAAGTGTGCACAAATAGATACAATAAGTCCAAGACAAATTCTAAAGACTGAGACAAAGAAGATCTATTAAGTGTAAAGCTCCCCCTTCTTGGAATGTTCAGGTTCTTCATGGTTCGTAGTCGGATTGAGGCAATTTCAGCGTCCTCTCGTTCCTCTCTTCAGTCCGCTTCACTTTCTCTTCTTCACCGAACTCCAGAAATCCCTTGGAGGTGATGAAATCTCCTTCTCTTCTTCCCCCTTTCTTCTTCTCCCCTTTCTTCACCTGCAAGATAAGAAATATTAGCTCAAAATGGAGTTCTCTCTTCAAATTCGTAGCTCATGTATATGTATATATATGAGAGTGCATAAGACCCATATAGCCCTTGCAAAACCCTTGCAAAACCCCTCACATATGTGTATTAGAACCCTAAGGGCAAAGCGGTCAAAAAAGGGTTCATTCGGATTGGGTTTGATGGATTTTAAATGAGATTCGTCAAGCCGGATCCGGAGCGCCCGGCGGAATCGATCGACCGATCCAGCCGTTTCGGTTGACCGATCCAAACAGAATCGGTCGGTTGTTTCAGCAGGTCGACGTAGCCTCCACATGGAGTCGACCTGTCTGCTTTGGTCGACCGATCCTCTACTTTGGTCGACTGAAAAACCTACAAAATAGAAAAACAAGGTGAAATTTGTGATTTTTCATATACATTGATGCCACCTTACCTTTGATCAAACTCTTGATGTCTTGGGAGTCTATTAAGCATTGTAAAACACATTTCCACACCAAGAAGATGTATTATCTCAAACACATTTAAAATCTCAACAGCCCCACGAGGAAAATGGTTTGTTTTGCACATTAAACATTTCTAGCTATTGTAACATCCATTACCTAATTGAAAATACACAATTTATCATGTAGTTCAAGCTAGAACATAAACAAACCCAAAGCCATGATCTCAAATAATGAAATTTGAATTCAAACATAAAGGACTTGTACAATCATAGCTTTATCAAATTTACATTTCAAGCACACTATGCACATTGACTTGTATTGCCAAAACCAAAACCAACACCTAGTGTTTGAAAATACACAAAGAGTTTTAAGCCCCTTTTAAGCACCATATTCCACAACTAACACTTGAAACCAAATAGCCATGCATCCATACAATGAATGAGCATCATTCAAGCAATTTACTTCAAGACTTATGAGAAATACTTAAGCAAGCTATCTTCACAGAAACTTACCTTGAAGCCATCCTTAACTCATTAAACAAGTTGCAAATATGTTGCTCAGTGATACACACACACAAGTACACTCGGTTTGTTATCATTAAAACCCAACCATCAAAATCAACTAGGGGATGTAACAATCTCCTCATTTTTGATGATGACAAAACGATGTGTGCGAGAGTTCCAAAAGATAGAGTAGAAGCATTTCACTTAGTGAAAAACCATTATGAACAATGTGAACAATTGTGAACAATTTTTAGTGTGAACAGTTTTGCAATCATCTTAACCAAGCATTTCATTCAATGAACCTATTTATGAGAATGAAAGATAAAGCATAAAGCTAAAGCATTAATCACACAAAGCTAAAGCATTAAGCACACAAACCTATTCTCCCCCTTGTTGTCATCAACAAAAAATGACTGACAATAGGGTTATTAGAAATGATATGGACATGGAAGACCTAAAGATATGTGCAAGTTGTTCAAAATGATGCAATTCAAAGTAGGCACTTTATGCATGCTGAAAATATCAAATATGCAGATATGCAAACCATGACCTTCATCTTCCAATTGCAAAGTGTATGCACTATGCTCAACCTATTCTACCTATGCACATGAGGTGTCAAACTGAGCACTATTACTATCTTGAAAAGACTATGCACATGATATATCAAGATGAAAATGAGCACCCTTACTTTTTCTCCCTATTTGTTATCAACAACAACAAGATCAATGGGGAATGTATGTACAGGCAAGCACACAAGCACAACTATCATGCACACGAATAGTACTAATAGTAACTCCCCCTGAATGAGACACGGGTTAAGAAAAGAGCAAGTGATTCAAATTCAAAATGTAAGACATGAAGTATAACCAAGAGAGTTATGCATTCATAACTTAAAGTACTGCATAAACTATGAATGTAAATAAATTCATAGAATACATACATCACAATGATACCCAAAAGTGAAATGTGATGTAATGAATAATGAGTTTCAAAATATATGGATATTCAAATTTTCTTAAGAACACTAGAAGATAATATCCTCTCTACACTTCCACTTTAGATCCTCGACTATCGGTAGCTTCGCATAATCCCATTTTTTATTTTTCTTTTAATGGACTTCACCGTTCAACGTGAGTCTCCTCATATGTCTTAATGGGGATTCTCGGCTATTAGGATTCGTCACGCATTTTAATTTTTCTTGTGAATTTTTACTTCACCGTTCGACACTAGTTTCCTCATTTATTTCAGTGGGGATTCCCGACTACTAGGTTCGACATTCCACTTATAAATTTTTGTGGGGTAGGCAGCTTTTTTCTCACGATTATTCTTTAATGTCTATGTAGAGATTCAAGTTCCCTTTAAAGTGTTGGAAAGAATTTCTCAAATCCTTATCAATTAAAGCCATTAATTTCATTATGTGAAAAATGTGGGGGTAATGTTTTGCATGTATAAAATAAATTTGTCAAGACATAGTTATGACTCCCCCTAAATATAAGCACGATCGGAATCAAATCCTCCCCATTAGTGTATGACATGTATCACATATGAACAAAATCACTGTATTGTTATTTATGAAGAAGGTGAAGCCTTAGAACAGTCAAGAAATGGTTTTATAAACTAAAAATATTCATATAAGCACTCATGAATTAAGGTATACAACTTGCAGATGCCAGTATATGCAAAAATGTGAATGATAAGTAAAAGCATCAATGAAATATCATGAAGTTTCTTATTGATCAACTTGCAAAGCCCAAGCTCTTGTTATGTTTGAAATGCATGATATACCCTATATGCATGAATATGTAATATGCATATTTTTGCGTATGTTCAGATGTCCAACTATTGCAAGGCAAACACACAACATCATTTTATATACCAAAAAATCATGACATTCAAGTATTAATGAATCAAAATATGCATGAGACTCAAATTCACAATGTATGCAGAATCTGTGAATGATATGCAGAAATGCCAACGTAATCTTTTTATGCAGATTTTCAGTCTATATGAAGTCTTGGCCTTATTTACAAAGTGTGCAGTCTAGAACATTCAAGTAAGCGTGAAACCAGTAAATGCAGGAGATGAATTTTCATTGAATCTAGAACTGAACGGTGAGCATTTTATTTCAGACTTCATCATGAAGAACCATACTCTTTAGAACCCAAATATTCAATCATCATTCAAAAACATTGTTGCAGCAGTGAAGTGACCAAATATATTCACAGTTCAAAAATTTTTGCTTTGTTGAAACAAGAAATTTTTCAGATTCAATTTGAAAGCTATGGAATTCAAAGGCAATTTGATTTCACTCATAATACATGATTCCACATAAGTCAAACAATTGAGTTTTTGAATTTTGATACTAGGCGGAGGTCTTGATCCAAGGATCTAACTCTCGCATAGTGTTAGCTTCTTAACAGACTTAATCTGTCATTTCACATAACACCATTTGATATACCAAATATTTACACAATGAGATTTTGTATGGCTTGTGAAGAGTTCAGAATATGATATGAGAAACATAACAGAATCACAGAAGTAAAAATAAGAAAATCACCAAGTTTGACAATAAAGATAAGCAAGGTCGGGGTTTTACCAAATGTGTGTGCCTTTTTCCAATTCATTGGAACCCCTTTATTCTCTAGATATCTTAAGACACACCTGTATTGAAACCATATCACATGACAGATTTAGGCACCCAAGTCTTCTTGGGTCCCTGGGGGTTAGTAACATTTTTGGCAAACAAATTCTTCTTTTTCATTGTCTCCATGTCATCATTTTCCATGATCCTACAATCCTCAAGTACATGTCCATGGTTTCCACAATAGAAGCATTGAGGAGGAGCAACTCTAGCAAAAGACTTCTTTTTATGAGCAAAGAGTTTTCAAAAGGATACAATCTCTTATTTGCAAAAGCTCTAGATTTAACAAAATTAAACCTAGCATTCGTCCTAGAAGTATGAACATCATAATTCTTTAATAACCAATAGTCTTTCACAACATGGCCATACTTTCCACAGTGAAAACAACAAGGAGAAGTAGATCGACCAAATGATTTTTCATTATATGCATGAGTTTTTTCAAAGAACTTTCCCTTATAAGATGAAGACACTTTTTCATAAGAAGCATGACTGCCATTGAATTTTCTTTGAAAATCAGATTTAGCATTCATAGCATGAAGATCATCATTATACTTTACAAAGTAATTTTCCATCACATGGCCAAACTTACCACAATAGAAACATTCAACCACAGATTTTATTTTTTGATCTCTTTGAGCTTTTTGAAATTTGTTCTGCATGGTTGGTTTGACAGTTTTCATTTGCCCAAATCTATTTTCAGAACTTTTCATTTGAACAATAGGAGTATGTGCTTTGGAGGTGCTAGGTATGTTGAAAGCATAAGCAAAAGAAGTTTTCAATTTATTTTTAAATAATTATTTATTCATAGGGGAATATCCAATACCTTCTTTTTGAGAATTCATTTTGACACTAAGCATTTTGTCCAAAGTTTCTTTTCCTTTAACAAATCTTGACAAATCACCTTTTAACCTTTGTACCTCTTCTTCTAGAGCAGAAATATGTAATTCAGCACTTGTCATTTCTTATTCGCATGCACAAACTTTATCATTCAACAAGTAATTCACTGTTTTGAAGTTTTCATTTTCCTCCATGACTTCCTTGTTTTCAGCATTTATAGAGTGCAATTTTTCAGTTAGCTTTTCAAGAATTTTTTCAGTTTCAGCAAACTTTGAACTCTTTTCAAACAACCGTTCATTCTCACATTTCAACAATGAGTTTTCTTTTTCAAGTTTATCAAAACCTTTCAAACTACTTTCTAGTAGAGAAATTTGAATTAACATGACACCATTTTTCTTTTTAAGTTCTTCATTTTCAGTCATGATGCTCTTGCTCTCAATTTCAGTGTCAAGCAGTTTTTCAAACATTTTCTCTTCATCGGACAAGGAAGCTAATTTACTTCTCAAGCACTCCTTAGTTTTCTCAAGCATGTAACTTTTAGACATCAAGAATTTATTTTGTTCATGTAAATCATGACAATCATTTTCAGATGTAAGAGAGTTATCCGATTTTTCAATCAAAGCATCTTCTTTACGCATGTCAAAAATTTCTTCTTCAGGTAATTCTATTTTAGATTCCAGAAGTTCATTTTAGCTTTCTAAACATTCAATTTCTAACTCCAGTTCTTCAATTTTTGATTCTAACAATTTACATTTTTCACAAGAGGAATTAACATGCACATTTTCACATGGAGCAGAAGTATGTATAAAATCTTCAAGTTTCTTTTTCAATTTCTTATTTTTAGATTTGAATTTCTTACATCTGTCATGTATTTCTGCATATGCTAATTGCCATTCTTCAATTGAGAGTTCTTTAGAGTCAGAATTTATCTCATTTAAGCTTTCCGCACCATAAGCCATTAATGCTAATCTAACTTGCAATGTCTTTTCACTGGCTTCATACATCGCTAGTTGATCCCATAAATCTCTGGTTGATCTACAAGAAGAAATTCGGGAAAGAACATCAGACTCTATGCTATTCCTCAGAATATTCAAAGCCTTAAGATTAGTATCATTTTTCTTTTTGTGCTTATCATTCCACATTGTTTCATTTGTTGGAAGTTTATGCGGACCTTCACATATAACTTCCCAGATTTCAAGCTCATTAAAATCAAGATAGGCACACATCTTATTTCTCTAAGAAATATAGTTATTACCATTATAACGATGAGGGAGAGTAAACAAACAACTACCAGACATGATGCACAACAAACTCGCCGACACAGATCTCTCTATAGGTCGTTAGACCTCAAGAAAATAGAGTCGTGGCTCTGATACCAATTGTTGGCCCAGTTGGCGAGCTGACAAGAAGGGGGGGTTGAATTATCCCCTGATAACGATGATCGATTTTAATCTAAATTGCAGAACAAACAATATTATGGAAATATTCTTTCGAGCTCACCGATCTCACACCATCAAGACAGAAGAAACAAGCAATCAAACACACAACCACAAGGCAAACTACAAGACACAAAGATTTTAAGGTGGCTTGGGACCACGACGGGCTCCCTACGTCCACCCCTCACCAAACCGGTGAGGCTACACTTGCTGGAAAAACTAGCACGTGGATAACTCCCCAACATGGAGCCAAGCTCCAACACATACGAAGGACGACACCTGCACACACATGGGGAACAACCTCCCCACGAGGAGAACTCTCCTCACGCTATTAACACAGTAATAACGGGGACGAACCCCACACACTCTGGATCTTAAATTCAGTAGCACACACACACACACACACACACACACACACACACACACACACACACACACACACACACACACACACACACACACACACACACACACACACACACACACACGCTGCAACAGTCGCATCACCAACCACACACACGGGGAACAACCGCCCCAAACCACACGCGGAGATCCTCTGCACAAAACGACGCACAAGCGTCAACACAAACACTCGGAGATCAAATCTCCAAACACCCACACAAAATATTCGTTCAGAAATTAACGAAGTGTGCACAAATAGATACATTAAGCCCAAGACTGAGACAAAGAAGATCTATCAAGTGTAAAGCTCCCCCTTCTTAGAATGTTCAGGTTCTTCTTGGTTCGTAGTCGAATGGAGGCGATTTCAACGTCCTCTCGTTCCTCTCTTCAATCCGCTTCACTTTCTCTTCTTCACCGAACTCCAGAAATCCCTTGGAGGAGATGAAATCTCTTTCTCTTCTTCCCCTTTTCTTCTTCTCCCCTTTCTTCACCTACAAGATAAGAAATATTAGCTCAAAATGGAGTTCTCTCTTCAAATTCGTAGCTCATGTATATGTATATATATGAGAGTGCATAAGACCCATATAACCCTTGCAAAACCCCTCACATATGTGTATTAGAACCCTAAGGGCAAAGGGGTCAAAATAGGGTTCATTCGGATTGGGTTTGATGGGTTTTGAATGAGATTCGCCAAGCCGGATCCGGAGCACCCGATAGAATCGGTCGACCGATCCAGCCATTTTGGTTGACCGATCCAAAAAGAATCGATCGGTTGTTTCAGCAGGTCGACGCAGCCTCCACATGGAGTCGACCTGTCTGCTTTGGTCAACCGAAAAACCTACAAAATAGAAAAATAAGGTGAAATTAGTGATTTTTCATATACATTGATGCCACCTTACCTTTGATCAAACTCTTGATGTCTTGGGAGCCTATTAAGCATTGTAAAACACATTTCCACACCAAGAAGATGTATTCTCTCAAACACATTTAAAATCTCTAACATCCCCACGAGGAAAATGGTTTGTTTTGCACATTAAACATTTCTAGCTATTATAACATCCATTACCTAATTGAAAATACACAATTTATCATGTAGTTCAAGCTAGAACATAAACAACCCCAAAGCCATGATCTCAAATAATGAAATTTGAATTCAAACATAAAGGACTTGTATAATCACAACTTTATCAAATTTACATTTCAAGCACACTATGCACATTGACTTGTATTGCCAAAACCAAAACCAGCACCCAGTGTTTGAAAATACATAGAGTTTTAAGCCCCTTTTAAGCACCATATTCCATAACTAACACTTGAAACCAAACAGCCATGCATCCATACAATGAATGAGCATCATTCAAGCAGTTTACTTCAAGACTTATGAGAAATACTTAAGCAAGCTATCTTCACATAAACTTACCTTGAAGTCATCCTTAACTCATTAAACAAGTTGCAGACATGTTGCTCGGTGATACACACACATAAGCACACTCGATTTGTTATCATTAAAACCCAACCACCAAAATCAACTAGGGGATGCAACAGCTATATGTCTCTCATGGCAGTACCGTATACTCACCTTTTACGGAAGGTCGAGAAGGGTCAACTTGCACGAGAGGTTTCCAGGAGGAGCGGGTGACTGGACAGGGTGTGGGCGTGCTAGTCGATTTCTCGACGATCACCTATGGAACCGAAGGCTGACTGAGGAAGCGTTGCCAGGACGCGGGACGTGGGCTCGAGGTAGTGGGTGACACGTGGAGAGAAGGGAGGTTCCACAGGTGCGAGTGTGCAGGTGATTGTGGGGATTTGTGTACGTGACATCTTTCTCCATCGACCGCAAGCAGTCGATGTTTATTTACATCTGATTGAATCCGAACACTTTTGTTTTGTGCTGAAGAAGAGCCTGGATATTTTTGAAGCCAAGGACAGGGAACCGGGTACCCGTGCAGCTGTAGGGTGACAATTATGCTTGACTGGAGGGGTTGGTAAACTGAGATCCGGGAGACTGGTTGCACACAGGTTAGTGCGAGTAAGAAACTGGGACCCAGGTATGGGTAAGCATATTTGACTAGTTTCATGCTTTATAGGTGCCACGTGGGCTTTACAAGAAGGCCGTAAGGGCCAAGGTACATCTGGTGCAAGCCGCAAGACAATTCCGACATGTAGGTCGATCCCCGGGTCATTGCGGGATAAAGCTGGTTATCTACTTGTTTTTTATAGGAGGCTCTCCACAAGGAGCTAGGGACTCGCCTGTATTGCCGAGGGAGGGCTAGACTGGATGGCAGAGGCGGACGCTGGCTGGCGCTTGAGGGAGGCCGGATGGGCTGTAGGTGAGCAGTCGGGTGCAGGTCCCAAAAGGTGAGTGTCTTCATTCCAGGGAGTTCGGGCCGGTCCCGGGAACGTTACTTCCGGGCCATGGTCCGGCTAACTCGAGCCAGCGGTCGAGAAGGTTGGTGGGCGGCTTGAGGTGAGCGGCGGGCACGTGGTCCCATGGCGGGGGCGATTTCGGCATTATGGCGTGCGCTATGTTTGTCATGTCGCGCCGTATGCGGGCGGACCTGATGTGCAGGTGTGTTCGCCGTTATCATAACACCTTGTGTGCGGGGGGATGGACTTGAGTGAGGCGGCTAGACGCCATGTGAGGGAAGTAAGTGGGACATACCCTCGGCGTATATGAGCCGATCAACAAGCCACCCAACTGGTGCTTAGCTCCTCACGTTCCTTGCCGCTTTAGTCCTTGAGAGCTTGCAGTTGAGTGCCTGCAGATGTCTGAGTGTTGTGTTCACTACAAGAAAATACGCTAATAGAGACGGAAATTTCACACGGAAAATTTTCCGTTGGAATATCCGTCTGTATTTCAGACGGATGACATTTAGTTTAAATTTCACACGGTATTATACATGGTCTGAATTACCGTCTGAAATTTCACACGGATGGAATTCAGTCCATGGGAAAAAAAATTTATTTTCCCTCCACACATGCATGACCCTCTCATCGTGCCCTGCCATCGGGAGACCATCACTGACCCTCCCGCCTCTGGCTGTCTCCCTCCGTCTTTCTCCCTCAACGATCGGTGACCGGTGACGGGGACAGCTCTCCCTCCGACGATCGGCGATGGCGGCAGCTCTCCCTCCGGCACCCAAGTATCCCTCCGGCGGCCCTCGCCCTCTCTCACCGCTTCCCTCTCTCCCTCTCTCATCGTCGATCTCTCTCTGGCGTCTTCCTCTCTGGCCCTCTCCCTCTCTCACCGGCCCTCTCCATCTCACCGGTGCTCTCCCTCTTCGACCCTCTCCCTCTCTCACCATCCCTCTCTCACCGGCGCGCCCTCTCCCTCTCACCGGCAACCAGACCCATTTCACCGACCCTCTCTCACTCTCCCTCTCAGGCCCTCTCCGGCCCTCTCCCTCTCTCAGCGACCCTCTCCGGCCGGCCCTCTCCCTCTCTCACCGGCCCTCTCACCGGTGCTCTCCCTCTCCCACTCTCCCTCTCCAGCCCAATTCTCCCTCTCCGGCCCTCTCCCTCTCTCACCATCCCTCTCTTACCGTCGCGCCCTCTCCCTCTCACCGGCAACCAAACCCATTTCATCGACCCTCTCCCACTCTCCCTCTCAGGCCCTCTCCGACCCTCTCCCTCTCTCAGCGTGGCACGATGGATCCAGAAGTAGAGGGTCGGTTCCCCTCCCGAGCCTTCATAAAAATTAAGGAAATTTAAATTAGACAAAAAATTAAATTATGATAAGTAGAGGGTGCCTTCATAGGTGGTTTTATTGGTGAACATCAGAATCTGAAGTAATATGGCCATGTAGCTTCTTGGAATATTTTTCTCATTCATGTTCAGAATGCATTTGACAAGGAACAATTATTATTTTTGTGCTTGAAGGAGATGATCGGTGTTTGCCAATGATGTGTCTCATTTTCATCATGGTCTGTATTCCAAATATTTCAGGTTTCTCTTTGTATGTTCTTTAGACTCTTTAGAAACAAATGTGCATTTGTTGATCTTCTAACTATATAACATGTGTATATGCCAGTTTTCTATGTGTCAACCATTGTAGTTGCCAATGTCTCACAAGTATATAGACATCAATAAAACAAACATTTATATTCAGTAGGACCTAAGCATCAAATTGGAGTTAGTAAAAGGATTTGTACATTTATCTTCAGTAGCATTTTGACAACCGATTGGTGGTGGGGCTGGCGGCGGCAAAGGAGGGAGCAGGTGGCCGTCGAGGGGATCTCTCACTCACGAGCTGTCACACAGTGCAGCTCGTGAGAGGGATGCCAATGAGTTATCGGATGGTCCCGATGGGTGAACTGGCTGGAACCACCCAGTTCACCTGGTTTTCTTTCTTTTTTTTTTTTTTAAATGGTATTAGTCGGTACCAATATAAAACATGCATAACTAGACCGCAGGGGCCGATTTTGGTACATACCGGGCGATTTTGAATACCATGCTTTCAATGGGGTTCTACCATCATTTCTGGGATGTCATCAAGGTTGCTCTTATGGCAACAATGAGAGAATTTCAGGAGATACCTTGGATGATTAAGAGCTTAAATTCAACATTTGTAGTTCTTATACGTAAGAAAGAAAATGCCGATCTGCTATGAGATTACTGACCCGTTTCTTTGTTGAATGGTAGCTGCAAAATTATAACCAAAGCATTTGCTCAGGTTGAAACAGGTGGTTGGTAAGCTTGTTGATGAAACTAAATCAGCATTCAGTCAGGGTAGATATATTCTGGCAGTACATGAATGTATTTTTCATCAGAAAGTTACAAGAAGGGAGGGTATAGTCTTCAAGATTGATTTTGAAAAGGGATATGACAGGAAAAGTTGGAGTTGTTTATTCACTGTTGTGTGGCATATGGGCTTTTATAAGAAGTGGATTGGATGGGTAAGGAGTTGTATGAAATCTGCTAGGTTTTCCAATCTGATTTAATTGTATCCCTTTTGGCATGTTCGCAAGCTCAAGGGTTATTAGATGGGGGGATCCTCTTTCTTTCCTTCTCTTTGTTTTGGTAGGGCAGGTTATCAGTATGATGTGGAAGAAGGCTATTGCCGCTGGTCTGATAGGGGTTTCCAATTTGGAATAAATGGGGAACATTGGAGACACCTCCAATATGCGAATGATATTATTCTTTTCTCTACTACTAAGGAAGAAAATATATTTAATCTGAAATTGTTGATCAAGTTATTGGAAGCCACTATAGGATTGAAAGTGAATTTCACTGGGAGTAATTTAGCAGGAATGTTTGTGCTAGAGGGAAAGAGGAGGTTTACTGCTGAGGTTATGGGGGCACATTGGACTACATTTCCCATTAATTATATGGGATTAGCTTTGCATGCTGGTAATATAAGAAGGGTTCATGATTTTCAGAGCAGATTAGAAGAGTGAAAAGGAAGGCTGTTGTCAGTTGGAGGTAGATAGATGGGTCATGGCAAAAATTGTGCTATCAAGTTTGCCCAATTACTACATGTCTATTTTCAAAATTCCCAATATAATGTGTAAACCTTTGGAACCTATTAGAGCATCATTTTTTTTGGAAAGGGAACAACTCTCAGGAATAGGATTACATTTGGTGGGTTGGAAGTATATGTATGTAGTAGTAAGGAGAAGGGAGGAGTGGGTTTGGTCCCATTGACATCATTAATTAAGCATTGCTGGGTAAATGACTTTGAAGACTTGATAGTCAGGAACAAACATTATGGAGAAGAATAGAAAGAATTGTGCCAGTGCAATGTTTTTCTACCCAAATCATGAATCAGGTCTTGTGCCAGTGCAATATTTTCTACAATGTGTCTACCCTTCACAAAGGCAGTCTGTTCCATAGAAATAATCTTAGGAAGAATATGTGCCAGCCTTTTGTTAACAATGGATGAAATAATCTTGTAAAAGAAATTGCACAAACTAATTGGCCTGAAATATGAGATGTCAGCAGCATTGGACTTTTTAGGAATAAGGGCAATTAGAGTAGAAGTCACACTTCATGGGAAAGCCTGCTGGGAACTAAATGCCTCTTGAACAGCACTAACAACCAAACCAGCAATGATTGGCCATGTCTTTTGATAAAAGGCACCTGTGAACCCATCGGGCCCAGGGGCACTATCTGAAGAAAGATTGAAGACTGCATCCTTGATTTCAACTTCAGAAGGAATTGCACAAAGCATATCATTATCTTCCCGAGTAACCAAGGAAGGAATGCAATTCAAAGAGGAATCTTCTATAAAATGGTCCTGAGATGTAAAGGCTTTTTGGAAGTGAGATGCAACAATTTCTTTCATTTCCTCATGATCTGAGGTTAGAATTCTAGCAGAATTTCGAAGTTGAGTAATGCAAAGTTTATGTCTCTTAGCCATAGTAGATGTGTGAAAGAATTTGGTATTTCTGTCCCCCTCAAGGAGCAATCTAATTCTAGACTTCTGTCTCCAAAAACATTCTTCCTGAAGTAGTCTATCAGATTGTAGAGATTTAGCCTCCTCGAGAGTTTTTAAATTATCCTCCGTGGGGTGTAAATCATATGAATGCTCTGCTTTAAATTATCCCCCTCACTCGTCAAGTAGGCGATGGACGGCCGAGATTGTGGGAGCCTGGTTCCAAATGAGGATGAAAGTCAGTGGAAGGGTCAGTTTCTGATCAAGGGTGCAGATATTCATACATAGGAAGACATACGGGACTGTTTTCCACAGAAAATAGCCATGAAAGGCTCATAATGCTCCAAAGTCATGACTGTCATTGTTCACTCAATTGGCCTTCTCTTGTTCTTCTACATTCCTTCGTTATTGCCATTAAAATGATAAACTCTATTTATATGTCTATTCACCACGGTATCATCATTCCATCATAGCCCGTTGCGTGCTTCATGTTTGCATATTTTTCTAAGTATCAAATTCTGATAAAATTTTGGCAGCTTCATGTCTATTTATATGCCATTAAAATTTTCTTTTGTGATTTCAAACTTTGTGGATTTTAATTGCATGTAAATATATTTTTAAATCTGATTTTAATAGAAATTTGATGTTGATTTGACTCAAAAATGTGGATTGTTTAGCTTTGATGTTCTTCATTTGAAAATTTTTATAATTTGGGTGTTATTTAATTTGATATATGCATAATGATAATTGCGTTGTTATTTAATTTTATGTTATATAAATACATGGGATATTCCCTGTGAGCTGAGGTGCGTGGGTGCGACCTAACATTACACGCACCTCAAGAGAGCGTGTTAAAACGGTGTCAATGTGCCTTCCGATTCAAGACTTTGGGATTGATGTGTATATTCTCATTTGTTTATGAGAATGCATATATCTACCTCAAAGTCTTGAATTGTCCCGTTTGGACAGTCTGTGAATGTTTGATCGCACTTAGGCAGTCATTTACTATATGTGTTTGTATGGTTTGTTGAGAATTTTGGTTGCGTCTCCTCACTCTTCTCTGATATACCATTATTAATTTTGAGTGTTTTCTTAACCACTTACTTGTAAGTGTTTAAGAAAATTTTAAAATCAATAAATATTTTTGGTATATCGGAGAAGTGTGGGGAGATGCTGCCAAAATTTTCAGCAAATCGTGCAACACATATAGTAAGTGATTGTGCGATCAAACCTTCATGGATGGGTTAAAAAGTGATAATCTAATTAATAGTCCTCTTCCAACTGCAAATGGTCTATGGCGAACGATGTGAAAAAATGGTCGGGTGTAATATCAGGAGTAATGATTTGAAAGTTAGGATGTGTATTGACATTTATTGGGTGCAGGCAAAATGTTGACAGATCGTTCATAGATGTATCGTAGAATAGTTGACCGGGTGGTGTCAGATGACTTTAAGCATGGAGTTGAGAGTTTCATTCAATTTGCATTGGAGAATCGAATTGCAGCAATAGACCGTGACGGTCACATTCGATGCCCTTGTTCAAGTTGTAGAAACTTGAGGTGACGTTCAACATGGGATGCGCAACATCATTTGTACACGAAAGGGTTCGTGGATGGTTATACGAATTGGACGTGTCATGGTAAGTAATTCTTGAGGTACGAGCCCGAAAAAATTACAGGCACAAGTGGATACGTGGATATGGTTGTAGATGCTGTTGGTCCTAGTTTTAATGTTCATGAGGAACATGCATACATGGAAGAAGCGTCGAATAAGACAGCCGGAAGATTTTATGAACTACTTAGGGATGCTGATGAGCCGCTGTGGGATGGTTGTGAAAAGCACACTCGGTTGTCTGCAGTGTCACAGTTGTTGAACTTGAAATCTGAATTTCACATTAGTGAGACTTATTTTGACCGTCTCCTCCTCTTGATCAAGAGTATGAAGTTGCCAGAAACTTTTTATCGTGCAAAAAAGATGGTCAATGAGTTAGGGCTTGGATATGTGAAAATAGATGCATGTCTGAATCATTGTATGTTATATTACAAAGACGATGCAGATAAGATATCATGTTCTATTTGTGGCCATGACAGATTCAAACCTAAGGGAGGGGTCAATTCAAAGCGAAAAGATGTACCTTACAAGGCATTGCGATACTTCCCTGTTGTGCCTAGGCTGCAGCGGCTGTATATGTCCTCAAAGACGGCTCGACATATGACATGGCACACCGAAAGAGTACGTCATGCCGATGATATAATCAGTCATCCTGCCGATGGTGAAGCTTGGACTCACTTTAGTCGTACTCATCTTACTTTTTCAGAGGAGTCACGTAATGTTCGATTGGGTTTATGCACAGATGGTTTTAATCCATTCGGTGGTTCAGTGGCATCTTATTCTTGTTGGCCAGTGTTCATGACACCGTACAACCTTCCGCCGCACATGTGCATGAAGCGAGAAAATCTATTTTTGTCCTTACTAATTCCTGGTCCAAAAAGTCCCGAAAAAAATTTGGACATATATCTTAGGCCGTTGATTGATGAGCTCAAATTTTTATAGACTGATGGAGTTGTTACTTATGATGCATGTAGGAAGCAAAATTTTGTTATGAAGGCTACACTGATCTGGACAATAAGTGACTTTCCTGCATATGGAATGCTATTTGGTTGGCACACACATGGGAGGTTAGTATGTCCTTACTGTATGAAAGATACCAAATCATTTGTATTGAAACATGGTGGGAAAGCATGCTGGTTTGATTGCCATCGATGGTTGCTGCCAAGTGACCATCCTTTTCGAAGGTAAAAAGACTCGTTTAAAAAAATACTGTTGAAATGGATGAAGCTGACTTGCAACGGGTGTCGGGTCGACATATGGCGACACGGGTGCACAATTTACCAGATGTAGTACAATTGTCTGGTAGCACACGCCAACTCCCTAGTTTTGGAAAGGATCACAACTGGAACAAGAAAAGTATTTTTTGGGAATTGCCTTATTGGTCAACTCTTCTTGTACGACACAATCTGGATGTCATGCATACCGAGAAGAATTTTTTTGATAATGTGTTCAATACGATCATGAATGTTAAAGGCAAAACAAAGGACAACGCCAAAGCGCGTATGGACTTAAAGATGCTTTGTAAACGTCCAGAACTGGAACTACAGAACGTAAATGGAAAAATTGTGCAGCCTAAAGCAGCTTACGTGCTTGATGATACACAGATCAAAGAAGTGTGCCAGTGGTTGAAACAGTTGAGATTCCCAGATGGATATGCATCCAACATAGCCCGTTGTGTGAATGTTAATGAGGGGAAAATATATGGTATGAAAAGTCACGACTGTCATGTGTTCATGGAGAGGCTAGTGCCCATTGCATTTCGTGATTTGTTGCCAAAGTCGATATGGGGAGCACTGGCTGAGCTGAGTCAATTTTTCAAGATTTTATGTGCATCAGAACTCAGACTTCGGGATGTACAAGCTATCGAAGAAAAAGTGGTCACAACCGTTTGCAAGCTAGAGAAGATATTTCCTCCGGCATTCTTTGATTCGATGGAGCACCTGGTCGTTCATTTGCCATACGAGGCTATTGTCGGAGGGCCAGTACAATTTCGATGGATGTATCCATTTGAGAGGTATGTGAGAATTTTTGTTAAGTTACATGTCGTCCATGGCCGGTACATGTCGTTGCCATCTGACTTGTTGTTGTAGGTGCATGCATGAATTAAAAATGAAAGTTCGCAACAAGGCGAAGGTGGAGGGTTCGATTGCTGAGGCATATATTCTTGAAGAAATTTTGAACTTCTGTTCTATGTACTTTGAGCCAGAGATTCTAACTCGTCGTACTCGACCTCCACGTAATGATGATGGGGGAGTGGATGAATCGTCCGATCGACTCTCTATATTTAAACATCCTGGACGTGCGTTCAGACGTTGCTTGACTCGCACGCTCGAAGATAGAGAGTTGTACGCCGCTGAGATATATATTCTTCTGAATTGCCTCGAGATTGAACCTTATGTTGAGTAAGTTCTTAACTCACATTTCAGCAAGTCCATAAGTTGTTCATCCTTCTTCTGCAGTTCATTTAAAGTAGTAGTGTATTTATATTGCAGGCAATTTGATTCAGAATTAGCTGAAAAATGTCCAAATATCCAGGACGTGGAGATTGAAAAAGAACGCGAGAAGTTTTTTGCCAAATGGCTGAGAAACCGAGTTAGTGTCGATCGTTGAATATATATGTTTGTATTTATGTATGTTGAGGTAATTGTTATTATTTTAACTACTCTAATTTACATATAGGTTGAACAAGGTCTCATTACTGATCAAAGAGTACAACAGATAAGTTATGGCCCCTCGAACGTTGCACGTGCCTATCCAGGATATATTGTGAATGGATACAGATTTCATACAAGGGATTATGGACGAAGTAAGTCTACGATGAACAACGGCGTATCTGTTAAGGGAAGTTTATACAATGAAGTGGAATTGGACTACTATGGTATTCTTGAAGAAGTCTTAGAACTTCAGTATTTGGGATGAGACAATCATGTATACATATTTAAGTGTCATTGGTTTGATCCTAGTTCTGTTCGACATGACACAAATTATGGGATTGTCGATGTCAAACATAGGTCTAAACTTAAGACCTATGAACCGTTCATTTTAGCCGCACAAGCCCAGCAAGTGTATTATTCAAGCTATCCATCATCCAAGAATAAAGATTGGTGGGCAGTTTGCAGGGTTAATTCAAAACTCTTTCCCACTTATGAGTTAAATATGAGTGAAGATGTCTTAGAGGTTGCTAGTGCTGAATATTATCAATCAGACAAAGTTGGCGTTGTCGGTTCCTCGAGGTTTAATCTGGACGAATCTGATGAGCCACTGTCATTACGTACGGGAGATGAAGTGGAAGAAGTCGATCCGATGGAGCTAAATGTTGATGTTAGAGGGGAGGAAGAATCAGATGAAGAGGAAGAGTTTGAATCTGATGAGGCTACTATGGATGACGAAGATGATGATGAGTTAGATATATCATCAGCATGAGGGAGGCACGTTTTGATAATTTAGTGAGATATCCTTACCTTTTTGCATAATTTTTAATAACAGAGATTCTAGCCTTATGTAATTGAGGATTAATATGTATTAATTGTTTTGTTAGTAATAAAGAAATGGTTCGAGGAGGTCGTAGTGGGAGGAGACAGGACAATGACAGGGGCAGATCTCCCTCCTCTTTGGCGTCTTCTTCGGGCACATGTATATCTATTAAAAAAGTTAGCTATATAAATGTTTACATCATTTACTAGCTTAAAAGAATTTTTTTTAGGTTCAAGTATCGGCTCGTTCCGAGTTGTACATATGCCACCCCCACCACCTCCCGCTGCATGTATGTATGTTTTAATTTAAAGTTCCAAATATTTGTTTTACTTATGAAAATTAATTCTTACAGGTCTCAGTGGCCTCCCACCTATTATACAGGCGCCACCCCCACCACCTCCCGCTGCAGGTATATATATTTTAATTTATAATTCATAATATTCATTTTACTTATGAAAATTAATTCTTGCAGGTCTCAGTGGCCTCCCACCTGTTGTGCAGACGTCACCCCCACCACCTCCCGCTGCAGGTATGTATATTTTAATTTATAATTCACAATATTTATTTTACTTATAAAAATTAATTCTTGCAGGTCTCAGTGGCCTCCCACCTGTTGTAGGACGCCACCCCCACCACCTCCCGCTGCAGGTATGTATATTTTAATTTATAATTCACAATATTCATTTTACTTATGAAAATTAATTCTTGCAGGTCTCAGTGGCCTCCCACCTGTTGTGCAGACGCCACCCCCACCACCTCCCGCTGCAAGTATGTATATTTTAATTTAAAGTTCCAATATTTATTTTACTTATGAAAATTAATTCTTGCAGGTCTCAGTGGCCTCCCACCTGTTGTGCAGACGCCACCCCCACCACCTCCCGCTGCAGGTATGTATATTTTAATTTAAAGTTCCAATATTTATTTTACTTATGAAAATTAATTCTTGCAGGTCTCAGTGGCCTCCCACCTGTTGTGCAGACGCCACCCCCACCACTGTCTTTTACTTATGAAAATTAATTCTTGCAGGTCTCAGTGGCCTCCCACCTGTTGTGCAGACGCCACCCCCACCACCTCCCGCTGCAGGTATGTATATTTTAATTTAAAGTTCACAATATTTATTTTACTTATGAAAATTAATTCTTGCAGGTCTCAGTGGCATGTCTCCTATTGTGCAGACGCCACCCCCACCACCTCCCGCTGCAGGTATGTATAGGTCCGAGTGCCCTCCTTACTTAATTATGTTATTTCTTAAAGATCAGCAAAATATTCATTTTACTTGTGAAAATCTATTCTTACAGGTCCCAGTGCCCTCCCACCACCTCGCACTTGTACAGGGCACACCCCCACAACTCAGCCACTTGACGATGCCGGCAGTCATCACGAGGGAGGCACGGCCCATGATGGATGTCGCCCGTGCTGGATCTCCGGGTAAATCTATAAGGTTATTACATTCATTATTTAGCCATCAACTGTCTAATATGAATATTTTGACATTTGCAATTGCAGTAAGAAAATTGAACCCCACGATGTTGTCCATCATTCCTCCGAACTCATGTTGGCACATGTGCCCGGGCCAGTATCATCTTTCAAAGAATTTTCGATAGCCGTCCGTGATTCATTGTACAACATGTTCTTAGTAAGTAGTTACGTCATTTAATTCAAGTATTTTCCAAACTCAATTCACAACAGTATACTAAGTGTGAAACTTAATTAATTTACAACGGTCTTATCAATTCACGTGTGGACATGACATGGCGAGATGTCGTCGTGCCTGGGAGTCTAGTATGAAGTCAAGTTACCGAAGGAAAATACATGAGGCCCGAGCACACGCTAAAAAAATTGAGTGGTGGGAGTGAAGATTGACCGCTGTGGAAGGAGCACCGCCCTCTATGGATGAGGAAGGAGGATTGGGAGATATCATGTGACCATTTTGTCGACCCCAAGTGGATACAAAAGTCCTAAAAAGCTAAAGCAAATAAGGCGTCAAAATTGGGCACAAATTTACATACGAGTGGGTCCATCTCTTACGCGGCTCATAAACAAAAATTGGTAAGTAATGTTTCAATTTATCTTCTTATATTTTATTTATATATTTGATTTTTTTTATTGTGAATTGTATAACAGGCTATGGAGCTTAATCGAGCTCCGTCGTTTCTCGAGGTGTTCGACAGAATACACAAAAAGAAGGGGACAAATCAATTTGTGAGTGAGACAGCTAAGTCAGTAGCGGTAAGTTTATCTACATATGCAACTTCTACTGTTCATTTAAATCGGCATGAAATTCATATGAAATTGACTAGATATTTTATTCAATTTGTAAGAAACATATAGCAAAGTAGTGACAGAGAAGTACGGGGAGGGAGACACCCAGCAGCCGAAGTTTGATCCGGTGGAGTGGGTGGCAACAGTTGGCGTACCGAAGAAAGGTTGACTATATAGTTTTGGGGAGAGCCTGGATGCTAGCACGGTGATATCATCGTGTGCGAGTTCAAGCTCTGCCCAAACCAGTAGGAGTGCCTTCACTATACCTCCACCTGCCCCCAGTACTTCTGCCAGCGACATCATAGACATCGTCCGATCGCAGATTTCTGATTTGCAGTGGCAGTAGCAACAGTTCCAACATGAGATCTCTTGCCAGCATGCAACCATTTTGTAGGCAATCAGTGGCCTCCTCTCCTAGGTGGGAATGGTCCCTCATCGATCCACCACCACCACAGCACATGCCGCACATGCGAGTGTTTATTATGTTTTTATTTTGATGGAATTACTCAATTATGTTCATTTGAAATTTCAAAACTCCCTAGTTTTCAAAACTAACTTAGTTTATAAGAACTGAGAAAATCCGGGGTTCGGGGATCCTAAATGTAAAATACTGGCCTGATCAGCGTGCCAATCCTTCCAACACGACTGGCGAGGTAGACGTGAGTTGTGAGAGCTGACGGATTCCAAATCGGATATCCGATTTGAGCCCGACGCTCACGACACTAGTTCAAGATGTTGTGTGGTAAATAGCAAGTAGCAAGTTAAGAGAAGGGCAAAATATCAGTTATCATCCAGAAATGAATAGAACCTCTATTGGATGGACCAACAAAGCAGGGAAGCAGAAGAACAAGTTGAATCGGCTTATTTTACTAAATGGCCCAACCCTACCCATTATAGATATCACAATTTCTCTTGGCCCAACAAGACCTGCACCTTCCAAAGGCAAGCAGTGGTACCAACGCTGAATCCTCATAGGTTAGCAAATCCCTCCTTTACCAAGAAAGTAGTATACCGATCTAACTAAAAAGTTGCTATCATTCATCCACCTCCAAGCGCTAGACCCCTGAGCTCCAAGCATCCTCTGTCCACAATCATTAGCAGCAACATCACAAACTCCATGATTTCCTCTTCATGAAGATACCACCAGAATTCAAAGTTTAACTTTCTCCCACCTCTACAGCATCATACCTCTACCACTCCAGCCATAGGGTCCCTAGCAGTACCCGACAAAAGAATACTCACCTAACAGTTCAACAGCTAAAATATAGATAAATAGGGGAAAACACATAAAAACTCATTTCAAACACAATTTCACAAGGCACAGTAATACATAAATACAGAAGCAAATTGAGAATAGGCATATGAAGCCCTAGCTTGGATAATCTACGAGCTATCCCTATTCACCTATTAGTTAAAACACCAAAGAGATGTGCCGCTGATGAAACCAAAGATCAGAAAAAGATTTCTACTGTCTCAACCAATTTAAGCAGTGATCTCCTGAGGTTCTGAATTCTCCCTGCAACCCAGGATTGTTGAGACATGAAGAGATATAAGAGCCATATAAGAGCCATAGTTCAGACCATCTTCAGTCATACTCTAGAACAGACTGAAGAGATATGCAGTTATGCACTATGTCATCCAGATGTCAAACATAAATTTCCTAACCCCTTGTCATAAAAACTTGGTTGCATGTTGAGCCATTGAGGAATAGAAAGAAAGTTGAGAAATAGAAAAGGATATTAATGGGATCTAGGAAGACTAAATAAAAATTTTGAGTACATAGACCCACATGAAATCAAAAGTTTCTGAAAAGAGAACATCTCCTGACTATTGATTTCTTGACAGATCTGCTTGATCTGGTGCCGCTGATTTCTTAACAGGCTGATTGGCCTTGCTGGCTATTGATTATTCGACCAGGTAAAAGAGCTGCCTATGAACCCCGCGTCAATAAGCCCTGTGGCCGAGAGAAAAGCCTGAAAGTCCACCATAGACCCTAGGAATTGCATATTACCCCCCACCTTCTCCTCTGGAGAAGCAATAGTATTAAAGTCTCCCCCAATCATCCAGGCCTCCTGAAGATGAACACCAAAGTCCATGCTTTTAGGCTGCTCATCATCGTTCACTGCTAATAGCTGAAAGCCCAAGCATTGCATGATACCAGAGCCTTAGAAGCACTAACTTTGGGTACAGAAATAGCAACCAACTGCACATCAAATTTCCTACAGTAACGACACAAACACCGTTGAGAGGGTTTGTTGCCAATGCCACGGATATTCCAAACCAACAAAGGACTAATCATTGAGAAGAGGAAAGAGCTCTGCTCGCAGCATTAGCCTGCGATCGGAATCCAAATCGGATATCCAGTTTGAGCCCGACGCTCAAATAACTCAGATTCAAAACTAAGTGTGTTTTCAAAACTAACTTAGTTGAGAAGAATTAATAGAATTCGGGGTTCGGGAGTCTAAAATGTAAAATATCGATCTGATCGGCGTGCCGATCGTTCCAACAGTAGTTGGGAGATAAAAGTGACTTGTGGGAACTGGCGGAATCCAAATCGGATACCCAATTTGGCCCCAACGCTCAAAAGTGCAGTCTCTAAATGTAATTAATTCAAAAGACAGATAAATAGGGATTGAGGGGGTCTAAAATGTGAAATATCGGTCTGATCGGTGTGTCGATCCTTCCAACAAGACCTGAGAGATCAAAGTGACTTGTCAGAACTGACAGAATCCAAATCGGATACCCGATTTGAGTCCGACGCTCAAAAGTACATTTTGTAAATGCACTTACTTTTTAAATTTCTCTCAAGTCAGGTTCGGGAGTCTAAAATCTAAAATACCAGTCTGATCGGCATGCCGATCATTGCAACACGACCTGACAGATAAAATTGACTTGTTATAACTGACGGAATCAAAATCGGATACCCGGTTTGACCCCAGCGCTCAAAAGTGTATTTTCTAAATACACTTAGTTTAAATTTCTCCCAAGTCGGGTCCGGGGGTCTAAAATCTGAAATACTGGTCTGATCGATGTGCCAATCGTTCCAACATGACCTTGGAGATTAAATTGACTCGTCAGAACTGCTGGAATCTAAATCGGATACCCGGTTTGGCCCCAGCGTTCAAAAGTGTATTTTCTAAATACACTTAGTTTAAATTTCTCCCAAGTCGGATCTGGGGGTCTAAAATTTGAAATACTGGTCTGATCGACATGCCGATGGTTCCAACACGACCTGAGAGATGAAAGGGACTTGTCAGAACTGACGGAATCTAAATCAGATACCCGGTTTGGCCCCAGCGCTCAAAAGCTTGTTTTGTAAATACACTTAGTTTAAATTTCTCCCAAGTCGAGTCCGGGGGTCTAAAATCTGAAATAACGGTCTGATCGGTGTGCTGATCATTCCAACACAACCTGGGAGATGAAAGTGACTTGTCAGAACTGACGAAATCTAAATCGGATATATACCCGGTTTGGCCCCAGCGCTCAAAAGTACATTTTCTAAATACACTTAGTTTAAATTTCTCCCAAGTCGGGTCCGGGGGTCTAAAATCTGAAATATCGGTCTGATCGACGTGCCGATCATTCGAATACATTCTGGGAGATGAAAGTGACTTGTCTGAATTGACAGAATCTAAATCGGATACCCGATTTGGCCCCAGCGCTCAAAAGTGTATTTTTTAAATACACTTAGTTTAAATTTCTCCCAAGTCGGGTTCGGGAGTCTAAAATCTGAAATACCGGTCTGATCGGCATGCCGATCATTCCAACACGACCTGAGAGATGAAAGTGACTTATAAGAACTGACGGAATCCAAATCGGATACCCGGTTTGGCCCCAGCGCTCAAAAGCTTGTTTTGTAAATGCACTTAGTTTAAATTTCTCCCAAGTCGGGTCTGGGGGGTCTAAAATCTGAAATTCCGGTCGGATCGGCGTGTCGATCATTCCAACACGACCTGAGAGATGAAAGTGACTTGTCAGAACTGACGGAATCCAAATCGGATATCCGGTTTGGCCCCAGCGCTCAAAAGCTTGTTTTGAAAATACACTTAGTTTAAATTTCTCTCAAGTCAGGTCCGGGAGTCTAAAATTTGAAATACCGGTCTGATCGGCGTGCCAATCATTCCAACACGACCTGGGAGATGAAAGTGACTTGTCAGAACTGACGGAATCTAAATCGGATACCCGATTTGACCCCAGCGCTCAAAAGCTTGTTTTGTAAATACACTTAGTTTAACTTTCTCCCAAGTCGGGTCTGGGGGTCTAAAATCTGAAATACCAGTCTGATCAGTGTGTCGATTGTTCCAACACGACCTGAGAGATGAAAGTGACTTGTCAGAACTGACGGAATCCAAATCGGATATCCGGTTTGGCCCCAGCGCTCAAAAGTACATTTTCTAAATACACTTAGTTTAAATTTCTCTCAAGTCAGGTCCGGGAGTCTAAAATTTGAAATACCGGTCTGATCGGCGTGCCAATCATTCCAACACGACATGGGAGATGAAAGTGACTTGTCAGAACTGACGGAATCCAAATCGGATACCCGATTTGACCCCAGTGCTCAATAGCTTGTTTTGTAAATACACTTAGTTTAACTTTCTCCCAAGTCGGGTCTGGGGGTCTAAAATCTGAAATACCTGTCGTATCGGCGTGCCGATCGTTCCAACATGTCCTGGGAGATGAAAGTGACTTATCAAAACTGATGGAATCCAAATCGGATCGGTTTGATCCAAATGTAATTAATTTAAAATACTGATGACAGCTAGGTTAGTTGGGGTCTATAAAATCTATGCAGTTATCAATTTGATATGTTTGATTTCAATTTGATATTTTCAGACAGATTTCAATTTATGCTAATTTATCTTTGCACTAATTTTTTTATCTATGAATGAATGTTATTATTTTTTTAATGTAGGAGGATCCTTATGTGGGCGGCGACAGAGGAGATGAGCAGGGCGGGGAGGAGGATATGGATGATGTGTCGGATATTTCTTGAGTTTATTATATGTTTTATTTTATGTACGTTGGTTTGATGATATTTGATCAGCAGGGTGTTGAGTTTTTTTTCGGTGGTGTTTGATTTTTTGATGTATTTTCAACATGTTTTTTATAATAATTTTGAATTTTTTTTAAAAATAATTTATGAGATTTTAGACGGATTTTCAAATGGATCCATCTGAAATCTCAGACGGAATATGAGACGAAATATTAACCGTATGAAATTTCAGACGGAATATAATACGATACCGTCTGAAATAGAGACAAAATAATTTGGCTGAAATTCAGACGGACATTGGAACGGTCTTTGGCACAGATAGTTTCAGACATCATTTCACACGGACAGATTTCCGTTTGAAATTTCAGATGAGAATTGTGACCGTATTTGGGACGGAAAGTTTCCGTTTGAAATTGCATACGGTTCCTGTGACTGATATTAATTTGTCCGAAATTTATAATTTCAGACGGAAATACACACGGAAAAAAGTCCGTTTGAAATTTCAGACGGTATTTGTGACGGAATATTGAACTATCCGAAATTTGTAACCAAGAATATGTGACAGCCGTATTCCGTCTGAAATCCGTTACAAAAGTGTTCTCACGAATTTTCAGACGGAATGAGGCCGTCTGAAATCTCGCTTTTTCTGATAGTGGTTCATGCATATGCCCCTTGAGATTCTAAGGGAGGAATTTATAGTGGAATTTGAAAGGTTAGGGGGGTTTACATGGAATAGACTGGGGGGGGGGGTGATATGGTCCGCGTAAACTCCCTTGAAAAATATTTTTTTTTTATTTTCAGAGTGGGGGAGGGAGATTTACGCGGACCAGAACGGGGGGCTCCCACTGTCACACTCCCTCGCCCTCTTTCAATCTCTCTCCCTCTCCCTCTCCCTCTCCCTCTCTCACGCATGCCCTCTCTCCCTCTCCCTCTCTCGGTCTCCCCCTCCCTCTCTCTCTAACAAATGCCCGCATTTACAGTCCCACTCTCAGTCTCCCTCTCTCGGTCTCCTCTCCCTCTCTCGGTCTCCCTCTCCCTCACTCTCTCATTGTCGCACACACGCACACAGAGAGGGACAAGGCCCCCCTCCCATTCATTTACCATCTCTCTCTCTCTGTCTCTAACAGTGACGAAATTTTCATACAGACCTATTAGCATCGGAGATGGCAACGGACTCCGTTCTATACGTCCGATAAATTTCTGCCAATAAACGGTCAGTAAAATATTTTTTTAAAAATATAGTATTTGATTTTAATTTATTTCATATGATTTTAATTTATTAGTATTTATTATTATTATTACGTGAGTGTGTGTTTAAATTTATTATTTATTATAATGTGAGCATCTGCTCGAGAAAAGGAGGGGGGTCGATCCGGTGGGGAGGGGAGGGGGTACAGTGTGGAGGGCGGGGGGGTTCAGGAGAGGGAGGGGGGACACATTGGGGAGGGGAGGGTGGGGGTCGGTGGGGGGACGGGAGGGGGGGGGGGGGGGGCACAAAGGGGAGGGGAGCAAATTGGGCGCCGGATCGGCTACCCGTGGACTCATATATATATATATATATATATATATATATTATGGTTTGAACAAATCTAATCGTCTTCTGGCATATAATTAACCCCGTGGCACATAATTCGGGCCGGCAGACTAGTCCCATCTTTCAATAAAGCTGGTCTGCCTTTGGAGCACATCAGCTACTCCGATGACGAGTCATGGGGGAGGAAAAGATCCCACGCGTTGGAAGACGAAGTCATTTAAGAGGGTTTGGGATTGGAGAGGAGCTGGCCCGGAGGTTGACATGACGAGAACAAACCCTTTGTGTGGACGTGAGCATATGTGAATATTTGACGACCAAAGTGATATAAAATGGAAGAGTACAGGGGATGATGTGCACGGGGACTTATTAGTGGCCATATCCCATATTTGTTTATCTGAAGAATAATTTATTAATGGTCGTCGACCTGCCACTATATATCAAGACTAAGGTTCTCTCTCTCTCTCTCTCTCTCTCTATATATATATATATATATATATATATATATATATATATATATATATATATATATATATATATATATATATATATATGATTTCGCTCCGATGATGTAGACACCAGGTGATGTCGGGCGCCCACCTGGGGGGGGGGGGGCATATTAAAAAAAAACCTCTCTCCACCACCTGATGTCATCATCACTTGAGTGGAGCCCATATACCTATATATATATATATATATATATAAGACGACGATTAAATAATATCGACACCATCTGATGCCGCCGCCTCCCTTATCATCGCCCCCCCTATATATATCGGGGGGGGCGATGAGAGAGGGGCGGCGGCATCCTCACACACACACACAAAATATATATATATATATATATATATGATCAGTGGATGATGGTATTTGGACCACATGCCTTCAGTCTTCCTGGCCCCCCATCAAAGCTAGTACGTGTCATATTCACAGATTCCTCGTGACGAGAAAATCCAGAGAATAACTATAGTTGATCAGTTGCATGGCACCTCATGTTCTTCTCCATGAACAAAAAAACCCATAAGTTGGGGGCTTCTAATTAACTAGGGTTTTCTATGTATGGGTCTTAAATTAATATATATGAAAGTGTATTATATTTCCATACAGCTAGTCGGAAAAGTCATGGCTTAATTAATTTGTGCAACATATAGATAGATTCTTAGCTAGCTAATGAGTGGGGTTTGCATGCAGGGGGAGTTCAAAAATAGACTGTTTCATTGAGGAGATCGAACCTGTAATTAATTATTTGATCATTGATAGGGGTGATCATTATTCGGGTTTAATCCGAAAATCAAATCGAACCGATAGATTTGATTCGGTTTGATTTGAGAATTGAAATTTTAAAAAAATTAATTTAGATTCAAATCGAACCGTATTAAAAAATTTAGTTTGATTTGATTTTGAAATTCAAAAAATTGAACAAAATCAAATCGAACCGAATAATCCGAATTTAAGAATATTTTTATCAAATTAATATAAATGTATATATAATTATAAATCCTAATTTAAAAGGTCTAATTCCCGCCATCCTAACGGAGTTTTCGACTTTATGAAATAGGTTTCAAATCACCTTCTATTTTACTGTAACTGAAGTTCTTAATTAATTTTTTATGTGAAAATATTATGGAGATTGTTCTTACAAGTTATAATTTTTAATGTTATTTTTTAATATTTACTTTATTTGATAGAAATTCTTTTACCCTATATTTCTCTACTATTATTTGAATCCAATCTAAATTCTAAAAGAGAAGATGAATATGGTTCAAATCGAATCAAACCGAACCAAATCGAATTCCCTAAATTCTAAACTCTAAATCCTAAATCGAATTAATTCAATTTAATTTGACTTGGTTTCAAACTAGTTTGATTTGAGTTGAAATCTTACTTCGATTCGATTTAATCTGAAAAAGATTCTCTTCAAATCAAATCAAACTAAATCGTGCTCATCCCTAATCACTGATCAACTGTATGCATCTGAGTTGAAAAGATGCCAAAAAGGAGGGAAATAGTAGAGAGAGGAACGAAGCCAACAAACATGCATGTGCCTGCCATTAGAGACTAGCTAGCTGTTGTAAGTTTGAACGTTGGTCGTGGTTGGAACAGGTCTATATATGATCCCCTCTAGCAATTGGACGTGCACATGGACTTGCAGGTGGACCTAATGAACATGCATGTACGAAGGATCACATGTCCATCGATGATCGATGTCTTTGGGTGTGATAAGACAGATGTAGACAGAGTATGAAGGAAAAAGATGTAACTTTTCCTCACTTTGGGTGCGCTGTCTCTCCCTCTCTCTCTCTCTCCTTATCCGCCTCTGATGGAGTTGGTCTTCACTTTAAAGACTCAAAAGGGCACATATGATTGTAATCTATGTACATTTCTTGTCCAATAACGCTGTTTAGACTATTTCTTCCAGTATAATTTTGTGATAATAAATTTATAAAAAAATAATAAAATACATATAACCATATAAATAAGAGGAGTAAACATAAAAATGAGCGAATCTAAAAAAATGAATGATGATGAGGGGCTCGCTCGACCTGTGACCTGCCCTGCATGGCAGGTGGACCTACACTCTGCACAGGTCGATCGAGCCTCTCATCATCATTCATTTTTTTTAGGTTTGCTCATTTTCAGATTTACTCTTCTTATTTATATGTTTGTATGTATTTCATTATTTCATTATTTTTTATATTTCCTTTTTACATAATATTTTTTATTTATTTATTATATATATATAGATCTTTTGTTTATATCTATTCTGTTATCATCATGACTCTTTTTTTACTCTCTCTCTTCTTTCTTTCTATTTACATTATTTAACTTTGATGTTCTACATTTGAATATTTTTTAAATTAGATGTTGTTTAATTCGATGTATGCATAATGATAAGTGAGATGTTATTTAATTTTATGTTATATAATTACATGAGATATTCTCTGTGAGCTGAGGTGCGTGGGTGTGACCTAACATTACACGCACCTCAGGAGAGCGTGTTAAACCTGTGTCAATGAACCTTCCCGTTCAAGACTTTGGGATTGATGTGTATGTTCTCATTTTTTTAATTATGAGAATGTATATATCTACCTCAAAGTTTTGAATTTTTTTGTTTGGACAGTCTGTGACTGTTTGATCACACTTAGGCAGTCATTTACTATATGTGTTTGTATGGTCTGTTGAAAATTTGGGTTGCATCTTCTCACTCTTCTCTAATATACCTTTATTGATTTTAAGTATTTTCTTAACCACTTACTAGTAAGTGTTTAGGAAAAGTTCTTAATCAATAAATATTTTTGGTATATCGGAGAAATGTAGGGAGATGTTGCCAAAATTGTTAGCAAATTGTACAACACATATAGTAAGTGATTGTGCGATCAAACCTTCATAGATGGGTTAAAATGTGATAATCTAAATAATTCACCCTTCCTCTGCAAATGGTTTATGGTGAACGATGTGAGGAAAGGGTCGGGCTTATTTTTAGGAGCAATGATTTAAAAGTTATTTGTGTATTAACATTTAATGGGTGCAGATAAAATATTGACAAATCGTTCATGAATGTATCATAGAATAGTTGACCGGGTGGTGTCTATTGAGTTTAAGTATGGAATTGAGAGTTTCATTCATTTTGCATTGGAGAATCCAAATGCAGTAATAGACCATGACGGTCACATTCGATTCCCTTGTTCAAGTTGTAGAAACTTGAGATGGCGTTCACCATGAGATGTGCAACATCATTTGTATAAGAAAGGGTTCGTGGACGGTTATATGAATTGGACGTGTCATGCTGAGGATGTCTTGTCGTATGAGCCTGACAATGTTGCAGGCACAAGTGGGTACATGGATATGGTTGTAGATGCTGCTGGTCCTAGTTTTAATATTCATGAGGAACATGCATACATGGAAGACGCGCCGAATAAGATAGTCGAAAGATTTTATCAATTACTTAGGGATGCTGATGAGCCGCTATGGGATGGTTGTGAAAAGCACACTCGGTTGTCTGCGGTCTCACAGTTGTTGAACTTGAAATCTGAATTTCACATCAGTGAGACTTGTTTTGACCGTCGCCTCCTCTTGATCAAGAGTATATTACCTCGAGAAGAGAAGTTGCCTGAAACTTTTTATAGTGCAAAAAAGATGCTCAATGAGCTAGGGCTTGAATATGTGAAAATAGATGCACACCCGGATCACTGTATGTTATATTACAAAGAGGATGCCTGAATCACTGTGTCTTCGGGTGGTAGGAAGCTGGTAGCTGCATCAAGGCATGGCGCCTTACCTTTGTTGATTGCCCCCTCGGTCGGAACCGGCGGGGCGACCTCTGTTTGTGGTGACCGGACCGGGGCAGATGGTACTGGAACCGATGCCTCGACTGGTTCCGGGGCCGGAGGAGTCGCAGCTCGAGGAGGAGGCGACGTTCGTCCGTGAGGAGCATCGACGGCAGTCATCCCTCTCTTCCCCTGGCGACGATGGCGATCCAGCACTGCCACCGCACCAAGGTCCACTCGGCAGCGTTGCTCCCCCACCATTTGGGAGGACTCGACGGGTGTGCTCGATGATCTCCCGGAGGCTACTCGCTGACTTGCCGCGCGAGTGCCTGAACTGGTGCTGGGCACGGGCGTTGTGGACGGCGATGCAGGGGGTGGATGCGAGCACTCCACCGAAAGTGCTGCTAGAAGAGAATATGGCAAGCGCCCTAGCTCGAAGGCAACCACCTCCCGAGGAACAGCAACAGAAACCTGGTCGGCACCAGGCTCTATGTGATCGAGGGGTCGAGGGACGTTCACCGACAGCTCGACTGTCTCGAACCGCAGCTCCGACGACTCTGGCGCCCCTGCAGCTCAACATAAGAAGGTCAATCCAACAGAAGACAGAAAAGCAAAGGAAATAAAAAAGGTAGTACCATGGTGTAATGGGGGGCTCAACCCCAACTCCCGGAGCACTGCTGGGGTCAGCCTTGTGTCGGCATCCCTGAGGGGGTGCCGAAGAAGGGCCTTAATCGCCCTAGCCTCCTCAGCGGTCGGAGTAGGCAATCTGTCGGCCCTAGGAGGGTAGAAACCCGCGGCGAAACTCCAATCACTTGGGTGACCGCTACCTCCTATCTTTGTGATGAAGACAAAGCGCTCGGGCCGACGCTTAATGTTAGAGTCAAGGGAAGAGACATGGATGATGGTCCTGTCCTTCTTGGCCCGAAGGTAAAAATATGACACCTCAGCTGGATAGCGCTGAAGACTATAGAACTGTTGGAAGAGGAAGACGTTCGGTGTAACCGTAGCTTGGGTACAAACGTGCACAAAACTGCACAGGATGCGCCAAGAATTGGGGGAGAGGTGCCCTAGGTACCTACTGTAGTAATGAAGAACCGACTCCAAGAAAGGATGCACGGGGAGACAGAAGCCTGCCCTAAAGGATTCGATGGGAGCACTAATGCTACCTGGAATGCGAGCCCCCAGACTGTCGTCGGAAGTTGGGAAGATGATATCATGGTCGGTCGAGATCTGAAAGGCCTCACGGAGGCCGTAGACCACCCTGTAGGGGACTAGGGGCGGAGAGCGAGGACGACTGGGACTGGCGCCCGAAATGCTCGGGACACCGACACGACTTACTTCCTCCTCCTCCGCAGAAGATGTAGGACCAACGCGAAGGATCCTCCTACGAGGTGCCATGGGTCCTGGAAGTAGAGAAAGGTGGAAGGATCCTCACCAGGGCAGAAGGAAGACGATGAGGAAGCACCCGACATCCACGATGAATACAAGAGAGGCAAGTAGGGTTCCCCTGATATCCTTGTGTTGGTATTTATAAGCTTCGAAGATAGATCGACCACTTCGAGACGACTCGAGGGGAAGGGCGCTCATCACCACCAAATACGGCCGCCGATCTCAGGCGACCGTTCGCACCCGCTCTCCCAGACGAAAATGACCGCGTCACGATGACAGAGTCGCGCCAAGAAGCCAAGTATGTGTTAGGGCCCACCTGCCCTGTTGATACGAGGAGGTCCTCCTAGAAACTCCCCCTCAAAGGGCCCACCAGGACTGCCTCTCAGACCCCAAAAGTGCTCGGCGTCTGAGAGTGGGGGGCTAGTGAGGAGGGTAAAATCCATATGGCCCATGCACGGCCCGATGAGGCCATGCCCGTGCCGGCCCAAGGTCCGCGATGCACATAATGGCCCCCCGATAGCCACGGCCCACACCAGGCGACCTAATAGGGCCGGCCATTGGATTCGTCAGCGCACGAGGGGCTTCGCCTCAGGCATATTGGATGTCGGATGACCCTCCAACGACCGAAAGTTACTCCTGCCATCATCGGCCTCGACTCTAGTAAAGGCGAGTACGTCCCATGGGTGCCGTAAGACTCGCTTAAAGACTGCCAGACTCTGGAGGAACGATTGTTCAACGGGAAACTCCCCACGATCGCGGGGAGATGTTACCCCACGACTCACGCCCTTCCCTGTTAAGGAATAGACCTTCATTGCCAGGACAACCCCTATAAATAGACCTTCGGTAAGGGACAGAGGGGGACACGGGGAGATAGACGCTTACACATGCATACTGAGACAGACTGACTGCTACAAAGAGCACCTTCTACAAAGGAGAGCCTCTGTCCGCTTCTGAGCACCCTTCCAACCTAGAGAGCACTCTCCGAGCACCCGCTGGGTGTGACAAGCACTCCTTCGGAAACTCGATCCTCACTCTAGACTTGATCAATCGGCTCTCATTTCTCTCTCTCTCGCTCTCCTCCATCCTCCCTTGATCCCCACGAAATAGGGTTCTGACTTAAGCATCGGAGGGTTGTCCCCTAGGGTAATACCCATGGCTCCTTCTGACGCCGTTCTCTGGTGTTTGTAGGCTTCCACGGTGTAGACACCCAATTTATGCCCGCAAGTTGAGTTGATTTCTTATTCATCTTGAGTTGATGCCCCGAATTATCCTTAGCCATCGGGTCCATTGTCGATGGATTTCTGGCTAATCCCTGGTTGATTTGGGTCCTCATAGTTTGATACCCCTCTTTAGACCAATAGTCTGGCCAGCTGGGCATGGTCACGGTCGGTTGTCCAGCCGCATCCGTCTAGGTCACGATTTTTGTAAAGACCGTGTCCAGCATGAGTCGACCTGTGACCAACATGCGTCGACCTATTTCCTCTGGTGTGGTCGCGGTTTCACTATCGGCCGTGTTCTTTGCGAGGGCAGTCGTACGCTAGACCGCATCGGCCTTAGTTCAGTCGGCTAACTTTGAGCCCAATGCCTCGACCCATGGCCATGTGTGTCGACCTATTTTTGGCTTTCTCCGCCTGGCGGATTCACGATTTCCATGTCTACCGCATTATTCAAGAAGACGGTCGTACGATAGACCGCGATATTAGAAGAGTCATGTTTTAACCGAACTCTGATTCCTCCGATCGTGAGGCTTCTAGAGTCCTATTTTGCATCAAAGTTCAGAGCTTTTTTGATCCCAGAAGGTATCTGGAAGTCTTAGGATCCTTATCTCACTAAGATCTCATCGAATTATTGGGTTAGGACTCAGATTTGTAGGGTTTATCCCTTATCTTCGATCTAGGGTTCTCAATCTCTATAAATACAACCCCAAGCCTTATGGCTCGAGAGGGGGAGATTTCTGGAGCTTGCCACGAAGTGTTGCTGCGTCTTGGACTCGTCTTCAGCCAAGGATTCACGTCGTCTTCCTCGCCTTCCACGTCCCCGCTGGTTTTTGTTCATCGTTCTTCATCATTCTTCAAGTGCTTCGTTGCTTTTCTTGTTTTTCTCTTGCATAGCATCTATATTTTATTTCTGCATAGTCACTTCATCGCACACACGCACCTAGTCTCTTCTGGCTCCTCAAAGAGGGGTTAAAAATCACTCAAACTCCCAGGTAAAGCTCTCTCCTTTTATGTGTTCTTCATCTCTATTTTTTAGATTCTGCGCTTAATTCTTAAGTTAATTGGGTGTCTTCTTGGTGTTTTCTTCACGTTCTCTTGAAGGTACATGTAGCATCCAGCATGAGGCTCTTTCTCTTTGGCCGGCTGAAGAGATAGGAGGAAAATAACCCACTCCCCAGTTTCAGCGATAGGTCGCGGCTCTTGCAGAGACTGCGCCCTGTCTGTCATGGCCGCGAGCCTCGACCACATCCATTGTCAGCCACCTCTCTACATATTGTTGGCTGGTTTCTTTATTTTCCAAGGCACACGGCATTATTTGGTGGTCTGTCTTACTGCTGAAGCGTTGCCATCCCTTGGTAGCGATCATAGTCATTTTCTCTTCCTTTCTTCCTTTGGTTATTGCTTTAGTTTCATTGCTTTATTTGGTTATTTGCTCCACACTGCCACGTGTGCTTTCTATTTCCTTTTACTTCGCTATTGCACTTGCTCCACGCTGCCCCAACGTGTGCTTTCTTCTCCCCTTCCTCTCTCCTTTTTCCTCTAAGAGAAGACAAGGAAGAGGGTGACTTTTATTGCCTACATCTCTTTTCTGGCAATCACGGTGGGACTCCTAGTGCCCATCGTGCTGTTTGCTGCTCACCTGTTGTCTGTCCTTTTAGTTCATTGTTATATCCTGTTTCTCAAATTTTTCGTTTAATTTTCTATTGTTTTAGAATCCCTGGTTGAGCGTGACCCTTCATAGAGCTGCTTCCAGAAGAAGACGGTTCTCCCCACGATCGCGTTAAGGTACACGTCCCGAGGCTCACTTTTCTCTGCATTATTTTCAGTTTTCGGGGTTTTTGTTTGCTGTCCATCCTCTGGTCTGTCTACTACATATATTTCATTGTTATTTCCATCATCATTTTACATTTCTTGCTAGTTCTAGGTTAGAATTTGCATACACCCCGGTGCACATAGGGTCATTTATCTCATACTTTAGTTGCATTCCCACCCCGGTAGGTGATCCTCTCAGCTGCATATTCTTTGTGGTCGACTGGGTGATCTTATTTGGGGACCTCCGTAAGTCTCCGCGAGCCATGGGTTCCCACACGGACATCGAGCCGTTTGTACCTCGCCACCCCATTGAGTCTAGGTTGCATCCGTGAGAGGGTAGTAAACCTAGGTCAACCTAAATCCTTGAAGTCCTCCCTTATCCCCACTCCCGGAGGGAATTGTGCTTTAATTAAAACATCTAAGGAACAACAATGAATTTTAAAATTCTGGTGCATCATTACAACTTGGTTGATTTAGGTGAAATATTTTCTTGCATATTGAGTGTTTGGTGTGTTGTGTGCGTGTCTTGTTTGGTCGGGTCTCTCTTTTGCATGTGGAGTTGCTTCAAGTTTGTGAGTTCGTCTCTCAAAGGATCCTCTATCACATCCTTCTATCTTAATCCCCTTTTCGATTCCACCATGTCTTTCAATGGGGAAACTCTTCCTCAAGGGTTATTTGAAAACTCCTCCCCACCTAGGATTGCTGTCCTTCAGCCATGAGAAGGGTCCATCCCTCCTCCTCCTCCTCAAGCTAATGAGGGCGTCTAAGCCCCATCATCCTCCTCCCCGGTTGGAGATCCTACGGCCGATATTCTTCGCATAATGTCCAAATTGGATCTGGCCCAGCTTAAGACAGTTTACCAATCTCTCCAATGGACGTTGGCCCGCCCTCTTGCTCCTCAAGGCCATTCTCCTAATCAGGCCCCCCAAATCTCTTTTGATGGGCCCAATTCAACTCTAAGCCCAATTGATTTCACACCGGTCCAACCTAGGGCTCTCCAATTCGTAAATTTTGAAATGGGCCAGCCCTCTGCTCTGGTCCAACAATCATTGGATAAGGGAAAAGCTTCCCTCTCACCCTCTCCGTGGGTCGACTCTTCTTAGCGCATCTCATTTGCTCCTAAAATCCTCTACGGCCCAAGTGAGTATATTCAATCTAGGCTGGCCCATCCTACCCCTCTTGCAATGGGTTATTCTTCAGCCCATTATCCTCAATATGGGTTGCCCCCTCATTTTTCAAATCCGCCACTTGGACCTCCCCATAACGTCCAATACACTGCTTCTTGGGAACAAGAACTATTCAACAAATGGGCCGCCATGCAACAGCAAATCGACCACTAACAAAAGCGGGTCGGCCCACAATCTCTCGTCGATGTTCCCATTCCCAATTTTCGAAACATTCGGCTTCCGCCTCAATCTGAGCTCTTGACTTACCATAAATATGACGGGTCCGGTAATCCGTATATCAATGTGAGGGATTTCTTATATGAATCGGCGCAATATCAATATGATGATTGCCTTATGGCGTATCTTTTCTGTCGATCTATAGATGGGGTCACTTTGGAGTGGTTCTATTCTCTGCCGCTGGAATATGCCGAGCACTTTAAGGTCGTCAGAGAGAAGGTTATTCAAAGGTTCCAGGACCGAGTTAGCTCGGAATATTCATTTACTGATCTTGTTGCGAAAAAGATGAAGTCGGACGAGGACTTGACGTTTATGCTGACCGATAGAGACAGATGGCTGCTCGGGTGCTAGGCTACCTTCTGGAGGAGGAGAAAGTCAAGCTGTTAATCTCCAACGTCACCCCTACCTTTAGAAACATCTTAGCTATGAACGACATCTCCAATATGCACCAACTCTACAGTTGGGCGCAATTTATTCAAACCCAATTCAAGGACTCCCCCATTCATGCCATGTTTGAGGCCCAAAAGCCCAAATATAATAGAAAATCTCAAGGCCCAGTCACCGAAGGAGTCCAAACCAATGAGCAAGTGCAAGTCATTAGCTTTCCTTCCAATAACCACTTTCCCGCACCCCAAAACCAACAACCTTTCCGCAACGCACAGCCATCACCTCTGGCCTGCCAACAACCACTGCCACCTCCGCAATACAACAATGTTCCTCCACCTAACGGTTATGCACCTAAGCGTCCAGGTCCGAAGAGGGCTCAATACCCGCCTTTACCTGAAACCCTCTTGGACGTTTTCTCTGCCTTGATGTCTATTGGCGCACTTCAACTTCCTCCGGAAAGGCACGTCTGGAACCCGGCAGTGGATCAATCTTGATATTGTATATTTCATCGGCAACCCGGGAACACCTTGGACACTTGTTTCTAATTCCGAGATCTGGTGTACGACTTACATGAGGGGCACAAGATTGACTGGGCCAAAATGCATCGCGTGATTATGGAGATGAAGGAAAAGAGGAGGCCTCAGGCACCCTGTCAGCAATAGGCGCCTCAGTAGGCGCAACCACAGGCTCAGCAGTCGCCACCACAGCTGCAGCCTTTGCAGGATTTGGGGATTGTGCAAAACTCCATGCCAAACCATCTGCCCGCTCCTAATCCACAACCACTCGCACCGGCTCAGGTCAATCCTATTGTCCATCACCCCCGTCCTCAAGCCGGGTGGTCTTATGACGACGAGCCTACCCAACAATTGATGGCCCTTCACCACTCTTCACATCCCCTTCCTATCTTGAGACCTCCACCCCCCTCTAACGCCACCATCATTCTGCCCCCTACCTTGCAGCGCCCATCGAACCCAGTATCTCCGCTTTCCACCCCTCTTGCCACCCCCGTTAAACTCATCATCCTCCCTCCATCGTCTCCCATGACTGCACCACCTACCTTAATCCACCCACTAGCTCACGCACTATCATCTAGCCTCTCATCCATAATCCTTCCACCCACACCCACTAAGCCTGTCACCCCCTCTCACACTCTCATACCATCATCACCTCCCTCTGCTTTCCTCATCCTTACAACCGGGCCCATCAAGCCACCGGCTTCGCCAGCACAAAGTCTTTCCCTTAGGAGCGAGCGCATGTTCCAAGGCACCTACCTGCCAACTGGCCCTTCTATGGGAAATCCTCAATCTTTGCAACATGCTATAAATTAGGAAGAGGCTGATCCACTCTCGGGCACGCAATATGATTTGCTGCATTATCTAGACAGTATGCCCGACAAAATCTCCATCTTGGAACTGATCAAGAGGTCAAAGGTTCATCAAGATGCTCTTCGAGACTTCTTACAAAAAATTATGGTGAACGAAGACATGGCAGTCAAGGGTCTACCATCTGCACTGGCCACCATCACCAAGGGGTCGGCTATCACCTTTTTCGAGGTAGAATTGGCACCTCTCGAAGCCATGTGGATGCCATTATGTATTTCAATTACACTCAACAAAGTGGCCATCGATGCAGCTCTTGTAGACACCGGAGCATCTATTAATGTGTGTCCTTTGAGTACTCTTCGGGCTTGTAACATTACTGAGAAGCATCTTCGCCTGACTCCTACCACTATTGCTACAAAGGGTCAAGATTGTTTGACTAATTCTCAATTAGGTTTGTTTGAATCATGAGTCTTTTTATGAAAGACATTGCATGTAAGTAACAAAGACATAGTTGAATCATTACAAAAGCACAATAATGACTTATAGTTAGACATCATCAAAATATTAGAATTAATGTATGTTACACACGTGCACAACACGAACTTCCCCCCTTCTTAAAAAAAAAGAAGCTTTCAAGGAACAAAAAAGAATGGTTGTGCATTTGCATGGTGATCTCCTATAAGAGGATTTCCTATGAGCATGATAAGAGTTTCCTACTGAATTCCTCCTATAGATGTTTGTTCTTTCTATAGATCCACTGAATCTTCATGAGCTTTGGGAATGTTTACCCTTTTCTCCGTGTGTGCATTCGCATGTGCATCATCATTCATGACTGAATTCGAAAGGATAATACAACTTCATGAGCATTTGCATGGGGGTGATCTTCACGACTGATTTTACAAAGTTTCATACGTGTCTGCATGTGAATAGTTCTTTTCATGACTGAATTTCTAATGTAACAGAAGTCCATATGTATTTGCACGTAAATGATTTTGAAAAAAAAGGGAGGCTTAAGGATCAACCACTCCCCGGGTTTTAAAAGAAAGCCAAAAGACCAAATACAAGAAAGGAGTTGTCCCTTTGGTCTGCTGCAGGTGGGGTCGACCCCACCTTGACAGTGGGGTCGACCCAGCTCCTTTGTCAGCGGGCCGTCTGATGATTCTTGACTAAAACCCATAAAACCCATGAAAACAAAAAAAGGGTGATGATGAATACTTAATCGTAATAGTCAGATATTAATGCAAATATTCAAGATAGCAATAGAAATTGGGTTAATGATGAAAATTTCAAAAAAATGATAATAACAAATAACACCTTCGTTAAGAAGTTCAAAGATCTAATGACGAACTGTTCGGATTTCTTCCCTTTGACTCCTAGTAAGGGAAAATACCAAAGATGCCCTTGCAAGGTATGCCCGGCTCTCAGGGACTGTCTCGTTATGGCCGTCGCACGACCTCGCACCGAGCTAAGAATTTATGAAATTTGACCCCTTGGGACGGAATTCAATTGAATTTTGCCACTCCCTCATCTATTGAACTTGCCGTGCCCCGACATACATATGCTCTGATTTTTTTTACCGAAACGTTTATGATGATTTTCAACCCGGACACTCGTCCGAATATGAAATGATCAATACATGACCGATATGACTTCGAATAACTTCTTAGACCCTAATGAAGGGGATCTCAATGTTTTTTACCCATTCTCCACTCATTTCATGAATCTCAATTTCCAGGCCATGAGGCCCCATTTCTTAGCAATTAATCAAAGGTTTTCGCCTCTCCGAGGGGATGTAATTAATGTCGTGACCTTTATGACGCGGCGGGTCTCCAGTCCTGACCCGATACCCACCATCGTCCGGTTAGTCAAATGGAGCGCACCTTGGAATCCAAACCACCCCAGTCTTGGAACCCGAACACATTGTCACACACGTGACTGGCATGCCCCCCCGCACGCAATAAATTGATAAACGATATAATGATACAATAATATATAAAAGAATTCTGAGTGCGTCCAGCCAAGGCCCAATGAAAAATTAGGTTAGACTCGAAGCTATGCATGTAGTCGGTGGGATCGATGGTGTCGTCATACGGAGTGAATGCTGATAGCTACAACTTCAGGGGGATTGGTGCCTCCATAATCTTATGAGATAAGAGGGTGTGGAAGTCGTTGTCATAGTCAAGAAACTCCCTCTTCTGCCAGGTCTAGATGATGTCATCCAGGTAGCGGACCTTCTTCTAGAGGACGCGCTCGACCTCCTCATAATATCTTAACAGCTGTGCCATCTCTGGATTGGAATGGAGTGGGCTAGCGAGACACTGAGAGGACTGGCCATGCGGACGCAAAGTGCGGGCTGTAGATGCCACTGATACCTCATGTTCACGATGTGGGTCGGTCATCGACGGTGCTTTGCCATTCCGTGGCTGAGCGATGGGTGAATGATATGGATTCGCCTCGCAATTTTGGAGGCAGTGGTAAGCCTCTGTCAGCATTTGGAGTTGCCAACGCATCTCGGCTAACTCAGCTACGACGAGATTCACCTGAGGCTAGGGAGACGTCACCCGCAAAGAGTGCGCTCGGCTAACTCAGCTACGATGAGATTCACCTGAGGCTAGGGAGACGTCACCCGCAAAGAGTGCGCGCCTGTCAATCCGTCGCGGGACCTCTGTCGGGAAATCGGAGCCCCTCAACAACTGTTCACATTGTGGTAGTTTCCACGAGGAAACATGGCTTTTTGCTCTTTTCTCCCAGCTGACACCAAAAAACGTAGAGGCTGAAATATGATATCTCGAATCTTGGATCACAATTTTATGATTTCTTGAATGGGAGAGAGATCCGTCACCACGAGGAATCTTATAACAACTGAACAAACATGTCATAAGAAGCCCTGGGTGAGTTCTCAGGGGACAACCTTATGATATTTACATCAGTGAGATGCACGAGCAAGGGAGAAAGGGATTGAGAACGTGGAGAGGAGTGCTCGGATAGGGAGATGAGTGTTCATAAGAGGGAAGAAGTGCTCTGGAGTATGGGGTTTCTCTGTAAGCCGATTGTGTCCCTCCAGCCGTTCGTCTTAGGCCTTATTTATGGGGTTTACCTTGCGTGCGTTCGTTTCCTGACTAAGTGGAGTCGTGATTAATGGAGTAATGGGTTGTCCGATCATGGGATCGTTGGTTACTCTCTCATCCGCTCTCTGAGAGATGAAAAGATGACATTATGGCAAGTTTACCAGGTACGCGGGTGGAGACCCATCACTTGTTAGGATAACCTCCGACGTGGTGGTGACAACGGCCACCCATTTGAGGGCCTCCAGACATGTAGATTGCATACGTACACGGAGTGCGCGCCCATGGGTTGGGTCAGTCCCGAGTGAGTTTTGTTTGGCGACGTTTTTGGACTGTGGGTCGATTGATAATGAGCCACAATGGACCTCATGAAATTTTCCCTCTTTAAAAATAAAAATATATTTATTTAAAATAATAATGCCCCCACTCCCCTCTGTCTAAAAATTTAAGAGATGCAAATCGATAATTTCAACATTAAGGAAAAAAACATTTCAGAGCTCTAAAAGCACATCTCTCTCTCACACACGGGCGGGCACACACACGCACACACGAGGTCTTAGGTTATTGGGTTTAGCTAAAACAAAAGTCAAGCTTAAGTCTCGTAAACTCAACAATACCCAATCACCAGGCATTACGGTCCCAGTCGTGGCCCGAAGTGTTGGTACCGACGGTCGCCAGGGAGATTACAAAACAAGTAGTAATGTTTAGTGCCCTTCCGATATTCTTACACACCTTGGATGTACATTTGATTTAATTTTTTATTTTTTTAAAAAAAATATGATATGGAGTTCAATTCATCTTAAATTGTGGTATAGATTACACTCTCATTTGACAACTTAAAAATTAAAAATTAAAAATTAAAAATATTGATTAAAAATGAACCCAACACTATTTATTTGGTCTGATCTTTATGGGCCTGTTTGATGGCAGAATACGCCTCTTGTTCCGCCGGTCACGCCCCTTGTTCCGCCGGTCACGTCCTCTTCTCTATTTGGTGTAACATGGGTACAAGAGATGGAATAACATAAAATATGTATTGTTTATCGTAAAATCGGCGACTTGTTCGGGTTAGATATTCCACCGAAATAGTGGAATACCGCAGGACAACAACCGGCGGCTTCTTTAGGGTTGCTATCAAACAGGACTTTTGAGTTTTTTAGACCATATAACAGAGGTGTGATTTACAACATAAATTAAGATGAATTGAGTCTCTAGTCAAAATAAATTTAAAAAATAAAAAAAATTAAACTTAGTGCACATAGGTCCTATGTGCAATAAAGTTTGGATGTGCACTTAGTATTTATACAAAACAAGTGGTGCTCTGGGTGCTGCCTTTGGTGACACTTCTAGTCCGATTTATATCTCCAACTTGTGGAGAAATTTAGCATAAAGTTGAAGTGTCAGCAAATTAAAATGTTCCATGTGAGGTTCTATCAGTAATATAGGTGGGATATAGATACATGTGCCAAGTTTCTCATGGCAAAATACTCAAAATATGATACGGGCACATGGCAATTACAGTAATATTATGTACATATAAACATACAGGTATATAACCAGTATGCAATTGAAATTAATTAAAGCATATCTAAAATATTAGAATATATAAAGTGTCGATCAAAATGTGAGATTTTATTGTTAAACAACAAGAGTGCAAGTCCAATGGAATCCTTAAAATACAAGAATACTCAAGAGAAGGTATCACATTGCCCACATGATATATACGACCTTAAGAGAACATTTTGTTTTATTAATAAAAGAACAATCAGCTTCTCAAATCTTGCATCGATCATGAAGATCGATGGAATAGATAAGCGTTTTGACTATTGTTAGGACGATTGACCTCCTAATTTTGTGACAAATAAGCTGATTTTGGAGGAGATTTTTATATCTATATCTTTATAAAATATTATATTTATATTTATCCCTCTACTTTTACTATATTATCACTTATATTCTTCATATAGTCTATATTGTTGCGATTATACTCCTCTGGTTCTCGGGCCGTCAATGTTGACGAATATTCCGAGACAACACTCGATCATGAAAACTATTTGAAAATGTAAAATCTTGAAAATACCCTTGTATTTGAGAGAGAGAGAGAGAGAAAGGCGCCACCAGTGGCCCCTCTCTCCCACCTCCGACAGCTCCCTTCCACCTCTCTGTCCCCCACCTTCGGCGAGCTCCGACACCATCTTCCCCCCCCCCCCCAACGAGCATCTCCCACCCCTCCCTGCACCCTCCTCCCCTCCAACTCCCGCGAGCAAGGCCCCCTCACCCCTCCCTGATCTGCCTCCATCCCCTACCCCCCACCTCTCCTTACAACACCCTCTCCCCCTTCGACTCTAGCTAGCAGCCCCCTTATTACCCCCTTCTCTTTTTCCTCTTCTCCTCCACAATGACCACCTCCACCTCCTCAAGCTCCCCCTCCGATGGCAGCCCTCTCCATCCTGCCCTCCTCCACCTCCTCTTCTGGTTCCTCACTCTCTTGTCCCCTCCCATAGCTCGATAGCCCCAGTAGGAACTCTAGCTCCCAAGACACCCCCTTCCTCCCTCCCCTCTTCCCCCACCAAGAAGCGTAGGAGTAGGATCCCCTGGAGTCCTCGGGGTCGGCCTTCAAAGAGCACTGCAAGGAGGATGCCGACGACATGTAGCAATAGTAGCAAGAGACAATGTCATAGGTGCCTCAGAATCCCAACGTTAAGAACCCTAGTGTTAGTAGCCAAATACACCTTAGAGAGGGGTGAATAGTTGTGCTGTTAAAATAATAGCGTATTAAAATTTAAACTATAGTTACGCAGTGAAAAATAGAATGTGAGAACACAACCAAATCACAGGAGATAAAGAATTTTATGCTGGTTCAGTTAGTCTCATTGGGTTTCCTACGTCCAGTCCCCCCTATAACTAGCCCAGGGTATTCACTAACCTTTCGTAAAAGGTTACACTAATTATTTTCTAGGGCCAGCTCCCTAGCTGATCTTCATAGGACTCAACAGATCCTTTCTTGTGGTTATTTCAGGAATCACAACCCAACTGATTTTGATCAGGTTTCAGCTTACCAACTCAATCACTTCAAGGGACTTAGTTTTTCAAATGATTGAGCACGTGCCAGCTTTTCAGGAGCTAGTCACCCAACTGATTTGCACGGTATTAGCGAACCAACCTAGCACACCAAGTGCAGCTAGTTACACAGAGCAACAAATGCTCTCTAATTATCTCTTGGATTGATCTACAAAGAATGAAAATAAATGAGTATTCACACAGAAAGAGGAGGAAGATAAAAAAATATCGTTATATAACAATATCATCATCTTTAATACTTCCTAGGACGAATAACTTTAGGGATGAAGCTTTGAATGCAGTGAAATCCTCTCTTGACGTGAGTGCGCAAGAAGCAAAATGTTAGGATTGTCTTGAATGCAAAAGAGAGCTTTTATCACTTGATTGTGCGTTGCGTTCTTCAAAGATTGGGTACCGTTCTTCTTCAAGTCCCGACAATTTAAAGCTCCAAGTGTCATTATATCTGTTGGATACAATTGCCTCTTCAACGGTCAGATCCTGGTCTTAACATTCGGTAGGTCAGACTAGCTGCTAACCTTTTATGTCCAAGGTAGCAGGTGAATTAATTTTCTAGTGCTGCTGTCAGTCTGCTAATTTCTCTTCTTGTGCAGTTTCCCTTCTGTCCGTTACTGCCCATATATCTAAAATAACACTAAAAATATTTCTCCCATGTAGGGATATGATATAGGTAGCAAATTCAAAATACAAACGTCGGAGAATAAATCATACAATAAATATTACCAGTTTAGCATGCAAGTACATCTCTTAATATATTGTAATGTACACAAGAAAGAATTTAGATAAGCATTTTTTCTATCTTGGATATGACCAACTATCTCAGAGCTGTTATTTAATGTGTCTGCATAGTTCAACTTTTATTCAACATCGTTCTTTAGGCTCCATTTGCTTACGTGATGACGGAGGAAGGCGTTAAATAATATAGATCGCTTATGTGCATGACGTTGTAGCATTTAAGTGTTGTGTAGAAACTTAACTGTTTATTTTATCGTTTAGTGTGGTCAACAAGTCAAAAGTGTTTCATGTTGACCATATAATAAAAAGTGAGACAATGAATTTTGTCTTTGTTTAATGGAGATAGACAGAGCAATATCGTCTACCTATTCATCTATTCGTTCTGATCACTATTTTATATTAGACGAAGCATCGTCTATCCTTGTTTTTGTCGTTATTCATTTAGCCGATGTTTTGTCTATTTTTAATCCTCTTAGACAAAGTTCCGTCTATCACAATATTTTGTCATTTTTCCTTTAGACAGAATACCGTCTAACTCATCATCTATCGTGAGTTAGATGGAGTATTGCCTATCATATCTTTAGACAATGTATCGTTTAAAGCTATTTTTTTGTCTTTTTTCTTTTAGATGACATATCGTCTAACGCTCCTTCAAGTCGACGATGTATTATCTATCTTTAGTTTTATCATTTTATTGTTAGATGGAGCATCGTCTATTCATCTGACTTAGACTATGTATCGTCTAGTCGTTGAGCTTTTGGTCATTTTCTTGTTAGACAAAACATCGATCTATCCATTGTGGCTTAGATGATATATCATATATTATTTAACTTTTTGTTCTTTTCTTTTTAGATGTAATATCATCTATCCATTTTAGCTTAGACGACGATACATTGTCTATCGTTTCGTCTAACCATAGTCTTTTAGATGAAATTTTATCTAATGCAACTTTGCCCATTTAGACGGTGAGAAGGGTGAAATCGGCTCAGCCCATGAAAGGCCCATTTCTGCCAGGCCCATTCAGGCCCACAGTCTGCGACGCACTTGTCGGGCCTCGACAACCGCAGCCCGTCACGGATGGTCAAGGACGGATCGTCCTTGGATTCACCAGCGCATGAAGGGACTCGACCCTTGCGCAATGGCCACCGGATGACCCTCCGGCGACCGAACGTTACCTCCCTCGACGTCGGCCTCAACTCTACTAAGGGCGAGCACGCCCCCCAGGCGCTGTAAGACTCGCCAGAGAACCGTCTGACTCCGGAGGAACGGACCCTCAACGGGAAACTCCCCACGAACGCGGGCGACGTTACTCCACGACTTACGCCTTTCCTTGCTAAGGGATTGGCCCCCGCTACTAGGACAACCCCCAATAAATGGGACTTCGACGGACAGGCGGAGACATGGTGAATTTTACCAAGAAACACACATTCAGCTCCAGACTAGGGAAAAGAGAAGCCAACCTATTGTTAAGAGAGGAAGTCCCTGCCAAGCACCGGCCGCCCTCCGAGCACCCTTACCGCACAATGAGCACTCTCTATGCACTCATTGGTCATGGTGAGGACCTCCTCAGAAGACAGTCCGTCCCTCCAGGCTTGCTTCATGACCTCTCAACTCCCTCTCCCTTACACTCCTCATCCTGCTTCTCTGTCTCCCGAGTGCTGACTTAAGCATCGAAGGGTTGTCCCCTGGGGTAATGCCCGGGATGCCTTCTGCCGCCCTTCTTCCTGGTGTTTGCAGGCTTCCACGAGTGTCGGGCGGTCTTCCCCGACAAATAAATAGAAAAGTACGGTACGAGGGCTAGGAACCAATTTTCTGCCTCTACACTTTTTGGCATCATTTGTGGGAAGCCGATCGAAAAGCCAATGGCACCTCGTGGGAGCCACCGCAACGCCAGCAACCGGGGCCGAGGTTCTCACCAGGGCCCCAGCTCCCGCCGTGAGTCACAGGAAGCCTCATCTTCCATCCGACCGCGTCGGGAAGTCACCGCTGACGGTCTCGCCGAAATGCGCCAACAGATCCAAGTCCTAACAGGCCTATGTCAGGACATCCTGAACAAGTCCACAGGGCCCCAACGTGTCCCATTGGATCAGCCTCAGAAAGGGGGGGGGGGGGCGACCGTGGCCGACTCCGGCCGAGTGCGAGAGGCTTCCCACGCCTCTGCTGTGTAGGTTCGGCGACCGCGCAGCTGGCACGCACCAAGGGCACACAACCCACTACACTTCAATCCGGAGATGGCCCAGCGGCTCTAGCGTATCGATGAGATCAAGGACAAGGTCTGTTATTTGGATGACGTCCTGCTCGCCGCCAAGACTCGCGGCCTCATCGATGATGACCAGGACTTCCACGCTCCCTTCTGGAGGGAGATCATGGAAGCCCCCATTCCGCTGAAGTTTCAATTGCCGTCGTTTACCCCGTACGACGGCACCACCGACCCGGCCGACCATATGCACAGTTCCGAGTCCAACCTGGTGTTCCACCGGGCCTTAGACGTGGTGAAGTGCTTGGCGATCATTACCACCCTTAGGGAGAATGCCCGGACATGGTTTGAGTCCCTGTCGGCCGAGACTGTCACCTCCTTCCTGCAGCTGAAGAAGCTGTTCAAGGAGAACTTCATTGACTGCCGTAAGGAAGCCACATCTGCGGTGAGCCTGCTCGCCATTAGGCAAGGGTGAGAGGAGACCCTTTGGGACTATGTGTCCCATTTCCGAGCAGAGGCACTTCGGATTCCTCGCCTCGACATCAGCATCACCACCACCGCTTTGACTCAGGGGACCCGGGATTCGATCCTCCGGCGATCGCTCGGAGTCAAAGCCCCAGTGACCTTGACGGACCTCCACGCCCTTGCACAGAAGCACGCCAGATGCGAAGAGAACACTGCGGCCCTTGGCCGCGCGGCCGGGTCCGATTGGCCAGACCGCCAAAGATCCGTCGACTGGCCTAGGGAAGGGCAGGACAAGCGGGAGCAACGAGATCGGGATCGCCGCGATCACCCAGAGAACAAGGAGAGAGGTCAATACCGACACCACACGCCCCTAACAGCTCCACCTGACCAGATCCTCATGGAGATCCGTGAGGAGCCGTACCTAAAATGGCCCCCGAAGATGAAGTCCGACCCGAGGACCAGAAGCAAAAGGAGGTACTGCCGCTTCCATCGCGACCACGACCACGACACTGTTGATTGCATCCAGCTCAAGGATGCCATCGAGGACCTCATTCGGCGAGGACTCCTCGATAAATATATCGCCAAGGCCAAAGAGAAGCGACATCACGAGCGGACCCCTCCACCAATCGACAACCGATCGAACGGGAAGGAGATCATGATGATCTCTAGAGGACTGGCTTCGGGAGTCGACAACTCCAGGAGGCGCCGACGGTACGCGTCAGCAATCAACACTGTAGAGCGAGGCGACAGTAGCCATCAGGAGACTGCCGCCTGGAAGCACCTCAAGGATCCCATCATCTTCTCAAACGACGACCTGGAAGGTGTAACCACACCTTATTCTGACGCTTTTGTGGTCTCGGCCACCATCAACCAATGTACCGTCTGATGAGTTCTAGTGGATAATGGAAGCGGCCCTGATGTTATTTCTTACGACTGCCTGGTACTTATGGGTGTGGATCTATCACGAATAGCACCACTACACTCACCCATGTATGGTTTCTTTGGCACGACCGACCTCCCAGAAGGACGTATCTTGTTGCCAATCACATTCGAAACCTCACCAAGAGACATGACTTTTCTAGCGGACTTCACTATAGGCCGCGAGATGACCGAGTACAATGCCATCATAGGGCGGGGTATCCTCGGCACCCTCCATGGCGTCCCCTCCTCCTACCCCCAAAAGTTGAAGTTTCCCACTCCTCGCGGGGTGGGGGAAGTCCGAGGAGACCTGAGGGAGTCCAGGAGGTGCTACTTGATCTCCACACACGATCGACATAACGAGGAGGCGCCGCCCGAGAAAAAGACAAGGACGGAGGGCTGGGTCTGAGCACGAACACCGCAACAGAAGATTTGTATCTCATCCAAGTGGGGGAGGACCCGAGCAAAATGCTCCAGATCGATGCGACGCTATCCGAGCAGGAGAAGGAAGCCTATACGAGCTTCCTGGAAGCAAACCAAGATGTGTTCGCTTGATCCGAAAATGAGCTCCCCGGGATCCCACCAGAGATCATAACCCACCAACTGAAGTTGGACCCGAGCTGTCGCCCGATTCAACAGTGCAGGCGGCGTTGCAATCCCGAGCGACAAGCCATTATCAGGGAACAAGTGAGCGAGAAATTACGCTCGGGACTCTTGCGACCAACCCAATATCCCGATTGGGTGGCTAATGTAGTCCTCGTTCCCAAGAGCAACAGGAAGTAGCGGATGTGCGTAGACTACACAAATCTCAACAAGGCTACGCCCAAGGATAGCTTCCCCATGTCACGAATAGACCAACTGGTTGACGCCACGGCCGGACACGAAATACTAAGCTTTCTAGACACCTACTCAGGGTACCACCAGATTAGCATGCACGAGCCCGACCAAGACAAATAAGCGTTCGTCACCGACCACGGCTTATACTACTACACCTGCATGCCCTTCGGATTAAAAAACTAGGGGGCTACGTATCAATGCTTGGTCAACCATATGTTCGACGCACAGATCGGCCGCAACATGGAAGTCTACATTGACGACATACTCGTCAAAAGCCTCCAAGCGACCGAGCACCTCACCGACCTAGCTGAAACGTTCGCGACACTCCGAAGATACAACATGAAGCTCAACCCGAGCAAGTGTGCGTTCGGAGTTAAGTCGGGTAAGTTCCTTGGTGTCCTCGTAACCCACAGGGGAATCGAAGCGAATCCTGACCAAATCTGAGCAGTGCTGGAGATGAAGCGACCAGTATGGGTAAGGGATGTACAGTGCCTCACAGGCCGCATTGTTGCCCTGACTCGATTCCTATCTCGAGCTGCAGAAAGATGCCTACCCTTCTTCTGGCTCATTAGCAAGCAAACAAGGCGCCTGAGAAGAAAGGTCAGATCGACTGGGATGAGGAGTGCGAGCAGGCGTTTGAAGAGTTGAAGCGGTACCTAGCATCCCCTCCTGTGCTTTCCAAGCCACAGAAAGGGGAACGTCTACTCCTATATCTCTCGGTGACCTCGAGCACCCTAAGTACCGTGCTTACCAGAGAAGAGGGCAACATTATGAAGCCTATCTACTATGTGAGCTGAGCACTACAGGGGCCGGAATTCCACTACTCATGAACTGAAAAGTTCACTCTGGCCCTAGTCACGGCCGCACGCAAAGCTGCGACCATATTTCTTGGCACACCCAATTGCTGTTCCCACCGATCAACCCTTGCGCGAGATTCTTCAGAATCCAGATGCTTCGGGAAGGCTCATCAAGTGGACCATTGAGTTGGGTGAGTTTGATATTAGCTTTTGCCCGAGGACCGTGATTAAAGCCCAAGCCCTCACCTACTTCGTTGCTGAATGCACGCTACCCGATGAGGACTCTCCCGAGTAGTCCCTGGGAGCCATATGGGAACTCTATGTTGATGGTTCATCCTGTGCCACCGGCAGCGGGGCGGGGCTAGTCCTGCTGTCACCGGAGGGTGTAGAGTTATCGTACGCCCCCCTCTTCAACTTCCTGACTTCAAATAATGTGGCTGAGTATGAAGCACTACTCTCGGGCTTATGGATGGCCAAGCACTTAGGGGCGACCAACTTGCGAGCCTATAGTGATTCCATGCTCATCGCCAATCAAGTTAAAGGGGAATTCGAAGCCTGAGAGTCGGCCATGATTAAATATCTCGAGAAGGCCAAAGCACTCCCACTTCGAGATAGTGCATATCCCGAGAGAGGAGAATGTCTGAGCAGACGCCCTGTCCCGCCTGGTGTCATTGACCATCACCTCCAGTTCGAGGGCCATCTTGATAGAAGAGCTGTCGACGCCAAGCATAGAAGAGCTGACCCCCCAGGTGAATGCCATAGATTATGAGCCTTCTTGGATGGACCCAATCATGGACTTCCTATTGCGACAGCAACTCCCCAATGATTGTGCTGAAGCCCGCCGCACGCGAGCACGAGCAGCACACTTCACCATCATTGAGGGCCGCCTATTCAGACGCTCGCTTTCGGCCCCATTACTTCTTGTACAGCTTGTTCCCCATGGAAGCTAAGCAAGCGGTACAAGAAGTACACGAGGGACTCTGCGGAAGCCATATAGGAGGGCGAGCACTTGCGCGGACCCTCATTCGACAAGGATATTGGTGGCCAACACTGCAACAAGATTACCTTGACTATGTCCGGAGGTGCCCTCAATGCCATAAGTTCACAAACCTACATCACCAGCCAGCAGCACAATTGCACGGTTTAATGGAGCCTCACCCATTTGCTCGGTGGGGGGGAGACATACTGGGTCCCTTCCCTGAGGATCCGGGGAGGAAGAAGTTCCTTATGGTCGCCATAGATTACTTCACCAAATGGGTCGAGGCATAACCATTAGGAAAAATTACAAGCGAAGTAACATGGAAGTTCGTGCTACGGAACATCATTTGCCGGTTTGGGATCCCACACGTCTTCACAACCGACAATGGCAGGCAATTCGTAAGCACGGCCTTCCAAGAAAAGTGCTCGGGGCTGGGGATTTGGAACCACTACACATCGGTGGGCCACCCCCAAGCGAACGGTCTAGTAGAAAATGCCAATAGAACACTTCTTCATGCCATCAAGACCCGCCTGGAGCAAGCAGGTGACTCATAGATAGACTCCATTCCAAACATACTATGGGCACATTGAACCACCGCTTGGACCGCCACAGGAGAGACTATGTTCCACCTCACATACGGAGCAGAGGCGGTCATACCGGTTGAAATATCCAACCCATCTCTACGAGTTGGACAGTTCGACGAGGCCAGAAACAACCAAGCAATGCGAGAAAACCTGGACTTGCTCGAGGAAGATAGAGAGGGTGCCCAGTTAACCCTCGTAGCCTATCAGTAGAAACTGGCCCAATACTACAATGCTCGCATCAAAGAACACCACTTCCTCCCCGGAGACCTGGTACGGCGACGAACGAGCGTGGCGGACCCTAGAGCAGCCATGGGGAAATTAGCGCCAAACTGGGAAGGCCAGTACATGGTGGCAGAAGTGCTCGACAAAGGAGCTCACAAGCTAACGACGCTGGGGGGCGATCGGTACCGAGGACATGGAATTTGGTAAACCTCAGGGTTTTTTATGAATAAAACTATTTTTTTGACTTATCTCCTCGCCAGCATAATGAAAGCGTTGCCAGTTGAGCTCGAATCATGGTAGCTTCCGAGCTCCCAAGAGGCGAGCACTCCTGCTCCCTCAGAAACCATGGTAGCTTCCGAGCTCCCAAGAGGGCTCCCTCAGAAACCATGGTAGCTTCCGAGCTCTCAAAAGGCGAGCACTCCTACTCCCTCAAAAATCATGGTAGCTTCCGAGCTTCCAAGAGACGAGCACCCCTGCTCCATCAAAAATGATGGTGGCTTCCGAGCCTCCAAGAGGCGAGCAACAACCTTCTCCCCTTAGAGGAGGCGTACACTCTCCCCCAAATATAGTCGCAAGCGACGCACAAAGCGAACACGAGTCCTAATCTTCCTGGGGAACGAGGCATGCACACACGGCAAAGGTAAATTTGAATAAGGAGCTTATCTATTCTCACAACCTCGCCACGCACGAAAGTTCCCCACCAGAAACACACAAGACACAGACACGGATCAAGGAAACTCTGCTTTCATTCAAAATACAAGTCCCCAAACTCCAGCATGGCACCCCGGTATCCCGCCATCCAGCCTTGCACGTAGTTACTACCCCTGTCGAACGACTCGTCAACAGCAACCGGAGCAAGGTCGGCGGCGACCATCGTCCCCTAGGTTGCCGCAGTCATTGGGGTTGAAATCGCGGGAACATCGTCTACCTTTGCGCCTGCGCTTGAAGTAGAAACGGGAACCCCCCTTTGGTAGCCACAGCCTCCGGGGGACTACGAGCCATCACGATGGAGTAACGAAGGCAAAGGTGGGCAGCTATCACGCCTACAAACCCTACTATTTATAAATGGGCTATGCCCCGCCTTCCTTACCAACAATGGAAAGCACCTCTCCACTCTCATATGCATCGAAGGAAGGGGGCGAAGGACCATTAGAAGGCAAGCACACACCACAAAACAGAGAAAGGATGGCAAGAAAAAGGAAAGTTTTATTCATATGTAGGGGACGAGAGTGCAAAAGGGTTACTCTTCCTCCTTGGGACGGAACCTATCAGGGAGGAGGCTCAAGACTGTTGACACCCGTTTTATGACCAATAAGTCGGGTCATCTCCTTATTCATTTTATATGATGCTCCAAGTCGTTCACTCTTCATTGAGTCTCTTGATTAGTTGAAACCTATTTCTTGGGTCTTAACTCCTTGATCGGATATGGTTCCTTGTGGCTACTTCATTGGATGAATCTTAGCAATGCCTCTATTCCTTGTTGATCTCCATTTTGATAATAACGGTCGGTCCTAGGCGCGTTGTTTCATTCTGACGGATGGGTCCTGGACCGTTACTCTTTGAAGAGTCCTAAGGCTTAAGGCCTCGTTTTAAAGCTTATCCTTTTGATTACACATTGATAATAACGGTCTGTCGTGCAGCCGTTGTTTCATTCTGACGCCCTATGCCTTGGCCGTTGCTTCTTGAAGAGTCAAACTTGTTGGGTCTTCTTCTCGTTGATCTTATCTTTTAGGGATAAGGTTGATAGTAACGGATGTTCCTTGGTGCGTTATTTCCAAGTGGCGGTCTGTCGTGCAGCCGTTACTTCCTTCAGAGAGTCCTGGCAGTTCAGGCCTTTTCTCTGCTACTCCGTGGCCGAGATAAGGGTTTGGATTGACGATATCTCTTTCAAATCTGATCCTCAGAACCTTCTGTTTGTTTCTATGGACTCTTGGTGATATTATCTTCGAGGATTTGCTAAGAGTTATCCCTTTATCTTGCTGGATTATCCTCTACTCGACCTGAGAGTTTGAGGGTCTATAAATATAACCCTTGACTTCATGGCCAAAAGAGGAGGGTTTTGAAATTCACGACGAAGTGCTGCCGAACTCAGGAGCCATCTTCATCCAAGAGGAACTGCTTCCCACGTTCATCCATCTCATAATCAAGGGAGTACTTTGGTTTTAGTCTTTCAAGTTCATCATTGCATGCTTAAGTTCTTCCCTGGTTTTTCCTCAATCAAAGCATTGTCCCTCCTCTTTCTCCACGTTTTCACTGTTCCCTAAGCATCCAAACATCTTCCCCATCTTTTAAAAACGCCCAGAGGGGCTAAAAAACCAAAAACTCCCCGGTAATCCCCTCTCCTTTTGATGTCCTTAAGTTCTTTAAGAATTGATGCTATATTATTGAAAGGGATAATTTGGGTTATTTTGTTCTTGTCTTCTACATCTTTGGCAGGTTTACAGGTTCACCAACACGAGGCCCAAGTCTTCTAGACGACTGGAAGAGTTGGAGTTAAAAGAATCTACACTTTGCTACTGCAGGTCATCTGACGGTCTGGTGCAGGCGCGTCATATTATTCTGGCGGTCTATCGGGTGGCCGTTACTTTCAAGTGACGCACAGGGTTCTAGCCGTTACTTCTAGCTGACCTGCAGGTTCTCTTTGGTCTTCTCTCCCGTGGGCGGGTGCTTCATCCACCTATTTCCAAGGTATTTACAGGTCTTTTGCTTGTTTTTACTTTGGTGGCGATCACATCTTTCCTTAGTCCTGGGCATCAACTTTCTCATTCATCACATATCTCTTTTGTTTTATTGCTTGCTCCACCCCTTGTGGTGTGTTTTTATTTACTCCTTGCTCCACGCTCCGGCGTGTGTTTTCCTTTTCCTTAGCCTAGTTTGATTGAGATAGCATGCCCATGCTAGAGCTAGCTTTGATTGCCTAGGTTCGTGATCACATGTTCATAGGTTAAGAGCAGATCTTTGATTACTTGCTTGTCATTTCATCATTCAAAATCCCAAAGAAAAGATAGATAGGCAAAATAAAATCAACAGATAATTTTTTGGCGATCACGGTGGGACAGCTTGTGCCAATCGTGCTTTTGATTCCTGTTTGAACCTGCCATCATCTGCCTATTTGGTTTCCCTTGGATTTCTCTCTTATTCTTGCTGATTCTGGTTTTCTAAGTATTCTGACGGCCCTGTGTCCCTGCGCTACAGACTCTGACGCAGGGGTATTAGACCGCCACTTTTGTTCTACTGTGTGAGCTTCCACGGGTTTTCCTGTTATTTCTGTCCGATTTTGGCTCTGGCTCATTTGACGGACCCATCTCCCTGCGTTATATTATTTCTGGCGGTCTGGCCTTCGACCGTTATTGTATTCTGACGCAGGGGTCCTTGACCGTCATACTCCAAGCAGGTACGCATCCGAGGTGCATTTACTTCCACAGTTTTTGCTGTGATTTGGTGCTTGGGTGATACCTGACTTTCTCCTTGCTTTGTTCATATATTCATATCATTGTGTGCATCATTGATTGCTAGATTTTAGGCTAGACTTTGCATGCACTCCGGTGCACATAGGGTCATTCATCTTGTCATATCTTAGATTGCATTTTCCTACCTTGTTGTGAGGACCTCTCGTCTCCATATTCCTTGGGGCCGACTAGGAAATCACACCAGGGACCTCCATAAGTCCCCGCGAGCCGTGGATTCCCACACGGACGCCAGGCTGGTTGTACCTTTCCCACCCCGTGTCTAGGGTTGCATAAGTGAAGGAGTGATTACACTTAGAGTCAAACCAAGTCTCATACCCATCTCCTACTAGGAACCTATTGTTGAGAGCACATATTAATCAATTCACTAAAGTTCCGAAGGAGGAATCACAAGAATTGGGTTGCATCATCTTAAACAACTTGGTTGCCTTTGAGTGCCTTCATCTTTTATCACTTGCATCTTATCAGAATCATCTAAGTTTGATTACTCATTGTGTGATTGGTTGTGTTGGTTTTTTGCATTTGTCAAGGTTGTCCGTTGCATGTGGAGTTGTTTTCGTTTGTCCGGGTCATCTCCTCAAGTCAATTCCTTCTTCACATTCTATTCCAATCCTCTTTTCGAGTCCACCATGGCATCCTTTAATCCTCCCCGCTCCCAAGAGGACTCCCTTCCTCAAGGGCTCATTGAGAACCCTCCTAGGGTTGTTACCTTTTCCTCCGGGAAGGGGACTACCCCTCTTCCGTCCTCCACTTCTATGGAAGGTGGTCAAGCTACCCCTTCTTTCTCCACTCCTTCCGCGGGCTCCGTCCTTCAGATGATGGCCCAATTGGATCCGGCCCAACTCCAAGTTCTTTATCAGGCCATGCAAGGGTCCAACGCATCTCCTTCTACCATCATCCAAAATCAATCCAATTCTTCCACTGTTGGGCTCCCAGCTCCGCCCATTCCAATTGATCTTACTCCGGTCCAACCATGGACCATCACTTTCACGGGCATGGAAACGGGCCAGTCTTCCAATTCGGCCCAATAATTTTTTGATAAGGGAAAGTCGCCCATCCCTTCTTGTGTTCAAATGGATCATCACATATCTACTCCGGTAGCTCCGCAGGTTCTCATGGGCCCTTCCGACTTCTTACGCTCTCAGCAAGGGGCGGCCCAAGCTTATCCTAATCCGGGTCAAGCTTATGCCCAATATCCTTCTTACGGGCCTCCCATCTCTACTGTTTATCCCTCCACTCCTTCCTGTGGGCACCCACCTTCTACCACGAACGTTCCATCTGCTCCTCACATTCAATCAGCATCTTTCACCGCCCCTGCTCCCTCCCGAGAGCAGGACTTGCTCGACAAGTGGGCCGCCATGCAGCAGCAACTCGATTTCCTCCAGAAGCGGGTTGGCCCACAATCTTTGGCCGATATTCCTGTTCCAAGCTTCCAGAATATCCGATTCCCTCCTCAATCAGAGCTCCCCAACTACTGCAAGTACGACGGGAACATCAATCCCTTTATTCATGTGAGGGATTTTCTATATGAATCGGCGCAATTCCAGTATGATGATCGCCTTATGGCGTATTTATTCCGCCGATCTTTAGATGGTGTTGCTCTGGAATGGTTCTATTCTCTACCACTGGAAGAGGCTGAGAGTTTCAAGGTAGTCAAGGACAAGTTCATCCAGTGGTTCCAAGACAGGGTCGGCCCAGAATACTCGTTCACAGATCTGGTGGCCGAGAAGATGAAGCCAGACGAGGAGTTTGCCACTTATGCAGACAGGTGGAGACAGATGGCCGCTAGAGTGCCTGGCCACATCCCGGAGGAAGAGAAGGTCAAGCTGTTGATTTCAAATGCTACTCCAACCTTTCGGAACATCCTGGCAATGAATGACATAGCCAACATGCATCAGCTCTACAGCCGGGCGTGCTTCATCCAAACCCAGTTTAAGGATTCCCCCATCCACTCTTTATTTGAAAACCAAAAGCCCAAGTACCACAAGAAGCCACAATTGCCGGTTACCGAGGGGGTCCAGACAAATGAACAAGTGCAAGCCGTTGCCTTCCCATTCCAGGCCGCACCATTCCGCTTCCCCCAAAACCCCCGCAATTCCCAAAACCCCGCTCCACAAAACTTCCAGGCAACCCCATAAAACCCTCCGCCTACCTTTGTCACTCCACAAAATGCCTTCACCAATCCACAACAACCACCACCTCCGCAATATCACAATGTCCCTCCACCTAACGGCTATAACAACAACCCTAACAGCAAGCGCCCGGCTCCCAGGAGAGCTCAATACCCTCCATTGCCAGAGACACTTACAGATATCTTCTCTGCCCTCATGTCAGTGAATGCGATCCAACTTCCTCCAGAATGGCCTACTTGGAACCCAGCCGTTGATCAGACTAAATATTGTATGTTCCATAGGTAGCCGGGCCATACCATAGAAGGATGTTTCCAGTTCCGGGATCTGGTATATGATCTCCATGAAGGGCAAAGGATAGATTGGGCCGCAATGCATCGGGCCATTGTTGAGATCAAGAAGAAAAGAGGGCAGCAGCCGAGGCCGCAAGTGCAGCAGCAACAGGCACCGCAGCCGCAGCAGCTACCACAACAGCAACCACAGCAAGTACAGGACCTGGGCATCCATCAGAATCCGATGCCGAACCATCCACCCGCTCATCAGCAGCAGCCGCCAGCACCAGCACAAGTAAACGTGGTCCAACCACCGGCCCCCAATGCCGGGTGGTCTTTTGATGATGACAGTGCCGCACAACTGTTGACAGCTAAAATATGAACAAAGATAAAGATGAGACCAGACTAGCAACGAAGACTGAAAGATGCTTGCAAAGTCAGGATTGAGGGAGGGCCCTCACTACCAACTACTTGCTCGGCTAGGACACTCTCAGGCTGAGTCGATGTCCAGTATTGTCGTCATCCAAACGGCGATACCGATGAAACTCCGGTCTGTTGGCTGACGAGAAACTTCTGGATTATTCAGATGATGATGCATACACCGTTAAAGAAGGAGCCCTCGTCAGTGCTGATGCAATCAAAGGAATTAACAAGGCCAAAGAAAAGAATGGGCCTGTTGAATGGGCCTGTTAATGTGCTATTAAGGATGGGCTTGATACCCCTCGCGTCGAGAACCTCCCCTTGGCAGCAGGCGTGCCGGGAAGCCCCTCCAAGGGAGTTCGCCGGGAAGCCCCTCCAAAGGAGGCGCGCCGGGAAGCCCCTCGAATGGGCGCGCCGGGAACCGGTGATGCAGGCACGCCGAGTGCCATTGATCTGAACAGGGTCCTATAAAACCCATTACTTCGCCCACAGGAAAAGGGGACGACGGGGGCTGCGGTAGAAAAAAAAAGAGGCAGATATTGAGAGGATAGCCAGAAACCAAAAAGAGAAAGAGAGAGCTCGAGGAAAAGGGACTCGAAGAAGCGAAGAGAAGATCTGAAAAGAAAGGAGGAAGAGGAAGCTCCAGGTGGGCTGCTCCGGGGAGGGAGAGGAGTCAATGCTCCGCCCTCCCCCATACTTTCTTTCCTTTTCTTTGATGTAATCTAGCGAGTTTTCTTCTCGATTTATCAAATGTAGCCGGACAATCCCGGTTCTGCTTTGTACCTCTCTGCTTCTTATGTTCCCTTTCATGGTTGATGTAAGTATGAGACGATGCAATGAAATGGAATGCTGCAATTGCAGTGATGAATATTGGGCAATCGAAGCTCTTCTCCTTTGCATCCCGTGGATATGTCTTCTATTCGAAATGTCTAATAGTTTATACAGTACCGGTTTCAGAATCCTCGATGGTTCTCCGAAGAGGAATGAGGGTAGGACCCCCACCCCATCTAATGGGTGATTGGGCTCTATTTCCTTCTCACTTCCTGTCTCAATGGCAGATTCTCCGCATATGTTCGAGTTTTTCCCTCGAGCCCTTCATGTTGTTCAGGAACCCGAGATACCAACCTCTTGGTTCCCTGAACTGCCAGGCTTTGGTGAATGATAATTTCGATCCCTGGGTCCTCCATTCTAAGCCTTGAATGCTTAGGGCCTGGAGTTTCGGTGCTAAAAGTCCATCCATCGCCAGTTTTCGACGCCATTAGTCTCGTCCAGGGGATCAGAGACAGTCATCTCTGGATCCCCCAGACGGCTGACGGCAAACAGAGAAAGCTTCTCAGGTCCAGACGATGATCTCTCTTCCGCCTGCTGATTTGGTCTCTCGGCTCCCTTGGCATCCCTCTAGCAGAGGCATCCATGAGACCACCCCTTACACCCCAGATCCGGTCTCAATCCGAGCCAGAAAACTCAAAATTCCCAAACAGAGTGCCGTAATCAAACCCTGAAACCCTTAGCCCTTTCACCTTCCCGGCGTGCTAATTCCCACGCCGAGAACTACGCTGCCGAGAGGCCTCCCTCTTTCTTCCCTTCAGCAAAACGACAAACCCCCCAGGCGAAACCCCTATTCCTTCACGGCCTTCCCGGCCTGTGGCCTCCCGGCGCCAGCCTCCCGGCGCGGTGAGGAGCGCGCCGAGAAGCTTCACGCCGGGAGCCTCCCCCTTTCCTTTTGCCTTTGGAGCCACGCCGAGACCCCCTTGTTTGGTCAAGGAACCCGCTGCCGAGAGCACCCCCTTCGGCCAATAGAAACCCACGCCGAGACCCTCCTTCTTCGGCCAATAAAACCTAGTCAGAGGCCCTCCTCTGCACTGTCATCCTTCAATCTCCCTACACATATGTCTCAGGAATGTTCAGAGGCCATCACATGTGTCCTGAGAAGATATAGTAACGGGGAAGACCTCCCCTACAAACCCCCATTTCTGATCCGGGTTTCAATGCTACCTCACGAACTCAAAGAGCCATGTTATTATATGCGTTCTGATGGGTTCTAAGGGAATATTAACCAATGAGATAGATGCAAGCAATGTCCCCGGGCCCGGTGCCCATCCTTGTTCGGTCGTCATCCCGGCATCCCAGTGGATGAGGACCTATTCTCTCTTGGCATAATCCAAGTTGAGGGGACATGCTGCCGAAATTTATACATACCCTACCGGGTAAATGTGATATTCTCTCCCAGCCCCGGACGGCCTGCAACAAACAGATAAAACCCCTCACATGATCTGGATGATGGTCTCGTTTCTCCCATTGATTCTGCTTTCTAAATCCCCTTGGCGTCCTCCTAACAGAAGCCTCCATGAAACCCCCTCCTGCATGCTAAATCTTGCCTCAATCTGAGCCAGAAATCTCAGGAAACTCCCGAACAGAGCATCGTCGTCGAGCTCTGAAACCCTTAACCCTTTCACCTTCCCGGCGTGCTAATTTCCACGCCGAGAGCTACGCCGCCGAGAGGGCCTTCCTTTTCTTCCCCTTTCAGCAAGCCGACAAAACCCCAAGTTGTGCTCACTGGCCATTAAACCCCCCTTCACATAACCTTCCCGGCCCAGAGCTTCCCGGCGCCAAGTTCCCGGCGCGGTGATGAGCGCGCCGGGAAGCCCCACGCCGAGACCCCCCTTTTGGTCAAGAAACCCATGCCGAGACCCTCTTTTGGCCAAAGAAAGCCGTGCCGAGAGCTTCCCCCCTTGGCGCGCCGAGAAGCCTCTCGGCGGAACCTTTGCACACTTGAACTGCACCGATAACCTACCCAAATTTTATTACTGAGCCTTCAATCCAAATTTTGTTCCGGGGGCTCCGCCCCCAGAAACCCCCGCAAGGGGCGCTGCCCCCTTGACCCCCGCGACCTGACCGCGCAGGTCGATCCACGTGCGAGGGCGCAACATTGAGCGTTCACTTACATTCCGTCGTCCCGCATCGGGTTCATGAATAACCCCTTTAGCTCGGGAGGGCTCTGCCACTGCATGAGTTCCGCCGGCTTCTATAGGGAACATCAAACATTGCCCCATGGCATATATATATAGGTAGGAAGGTTTGGCCTCTCTATTTCTCTCGGCTTTCATCCCGGCACTCCGTGGGTGATAGCCTATTTCCCCCTGGGCATAATCCAGATTAAGGGGAAATGCTGTCGAAATACTGATCAATGCTTTAAACCTCCATCATGGCCATGGCTCAGTCTTTGAACCGCTGACTTAATGATATCGTCTCTGAGCCGCTGGCTTGACGATACCGTCTGTTTCTACAGCTGATGTTGTTATCTTGCCCGCCTTCCTGGCTCTGGTATGAAGTTCCATTTTGCGCACATGAATACATGTTTGCCTCTCGAGGCCTCCTATTTTGGCGTTTAATCAAGGGTTGTCCTTCCTTGGAAGGGCGTAATTAACGTCATAGCCTTTATGGTATGACGGACTTCTGGTCCCGACTTGGACTTCACAATCGACTGACCAAGTCAGATCGAGCGCACAATGAAATCGTCACTTCGGTGACTGGCACGCCAATAAATCAATAAATAATCAATAAATAAAAATAAAAATAAATAAATAAAATCGCGTTCCACAAGTCTGGCACGCCCGGTGGGACAGAGTCTCCCTTCATCTCTACGCCAAAATAGGAGGCCCGACGGCCCCTCTTAGATTCTAACTGTGCGCTAATCCTATTTCAAGGAACTAAAATGATGAGTGGACTCGCCTCCCTCCGCTGCGGCCAGCAGGTCGTTGATGCTCATGTTCGCGAAGGCTACTTCGCGGTGCTCACGATGTTCGGGTCCATGCCCCCTGCTGACGGATTGCCCAACTGCTTGGGCCTCGTCTTCACCGACCTACTCGAGGTTGCTGACAAGGAACAAGGCACTGCTACAGGTGCCCCGATGAAGACTGCTGATGAGAAGGGAAGCTCACCAGAAAAGACGGCCTCGATAGTCGTCGCCTGCTTCGTCCACCATATCCAAAGGAGGGACACGGTCCCCGCTGCTGCCCTAAAAGGGAGAAGAGGTAATCGGAGGAGCCGGTATGCTGCTGCTAGCCGTCGTCTTTCAAATTCTGGAAAGACAATGATGATCGGAAATGTCCGGGTGAACCTTAGTGGTCGCCCCAGGAATATCAGACCGGACAGGGTTGTCTCAACAGTCCGAACTAACAATACATTCCAAATACTGGCCACCAGGAGGGCCAACCGGACGAATGATGAAGGAAAGCCGCTGGCTCCCAAGCCAGCAAGATATAGACAGATATGGAGGCCGAAGAAGATACAGAGCTGGATTCCGGCTCAAGAGCAAGGTGCCACTGCTATCCACCCTGAAGCCAGAGTCAGGAGAGATAAAAAAAAAAGAAGAAACTATTTCCATCCGCCCCAGAGCAGGGGGCGGAAGATGGGAAAGAAAAGAAGAAGATACCACTGCCATCCGCCCCAGAGCCGGGGCCAGGAGATGCCAGAAGAAAGAAGAATATGCCGCTATTATCCGCCCCAGGATTGGGAGTAGGAGATGGAGGAAAGAAAAGAAGATATTGCTGTCATCCACCCCGGAACTGGGGGCAGAGGAAAAGAAGATGTTGCTGTCTTTCACTCTGGAACTGGGGGCAGAAGATGTCAGAAGAAAGAAGAAAATGCTACTGTCATTCACCCCAGGGCTGGGGGCAGAAGGAGAAAAGATGCCATCGCCACTTGCCATGAAAGGGGGGGGGGACAATATATACTGCCAAAGGGAAAAACAAAGAAGAATGGAAGATCAAGCATATGCTGCTATTCCAAAGGGACCGAAGGTCTGCGCCAGACAGGCTGATATCTTCAAATATTCCAAGGCGAAGCATTTGGCTGCCCAAATTTCAAGGCTGGTTTATCAGCTAAAAGATCGAAGAGAGGCTGCTGCCCCGATCAGATCTACTAAGGCATAGCCAAGAAGAAATGGACCAGGCGGTTCAAGACTACCTCCACTGTCTAGGGAATTCCTCCCTATGGCAGCAAAGATTGTCTCGTGCCTTGGCACCCTACCTGAAAAAGATGAAACCTCAGAAGATGTGGCGTTTGGAGTCTCATCCTCAGACTCCAACGATTAAAGACAGCCCCAAGAGGGAAGAAGCAGAAGCAGAAGAAAGGACTTCAGTCTTTGATCGCCTCACATATTCGAGTCGGGTCAGAAGGAATGTCCACATCTGGAAGGGAAAGACGCAGGCTTTTTCCCTGCAATATGGCCGGTGTCACCAGGAGATACGACACACTGCCAAACTAGCCTGAAGAGCTGATTAAATTGGCACACATGCCAAATGCCGTCACAAGAAGAAGCCAAGCAGCGAAAGAAAAGATAATGGCTGTCGATGAGGCTCAAGAAATCACTATGATGACAGTCAAAGTAGTGACTGTAGAAGAAGAAGACGACCCTCAGGGTGTTTCCACTGAAGAAATATCGAGAGACATACAGATCCCGACAACCCTGGATCCCATGATCCAGATGATGTTCAAGAGATGTCAGTAGGAGATTGACTCCCCTAGAAGACAGCTCAATGAAAGAGGCGAGCATACACTTGTCTCCAAGCATGCTGAACCAGCTGGACAGACTTCCGGCTCGATAGGGGTGGCCTCTTTGGTCCATCCTGCTCAAACTAACAAAGGCAAGGCGCCGAGACAACCTTCTCTACAATAAGTGGCAGCCCAGCCCTCTGCATCTCAAACGCAGCCTGCCGTACCTGCTCTGCATACAACGATTATGACAACCCCCTTCAGCCGGCAGCGAACACACTTCTTCCCGGAGCCCATAGAGCCGGATGTGGCTGGCAAGCTGATGATAGAAAAGATTATTGAAATGAAGCTGTCCGAAAGGGCCAGGAATTCCAGTACCTATGATGTTTATAAGGTACCATATCCTGTGCATTATGCTACTAAGAAATTGCCGCCAGGCGTCAGCAAGCCACCGAAATTTGAAAAAACTCAATGGCCGGGGCTCCCCCAAAGAGCATATAGCCTACCATACAACAATTATGGGCGACCTGGCGTCTGATGAAGCCTACCTCCTGAAGTTCTTCGGCTCGTCCCTTACAGGGTTAGCCTTTGAATGGTACTCTGGCCCACCGGCTGGGTCAGTGGCTGACTGGCCCGATATGCAGCGGAAGTTCTGGGGCAGATTCCATATTACAGAAAGAGAAATTACAGTAGCCAAACTGTATGCAACCAAGCAGAAGCAAGATGAGACCGCTCTGGATTATATAAAAAGAGGGAGGGATCTCCCCATGAGATGCAGGCAGCCTCCGCATCAAGAGGACGCCGTCCTGATTTGAAAGCAAAATCTTCGGCGGGAAACTCTCGAAAGAATGATTGGGATGGAGATACGGTCATTCGACCGACTGAACAACGCTGCAGTGGAGGTCGAGGCCTTCCTCTCTAGTGGTTCTTCAACTGCTACTGCTGTATGCCGCAAAGCTAGATCAGCTGATAAATGGCCCATGCCTGCAGAAGTTGATACAGTAGACTTCAAGATATTTGAGCAACATAATGATAAAAAAAAAGAGAGAGAGAAAAAAAAAGGATGCTGCCCGCCCTTCTCCCACTAGGCTGGCTGATCAGAAGGATGGCCCCGCTCTGCGAGTCAGGATGAGCAAGCCTTATTTCTTTCCTAAGGAAAAGACTCGGCACCTATCTGAATGGGCCACCCAATTTGACAAAGTTGTCCTTCCAGATCCAAAGAGACCTGATGATGCCAGAAGAAAAGATAACTCCCGCTCCTGCCCATATCACCAGGCGTGGGGTCACCCCACTGAAAATTGCTATATATATTCAAAGCTGTTATTGAAAGAATGATTAAGAAAAGGGGAACTACATCTGGGTGAATACAGAGTGGACCCGCCACGCCCGCATGAGCTGCCTGAGCTAAAAAGAGCAGTCAATGTGATATCCCTATACCGGCAGTTGCCTAAAGTGACGTCAAAAGCCTGTGCAGAAAGCACCGATGGACCCGTCCTGCGGGAGCATGTCAAATCCCCAGGCCTGATGAAGAAAATGAAAAGTGAATCAAAAGTGCCGGATGTGCTAGATGACCCCTTAGGGGTACAGATGCCGACTGCCAAAAGAAAGGAAAAGCAGATGCGAAGAAATATGAGGAGGGACAAAGTCTTCTCCTGTAAACATGCTGTCAGTCTCGCTCGGCAATGGCCAGACTCTCAGAAAAGATGACGAAGAGATATGCTCCGCACCGGTAAGGTCAGGGCAAGCCAAAGCTTTAGTCTCCCGTCATGATGATAAAACCAGGGAGAAGTATGGGCACCTCCCGCCACCAAAAGAAGAAGCATGCTACCCCACTCCTCCTCCATATGGAGGCATAAGGGCAAAGATGTCAATCTCTGAAAACCAAGGCGCGTCTAGCGTCTTTAATAAAACACCGCCAGTCCCTCCTGGGGTCAGGATAGGGGGCAACATTCTTGGCCTTGCCATGATGACAGAATTATATGAAAAATTGCAAGAAGTTGAATTGCTGCAGAGCAAGCTGAATGAAACGGGTTTCCATACACCTGGTCTGCACTCAAATCCACCAATTCTGGCGGTGACAGGTGGGCCCGAAATAGAACAGATGAGGGAAATGAAACCTGCTGAGGAAGAAATTACTAAGGCAGAACTGTATGAGACTAAACAAGGGGCTGATGAACCTGCTCTGGATTATATCCGCCGATGAAAGAACCTTTGCGCCAGATGTCGGCACCCGCCGTACCATGAGGGGGCTGTCCAGATATGCAAGCGCAACCTGAAGATAGGAATATTAACAAGGTTGATTGGCATCAAAGTCCAGCCCTTCGATCTCCTGAATGAAATTGTAACTGATAGTGAGGCCTTTTTGGCGAAATATTGCCCGGCCGCTACCTCCCTAAGTCAAAAGAACAAGCCTACCGGTGAACAACTGATGCATAAAGATATTCACATTGCTGATTTTCAGGCTTTCGAGAAACAAGGGAAGGATGCAAAGGAGGCAGCTAGCTCTTCGTCAGCAAAGACTGGCGAGCTAGGCCATTCCCTAAGAAGCAAAATGACTAAATCCTGGTCTGTTCCTAAGGGAAGGACTCGGGTCCTGTTCGAGTGGGTCACCCACTACAACAAGATTACACCCCCGGCCCCAAAGAAGCCCGGTGATGCTACAAGAAAGGATGAGGTTCGCTTCTGCCCATGTCGCCAGAGGCTCGGGCACCCCATTGAAGACTGCTATGTCTTCACAGATGTCATTGAAAGCTTGATACAAAAAAAGTGAGCTGCAGATTGGGGAATATAGGGTAGATCCACCGCGACCCCATCGAATGCTCAATTCAAGAAGGTAGCTAATGCGGCCGCACCATGCCCACCAAAGAGCGATATGCTCTAAAGGGCATTGTTAATACGGATGACACCCCTTCCTAGGGGCAGATGTATACAAAAAAAAAGAAGAAAAGATAGAAGAAGAGAAAAGAAAAAGTGATGATGATGAAAGGATGCCAATGATACCCCTTCCTAGGGGCAGATGTACACATAAAAGATTTAAAAAAAATGAATGATGAGGGATGCAGATGGTGCCTCGTTCTGGGGGCAGATGTATTAACAAAAAAAAGAGATGGTGAAAGATATGATGATACCCCATCCCGGGGGCATGTGTGAAGAAAAAAATGATGATAAAAAATGGTGAAATAACAAATATAGAGGGTACTCTCATTCGAGGGGTGATGCACATCAAAAAAAAAAGAAATGAGAAAGATGATGAAATGATGGAAGATACAGATGATACCCCATTTTAAGGAGGGGGATGCATATCAAAAAAAAAGAAGAAAAAAAAAGAAAGAAGAAAAAAATAGGAAGAAAAATGATGATTATGAGGTGATAGAAGTTCCAAATGGTACCCCATTATGGGGGCAGATGTATGCCAAACAATGAGAAATATTGATGGTACCCCATTCCGGGGGCAGATGTATGCCAAACAATGAGAAGTATTGATGGTATCCCATTCTTGGGACAAATGTATGCCAAGAGAATGATGGAAGACCCACGTGGTTCCCCATTCTAGGGGTAAATGTATGAAATGCCAATGGCGGCATGCATGGCCGTTGCTGGATATGCTCACCCCTTTTAAAGGGGCAATGATCATTTATGGCAATGATGAATAAAATTGGCACATTGACCTTTCAAGGGCCATCTTGTCGCAGACTCTTACACTGCACGTCTGCTGCTGATGTCGGGGACTATCCAAATGATGGAATCCCAGATGGCAATGAACAATGAATGATGAATCAATAAAGAATGATGGAAGTTCACCTAACCACCAGCGTTCAGTGAATGATAGATGCGTCGGCAATCAGACCGATAGATGCTCCAAGACAAAGATGAAGGAATACATCGGCGCCCAAGCTGATGGATGTTCAACAGTGCCTGCAAGATGGTCAAAGAAGTTCAACAATGCCCCAAGATGTCAACTATCGGTGTACGCGCCAACCGATGTTCAACCACATTCCGCGGTTGCCAAATGTATGCCCATCGGCGTTCAAGCCGACAGATGTCGAGGTTCGATCATTGACTTTCGAGCCAACAACCACTGGCATCTTAGCCGATATATGTTAAACATTCAGTCATCGGCACCCTCGCCGATAGATGCCCGATGAGCCTCCAGAGTGTCAAAGATGTCTAACCTTCGGCACTCGAGATGATAGATGTTCCCAAGCATGAGTCGCCAGCATGCCAACCAAAAGAAGTCAAAACTCTAGCTATCGGCACCCAAGATGTACGGCATCATGACCACACGTCTAAGCCGTTAAATATCCAACCTTGGCGTCATGGCCTTCCGCCAAAGCCAAGCTGTACGGCATCATGACCACACGTCTAAGCCGTTAAATATCCTACCTTGGCGTCATGGCCTTCCGCCTAAGCCAAGATGTACGGCATCATGACCACACGTCTAAGCCGTTAAATATCCTACCTTGGCGTCATGGCCTTTCGCCTAAGCCAAGCTGTACGGCATCATGACCACACGTCTAAGCCGTTAAATATCCTACCTTGGCGTCATGGCCTTCCGCCTAAGCCAAGATGTACGGCATCATGACCACACGTCTAAGCCGTTAAATATCCTACCTTGGCGTCATGGCATTTCGCCTAAGCCAAGCTGTACGGCATCATGACCATACGTCTAAGCCGTTAAATATCCTACGTTGGCGTCATCTGCCTAAAGCCAAGATATACGGCGTCATGACCATACGTCTAAGCCGTTAAATATCATACCTTGGCGTCATGGCCTTCCGCCTAAGCCAAGATGTACGGCGTCACGACCATACGTCTAAGCCGTTAAATATCCTACCTTGGCGTCATGGCCTTTCGCCCTAGCCAAGCTACCTTTCTTTGGCTTAGTGGCATCCAACCCTAGCCGAGATACACCCTCTCCTTGGCTTAGTGGCATCCAGCCCTAGCCGAGATACGCCCTTTCCTTGGTCTAGCGGCATCCAGCCCTAGCCGAGATACACCCTTTCCTTGGCCTAGTGGCATCCCGCCCTAGCCGAGATACACCCTTTTCTTGGCTTAGTGGCATCCCGCCCTAGTCGAGCTACACCATTCCCTGGTCTAGTGGCACTCCGCCCTAACCAAGCTACCTGTCCTTGGCTTAGTGGCATCCAGCCCTAGCCGAGATACACCTTTCCTCGGCCTAGTGGCATCCAGCCCTAGCCGAGATACACCCTTTCCTTGGATTAGTGGCACTCCGCCCTAACCAAGCTACCTTTCCTTGGCTTAGTGGCATCCCGCCCTAGCCGAGATACACCCTTTCCTTGGCTTAGTGGCATCCCGCCCTAGCCGAGATACACCCTTTCCTTGGATTAGTGGCATCCCGCCCTAGCCGAGCTACCCTCTTCCTTGGTTTAGTGGCGCTCCGCCCTAACCGAGCTACCTTTCCTTGGCTTGGTGGCATCCAGCCCTAGCCAAGATACACCCTTTCCTTGGTCTAGCGGCATCCAGCCCTAGCCAAGCTACACCCTTTCTTGGTATAGCGGCACTCCGCCCTAACCAAGCCATCCCTCATCATGATCCAATGGCATTCCGACTCGTCACCCTAAAAAAAAGGGGGAAGAGAGAATAAAAGAATGAAAATAATAAATAAAAAATGGGGATTAAAAATAGAGATACCCCGCCGGTCTTGTTCAGGTTTTCTGAGCAAGGGCAAAAATGGCTAAAATCCAGCTGTGGTGAAAACCCGAAAGGGCACTGCAGGCAAAATCGGGTACCCCGCCACGTGAAAACCCGAAAGGGCGCGTGGGCAAAAGCAAGAGGGGGCTGGCTCCGGCGAAAACCCGAAAGGGCGCTTGAGTCAGTAATGTGGTGATCCTAAAGAAGCCTCACCTCCCGCCATAAACTTCTCGTCGATCGACCGGCACCTTGCCCGATCAACGATCAAACCCACCCAGTACAGACCCTACGTCTGTCCTGATAAAACCCTCATACCTTGCCAAAGTCCCACCATGGTGAAGTCCACCGTTGGTCAATTGGCACCCTGCCCGATCAATGATGAAAACCTATCCAGTTTAGACCCTACGTCTATCCTGATGAAACATATGAAATCTTTGTATTGGTATAAACCCAATACCGATGATGAAACCTGCTGTTGGTCGATTGGCACCCTGCCCGATCAATGATGAAAATCTATCCAGTTTAGACCCTACGTCTATCCTGCTGAAACATATGAAATCCTTGCATTGGTATAAACCCAATACCGATGATGAAACATGCTGTTGATCGATTGGCGCACTGCCCGATCAATGATGAAAACCTATCCAGTTTAGACCCTACGTCTATCCTGATGAAACATATGAAATCCTTGCATTGGTATAAACCCAATACCGATGATGAAACCTGTTGTTGATCGATTGGCGCATTGCCCGATCAATGATGAAAACCTATCCAGTTTAGACCCTACGTCTATCCTGATGAAACATATGAAATCCTTGCATTGGTATAAACCCAATACCGATGATGAAACCTGCTGTTGATCGATTGGCACCCTGCCCGATCAATGATGAAAACCTATCCAGTTTAGACCCTACGTCTATCCTGATGAAACATATGAAATCCTTGCATTGGTATAAACCCAATACCGATGATGAAACCTGATGTTGATTGATTGGCACCCTGCCCGATCAATGATGAAAACCTATCCAGTTTAGACCCTACGTCTATCCTGATGAAACATATGAAATCCTTGCATTGGTATAAACTCAATACCGATGATGAAACCTGCTGTTGATCGATTGGCGCACTGCCCGATCAATGATGAAAACCTATCCAGTTTAGACCCTACGTCTATCCTGATGAAACATATGAAATCCTTGCATTGGTATAAACCCAATACCGATGATGAAACCTTCTGTTGGTCGATTGGCACCCTGCCCGATCAATGATGAAAACCTATCCAGTTTAGACCCTACGTCTATCCTGATGAAACATATGAAATCTTTGCATTGGTATAAACCCAATACCGATGATGAAAGCCTGATGTTGATCGATTGGCACACTGCCCGATCAATGATGAAACCCACCCAGTTTAGACCTTACGTCTATCCTGATGAAACCTATAAAATCCTTACGTCGGTATATACCCAATACCGATGATAAGAGTAGCCACTAATGAAGCAGCACATCGCCTGATCCGTGCTAAAGTCCCAATTCAGGAAATATATATATGTATATATATGTATATAAATAAAAAATAGGGTTAAAAATAGAGATACCCCGCCAGACTTGTTCAGACATTCTGAACAAGGGCAAGAATGGCTAAGACCCAGCTGTGGTGAAAACCCGAAAGGGCACTGCAGGCAAAATCGGGTACCCCGCCACGTGAAAACCCGAAAGGGCGCGTGGGCAAAAGCAAGAGGGGGCTGGCTCCGGTGAAAACCCGAAAGGGCACTTGGGTCAGTAATGTGGTAATTCGAAGTTCCATGCCAACCGGCACGCTACCTTTACCTCCCCTTCACTGATGAAACCTTCCGTCGGTCAGTTGGCTCCATTCCCCACCGATGATAAAACCCTTCCGGGGTAGACCTTATGTTTACCCTGATGAAATCTACGTACCCTCTTTCAAACGTCCCACCGACAATGAAACCCATCACCATTCTGATGAAGCCTGTCCAGCTCAGACCTCACGTCTGTCCTGATGAAGCCTACGCGTTTCTTGGCAAACCCCACCTGCTGTTGATCGATTGGCGCACTGCCCGATCAATGATAAAACCTGTTGGAATAGACCTTACGTCTGTCCTGACGAGACCTACACCTTTACGTACGTCCCACCGTTGATCGATTGGCACCTTGCCGATTAATGATGAAACCCTATCCAGTTTAGACCTTTCGTCTATTCTGATGAAACTTATAAATCTCTTTGCGTCGATATAAACCCAATATCGATGATGAAACCAACTGTTGATCGATTGGCACCTCGCCCGATCAATGATGAAACCCTGCCAGTGTAGACCTTTCGTCTACTCTGATGAAACTTATAACAATCCCTTTGCATCGATATAAACCCAATATCGATGATGAAACCAACTGTTGATCGATTGGCACCTTGCCCGATCAATGATGAAACCCTATCCAGTTTAGACCTTTCGTCTATTCTGATGAAACTTATAACAATCCCTTTGCGTCGATATAAACCCAATATCGATGATGAAACCAACTGTTGATCGATTGGCACCTTGCCCGATCAATGATGAAACCCTATCCAGTTTAGACCTTTCGTCTATTCTGATGAAACTCATACAATCCCTTTGCGTCGATATAAACCCAATATCGATGATGAAACCAACTGTTGATCGATTGGCACCTTGCCCGATCAATGATGAAACCCTATCCAGTTTAGACCTTTCGTCTATTCTGATGAAACTTATAACACTTTCTTTGCATCGATATAAACCCAATATCGATGATGAAACCAACTATTGATCGACCGGCACCTCGCCCGATCAATGATGAAACCCTGCCAGTGTAGACCTTTCGTCTATTCTGATGAAACTTATAACACTTGCTTTACATCGATATAAACCCAATATCGATGATGAAACCAACTATTGATCGACCGGCACCTCGCCCGATCAATGATGAAACCCTGCCAGTGTAGACCTTTCATCTATTCTGATGAAACTTATAACACTTGCTTTACATCGATATAAACCCAGTATCGATGATGAAACCAGCTATTGATCGATTGGCACCTCGCCCGATCAATGATGAAACCCTACCGGGATAGACCTTACGTCCGTTCTGATAAAACTACATATCCTTTCATGTCCCACCTGCAATGAACCTACCCAGTTTAGACCTTACGTCTATTCTAATGAAGCTTAAACTCATTTGCATCGACATGAGCCCAATGTCGACGATGGAACCACGCACTGGTCGATCGGCAAATCGCCACAGTCAGCTTTGAGGAACAGTCCACTCGTCTGTTCCAGATGCATGTCTTCAGTTAGCCAACAGGCCCAGCAAAGGCAATCCCACCAGATACCGATACGCAGTGGAGCGAGCCCCCATTCTTTCCCTGAGTGGATGGACCCTCTCCTGCTGAACACGGGTCATCCGTATAAAGGTAGCTGAGACTGCCACTCTTCCACATGAAGGAAATAACAGCACATGATACAAGATATACAGCCGATCGGGGCTCAAAACCGATAGATGCAAGATGTACAGCCGATCGGGGTTCAAAACCGACAGATGCCAGATGGTCAGCCAATCAGGGCTTAAAACTGACAGATACAAGATGTTCAGCCAATCAGGGCTTAAAACTGACAGATGTCAAATGTATAGCCAATCGGGGCTTCAAGTCGACAGATACAAGATGTCCAGCCAATCGGGGCTTAAGACCGATAGATGCAAGATGTACAGCCGATCGGGGCTTCGAGCCGACAGATACAGGATGTACAGCCGATCGGGGCTTCAAGCCGACAGATACAAGATGTTCAGCCGATCGGGGCTTCAAGCCGACAGATACAAGATGTTCATCCAATCGGGGCTTAAGACCGATAGATACCAGATGTTCAGCCAATCAGGGCTTAAAACTGACAGATGTCAAATGTATAGCCAATCGGGGCTCAAAACCGACAGATGCAAGATATACAGCCGATCGGGGCTCAAAACCGATAGATGCAAGATGTACAGCCGATCGGGGCTCAAAATCGACAGATGCCAGATGGTCAGCCAATCAGGGCTTAAAACTGACAGATGTCAAATGTATAGCCAATCGGGGCTTCAAGCCGACAGATACAAGATGTTCAGCCAATCGGGGCTTAAGACCGATAGATGCAAGATGTACAGCCGATCGGGGCTTAAGACCGATAGATACAAGATGTACAGCCGATCGGGGCTTCGATCCGACAGATACAAGATGTACAGCCGATCGGGGCTTCAAGCCGACAGATACAAGATGTTCAGTCGGGCGGGGCTTCAAGCCGACAGATGCCAGATGGTCAGCCAATCAGGGCTTAAAACTGACAGATACAAGATGTTCAGCCAATCAGGGCTTAAAACTGACAGGTGTCAAATGTATAGCCAATCGGGGCTTCAAGCCGACAGATACAAGATGTCCAGCCAATCGGGGCTTAAGACCGATAGATGCAAGATGTACAGCCGATCGGGGCTTCAAGCCGACAGATACAAGATGTTCATCCAATCGGGGCTTAAGACCGATAGATACCAGATGTTCAGCCAATCAGGGCTTAAAACTGACAGATGTCAAATGTATAGCCAATCGGGGCTCAAAACCGACAGATGCAAGATATACAGCCGATCGGGGCTCAAAACCGATAGATGCAAGATGTACAGTCGATCGGGGCTCAAAACCGACAGATGCCAGATGGTCAGCCAATCAGGGCTTAAAACTGACAGATGTCAAATGTATAGCCAATCGGGGCTTCAAGCCGACAGATACAAGATGTTCAGCCAATCGGGGCTTAAGACCGATAGATGCAAGATGTACAGCCGATCGGGGCTTCGATCCGACAGATACAAGATGTACAGCCGATCGGGGCTTCAAGCCTACAGATACAAGATGTACATCCGATCGGGGCTTCAAGCTGACAGATACAAGATGTTCAGCCGGGCGGGGCTTCAAGCCGACAGATGCCAGATGGTCAGCCAAGCAGGGTTTAAAGCCGATAAAAGTCAAATGTGCTGTTGATCGGGGCCTAAAATCGACAGATGTCAGATGTGCCAGTTGATCACGGTCCAAGCCAATAGATATTCAACTGATCGAGGCTCAAGCCAAGGAGATCATGCCAGGATGAAATCCCAATATGGGGATACTGCCAAGCTATAACTGAAAGAATGAGTCAATAGCATTAAGCTAAAGATGCACCTGCGGACACCGTGACGCTTATTCTGCACTTACGCCGTCTGCAGGTGGGGGGCATTTGTTGACAGCTAAAATATGAACAAAGATAAAGATGAGACCAGACCAGCAATGAAGACTGAAAGATGCTTGCAAAGTCAGGATTGAGGGAGGGCCCTCACTACCAACTACTTGCCCGGCTAGGACACTCTCAGGCTGAGCCGATGTCCAGTATTGTCGTCATCCAAACGGCGATACCGATGAAACTTCGGTCTGTTGGCTGACGAGAAACTTCTGGATTATTCAGATGATGATGCATACACTGTTAAAGAAGGAGCCCTCGTCAGTGCTGATGCAATCAAAGGAATTAACAAGGCCAAAGAAAAGAATGGGCCTGTTGAATGGGCCTGTTAATGTGCTATTAAGGATGGGCTTGATACCCCTCGCGTCGAGAACCTCCCCATGGCAGCAGGCGTGCCGGGAAGCCCCTCCAAGGGAGTTCGCCGGGAAGCCCCTCCAAAGGAGACGCGCCGGGAAGCCCCTCGAATGGGCGCGCCGGGAACCGGTGATGCAGGCACGCCGAGTGCCATTGATCTGAACAGGGTCCTATAAAACCCATTACTTCGCCCACAGGAAAAGGGGACGACGGGGGCTGCGGTAGAAAAAAAAAGAGGCAGATATTGAGAGGATAGCCAGAAACCAAAAAGAGAAAGAGAGAGCTCGAGGAAAAGGGACTCGAAGAAGCGAAGAGAAGATCTGAAAAGAAAGGAGGAAGAGGAAGCTCCAGGTGGGCTGCTCCGGGGAGGGAGAGGAGTCAATGCTCCGCCCTCCCCCATACTTTCTTTCCTTTTCTTTGATGTAATCTAGCGAGTTTTCTTCTCGATTTATCAAATGTAGCCGGACAATCCCGGTTCTGCTTTGTACCTCTCTGCTTCTTATGTTCCCTTTCATGGTTGATGTAAGTATGAGACGATGCAATGAAATGGAATGCTGCAATTGCAGTGATGAATATTGGGCAATCGAAGCTCTTCTCCTTTGCATCCCGTGGATATGTCTTCTATTCGAAATGTCTAATAGTTTATACAGTACCGGTTTCAGAATCCTCGATGGTTCTCCGAAGAGGAATGAGGGTAGGACCCCCACCCCCATCTAATGGGTGATTGGGCTCTATTTCCTTCTCACTTCCTGTCTCAATGGCAGATTCTCCGCATATGTTCCGAGTTTTTCCCTCGAGCCCTTCATGTTGTTCAGGAACCCGAAATACCAACCTCTTGGTTCCCTGAACTGCCAGGCTTTGGTGAATGATAATTTCGATCCCTGGGTCCTCCATTCTAAGCCTTGAATGCTTAGGGCCTGGAGTTTCGGTGCTAAAAGTCCATCCATCGCCGGTTTTCGACGCCATTAGTCTCGTCCAGGGGATCAGAGACAGTCATCTCTGGATCCCCCAGACGGCTGACGGCAAACAGAGAAAGCTTCTCAGGTCCGGACGATGATCTCTCTTCCGCCTGCTGATTTGGTCTCTCGGCTCCCTTGGCATCCCTCTAGCAGAGGCATCCATGAGACCACCCCTTACACCCCAGATCCGGTCTCAATCCGAGCCAGAAAACTCAAAATTCCCAAACAGAGTGCCGTAATCAAACCCTGAAACCCTTAGCCCTTTCACCTTCCCGGCGTGCTAATTCCCACGCCGAGAACTACGCTGCCGAGAGGCCTCCCCTTTCTTCCCTTCAGCAAAACGACAAACCCCCCAGGCGAAACCCCTATTCCTTCACGGCCTTCCCGGCCTGTGGCCTCCCGGCGCCAGCCTCCCGGCGCGGTGAGGAGCGCGCCGAGAAGCTTCACGCCGGGAGCCTCCCCCTTTCCTTTTGCCTTTGGAGCCACGCCGAGACCCCCTTGTTCGGTCAAGGAACCCGCGCCGAGAGCACCCCCTTCGGCCAATAGAAACCCACGCCGAGACCCTCCTTCTTCGGCCAATAAAACCTAGTCAGAGGCCCTCCTCTGCACGGTCATCATTCAATCTCCCTACACATATGTCTCAGGAATGTTCAGAGGCCATCACATGTGTCCTGAGAAGATATAGTAACGGGGAAGACCTCCCCTACAAACCCCCATTTCTGATCCGGGTTTCAATGCTACCTCACGAACTCAAAGAGCCATGTTATTATATGCGTTCTGATGGGTTCTAAGGGAATATTAACCAATGAGATAGATGCAAGCAATGTCCCCGGGCCCGGTGCCCATCCTTGTCCCGGTCGTCATCCCGGCATCCCGTGGATGAGGACCTATTCTCTCTTGGCATAATCCAAGTTGAGGGGACATGCTGCCGAAATTTATACATACCCTACCGGGTAAATGTGATATTCTCTCCCAGCCCCGGACGGCCTGCAACAAACAGATAAAACCCCACACATGATCTGGATGATGGTCTCGTTTCTCCCATTGATTCTACTTTCTAAATCCCCTTGGCGTCCTCCTAACAGAAGCCTCCATGAAACCCCCTCCTGCATGCTAAATCTTGCCTCAATCTGAGCCAGAAATCTCAGGAAACTCCCGAACAGAGCATCGTCGTCGAGCTCTGAAACCCTTAACCCTTTCACCTTCCCGGCGTGCTAATTTCCACGCCGAGAGCTACGCCGCCGAGAGGGCCTTCCTTTTCTTCCCCTTTCAGCAAGCCGACAAAACCCCAAGTTGTGCTCACTGGCCATTAAACCCCCCTTCACATAACCTTCCCGGCCCAGAGCTTCCCGGCGCCAAGTTCCCGGCGCGGTGATGAGCGCGCCGGGAAGCCCCACGCCGAGACCCCCCTTTTGGTCAAGAAACCCATGCCGTGACCCTCTTTTGGCCAAAGAAAGCCGTGCCGAGAGCTTCCCCCCTTGGCCAATAAAGCCATGCCGAGAGCTTCCCCCCCTTGGTCAATAGAGCCACGCCGGGAGCCCCTTGATCCTCCAGCCGCACCGAGAAGCCTCTCGCGCCGGGAACCTTTGCACACTTGAACTGCACCGATAACCTACCCAAATTTTATTACTGAGCCTTCAATCCAAATTTTGTTCCGGGGGCTCCGCCCCCGGAAACCCCCGCAAGGGGTGCTGCCCCCTTGAACCCGGCGACCAGACCAGGCAGGTTGATCCCCGCGACCTGACCGCGCAGGTCGATCCGCGTGCGAGGGCGCAACATTGAGCGTTCACTTACATTCCGTCCTCCCGCATCGGGTTCATGAATAACCCCTTTAGCTCGGGAGGGCTCTGCCACTGCATGAGTTCCGCCGGCTTCTATAGGGAACATCAAACATTGCCCCATGGCATATATATATAGGTAGGGAGGTTTGGCCTCTCTCTTTCTCTCGGCTTTCATCCCGGCACTCTGTGGGTGATAGCCTATTTCCCCCTGGGCATAATCCAGATTAAGGGGAAATGCTGTCGAAATACTGATCAATGCTTTAAACCTCCATCATGGCCACGGCTCAGTCTTTGAACTGCTGACTTAATGATATCGTCTCTGAGCCGCTGGCTCGACGATACCGTCTGTTTCTACAGCTGATGTTGTTATCTTGCCCGCCTTCCTGGCTCTGGTATGAAGTTCCATTTTGCGCACATGAATACATGTTTGCCTCTCGAGGCCTCCTATTTTGGCGTTTAATCAAGGGTTGTCCTTCCTTGGAAGGGCGTAATTAACGTCAAAGCCTTTATGGTATGACGGACTTCTGGTCCCGACTCGGACTTCACAATCGACTGACCAAGTCAGATCGAGCGCACAATGAAATCGTCACTTCGGTGACTGGCACGCCAATAAATCAATAAATAATCAATAAAAATAAATAAATAAAATCTGCGTTCCACAACAACAGGTCATGGCCCTCCACCATAACCACCGCAATCCTCTCACTCCCTCCTTCGTCCTTCCTGCACACCCAACATCCCCTCCATTCATCCTCCCAATTACACCTGCTTCAGCAAATTCCTTACCACCCACCGTTCCATCATACCCTCCACCACTTAACCCCGTCACCGTCATCACACCACCATCCAACCCTTCATCCATCCTTACCCTTCCACTCGCCTTCCCTCCACCCGCGTCGACACTCATCACCACCCTGCCTTCCACCAACCCTTCGCTCATCATCTGCTCACCACCCACTACCACCACCAACCTTACGCTCCACCAAACCGTCTCCCCCGCACCACCTGTTCCATTCATCCACCCCACAGGGCCCATCATACTATCTTCAGATGCCGCGGCGAATTGTGCTCTGAGGAGCGGGAAGATGTTCCATCGGAATTACCCCACTACTTCTAATCCCCAGTCCTCCGAGCCAACGGTCGAGCAAGAAGAAACCGAACCGCTGCCAGGTACTCAATATGACTTGTTACATCATCTAGACCGGGTGCCCGCTAAAATATCTGTGCTAGAGCTGATCAAAAGGTCTACCCTTCATCAGGATGCACTAAGAGACTTTTTACAGAAGGTAATGGTCAGTGAAGATATGGCAGTCGACAGCTTACCGACCGCACTATCAACCATCTCCAAAGGGCCGGCAATTACATTTTCAGAAACTGAGTTAGCACCTCCAGAAGCTCGGCAAATGCCGCTCTACATTACAATCACTCTGAACAAAGTCAGCATTGAAGCAGCGCTGGTTGACACAGGGGCTTCAATTAATGTTTGTCCACTTAGCAACCTCTGAGCGTGCAACATATCTGAAGAGTTACTGCGGCCTACCCCCACCACTATAGCAGCATATGACAACTCGAGGCGAGCGTGTCACGGGGTGATCAGCATTCAGGTAGAGCTCGGGCCCCTTACAATGGCCGTGGAATTCTATGTGCTCGATATCGACCCTATGTTCAAGGCTATCCTGGGTCGTCCGTGGATTGATACACTCGGTGCCGTGCCCTCCACCGCACATCAGTGCGTCAAATTCCCCTTCCAAGGGAGGGTCGTCAAAGTTAAAAGCTTGTCCGCGGTGCAGACAGTTAAGGCCATATCAGAGCAGGTTCTTCCCACACTTTGGCCAAGCAGCCGGCCCGTTATATCAGTGCTGGACTTGAACTTCCCCTGGGCGTATGCATCCCCCAAGCCCGCCGCTACTCCAGTCAACATCAAAGTGAAGCCGCAGATTCGAGATTCCAAGGGCTGGAACATCATACTGAAACTAGGCTATCAACCGGGGAGGGGCCTCGGTGCACAATTACAAGGAGTGACCAAGCCCATACCCAAGGGAAGAAAGATGGGGAGGAGAGGTCTCGGTTACCGAGAGACTGCATTATCTATGATCGGTGATTCTGGGCCACTCACCTGGGATTATCGCCAGCATTTTGTCAGAGGGCCTCTCCAGCCCGGTACATTAGCTTCAAGACCAGTTCAGCCAGAAAGAGATGCAGTCTGTCTGATTACCAACCTGCCCCCATTGCCGGGAGGGTCAGATGATGATATGCCCGACTATGGTCAGGCCTTGCAGGGGCTCTTTCATGAGGAAGAATGTCAAAAGCAACAAGAGGTTCGGCTTGTACAGTGGAGGCCGAAGAAGCGGCATGTTGTTGATTTACAGAAGGAGGGGAGCTCTCCAATTGTCTTTTCTTGGTCCCCCTCAAGCTTTCAAGCTATTTTCCAGTAAAGGGACTTCATACCCCGCCTTCCTCCCATCATAATAGATCCATCTTTCATTGATCCACCTGAGATTCTATTTGTTCCTTGTGCTTGCGGGAGGTGCCCACCCATTGATCTATCCACTCTCTTCACTCCTCCTCCTCCCAACGCCCAACTCCACGAGATGTGGTTCTCTTCTTCCGATCCTTTCTTTGACTGCATTTTTCCCGAGCTATTCCCTATGCAGCTCCCACCTCCTCCATCTTGCTGTGTAGTCTCCGCTGATCTCCAAAAAAAATGTCAGTTGAAACGGAGATTTCAGTGGAAGATTACGCTATCCTATCGCCATCCTCCTCCCAGGGGCACGAGTCCCCAGCTCCTTCCCTTCCACTAGGCTTCCTCTCTCCTAGGTTAGGATTAGGGTCCGTCGAGTCTAGGGAGGTAGAGTCAGTTAGGTCTAGAGAAGTAGGGTCTTATTTTAGGTCGTCCAACCCTTCCTCTTCTGTGCCGCGCTCGCTTGCGCACCCATCCCGATCTGTTCCTGATAGGTTCTTGCAAGATTTAGCTCAGCGTTGCCATGCTCTTTTGAAGTGCCCAGAATTCGTCGCCACGGTAATTGTGATTGAAGATGAAGAGGAAATAGAAGGGGTATGGAGCGATGACGGATTAGGCGTCTACGAGATCTTGGATGAAAAGGATCCAATTGATGAGGACAGCAATGTAGATGACACCGCCGACCTATACGCACAAGGATTGAAAAGATTCGATGAGCCGTCGACGGCGGTGGACGAACCTACAAAGGAAATCAACTTGGGAACCGAAGAAGACCCAAGGCCCATCATGATTGCTGCTAATCTCCCTTCACAAGTAGAAGAGGAATTGATTAAGGTACTAAGGGAGTATAGTGATTCCTTCGCCTGGTCTTACGAGGACATGCCAGGTCTTGACCCCTCTTTAGTAGAACATCGACTCGTGCTTAAACCAGGGGCAACACCTGTGAAACAAAGGTCAAGAAGATTTCACCCCCACATGGCCTTGAGGATCAAGGAAGAGGTCGACAAGCTATACAAAGCCAGATTCATCAGAGTTGTTTTATATCCTCAGTGGGTGGCAAACATAGTCCCTGTTCTTAAAAAAGATGGAAAAGTGCGCATATGCATTGACTTCAGGGATCTTAACAAAGCATGTCCCAAAGATGATTTCCCGCTACCCCATATAGACGTCCTAGTGGATAATACAGCCGGGTATGAAGCTCTATCATTCATGGATGGATACTCGGGCTACAATCAGATCCGTCTCGCTCTGGAAGATCAAGAGAAAACTTCCTTCACCACGCCCTGGGGCACGTATTGTTATGTGGTTATGCCATTCGGTCTAAAGAACGCCGGTGCCACCTATCAAAGGGCGATGATGGCCATCTTCCACGACATGATGCATATCTATATGGAAGCTTATGTGGATGACATCCTGGTGAAGTCAAGAACTAAGGAAGAACACCCCTCTATCCTGGCTAAGGTGCTGCAGAGAGCCAGGGAGTACAAGCTCAATATGAATCCGAAGAAGTGCGTATTCGGAGTCTCCTCAGGGAAGCTGCTAGGGTTCATAGTAAGCAAACGGGGGATCCAGATTGATCCTAATAAAGCACAGGCCGTCATGGACATGCCTCCGCCAAAGAACATTACGGAACTTCGAGGATTGATTGGTAGATTGCAATTCATCAGAAGATTCATATCCCAGCATTCTCAAAGGTGCCGTCCGTTTTATGAATTGCTTAAAGCGGGGGTCAAGTTCGAATGGAATCAAGATTGTCAGAAGGCCTATGAGGACCTCAAGGAATATCTATCCAATCCCCCGGTTCTGCAACCTCCTATCCCTGGGAAACCCCTAATCCTATACATCTCGGTCATTGAGGACTCCTTAGGGGCGGTCTTAGCACAAGTAGATGATGAAGGGAAAGAGCGGGCTGCTTACTATCTCTCTCGGTTGTTTAATCCAGCTGAATCCAAGTACACCGCTATGGAGAAAACTTGTGCCGCCTTAGTGTGGGTAGCTCAGAAGCTGAAACACTACTTCCTTGCCCACCCAGTTAGGTTGATCTCTAGAATGGACCCGATCCGCTATCTCTTAGAAAATCCTATCCTTTCTAGTAGGTTAGCTCGCTGGCAGAGCTTCCTCTCTCAGTTCGACATCACCTTTGTTGTTCAGAAGGCAGTCAAAGGATATGCCATTGCTGAGCATCTCGCCCATCTCCCCATCCCTCACACCGATTCCATTCAGGACGATTTCCCTGATGAGCATCTTTCTGTTATCTCTCATCACCCCTTCTGGTCTCTGCACTTCGACGGTGCACTCAACTCTCAAGGCCGAGGGATCGGTGCTGTTCTGCTTACCCCGGAGGGGGTAACCATTCCCTTTGCTTATCAACTTCGGTTTCCTGCTACCAACAACATCGCTGAGTATGAGGCTCTCCTGGCCGGCTTGAAGCACGCCTATCTCCTAGGCGCGCGTTATTTGAACATCATAGGAGACTCTCAGCTCGTCCTACGGCAAGTTCTGTCCACTTACCGTACTCGTGACCCCAAGCTCAAACCTTATCAAGATTTGGTCACGCTTCTCGCTAGGCAATTCCGTAAGCTGATCTATATCCACACTCCCCGTTCTCAGAACATTCTAGCAGATGCTCTGGCATCTCTTGCTCCTCCCTATCCTTCCCTCTCAGTCGGAATACTGAGACTATCATCGTCCAGAGATTGGACGCACCCTCTCTTCAGATCCTTGGTACCTCAACCTTAGGAAATCCGTAGAGGCGAAGGCTGAGAAGGAAGATCTCAAGGAAGTTTCATTAGCAGAGCTAGAGGAGATTCTGGACGAAGAGGAATTACCTTGGTATCATGAAATCGAGTTGTTTTGCAAAGAGGGGTCGTTCCCAGAAGGGGCAAAAGCTGAGCAACGCAAGTCAATCAGAAGAGCCGCCGCAAGGTACACCATTGTTGCAGGAGAACTGTACAGGCGCGCTACTAACGGAATGCTCATGAGATGCTTAGATGATGTTGAAGCTTGGAAGGTGGCTGAAGCAGCCCATTCTAGTGAGTGTGGGGGTCATGTCAATGGCCAGGCTCTAGCGAAGAAGATCCTTAGGCAGGGCTACTACTGGCCCACTCTAGAGGAAGATTGCTCCCTCTACGTCCGGAGGTGTCTTAAGTGCCAACTCCATGCTGATAAAATCCATTCTCCTGCTTCATCTCTCCATCCCATGACTGCTCCTTGGCCATTCTCTATGTGGGCTTTCGACGTTGTCGGCCCGCTCGGTGATCCTAATTCTCAGATCAAGCAGAAATCCTTTATCCTTACCGCCACTGAGTACTTCACCAAATGGGCCGAAGCCGAGGCGTACGCAGAGATCAAAGCTACAACGGTGTGCCGCTTCATCATGAAGAATATCATCTCGCGGTTCGGAGTGCCAAGCAGCATCATCACCGACAACGGACCCCAGTTCGTCTCCCAAGAACTTAAGACCTCTGTAAGAAGTTCAATATTGCATTGCATCATTCATCTCCATATTATCCTCAAGGCAACGGTCAAGCCGAAGCCACTAATAAAACCCTTCTTAAAATCATCAAGAAAACATGCGAAGCTCATAAGTTTTCTGATTGGCCGGAAAGATTAGTAGAAGCTCTGTGGGCTTACCGCACCTCCGTCCGTACTCCTACGGGACAAACTCCCTATTCTCTTACCTACGGGATGGAGGCGGTGCTCCCATATGAGATCTTGATCCCTTCACTTAGAGTGCAGCTCGATAAGGAACTTAATCTCGATGAACGTCGAGAGGCGTTGCTGGTCCAGTTGGAACTCTTAGATGAAAAGAGGATGAATGCGGCCGATCACGTATCCGTCTATCAAAAGAGGGTTTCGCGTTATTTTCAAAAGAAGGTGATCGAACGTAAGTTTCTAAAAGGTGATATGGTTTTGAAACGCAAATTCATTCGGTCTGCAGGTCCAAGGTCTAAATTGCAACCTAACTGGGAAGGGCCGTTTGTCGTAAAAGAAGCTTATCCAGGGAATGCTTATCGCCTAGTAAACGCGGAAGGTGAGGAGCTCTCTCACCCGTGGAATGGGTTGTATCTTAAGCGTTTCTTTCCTTAGAGTCTAAGCCACGTGCTTCCCCGGCAGCAGGATGCTCCCTCCTGTTTCACTAAGAAGGGTCCCGAGTAAGGCAATCACACACTACACGACATCCCTGGTCAGGTTTTCGATTCTAAAAGACACGTTTCTCCTCGGCCATGCTTTAGGGGAAAATCGAAGTCCCTGTCCGCTTCATTCTTCGGCTGAATCCAGGGCAAGAGTGAATAAGGAGGCGACAACCAAACCAAACACCCTAACGAGAGGAGGTCTCAAATAGGGGCAAGTCCGTTATGACCTGACGCCACAAGAAAAAGAAAGGAAGAGAAAAGGAGTAATCTTTTTCGACAAAATCAAAAGCATCATCTCAAAAGTCTACCTATTCTACTCAAAGCTCAGGAATACAAAAACAGAAAAGCTAGGCATGACAAGAGTGGCAGTATAGTTCCCCGCGGGACGTCATGAGCCCGGTCGCATGCATGCCTGAGTGGACGAAGGTTCGATGACGGACACAAAGCCCCGGCGCAACAGACCAAATCTCTAACAGGGCTGTACGGTGAAGAAATCAAGTCCTAAAAACTCCATATCTGGCCTAAGCTTACCCCCGTGTTCCTTTTTTCTTTTTAGGACCAAGATTAGTACCCTGGGTATGGCCTTGGTAGAAACACCGTCATGTGAATTGGGCCTTGGCCAAGGATTGTCACCCATGTTACACGCCAACCTCGGGACTCCTGATTCTGAACAAGGAAGGGTTCGCGTTGCTAGGGGAGACACTGATTTTTAAAATCCAAAAAAAAATCAAATATTTTTTCAAATTCAAAACATCAAAATCCAAAGACATCAAATATTTTTAAAATCCAAAAACATCAAATATTTTCAAAAATCCAAAGACATCAAATATTTTTAAAATCCAAAAATACCAAATATTTCCAAAATCCAAAAAAACCAAATATTCGTGAAAATCCCACAAAAATCAGATGTTTTTCCAAAACTCCATCATGTGCATAGCATGCATTGCATTTTTATTATATTTTCTGCCTATTTAATAAGGCTCCACCCCTTGACCAAATGTCAAGAAACGGTCATTATCTAACTTGCTTCAAGGCAAGGGGTTGAGTCTAAGAACAGATCTAACTTGTTTCATGTCTTAGCATGTGCAGACAACAGGTTCAAATGCAGGATTGCAACTACGCAGGATGTGACACATCAGTGTTCGACCATCACAGTCATTTAACGGTCCCCTCCTTGACCGTTAATTCTCTTCAGGCGTGGGCTTTTTATTCTTTTGTCCCTCTGACGGCCTGGTCCATACCGTCATTTCTATATAACGGCCCATCTCCCATCCGTTACTTTCTTCAGAAAATAGGATTAATAAGGCTTTCATTCTGACGGCTTCTCATTAGACCGTCGTTTCTCTATGGCGGTCCATTGCCCATCCATTACATCCTCCAGAGGCTCTGCCTCTTCACATCATTCTAGCCAATCAACCCACAAAACTTATGCTCATTCAACTAAGCCAGTCTCATCTCATTCAAGCAAGCTTAATAAAACATGAATTCATAAAAATTCCAGCTTTGATTGTTAATTACAAACAATATCTCTCATGAACAAAAGAAAATCAAGGTACATTCAGTTTTCTATCCGCAAGAGGGCGGATTCTTCTCAGCTCTTTCACATAATCACGGCGTGCTGCGTCGTTCTCTTCTACTTCTGCTTGCCACGGCGCACCTTGCTGATCTCCCACATGGTCAGCGCGTTCCGTACTGCTCTTTCATCTTCCTCGGTCCCCATCTTCCTAAGTAGAAGGGGAGGGTAGTGTGATAGTGCAGGAGCTTGGGTTCTTGGAAGTCCGATCTGAAGATGGCACCGGTGCGGGTTGTAGATCGCCATGGTGGTATTCCCCACTAGTTGGAGGTCCAGGCCTTGACGCCGCGGTATTTTGAGAAGAGTGCTCCGAAGGATTCTTGGTCGCATATTGAACTTGTCTATTGGCAAAGTGTTGAAGAAGAGGCGCCATTCATCCCGCGTTTTCTTATCCGCCGTCTTGCATTCAACCTGTGAAGAGTATCCGAAAGCCCCTCCAATGAAGAAGAGAGGGTGGCTCCCGAAGATTCGGCTAGTTGAAGTTAGGTCCTCCTTGTGTTAGAATTTGACTCTCACTCCCATCCAGCACTCAAGGAGTATCATGGAGCCGAACAAAAGTCCTCCTAGGCAAGCCGAGCTCAGTCCTTCATAGAGGTATGAAAGGATCGCTTGAGAGATGGACATTCCCCGCCACAGCCCGCTAATAATGCTAAGATTTTGGATGTCTAAGAGGTGGTCGGTCGTAGTGAAAAGGAAGACTCCGCATAGGCAAACCGCCACCGCCTTGGCTATTGCTTCGTGTCTCTCCCACTTGTTTTTACAATGAGACACTATCCACTGTGCCAAGGGTATCAAATGAATGTGGTGTGGGCTGATCATGGTCCTCACGTCCTTTGGGTTATGAATAAAATCACTCAAGATCAAGGATGGGTCAATAGGCTCTATTGTGTAGCAAACCCGGTCTTCATCCCCCGCCTTAGTCTTAGGAAGGGCTAGGTAGGTCTCTACCTCTTCTAATAGGACTGTTGCTCGAAGGAAGGGAAGATGAAAGTATGAGTTTGTGGATGCCATAGTTCTACAAGAGCTGAAATACTTGGCCAATCTAAGGATAATTTCTGGAAATTTTTGCCTAAAACCAAGAGAGGTTGAAGGTGCCAAGCTTTAAGGATGGATGTGACTTCTATAGGGAGTGCTTTTACCATGGGAGCCACCCACTTCAGATTAGAGTAGCATCTTGGACCAGGAAGAGGCTTGAAGAAAGAAGGAGAAGAAGAAGTCATAAAGAGAATTAAAGAGCAGAGTTTTCTGAACTTGGATGAGTTGTTGGGAAGCTTACCACCCTTTGAACATTGGAGTTTAAGTGCTTTGGGATTGACGTCAACCGTTGGAGCTCTCCATGTTCTTTTCTGGCAGCTTTAGGTCCGGTGTAGACCCTCTCCTCCATAGCCATCACCTCGAAGCTTCTCTTCATCTTGATTTCTGCCCTTAGGAGAGGTTCTTCAACCCTAAAGCAGAGGTTTTCAGCAAAGCTACGATTTTTGGTTGAGTTTCCAAGTTTTAAAGGCTTAATTTTGGCTTAGGAAGGATAAGACTTGAGTTGGAAGGCTTTATCTTCAATCTAGATAGGTTCTAGTAGGAGATTAAGTGGATAAATCTCGGGTTTAGGCTCTCACGGCTCAATCCGTCTCGGAACACAACTCAGTCTCTAACGGTCTATCGTGGGGCCATTATTTGTCTCTAACGCACCAGCCTTGGGCCGTCGCATTTTCTGTGGGTTTGATCTGGCCAGACCCTGTTCTGCGAAGCTTAACGGTCTATACTGTGGCCGTCGTTATCTTGTAACGCGTGAACCATGATCCGTTACACTCTCGGTCGTTCAGATGTTGGCTTTTGGGTCAAATTTTCCCGACGGTCTTTGTTATGACCGTTATTTCACCCCGACGCGCCAGCCTTCGGCCGTCGCATTTTCTGCTAGTTGCCCTGACAACCCATCGTTCTGCCATGATCAACGGTCTAGCATTGGCCGTTACTTCCCTCTGACGCACCAGAGGTGGACCGTCGCTTTTCCTGCAGCTCAGATTACAAATTTGGCCTCTGTTGTGTATAACGCCCTTCAGCCAGTGCGTTATTTGATTATGACGGTCTGACCCTGGACCGTTACTTTCTCTGCTGCTGAATTCAGGTAATTTCTTCCTGCCCTTGTGTTAGACCTGGCGGTCTTTCACACGTTCTACAACTCATTCATCATCCACGCATTCTCATACACACTCCTTTTTTCCGCATACATGCATTCGTACATTCACACACATCTCTCGCACTCAAATCATCTGAATCGATCATTCATTTCTGCATTCACATTCAAACCTGCTAAACCATTCGCTCACTCATTCATTCCTGCATATTTATTCATTCACACTCATGAAACAAAACAAAAATGCCAAAAAAGAATTTCATTTTCTATATATATAGTCATGTACAAAAATAAAAAAGAAATGCATCATTCGGCCGGCTCGTTCGCCGGGCCGCCCTCCTCATCTCCACCCTCCGGCTTCCTTGCTGGCGGTGCTATGGAGGCACTCTCTTCCTGCTGTCCTCTCTCCACCCTCTCATTCCTCCGCTGGCCGGAGGAACTCACAAGGAAATCAGCCACCGACCCACTCCGAGCGACGCTCCTCTGTGCTCCGCTCTGCGAAACACTCCGCTCAGGTCCTCGGCCTATCATCCGGACAGTCCTCTCGAGGGTCCGCAGCGCGATCTTCATATCGTAAGCCTGGCGCCGAGCCTCGCGTGCCTCGGTCCGGTATCGGTCCAAATCCACCGTCCCAATCCGGAGTCGCTCTACCTCAGCCTGTGACTGAGCTAGCTCCGTCCGAAGTCGCTCCACCTCTGCATCATCCGAGCGTCTAGGGGTCTCCACTCTCAGTCGGGCCATCTCTGCCCGTGCTAGCTCTGTCTCTGCTCGGGCCCGCTCAGTCTCAGCCCGGCTTCTCTCTATCTCTGCCTGGAGACGCTCTGCCTCCAATCGAGCCTGTCTAGCCTCGGCCACCGCTGCAGCTAGCTCTCTCGCCTGTAGGTTGCATGTCATATAGTTGATCAAAAGGCATTTTTTTGGCGTACGCATGATCACGAGCATAAGCATTTAGCATCTTACCCGCTCCGCGAGGGTGGCCTCCGCCTCCTCGGCCCGGGCAACCGCCCGAGCAAACTCGGCATCCTGCTCTGTTCTGCCTCCCGCAGGATGAGAGGAAGACGATGGGGCGTCCGGTCCTGCTCGTTGGGCTCCCTCGTCCCGCTGCATTTAGAAATCATGATTAGAAGTCGTGGTTAGTCAGCATTAGCATCATTTTTTGCATTGCATAATCATAATCATTTAAGTCTAAGTTTTAGAATCTTACCAGAAGCTCCAGGGCGGTTCGGTACTCGTCCCGCTGCTGGATGGTGGAGTGGAGTAGTCCCTCCAGCTCGGCTATCCGTCCCTCGGGGTCTAGCTGCATTTAAAGCATGTAAGTCAGTACATCTAGCATGATGCATCTTGCATATAGAAAGAGTTTTTGAGTTTAGAATTTGCATACCGGTCGTCGGGTACCTCGGTACACCCGGTCACCGTAGAGTCGAGCGAAGGCCTTCAGATATGCCTCGTCGCTCTCATCTCATACCTTCACCGCTCGGCCCCGCCTGTTCTAGTCATGGACGCACTTCACCTTCCGGGCGCACCAATCCACGTTGCCACTGATGCCCCGTGCCGACTTGCCTGGGTGGTCATCGCTGTGGCGTGGAAAGGTCACCTCGGGTTGGTGTAGTCCTCGAGTCCGCAGGATCAGCCGGTAGTGTAGAGGCTCGATGATGTGGATGCAGTGCAGCCAGATGTCTCGTCCCCGGTATGACAGAGCCGCCTCCACCCACGGCTGCCCCGTGTAACCCTCGTCGCGGTACGGGGTCCATCTCACCTGAAAGCATTCAGTCCATTCATCAGCATTTAGAAGCATTTAGAAGCATTTAGAAGCATTTTAGCATTTAGAAGCATTTAAGAGCATGTAGAAACCACTTTGAGTTCTGGACTTACCGACGTGTGTGGGAAGGAGTCCAGGTCCTCCTGGATCGTCCGGGTCAATCTGATGATCGACCCTGTGTCCCTCGCTACCGTCCATCGCCTCGCGATCGGTATACGGCCAGGATGGAGTAGTACGCCTCTCCCGATGCCCGGGAGGTACATATAGGTCCAGATCTGCATTATTAGAAGTCAAGTCAGTCAAATTGCATAGTCATTGGCATAACATTCCTGCATAAACGTTTATAGGAGCATTTAAATTGCATTTACCTGTAGAAAAGGTGAGAAGCCGCCCAGCATCGTCTGCCGGTCCGTCGTGCTGAGGGACTCGAACAGGAACGCTAGCACTGCCGCTCCCCAAGCATATCTCCCAACTCTGTGCAAGTGCTCTATCATCGGCAGCAGTCTGCAGCTGATGACGTCCGCCCGAGTCGCGAAGAGGAGCTTCCCGAATAGCAGCATCAGGAAGCATCTGAGCACTCGGTCTCCCTCAGGTCCTGCCTCCGCCGCCACGCGAGGGCGCACCTGGTCTATCACTCTGCCCAAATGCTCTTCGGGTAGCTCTCCTACGGCTATCGCCGCTCCTCTCAGTCCCAGGCTCTCCTGCAGTACTGATCTCGAGAGCTGGGAGGAGGACTGCCCCGGCCTGATCAAGTCCAATCCGAGCAGCTGCTGCGCCATCTCCCTGTAGTCACCGTATGTCCATCCGGTCACTGCGGCTCCATGGACTCTCAGTCCTGTAATCCTCGCTATGTCTTCTAGCGTGGGGATCATGTGGCCCCACGGGAAGATGAACGCCCTGCTGATCGGGTCCCACCTCTCGTGCAGCGCGTACAGCAGGGGCGTGTCCATCCGGATCACCTCGATGCTGAGCACCTCGGCGAATCCCATGCCCGCCAGTCGCTCCCTCTGGTAGTCCGGCAGTGCTTGGTACACGGCCCGGATCTGTAGCCAGGAGATCCTTGTTCGTCGCTTTCCCTGCATTCATTTAGATCACAAGTCAGTCCATTGCATCATAAAAATCATTGCATAAGCATTCATATAATCAAAACAAAACAAAAATTCAAAATTGAAAACCTAAAAATAAGTTTTGAATCCCTGGCAGATGTAACGGCCCTGGGGTAGGGCGTTACTTGTCTCTGACGCACTCATGGTGGCGCGTCAGACGTGTGACGGTCGCTGGCAGGACCGTCACATTGTCTGCTATTGGGACTCTTTTCCTTTGCACTCCCGTGGTTGCCCACTATGGCCAAATGGCCTACAATCATTCCTAGTGGGTTCATGGACCCATTTCTACCCTTTAATCCCACATGCATTCATAATAAAACACAAAAAAATCAAAATTTGAAAATTTAGGGCGGAGGCTTACCTCGCGGTCTTGCCCTCTCTTCCTTTTCTTCTCTGGTTCCTTGGGTTCCTCTTCACCCAAGGGGGCTTCCCCTGGGTCCTCTGCAGTCGTGGGAGCTTTCTCTTTCTCCCTTAGCTCTCTTCTCCTCGGTTCTTCTTCCGTGGTCGGCGTGATGATCTCCCGTTCAATCCGACGGTGGAGCCGCCGTATCGCCTTCCTCTTTCCTCGTTCCCTCCTCTGTGGTGGTGGCTGAGGTGCCTCATCGCCGGTCATGGCGGTGGTGGAGAGGGTGGTCGCCGGTGGTTTCTCTCGGTTGGGGTTTTGGGGGTTGTTGAATGTGGAATGATGGCCGTGACCGTTCGGTTGTTATTTTTTTGAACGCTCAGGAAATGCGACGGTCTATCGTCTGGCCGTTACATCCTTCTGACGCGTCTGGATGTGACCGTTACATATGATTGGACTGTTTTATTGAAGAATGTGAACCGCCTGGTTTATGACGGACTAGGGATGGTCCGTTACTTGATGTGACGCCCTTTCATCAGACCGTTACAAACTTGCAAGTTTCTTGATGAATTAAATGGTCTATTTGATGTCAAAATGGTTCCATGTTCTGTCAAGATGTTCATTGTTGATGCCTCTCGCACGTACGAATGGTTATGCCTTGATTCATGATCATATTTAATTTTGGCTAACCTATCTTTTATGAAGGAATTTATGAACGAAATCATGCTTTACCGTCCGTCCGGAAGGTAAGTCAGGTATTTGTATCTCGTCCCTTATCCCTTAATGCATTACTATATGATACTTACGATATTATCTCGAGAACCGGCTGGTCATTCATGTGTTCTGGGATCTGATGTTCCCCTTAAACAAAAATGATGATGATCTAAGTTCACATGTTTAATCGTTGGATAGGCCGTTAGATTGGAATAAGTTTGGGGACGATGGTTCTATCTTGCACGCCGTGGTTGCAGATGGTGTCCTGACCCTAATTTCTCTGGTCTAGCAATATTATTCTCGAGTATCTTGATATTTTATCTTTCTTTGCATTTGTTTTGAAGATTTCTTTTCCTTTAGCCCAGCATGCATCATACGCATTCTTTGAGCATTTTGAAGCTTCATTTGTTCAAGTGTCTCGGTGTTGGTGAATAGCTGTGTTCTTGATCCCGAACAAGGAGAATCATTCCACTCTGAATTAGAAGGTTTTCCTTCGATCTGCTCGCTTGATCTGGTTGGCTGAAGATTCCTGTCTGGAGTTTAGTCTCTTGTTCTTTCTGTTGCCTCCGGCGGCTAGCCGTGTTTCCTTTCCTTAGTTATTAGCTCCTCCAGACTTGCATCCTTTGGTTGGCTATTTCCTTGTGATCAGTTTTGAAGCTTTCCAGAAAATTCCTATCGCTTGTTGGTTGAGAACGGGTGTCGTTTACCTTAACACCCTCTTTTTGATCCACTCCGCTTCATTTCCGCTTCATCTCCATGTTCCATTTCGCTTTCACTTCACCTCCGCTCGTTCCCCTTCAAAGAGGACGTTAAGGAGGGGCATCTGTTGACACCCGTTTTATGACCAATAAGTCGGGTCATCTCCTTATTCATTCTATATGATGCTCCAAGTCGTTCACTCTTCATTGAGTCTCTTGATTAGTTGAAGCCTATTTCTTGGGTCTTAACTCCTTGATCGGATATGGTTCCTTGTGGCTACTTCATTGGATGAATCTTAGCAATGCCTCTATTCCTTGTTGATCTCCATTTTGATAATAACGGTCGGTCCTAGGCGCGTTGTTTCATTCTGACGGATGGGTCCTGGACCGTTACTCTTTGAAGAGTCCTAAGGCTTAAGGCCTCGTTTTAAAGCTTATCCTTTTGATTACACATTGATAATAACGGTCTGTCGTGCAGCCGTTGTTTCATTCTGACGCCCTATGCCTTGGCCGTTGCTTCTTGAAGAGTCCAACTTGTTGGGTCTTCTTCCCGTTGATCTTATCTTTTAGGGATAAGGTTGATAGTAACGGATGTTCCTTGGTGCGTTATTTCAAGTGGCGGTCTGTCGTGCAGCCGTTACTTCCTTCAGAGAGTCCTGGCAGTTCAGGCCTTTTCTCTGCTACTCCGTGGCCGAGATAAGGGTTTGGATTGACGATATCTCTTTCAAATCTGATCCTCAGAACCTTCTGTTTGTTTCTATGGACTCTTGGTGATATTATCTTCGAGGATTTGCTAAGAGTTATCCCTTTATCTTGCTGGATTATCCTCTGCTCGACCTGAGAGTTTGAGGGTCTATAAATAGAACCCTTGACTTCATGGCCCAAGAGGGAGGATTTGAAATTCACGACGAAGTGCTGCCGAACTCAGGAGCCATCTTCATCCAAGAGGAACTGCTTCCCACGTTCATCCATCTCATAATCAAGGGAGTACTTTGGTTTTAGTCTTTCAAGTTCATCATTGCATGCTTAAGTTCTTCCCTGGTTTTTCCTCAATCAAAGCATTGTCCCTCCTCTTTCTCCACGTTTTTCACTGTTCTCTAAGCATCCAAACATCTCCCAATCTTTTAAAAATGCCCAGAGGGGTTAAAAAAACCAAAAACTCCCCGGTAATCCCCTTTCCTTTTGATGTCCTTAAGTCTTTGAGAATTGATGCTATATTATTGAAAGGGCTAATTTGGGTTGTTTTGTTCTTGTCTTCTACATCTTTGGCAGGTTTACAGGTTCACCAGTACGAGGCCCAAGTCTTCTAGCCGGCTGGAAGAGTTGGAGTTAAAAGAATCTACACTTTGCTACTGCAGGTTATCTGACGGTCTGGTGCAGGCGCGTCATCTTCTCCTGGCGGTCTATCGGGTGGCCGTTACTTTCCAAGTAACGCACAGGGTCCTGGCCGTTATTTCTAGCTGACCTGCAGGTTCTCTTTGGTCTTCTCTCCCGTGGGCGGGTGCTTCATCCACCTATTTCCAAGGTATTTACAGGTCTTTTGCTTATTTTTACTTTGGTGGCGATCACATCTTTCCTTAGTCTTGGGTATCAGCTTTCTCATTCATCACATATCTCTTTTGTTTTATTGCTTGCTCCACCCCTTGTGGTGTGTTTTTATTTACTCCTTGCTCCACGCTCCGGCGTGTGTTTTCCTTTTCCTTAGCCTAGTTTGATTGAGATAGCATGCCCATGCTAGAGCTAGCTTTGATTGCCTAGGTTCGTGATCACATGTTCATAGGTTAAGAGCAGATCTTTGATTACTTGCTTGTCATTTCATCATTCAAAACCCCAAAGAAAAGATAGATAGGCAAAATAAAATCAACAGATAATTTTTTGGCGATCACGGTGGGACAGCTTGTGCCAATCGTGCTTTTGATTCCTGTTTGAACCTGCCATCATCTGCCTATTTGGTTTCCCTTGGATTTCTCTCTTATTCTTGCTGATTCTGGTTTTCTAAGTATTCTGACGGCCCTGTGTCCCTGCGCTACAGACCTCTGACGCAGGGGTATTAGACCGCCACTTTTGTTCTACTGTGTGAGCTTCCACGGGTTTTCCTATTATTTCTGTCCGATTTTGGCTCTGGCTCATTTGACGGACCCATCTCCCTGCGTTATATTATTTCTGGCGATCTGGCCTTCGACCGTTATTGTATTCTGACGCAGGGGTCCTTGACCGTCATACTCCAGGCAGGTACGCATCCGAGGTGCATTTACTTCCACAGTTTCTGCTGTGATTTGGTGCTTGGGTGATACCCGACTTTCTCCTTGCTTTGTTCATATATTCATATCATTGTGTGCATCATTGATTGCTAGATTTTAGGCTAGACTTTGCATGCACTCCGGTGCACATAGGGTCATTCATCTTGTCATATCTTAGATTGCATTTTCCTACCTTGTTGTGAGGACCTCTCGTCTCCATATTCCTTGGGGCCGACTAGGAAAACACACCAGGGACCTCCATAAGTCCCCGCGAGCCGTGGATTCCCACACGGACGCCAGACTGGTTGTACCTTTCCCACCCCGTGTCTAGGGTTGCATAAGTGAAGGAGTGATTACACTTAGAGTCAAACCAAGTCTCATACCCATCTCCTACTAGGAACCTATTGTTGAGAGCACATATTAATCAATTCACTAAAGTTCCGAAGGAGGAATCACAAGAATTGGGTTGCATCATCTTAAACAACTTGGTTGCCTTTGAGTGCCTTCATCTTTTATCACTTGCATCTTATCAGAATCATCTAAGTTTGATTACTCATTGTGTGATTGGTTGTGTTGGTTTTTTGCATTTGTCAAGGTTGTCCGTTGCATGTGGAGTTGTTTTCGTTTGTCCGGGTCATCTCCTCAAGTCAATTCCTTCTTCACATTCTATTCCAATCCTCTTTTCGAGTCCACCATGGCATCCTTTAATCCTCCCCGCTCCCAAGAGGACTCCCTTCCTCAAGGGCTCATTGAGAACCCTCCTAGGGTTGTTACCTTTTCCTCCGGGAAGGGGACTACCCCTCTTCCGTCCTCCACTTCTATGGAAGGTGGTCAAGCTACCCCTTCTTTCTCCACTCCTTCCACGGGCTCCGTCCTTCAGATGATGGCCCAGTTGGATCCGGCCCAACTCCAAGTTCTTTATCAGGCCATGCAAGGGTCCAACGCATCTCCTTCTACCATCATCCAAAATCAATCCAATTCTTCCACTGTTGGGCTCCCAGCTCAGCCCATTCCAATTGATCTTACTCCGGTCCAACCATGGACCATCACTTTCACGGGCATGGAAACGGGCCAGTCTTCCAATTCGGCCCAACAATTTTTTGACAAGGGAAAGTCGCCCATCCCTTCTTGTGTTCAAATGGATCATCACATATCTACTCCGGTAGCTCCGCAGGTTCTCATGGGCCCTTCCGACTTCTTACGCTCTCAGCAAGGGGCGGCCCAAGCTTATCCTAATCCGGGTCAAGCTTATGCCCAATATCCTTCTTACGGGCCCCCCATCTCTACTGTTTATCCCTCCACTCCTTCCTGTGGGCACCCACCTTCTACCACGAACGTTCCATCTGCTCCTCACATTCAATCAGCATCTTTCACCGCCCCTGCTCCCTCCCGAGAGCAGGACTTGCTCGACAAGTGGGCCGCCATGCAGCAGCAACTCGATTTCCTCCAGAAGCGGGTTGGCCCACAATCTTTGGCCGATATTCCTGTTCCAAGCTTCCAGAATATCCGATTCCCTCCTCAATCAGAGCTCCCCAACTACCGCAAGTACGACGGGAACATCAATCCCTTTATTCATGTGAGGGATTTTCTATATGAATCGGCGCAATTCCAGTATGATGATCACCTTATGGCGTATTTATTCCGCCGATCTTTAGATGATGTTGCTCTGGAATGGTTCTATTCTCTACCACTGGAAGAGGCTGAGAGTTTCAAGGTAGTCAAGGACAAGTTCATCCAGCGGTTCCAAGACAGGGTCGGCCCAGAATACTCGTTCACAGATCTGGTGGCCGAGAAGATGAAGCCAGACGAGGAGTTTGCCACTTATGCAGACATGTGGAGACAGATGGCCGCTAGAGTGCCTAGCCACATCCCGGAGGAAGAGAAGGTCAAGCTGTTGATTTCAAATGCTACTCCAACCTTTCGGAACATCCTGGCAATGAATGACATAGCCAACATGCATCAGCTCTACAGCCGGGCGTGCTTCATCCAAACCCAGTTTAAGGATTCCCCCATCCACTCTTTATTTGAAAACCAAAAGCCCAAGTACCACAAGAAGCCACAAGGGCCGGTTACCGAGGGGGTCCATACAAATGAACAAGTGCAAGCCGTTGCCTTCCCATTCCAGGCCGCACCATTCCGCTTCCCCCAAAACCCCCGCAATTCCCAAAACCCCGCTCCACAAAACTTCCAGGCAACCCCACAAAACCCTCCGCCTACCTTTGTCACTCCACAAAATGCCTTCACCAATCCACAACAACCACCACCTCCGCAATATCACAATGTCCCTCCACCTAACGGCTATAACAACAACCCTAACAGCAAGCGCCCGGCTCCCAGGAGAGCTCAATACCCTCCATTGCCAGAGACACTTACAGATATCTTCTCTGCCCTCATGTCAGTGAATGCGATCCAACTTCCTCCAGAACGGCCTACTTGGAACCCAGCCGTTGATTAGACTAAATATTGTATGTTCCATAGGCAGCCGGGCCATACCATAGAAGGATGTTTCTAGTTCCGGGATCTGGTATAGGATCTCCATGAAGGGCAAAGGATAGATTGGGCCGCAATGCATCGGGCCATTGTTGAGATCAAGAAGAAAAGAGGGCAGCAGCCGAGGCCGCAAGTGCAGCAGCAACAGGCACCGCAGCCGCAGCAGCTACCACAACAGCAACCACAGCAACCACAGCAAGTACAGGACCTGGGCATCCATCAGAATCCGATGCCAAACCATCCACCCGCTCCTCAGCAGCAGCCGCCAGCACCAGCACAAGTAAACGTGGTCCAATCACCGGCCCCCAATGCCGGGTGGTCTTTTGATGATGACAGTGCCGCACAACTGTTGACAGCTAAAATATGAACAAAGATAAAGATGAGACCAGACCAGCAACGAAGACTGAAAGATGCTTGCAAAGTCAGGATTGAGGGAGGGCCCTTACTACCAACTACTTGCCCGGCTAGGACAGTCTCAGGCTGAGCCGATGTCCAGTATTGTCGTCATCCAAACGGCGATACCGATGAAACTCCGGTCTGTTGGCTGACGAGAAACTTCTGGATTATTCAGATGATGATGCATACACCGTTAAAGAAGGAGCCCTCGTCAGTGCTGATGCAATCAAAGGAATTAACAAGGCCAAAGAAAAGAATGGGCCTGTTGAATGGGCCTGTTAATGTGCTATTAAGGATGGGCTTGATACCCCTCGCGTCGAGAACCTCCCCTTGGCAGCAGGCGTGCCGGGAAGCCCCTCCAAGGGAGTTCACCGGGAAGCCCCTCCAAAGGAGGCGCGCCGGGAAGCCCCTCGAATGGGCGCGCCGGGAACCGGTGATGCAGGCACGCCGAGTGCCATTAATCTGAACAGGGTCCTATAAAACCCATTACTTCGCCCACAGGAAAAGGGGACGACGGGGGCTGTGGTAGAAAAAAAAAGAGGCAGATATTGAGAGGATAGCCAGAAACCAAAAAGAGAAAGAGAGAGCTCCAGGAAAAGGGACTCGAAGAAGCGAAGAGAAGATCTGAAAAGAAAGGAGGAAGAGGAAGCTCCAGGTGGGCTGCTCCGGGGAGGGAGATGAGTCAATGCTCCGCCCTCCCCCATACTTTCTTTCCTTTTCTTTGATGTAATCTAGCAATTTTTCTTCTCGATTTATCAAATGTAGCCGGACAATCCCGGTTCTGCTTTGTACCTCTCTGCTTCTTATGTTCCCTTTCATGGTTGATGTAAGTATGAGACGATGCAATGAAATGGAATGCTGCAATTGCAGTGATGAATATTGGGCAATCAAAGCTCTTCTCCTTTGCATCCCGTGGATATGTCTTCTATTCGAAATGTCTAATAGTTTATACAGTACCGGTTTCAGAATCCTCGATGGTTCTCCGAAGAGGAATGAGGGTAGGACCCCCACCCCCATCTAATGGGTGATTGGGCTCTATTTCCTTCTCACTTCCTGTCTCAATGGCAGATTCTCCGCATATGTTACGAGTTTTTCCCTCGAGCCCTTCATGTTGTTCAGGAACCCGAAATACCAACCTCTTGGTTCCCTGAACTGCCAGGCTTTGGTGAATGATAATTTCGATCCCTGGGTCCTCCATTCTAAGCCTTGAATGCTTAGGGCCTGGAGTTTCGGTGCTAAAAGTCCATCCATCGCCAGTTTTCGACGCCATTAGTCTCGTCCAGGGGATCAGAGACAGTCATCTCTGGATCCCCCAGACGGCTGACGGCAAACAGAGAAAGCTTCTCAGGTCCGGACGATGATCTCTCTTCCGCCTGCTGATTTGGTCTCTCAGCTCCCTTGGCATCCCTCTAGCAGAGGCATCCATGAGACCACCCCTTACACCCCAGATCCGGTCTCAATCCGAGCCACAAAACTCAAAATTCCCAAACAGAGTGCCGTAATCAAACCCTGAAACCCTTAGCCCTTTCACCTTCCCGGCGTGCTAATTCCCACGCCGAGAACTACGCTGCCGAGAGGCCTCCCTCTTTCTTCCCTTCAGCAAAACGACAAACCCCCCAGGCGAAACCCCTATTCCTTCACGGCCTTCCCGACCTGTGGCTTCCCAGCGGCAGCCTCCCGGCGCGGTGAGGAGCGCGCCGAGAAGCTTCACGTCGGGAGCCTCCCCCTTTCCTTTTGCCTTTGGAGCCACGCCGAGACCCCCTTGTTCGGTCAAGGAACCCGCGCCGAGAGCACCCCCTTCGGCCAATAGAAACCCACGCCGAGACCCTCCTTCTTCGGCCAATAAAACCTAGTCAGAGGCCCTCCTCTGCACGGTCATCATTCAATCTCCCTACACATATGTCTCAGGAATGTTCAGAGGCCATCACATGTGTCCTGAGAAGATATAGTAACGGGGAAGACCTCCCCTACAAACCCCCATTTCTGATCTGGGTTTCAATGCTACCTCACGAACTCAAAGAGCCATGTTATTATATGCGTTCTGATGGGTTCTAAGAGAATATTAACCAATGAGATAGATGCAAGCAATGTCCCCCGGGCCCGGTGCCCATCCTTGTCCGGTCGTCATCCCGGCATCCCGTGGATGAGGACCTATTCTCTCTTGGCATAATCCAAGTTGAGGGGACATGCTGCCGAAATTTATACATACCCTACCGGGTAAATGTGATATTCTCTCCCAGCCCCGGACGGCCTGCAACAAACAGATAAAACCCCTCACATGATCTGGATGATGGTCTCATTTCTCCCATTGATTCTGCTTTCTAAATCCCCTTGGCGTCCTCCTAACAGAAGCCTCCATGAAACCCCCTCCTGCATGCTAAATCTTGCCTCAATCTGAGCCAGAAATCTCAGGAAACTCCCGAACAGAGCATCGTCGTCGAGCTCTGAAACCCTTAACCCTTTCACCTGTCTGGCGTGCTAATTTCCACGCCGAGAGCTACGCCGCCGAGAGGGCCTTCCTTTTCTTCCCCTTTCAGCAAGCCGACAAAACCCCAAGTTGTGCTCACTGGCCATTAAACCCCCCTTCACATAACCTTCCCGGCCCAGAGCTTCCCGGCACCAAGTTCCCGGCGCGGTGATGAGCGCGCCGGGAAGCCCCACGCCGAGACCCCCCTTTTGGTCAAGAAACCCATGCCGAGACCCTCTTTTGGCCAAAGAAAGCCGTGCCGAGAGCTTCCCCCCTTGGCCAATAAAGCCATGCCGAGAGCTTCCCCCCCTTGGTCAATAGAGCCACGCCGGGAGCCCCTTGATCCTCCAGCCGCACCGAGAAGCCTCTCGCGCCGGGAACCTTTGCACACTTGAACTGCACCGATAACCTACCCAAATTTTATTACTGAGCCTTCAATCCAAATTTTGTTCCGGGGGCTCCGCCCCCGGAAACCCCCGCAAGGGGCGCTGCCCCCTTGAACCCGGCGACCTGACCGGGCAGGTCGATCCCCGCGACCTGACCGCGCAGGTCGATCCGCGTGCGAGGGCGCAACATTGAGCGTTCACTTACATTCCATCGTCCCGCATCGGGTTCATGAATAACCCCTTTAGCTCGGGAGGGCTCTGCCACTGCATGAGTTCTGCCGGCTTCTATAGGGAACATCAAACATTGCCCCATGGCATATATATATATAGGTAGGGAGGTTTGGCCTCTCTCTTTCTCTCAGCTTTCATCCCGGCACTCCGTGGGTGATAGCCTATTTCCCCCTGGGCATAATCCAGATTAAGGGGAAATGCTGTCGAAATACTGATCAATGCTTTAAACCTCCATCATGGCCACGGCTCAGTCTTTGAACCGCTGACTTAATGATTTCGTCTCTGAGCCGCTGGCTTGACGATACCGTCTGTTTCTACAGCTGATGTTGTTATCTTGCCCGCCTTCCTGGCTCTGGTATGAAGTTCCATTTTGCGCACATGAATACATGTTTGCCTCTCGAGGCCTCCTATTTTGGCGTTTAATCAAGGGTTGTCCTTCCTTGGAAGGGCGTAATTAACGTCATAGCCTTTATGGTATGACGGACTTCTGGTCCCGACTCGGACTTCACAATCGACTGACCAAGTCAGATCGAGCGCACAATGAAATCGTCACTTCGGTGACTGGCACGCCAATAAATCAATAAATAATCAATAAAAATAAATAAATAAAATCCGCGTTCCACAACAACAGGTCATGGCCCTCCACCATAACCACCGCAATCCTCTCACTCCCTCCTTTGTCCTTCCTGCACACCCAACATCCCCTCCATTCATCCTCCCAATTACACCTGCTTCAGCAAATTCCTTACCACCCACCGTTCCATCATACCCTCCACCACTTAACCTCGTCACCGTCATCACACCACCATCCAACCCTTCATCCATCCTTACCCTTCCACTAGCCTTCCCTCCACCAGCGTCGACACTCATCACCACCCTGCCTTCCACCAACCCTTCGCTCATCATCCGCTTACCACCACTACCACCACCAACCTTACGCTCCACCAAACCGTCTCCCCCGCACCACCTGTTCCATTCATCCACCCCGCAGGGCCCATCATACTATCTTCAGATGCCGCGGCGAATTGTGCTCTGAGGAGCGGGAAGATGTTCCATCAGAATTACCCCACTACTTCTAATCCCCAGTCCTCCCAGCCAACGGCCGAGCAAGAAGAAACTGAACCGCTGCCAGGTACTCAATATGACTTGTTACATCATCTAGACCGGGTGCCCGCTAAAATATCTATGCTAGAGCTGATCAAAAGGTCTACCCTTCATCAGGATGCACTAAGAGACTTTTTACAGAAGGTAATGGTCAGTGAAGATATGGCAGTCGACAGCTTACCGACCGCACTATCAACCATTTCCAAAGGACCGGCAATTACATTTTTAGAAACTGAGTTAGCACCTCCGGAAGCTCAGCAAATGCCGCTCTACATTACAATCACTCTGAACAAAGTCAGCATTGAAGCAGCGCTGGTTGACACAGGGGCTTCAATTAATGTTTGTCCACTTAGCAACCTCCGAGCGTGCAACATATCTGAAGAGTTACTGCGGCCTACACCCACCACTATAGCAGCATATGACAACTCGAGGCGAGCGTGTCACGGGGTGATCACCATTCAGGCAGAGCTCGGGCCCCTTACAATGGCCGTGGAATTCTATGTGCTCGATATCGACCCTATGTTCAAGGCTATCCTGGGTCGTCCGTGGATTGATACACTCGGTGCCGTGCCCTCCACCGCACATCAGTGCGTCAAATTCCCCTTCCAAGGGAGGGTCGTCAAAGTTAAAAGCTTGTCCGCGGTGCAGACAGTTAAGGCCATATCAGAGCAGGTTCTTCCCACACTTTGGCCAAGCAGCCGGCCCGTTATATCAGTGCTGGACTTGAACTTCCCCTGGGCGTATGCATCCCCAAGCCCGCCGCTACTCCAGTCAACATCAAAGTGAAGCCGCAGATTCGAGATTCCAAGGGCTGGAACATCATACTGAAACTAGGCTATCAACCGGGGAGGGGCCTCGGTGCGCAATTACAAGGAGTGACCAAGCCCATACCCAAGGGAAGAAAGATGGGCAGGAGAGGTCTCGGTTACCGAGAGACTGCATTATCTATGATCGGTGATTCTGGGCCACTCACCTGGGATTATCGCCAGCATTTTGTCAGAGGGCCTCTCCAGCCCGGTACATTAGCTTCAAGACCAGTTCAGCCAGAAAGAGATGCAGTCTGTCCGATTACCAACCCGCCCCCATTGCCGGGAGGGTCAGATGATGATATGCTCGACTATGGTCAGGCCTTGCAGGGGCTCTTTCATGAGGAAGAATGTCAAAAGCAACAAGAGGTTCGGCTTGTACAGTGGAGGCCGAAGAAGCGGCCTGTTGTTGATTTACAGAAGGAGGGGAGCTCTCCAATTGTCTTTTCTTGGTCCCCCTCATGCTTTCAAGCTATTTTCCAGTAAAGGGACTTCATACCCCGCCTTCCTCCCATCATAATAGATCCATCTTTCATTGATCCACCTGAGATTCTATTTGTTCCTTGTGCTTGCGGGAGGTGCCCACCCATTGATCTATCCACTCTCTTCACTCCTCCTCCTCCCAACGCCCAACTCCACGAGATGTGGTTCTCTTCTTCCGATCCTTTCTTTGACTGCATTTTCCCCGAGCTATTCCCTATGCAGCTCCCACCTCCTCCATCTTGCTGTGTAGTCTCCGCTGATCTCCAAAAAAAACGTCAGTTGAAACGAAGATTTCAGTGGAAGATTACGCTATCCTATCGCCATCCTCCTCCCAGGGGCACGAGTCCCCTGCTCCTTCCCTTCCACTAGGCTTCCTCTCTCCTAGGTTAGGATTAGGGTCCGTCGAGTCTAGGGAGGTAGAGTCAGTTAGGTCTAGAGAAGTAGGGTCTAATTTTAGGTCGTCCAACCCTTCCTCTTCTATGCCGCGCTCGCTTGCGTACCCATCCCGATCTGTTCCTGATAGGTTCTTGCAAGATTTAGCTCAGCGTTGCCATGCTCTTTTGAAGTGCCCGGAATTCGTCGCCACGGTAATTGTGATTGAAGATGAAGAGGAAATAGAAGGGGTATGGAGCGATGACGGATTAGGCGTCTACGAGATCTTGGATGAAAAGGATCCAATTGATGAGGACAGCAATGTAGATGACACCGCCGACCTATACGCACAAGGATTGAAAAGATTCGACGAGCCGTCGACGGCGGTGGACGAACCTACAAAGGAAATCAACTTGGGAACCGAAGAAGACCCAAGGCCCATCATGATTGCTGCTAATCTCCCTTCACAAGTAGAAGAGGAATTGATTAAGGTACTAAGGGAGTATAGTGATTCCTTCGCCTGGTCTTACGAGGACATGCCAGGTCTTGACCCCTCTTTAGTAGAACATCGACTCGTGCTTAAACCAGGGGCAACACCTGTGAAACAAAGGTCAAGAAGATTTCACCCCCACATGGCCTTGAGGATCAAGGAAGAGGTCGACAAGCTATACAAAGCCAGATTCATCAGAGTTGTTTTATATCCTCAGTGGGTGGCAAACATAGTCCCTGTTCTTAAAAAAGATGGAAAAGTGCGCATATGCATTGACTTCAGGGATCTTAACAAAGCATGTCCCAAAGATGATTTCCCGCTACCCCATATAGACGTCCTAGTGGATAATACAGCCGGGTATGAAGCTCTATCATTCATGGATGGATACTCGGGCTACAATCAGATCCGTCTCGCTCTGGAAGATCAAGAGAAAACTTCCTTCACCACGCCCTGGGGCACGTATTGTTATGTGGTTATGCCATTCGGTCTGAAGAACGCCGGTGCCACCTATCAAAGGGCGATGATGGCCATCTTCCACGACATGATGCATATCTATATGGAAGCTTACGTGGATGACATCCTGGTGAAGTCAAGAACTAAGGAAGAACACCCCTCTATCCTGGTTAAGGTGCTGCAGAGAGCCAGGGAGTACAAGCTCAAGATGAATCCGAAGAAGTGCGTATTCGGAGTCTCCTCAGGGAAGCTGCTAGGGTTCATAGTAAGCAAACGGGGGATCCAGATTGATCCTAATAAAGCACAGGCCGTCATGGACATGCCTCCGCCAAAGAACATTACGGAACTTCGAGGATTGATTGGTAGATTACAATTCATCAGAAGATTCATATCCCAGCATTCTCAAAGGTGCCGTCCGTTTTATGAATTGCTTAAAGCGGGGGTCAAGTTCGAATGGAATCAAGATTGTCAGAAGGCCTATGAGGACCTCAAGGAATATCTATCCAATCCCCCGGTTCTGCAACCTCCTGTCCCTGGGAAACCCCTAATCCTATACATCTCGGTCATTGAGGACTCCTTAGGGGCGGTCTTAGCACAAGTAGATGATGAAGGGAAAGAGCGGGCTACTTACTATCTCTCTCGGTTGCTTAATCCAGCTGAACCCAAGTACACCGCTATGGAGAAAACTTGTGCCGCCTTAGTGTGGGTAGCTCAGAAGCTGAAACACTACTTCCTTGCCCACCCAGTTAGGTTGATCTCTAGAATGGACCCGATCCGCTATCTCTTAGAAAAGCCTATCCTTTCTAGTAGGTTAGCTCGCTGGCAGAGCTTCCTCTCTCAATTCGACATCACCTTTGTTGTTCAGAAGGCAGTCAAAGGATATGCCATTGCTGAGCATCTCGCCCATCTCCCCATCCCTCACACCGATTCCATTCAGGACGATTTCCCTGATGAGCATCTTTCTGTTATCTCTCATCACCCCTTCTGGTCTCTGCACTTCGACGGTGCACTCAACTCTCAAGGCCGAGGGATCGGTGATGTTCTGCTTACCCCGGAGGGGGTAACCATTCCCTTTGCTTATCAACTTCGGTTTCCTGCTACCAACAACATCGCTGAGTATGAGGCTCTCCTGGCCGGCTTGAAGCACGCCTATCTCCTAGGCGCGCGTTATTTGAACATCATAGGAGACTCTCAGCTCGTCCTACGGCAAGTTCTGTCCACTTACCGTACTCGTGACCCCAAGCTCAAACCTTATCAAGATTTGGTCACGCTTCTCGCTAGGCAATTCCGTAAGCTGATCTATATCCACACTCCCCGTTCTCAGAACATTCTAGCAGATGCTCTGGCATCTCTTGCTCCTCCCTATCCTTCCCTCTCAGTCGGAATACTGAGACTATCGTCGTCCAGAGATTGGACGCACCCTCTCTTCAGATCCTTGGTACCTCAACCTTAGGAAATCCGTAGAGGCGAAGGCTGAGAAGGAAGATCTCAAGGAAGTTTCATTAGCAAAGCTAGAGGAGATTCTGGACGAAGAGGAATTACCTTGGTATCATGAAATCGAGTTGTTTTGTAAAGAGGGGTCGTTCCCAGAAGGGGCAAAAGCTGAGCAACGCAAGTCAATCAGAAGAGCCGCCGCAAGGTACACCATTATTGCAGGAGAACTATACAGGCGCACTACTAACGGAATGCTCATGAGATGCTTAGATGATGTTGAAGCTTGGAAGGTGGCTGAAGCAGCCCATTCTAGTGAGTGTGGGGGTCATGTCAATGGCCAGGCTCTAGCGAAGAAGATCCTTAGGCAGGGCTACTACTGGCCCACTCTAGAGGAAGATTGCTCCCTCTACGTCCGGAGGTGTCTTAAGTGCCAACTCCATGCTGATAAAATCCATTCTCCTGCTTCATCTCTCCATCCCATGACTGCTCCTTGGCCATTCTCTATGTGGGCTTTCGACGTTGTCGGCCCGCTCGGTGATCCTAATTCTCAGATCAAGCAGAAATCCTTTATCCTTACCGCCACTGAGTACTTCACCAAATGGGCCGAAGCCGAGGCGTACGCAGAGATCAAAGCTACAACGGTGTGCCGCTTCATCATGAAGAATATCATCTCGCGGTTCGGAGTGCCAAGCAGCATCATCACCGACAACGGACCCCAGTTCGTCTCCCAAGAACTTAAGACCTCTGTAAGAAGTTCAATATTGCATTGCATCATTCATCTCCATATTATCCTCAAGGCAACGGTCAAGCCGAAGCCACTAATAAAACCCTTCTTAAAATCATCAAGAAAACATGCGAAGCTCATAAGTTTTCTGATTGGCCGGAAAGATTAGTAGAAGCTCTGTGGGCTTACCGCACCTCCGTCCGTACTCCTACGGGATAAACTCCCTATTCTCTTACCTACGGGATGGAGGCGGTGCTCCCATATGAGATCTTGATCCCTTCACTTAGAGTGCAGCTCGATAAGGAACTTAATCTCGATGAACGTCGAGAGGCGTTGCTGGTCCAGTTGGAACTCTTAGATGAAAAGAGGATGAATGCGGCCGATCACGTATCCGTCTATCAAAAGAGGGTTTCACGTTATTTTCAAAAGAAGGTGATCGAACGTAAGTTTCTAAAAGGTGATATGGTTTTGAAATGCAAATTCATTCGGTCTGCAGGTCCAAGGTCTAAATTACAACCTAACTGGGAAGGGCCGTTTGTCGTAAAAGAAGCTTATCCAAGGAATGCTTATCGCCTAGTAAACGCGGAAGGTGAGGAGCTCTCTCACCCGTGGAATGGGTTGTATCTTAAGCGTTTCTTTCCTTAGAGTCTAAGCCACGTGCTTCCCCGGCAGCAGGATGCTCCCTCCTGTTTCACTAAGAAGGGTCCCGAGTAAGGCAATCACACACTACACGACATCCCTGGTCAGGTTTTCGATTCTAAAAGACACCGTTTCTCCTCGGCCATGCTTTAGGGGAAAATCGAAGTCCCTGTCCGCTTCATTCTTCGGCTGAATCCAGAGGCAAGGAGTGAATAAGGAGGCGACAACTAAACTAAACACCCTAACGAGAGGAGGTCTCAAATAGGGGCAAGTCCGTTATGACCTGACGCCACAAGAAAAAGAAAGGAAGAGAAAAGGAGTAATCTTTTTCACGACAAAATCAAAAGCATCATCTCAAAAAGTCTACTATTTCAAAAGCTCCAGGAAATACAAAAACAGAAAAGCTAGGCATGACAAGAGTGGCAGTATAGTTCCCCGCGGGACGTCATGAGCCCGGTCGCATGCATGCCTGGAGTGGACGAAGGTTCGATGACGGACACAAAGCCCCGGCGCAACAGACCAAATCTCTAACAGGGCTGTACGGTGAAGAAATCAAGTCCTAAAAACTCCCATATCTGGCCTAAGCTTACCCCCGTGTTCCTTTTTTCTTTTTAGGATCAAGATTAGTACCCTGGGTATGGCCTTGGTAGAAACACCGTCATGTGAATTGGGCCTTGGCCAAGGATTGTCACCCATGTTACACGCCAACCTCGGGACTCCTGATTCTGAACAAGGAAGGGTTCGCGTTGCTAGGGGAGACACTGATTTTTAAAATCCAAAAAAAAAATCAAATATTTTTTTCAAAATTCAAAACATCAAAAATCCAAAGACATCAAATATTTTTAAAATCCAAAAACATCAAATATTTTCAAAAATCCAAAGACATCAAATATTTTTAAAATCCAAAAATACCAAATATTTCCAAAATCCAAAAAAACCAAATATCCGCGAAAATCCCACAAAAATCAGATGTTTTTCCGAAACTCCATCATGTGCATAGCATGCATTGCATTTTTATTATATTTTCCGCCTATTTAATAAGGCTCCAGCCCTTGACCAAATGTCAAGAAACGATCATTATCTAACTTGCTTCAAGGCAAGGGGTTGAGTCTAAGAACAGATCTAACTTGTTTCATGTCTTAGCATGTGCAGACAACAGGTTCAAATGCAGGATTGCAACTACGCAGGATGTGACGCATCAGTGTTCGACCGTCACAGTCATTTAACGGTCCCCTCCTTGACCGTTAATTCCCTTCAGGCGTGGGCATTTTATTCTTTTGTCCCTCTGACGGCCTGGTCCATACCGTCATTTCTATATAACGGCCCTTCTCCCATCCGTTACTTTCTTCAGAAAACAGGATTAATATGGCTTTCATTCTGACGGCTCCTCATTAGACCGTCGTTTCTCTATGGCGGTCCACTGCCCATCCGTTACATCCTCCAGAGGCTCTGCCTCTTCACATCATTCTAGCCAATCAACCCACAAAACTTATGCTCACTCAACTAAGCCAGTCTCATCTCATTCAAGCAAGCTTAATAAAACATGAATTCATAAAAATTCCAGCTTTGATTGTTAATTACAAACAATATCTCTCATGAACAAAAGAAAATCAAGGTACATTCAATTTTCTATCCGCAAGAGGGTGGATTTTCCTCAACTCTTTCACATAATCACGGCGTGCTGCGTCGTTCTCTTCTACTTTTGCTTGCCACAGGCGCACCTTGCTGATCTCCCACATGGTCAGCGCATTCCGTACTGCTCTTTCATCTTCCTCGGTCCCCATCTTCCTAAGTAGAAGAGGAGGGTAGTGTGATAGTGCAGGAGCTTGGGTTCTTGGAAGACCGATCTGAAGATGGCACCGGTGCGGGTTGTAGATCGCCATGGTGGTATTCCCCACTAGTTGGAGGTCCAGGCCTTGACGCCGCGGTATTTTGAGAAGAGTGCTCCGAAGGATTCTTGGTCGCATATTGAACTTGTCTATTGGCAAAGTGTTGAAGAAGAGGCGCCATTCATCCCGCGTTTTCTTATCCGCCGTCTTGCATTCAACCTGTGAAGAATACTCGAACGCCCCTCCAATGAAGAAGAGAGGGCGGCTCCCGAAGATTCGGCTAGTTGAAGTTAGGTCCTCCTTGTGTTAGAATTTGACTCTCACTCCCATCCAGCACTCAAGGAGTATCATGGAGCCGAACAAAAGTCCTCCTAGGCAAGCCGAGCTCAGTCCTTCATAGAGGTATGAAAGGATCGCTTGAGAGATGGACATTCCCCGCCACAGCCCGCTAATAATGCTAAGATTTTGGATGTCTAAGAGGTGGTCGGTCGTAGTGAAAAGGAAGACTCCGCATAGGCAAACCGCCACCGCCTTGGCTATTGCTTCGTGTCTGTCCCACTTGTTTTTACAATGAGACACTATCCACTGTGCCAACGGTATCAAATGAATGTGGTGTGGGTTGATCATGGTCCTCACGTCCTTTGGATTATGAATAAATCACTCAAGATCAAGGATGGGTCAATAGGCTCTATTGTGTAGCAAACCCGGTCTTCATCCCCCACCTTAGTCCTAGGAGGGCTAGGTAGGTCTCTACCTCTTCTAATAGGACGGTTGCCTCGAAGGAAGGGAAGATGAAAGTATGAGTTTGTGGATGCCATAGTTCTACAAGAGCTGAAATACTTGGCCAATCTAAGGATAATTTCTGGAAATTTTTGCCTAAAACCAAGAGAGGTTGAAGGTGCCAAGCTTTAAGGATGGATGTAACTTCTATAGGGAGTGCTTTTACCATGGGAGCCACCCACTTCAGATTAGAGTAGCATCTTGGCCAGGAAGAGGCTTGAAGAAAGAAGGAGAAGAAGAAGTCATAAAGAGAAATTAAAGAGCAGAGTTTTCTGAACCTGGATGAGTTGTTGGGAGCTTACCACCCTTTGAACATTGGAGTTTAAGTGCTTTGGGATTGACGTCAACCGTTGGAGCTCTCCATGTTCTTTTCTGGCAGCTTTAGGTCCGGTGTAAACCCTCTCCTCCATGGCCATCATCTCAGAGCTTCGCTTCATCTTGGTTTCTGCCCTTAGGAGAGGTTCTTCAACCCTAAAGCAGAGGTTTTCAGCAAAGCTACGTTTTTTGGTTGAGTTTCCAAGTTTTAAAGGCTTGATTTTGGCTTAGGAAGGATAAGACTTGAGTTGGAAGGCTTTATCTTCAATCTAGATAGGTTCTAGTGGGAGATTAAGTGGATAAATCTCGGGTTTAGGCTCTCACGACTCAATCCGTCTTGGAACACAACTCAGTCTCTAACGGTCTATCGTGGGGCCGTTATTTGTCTCTAACGCGCTAGCCTTGGGCCGTCGCATTTTCTGTGGGTTTGATTTGGCCAGACCATGTTCTGTGAAGCTTAACGGTCTATACTGTGGCCGTCGTTATCTTGTAACGCGTGAACCATGATCCGTTACACTCTCGGTCGTTCAGATGTTGGCTTTTGGGTCAAAATTTTCCCGACGGTCTTTATTATGACCGTTATTTCACCCCGATGCGCCAGCCTTCGGCCGTCGCATTTTCTGCTAGTTGCCCTGACAACCCATCGTTCTGCCATGATCAACGGTCTAGCATTGGCCGTTATTTCCCTCTGACGCACCAGAGGTGGACCGTCGCTTTTCCTGCAGCTCAGATTACAAATTTGGCCTCTGTTGTATATAACGCCCTTCAGCCAGTGCGTTATTTGATCATGACGGTCTGACCCTGGACCGTTACTTTCTCTGCTGCTGAATTTAGGTAATTTCTTCCTGCCCTTGTGTTAGACCTGGTGGTCTTTCACACGTTCTACAACCCATTCATCATCCACGCATTCTCATACACACTCCTTTTTTCCGCATACATGCATTCGTACATTCACACACATCTCTCGCACTCAAATCATCTGAATCGATCATTCATTTCTGCGTTCACATTCAAACCTGCTAAACCATTCGCTCACTCATTCATTCCTGCATATTTATTCATTCACACTCATGAAACAAAACAAAAATGCCAAAAAAGAATTTCAATTTTCTATATATATAGTCATGTACAAAAATAAAAAAGAAATGCATCATTCAGCCGGCTCGTTCGCCGGGCCGCCCTCCTCATCTCCACCCTCCGGATTCCTTGCTGGCGGTGCTATGGAGGCACTCTCTTCCTGCTGTCCTCTCTCCACCCTCTCATTCCTCCGCTGGCCGGAGGAACTCACAAGGAAATCAGCCACCGACCCACTCCGAGCGACGCTCCTCTGTGCTCCGCTCTGCGAAACACTTCGCTCAAGTCCTCGGCCTATCATCCGGACAGTCCTCTCGAGGGTCCGCAGCGTGATCTTCATATCGTAAGCCTGGCGCCGAGCCTCGCGTGCCTCGGTCCGGTATCGATCCAAATCCACCGTCCCAATCCGGAGTCGCTCTACCTCAGCCTGTGACTGAGATAGCTCCGTCCGAAGTCGCTCCACCTCTGCATCATCCGAGCGTCTAGGGGTCTCCACTCTCAGTCGGGCCATCTCTGCCCGTGCTAGCTCTGTCTCTGCTCGGGCCCGCTCAGTCTCAGCCCGGCTTCTCTCTATCTCTGCCTGGAGACGCTCTGCCTCCAATCGAGCCTGTCTAGCCTCGGCCACCGCTGCAGCTAGCTCTCTCGCCTGTAGGTTGCATGTCATATAGTTGATCAAAAGGCATTTTTTTGGCGTACGCATGATCACGAGCATAAGCATTTAGCATCTTACCCGCTCCGCGAGGGTGGCCTCCGCCTCCTCGGCCCGGGCAACCGCCCGAGCAAACTCGGCATCCTGCTCTGTTCTGCCTCCCGCAGATGAGAGGAAGACGATGGGGCGTCCGGTCCTGCTCGTTGGGCTCCCTCGTCCCGCTGCATTTAGAAATCATGATTAAAAGTCGTGGTTAGTCAGCATTAGCATCATTTTTTGCATTGCATAATCATAATCATTCAAGTCTAAGTTTTAGAATCTTACCAGAAGCTCCAGGGCGGTTCGGTACTCGTCCCGCTGCTGGATGGTGGAGTGGAGTAGTCCCTCCAGCTCGGCTATCTGTCCCTCGGGGTCTAGCTGCATTTAAAGCATGTAAGTCAGTACATCTAGCATGATGCATCTTGCATATAGAAAGAGTTTTTGAGTTTAGAATTTGCATACCGGTCGTCGGGTACCTCGGTACACCCGGTCACCGTAGAGTCGAGCGAAGGCCTTCAGATATGCCTCGTCTCTCTCATCTCATTCCTTCACCGCTCGGCCCCGCCTGTTCTAGTCATGGACGCACTTCACCTTCCGGGCGCACCAATCCACGTTGCCACTGATGCCCCGTGCCGACTTGCCTGGGTGGTCATCGCTGTGGCGTGGAAAGGTCACCTCGGGTTGGTGTAGTCCACGAGTCCGCAGGATCAGCCGGTAGTGTAGAGGCTCGATGATGTGGATGCAGTGCAGCCAAATGTCTCGTCCCCGGTATGATAGAGCCGCCTCCACCCACGGCTGCCCCGTGTAACCCTCGTCGCGGTACGGGGTCCATCTCACCTGAAAGCATTCAGTCCATTCATCAGCATTTAGAAGCATTTAGAAGCATTTAAGAAGCATTTAGAAGCATTTTAGCATTTAGAAGCATTTAAGAGCATGTAGAAACCACTTTGAGTTCTGGACTTACCGACGTGTGTGGGAAGGAGTCCAGGTCCTCCTGGATCGTCCGGGTCAATCTGATGATCGACCCTGTGTCCCTCGCTACCATCCATCGCCTCGCGATCGGTATACGGCCAGGATGGAGTAGTACGCCTCTCCCGATGCCCGGGAGGTACATATAGGTCCAGATCTGCATTATTAGAAGTCAAGTCAGTCAAATTGCATAGTCATTGGCATAACATTCCTGCATAAACGTTTATAGGAGCATTTAAATTGCATTTACCTGTAGAAAAGGTGAGAAGCCGCCCAGCATCGTCTGCCGGTCCGTCGTGCTGAGGGACTCGAACAGGAACGCTAGCACTGCCGCTCCCCAAGCATATCTCCCAACTCTGTGCAAGTGCTATATCATCGGCAGCAGTCTGTAGCTGATGACGTCCGCCCGAGTCGCGAAGAGGAGCTTCCCGAATAGCAGCATCAGGAAGCGTCTGAGCACTCGGTCTCCCTCAGGTCCTGCCTCTGCCGCCACGCGAGGGCGCACCTGGTCTATCACTCTGCCCAAATGCTCTTCGGGTAGCTCTCCTACGGCTATCGCCGCTCCTCTCAGTCCCAGGCTCTCCTGCAGTACTGATCTCGAGAGCTGGGAGGAGGACTGCCCCGGCCTGATCAAGTCCAATCCGAGCAGCTGCTGCGCCATCTCCCTGTAGTCACCGTATGTCCATCCGGTCACTGCGGCTCCATGGACTCTCAGTCCTGTAATCCTCGCTATGTCTTCTAGCGTGGGGATCATGTGGCCCCACGGGAAGATGAACGCCCTGCTGATCGGGTCCCACCTCTCGTGCAGCGCGTACAGCAGGGGCGTGTCCATCCGGATCACCTCGATGCTGAGCACCTCGGTGAATCCCATGCCCGCCAGTCGCTCCCTCTGGTAGTCCGGCAGTGCTTGGTACACGGCCCGGATCTGTAGCCAGGAGATCCTTGTTCGTCGCTTTCCCTACATTCATTTAGATCACAAGTCAGTCCATTGCATCATAAAAATCATTGCATAAGCATTCATATAATCAAAACAAAACAAAAATTCAAAATTGAAAACCTAAAAATAAGTTTTGAATCCCTGGCAGATGTAACGGCCCTGGGGTAGGGCGTTACTTGTCTCTGACGCACTCATGGTGGCGCGTCAGACGTGTGACAGTCGCTGGCAGGACCGTCACATTGTCTGCTATTGGGACTCTTTTCCTTTGCACTCCCGTGGTTGCCCACTATGGCCAAATGGCCTACAATCATTCCTAGTGGGTTCATGGACCCATTTCTACCCTTTAATCCCACATGCATTCATAATAGAAACACAAAAAAATCAAAATTTGAAAATTTAGGGCGGAGGCTTACCTCGCGGTCTTGCCCTCTCTTCCTTTTCTTCTCTGGTTCCTTGGGTTCCTCTTCACCCAAGGGGGCTTCCCCTGGGTCCTCTGCAGTCGTGGGAGCTTTCTCTTTCTCCCTTAGCTCTCTTCTCCTCGGTTCTTCTTCCGTGGTCGGCGTGATGATCTCCCGTTCAATCCGACGGTGGAGCCGCCGTATCGCCTTCCTCTTTCCTCGTTCCCTCCTCTGTGATGGTGGCTGAGGTGCCTCATCGCCGGTCATGGCGGTGGTGGAGAGGGTGGTCGCCGGTGGTTTCTCTCGGTTGGGGTTTTGGGGGTTGTTGAATGTGGAATGATGGCCGTGACCGTTCGGTTGTTATTTTTTTTGAACGCTCAGGAAATGCGACGGTCTATCGTCTGGCCGTTACATCCTTCTGACGCGTCTGGATGTGACCGTTACATATGATTGGACTGTTTTATTGAAGAATGTGAACCGCCTGGTTTATGACGGACTAGGGATGGTCTGTTACTTGATGTGACGCCCTTTCATCAGACCGTTACAAACTTGCAAGTTTCTTGATGAATTAAATGATCTATTTGATGTCAAAATGGGTCCATGTTCTGTCAAGATGTTCATTGTTGATGCCTCTCGCACGTACGAATGGTTATGCCTTGATTCATGATCATATTTAATTTTGGCTAACCTATCTTTTATGAAGGAATTTATGAATGAAATCATGCTTTACCGTCCGTCCGGAAGGTAAGTCAGGTATTTGTATCTCGTCTCTTATCCCTTAATGCATTACTATATGACACTTACGATATTATCTCGAGAACCGGCTGGTCATTCATGTGTTCTGGGATCTGATGTTCCCCTTAAACAAAAATGATGATGATCTAAGTTCACATGTTTAATCATTGGATAGGCCGTTAGATTGGAATAAGTTTGGGGACGATGGTTCTATCTTGCACGCCGTGGTTGCAGATGGTGTCCTGACCCTAATTTCTCTGGTCTAGCAATATTATTCTTGAGTATCTTGATATTTTATCTTTTCTTTACATTTGTTTTGAAGATTTCTTTTCCATTAGCCCAGCATGCATCATACGCATTCTTTGAGCATTTTGAAGCTTCATTTGTTCAAGTGTCTCGGTGTTGGTGAATAGCTGTGTTCTTGATCCCGAACAAGGAGAATCATTCCACTCTGAATTAGAAGGTTTTCCTTCGATCTGCTCGCTTGATCTGGTTAGCTGAAGATTCCTGTCTGGAGTTTAGTCTCTTGTTCTTTCTGTTGCCTCCGGCGGCTAGCCGTGTTTCCTTTCCTTAGTTATTAGCTCCTCTAGGCTTGCATCCTTTGGTTGGCTATTTCCTTGTGATCAGTTTTGAAGCTTTCCAGAAAATTCCTATCGCTTATTGGTTGAGAACAGGTGTCGTTTACCTTAACACCCTCTTTTTGATCCAGTCCGCTTCATTTCCGCTTCATCTCCATGTTCCATTTCGCTTTCGCTTCACCTCCGCTCGTTCCCCTGCAAAGAGGATGTTAAGGAGGGGCATCTGTTGACACCCGTTTTATGACCAATAAGTCGGGTCATCTCCTTATTCATTTTATATGATGCTCCAAGTCGTTCACTCTTCATTGAGTCTCTTGATTAGTTGAAACCTATTTCTTGGGTCTTAACTCCTTGATCGGATATGGTTCCTTGTGGCTACTTCATTGGATGAATCTTAGCAATGCCTCTATTCCTTGTTGATCTCCATTTTGATAATAACGGTCGGTCCTAGGCGCGTTGTTTCATTCTGACGGATGGGTCCTGGACCGTTACTCTTTGAAGAGTCCTAAGGCTTAAGGCCTCGTTTTAAAGCTTATCCTTTTGATTACACATTGATAATAACGGTCTGTCGTGCAGCCGTTGTTTCATTCTGACGCCCTATGCCTTGGCCGTTGCTTCTTGAAGAGTCCAACTTGTTGGGTCTTCTTCCCGTTGATCTTATCTTTTAGGGATAAGGTTGATAGTAACGGATGTTCCTTGGTGCGTTATTTCCAAGTGGCGGTCTGTCGTGCAGCCGTTACTTCCTTCAGAGAGTCCTGGCAGTTCAGGCCTTTTCTCTGCTACTCCGTGGCCGAGATAAGGGTTTGGATTGACGATATCTCTTTCAAATCTGATCCTTAGGACCTTCTGTTTGATTCTATGGACTCTTGGTGATATTATCTTCGGGGATTTGCTAAGAGTTATCCCGTTATCTTGCTGGATTATCCTCTGCTCGACCTAGAGTTTGAGGGTCTATAAATAGAACCCTTGACTTCATGGCCCAAGAGGGAGGATTTTGAAATTTACGACGAAGTGCTGCCGAACTCAGGAGCCATCTTCATCCAAGAGGAACTGCTTCCCACGTTCATCCATCTCATAATCAAGGGAGTACTTTGGTTTTAGTCTTTCAAGTTCATCATCGCATGCTTAAGTTCTTCCCTGGTTTTTCCTCAATCAAAGCATTGTCCCTCCTCTTTCTCCACGTTTTTCACTGTTCTCTAAGCATCCAAACATCTCCTAATCTTTTAAAAATGCCCAGAGGGGTTAAAAAAACCAAAAACTCCCCGGTAATCCCCTTTCCTTTTGATGTCCTTAAGTCTTTGAGAATTGATGCTATATTATTGAAAGGGCTAATTTGGGTTGTTTTGTTCTTGTCTTCTACATCTTTGGCAGGTTTACAGGTTCACCAGTACGAGGCCCAAGTCTTCTAGCCGGCTGGAAGAGTTGGAGTTAAAAGAATCTACACTTTGCTACTGCAGGTTATCTGACGGTCTGGTGCAGGCGCGTCATCTTATTCTGGCGGTCTATCGGGTGGCCGTTACTTTCAAGTAACGCACAGGGTCTGGCCGTTATTTCTAGCTGACCTGCAGGTTCTCTTTGGTCTTCTCTCCCGTGGGCGGGTGCTTCATCCACCTATTTCCAAGGTATTTACAGGTCTTTTGCTTGTTTTTACTTTGGTGGCGATCACATCTTTCCTTAGTCTTGGGCATCAGCTTTCTCATTCATCACATATCTCTTTTGTTTTATTGCTTGCTCCACCCCTTGTGGTGTGTTTTTATTTACTCCTTGCTCCACGCTCCGGCGTGTGTTTTCCTTTTCCTTAGCCTAGTTTGATTGAGATAGCATGCCCATGCTAGAGCTAGCTTTGATTGCCTAGGTTCGTGATCACATGTTCATAGGTTAAGAGCAGATCTTTGATTACTTGCTTGTCATTTCATCATTCAAAACCCCAAAGAAAAGATAGATAGGCAAAATAAAATCAACAGATAATTTTTTGGCGATCACGGTGGGACAGCTTGTGCCAATCGTGCTTTTGATTCCTGTTTGAACCTGCCATCATCTGCCTATTTGGTTTCCCTTGGATTTCTCTCTTATTCTTGCTGATTCTGGTTTTCTAAGTATTCTGACGGCCCTGTGTCCCTGCGCTACAGACCTCTGACGCAGGGGTATTAGACCGCCACTTTTGTTCTGCTGTGTGAGCTTCCACGGGTTTTCCTGTTATTTCTGTCCGATTTTGGCTCTGGCTCATTTGACGGACCCATCTCCCTGCGTTATATTATTTCTGGCGGTCTGGCCTTCGACCGTTATTGTATTCTGACGCAGGGGTCCTTGACCGTCATACTCCAGGCAGGTACGCATCCGAGGTGCATTTACTTCCACAGTTTCTGCTGTGATTTGGTGCTTGGGTGATACCTGACTTTCTCCTTGCTTTGTTCATATATTCATATCATTGTGTGCATCATTGATTGCTAGATTTTAGGCTAGACTTTGCATGCACTCCGGTGCACATAGGGTCATTCATCTTGTCATATCTTAGATTGCATTTTCCTACCTTGTTGTGAGGACCTCTCGTCTCCATATTCCTTGGGGCCGACTAGGAAATCACACCAGGGACCTCCATAAGTCCCCGCGAGCCGTGGATTCCCACACGGACGCCAGGCTGGTTGTACCTTTCCCACCCCGTGTCTAGGGTTGCATAAGTGAAGGAGTGATTACACTTAGAGTCAAACCAAGTCTCATACCCATCTCCTACTAGGAACCTATTGTTGAGAGCACATATTAATCAATTCACTAAAGTTCCGAAGGAGGAATCACAAGAATTGGGTTGCATCATCTTAAACAACTTGGTTGCCTTTGAGTGCCTTCATCTTTTATCACTTGCATCTTATCAGAATCATCTAAGTTTGATTACTCATTGTGTGATTGGTTGTGTTGGTTTTTTGCATTTGTCAAGGTTGTCCGTTGCATGTGGAGTTGTTTTCGTTTGTCCGGGTCATCTCCTCAAGTCAATTCCTTCTTCACATTCTATTCCAATCCTCTTTTCGAGTCCACCATGGCATCCTTTAATCCTCCCCGCTCCCAAGAGGACTCCCTTCCTCAAGGGCTCATTGAGAACCCTCCTAGGGTTGTTACCTTTTCCTCCGGGAAGGGGACTACCCCTCTTCCGTCCTCCACTTCTATGGAAGGTGGTCAAGCTACCCCTTCTTTCTCCACTCCTTCCGCGGGCTCCGTCCTTCAGATGATGGCCCAATTGGATCCGGCCCAACTCCAAGTTCTTTATCAGGCCATGCAAGGGTCCAACGCATCTCCTTCTACCATCATCCAAAATCAATCCAATTCTTCCACTGTTGGGCTCCCAGCTCAGCCCATTCCAATTGATCTTACTCCGGTCCAACCATGGACCATCACTTTCACGGGCATGGAAACGGGCCAGTCTTCCAATTCGGCCCAACAATTTTTGATAAGGGAAAGTCGCCCATCCCTTCTTGTGTTCAAATGGATCATCACATATCTACTCCGGTAGCTCCGCAGGTTCTCATGGGCCCTTCCGACTTCTTACGCTCTCAGCAAGGGGCGGCCCAAGCTTATCCTAATCCGGGTCAAGCTTATGCCCAATATCCTTCTTACGGGCCCCCCATCTCTACTGTTTATCCCTCCACTCCTTCCTGTGGGCACCCACCTTCTACCACGAACGTTCCATCTGCTCCTCACATTCAATCAGCATCTTTCACCGCCCCTGCTCCCTCCCGAGAGCAGGACTTGCTCGACAAGTGGGCCGCCATGCAGCAGCAACTCGATTTCCTCCAGAAGCGGGTTGGCCCACAATCTTTGGCGATATTCCTGTTCCAAGCTTCCAGAATATCCGATTCCCTCCTCAATCAGAGCTCCCCAACTACCGCAAGTACGACGGGAACATCAATCCCTTTATTCATGTGAGGGATTTTCTATATGAATCGGCGCAATTCCAGTATGATGATCGCCTTATGGCGTATTTATTCCGCCGATCTTTAGATGGTGTTGCTCTGGAATGGTTCTATTCTCTACCACTGGAAGAGGCTGAGAGTTTCAAGGTAGTCAAGGACAAGTTCATCCAGCGGTTCCAAGACAGGGTCGGCCCAGAATACTCGTTCACAGATCTGGTGGCCGAGAAGATGAAGCCAGACGAGGAGTTTGCCACTTATGCAGACAGGTGGAGACAGATGGCCGCTAGAGTGCCTGGCCACATCCCGGAGGAAGAGAAGGTCAAGCTGTTGATTTCAAATGCTACTCCAACCTTTTCGGAACATCCTGGCAATGAATGACATAGCCAACATGCATTAGCTCTACAGCCGGGCGTGCTTCATCCAAACCCAGTTTAATGATTCCCCCATCCACTCTTTATTTGAAAACCAAAAGCCCAAGTACCACAAGAAGCCACAAGGGCCGGTTACCGAGGGGGTCCAGACAAATGAACAAGTGCAAGCCGTTGCCTTCCCATTCCAGGCCGCACCATTCCGCTTCCCCCAAAACCCCCGCAATTCCCAAAACCCCGCTCCACAAAACTTCCAGGCAACCCCACAAAACCCTCCGCCTACCTTTGTCACTCCACAAAATGCCTTCACCAATCCACAACAACCACCACCTCCGCAATATCACAATGTCCCTCCACCTAACGGCTATAACAACAACCCTAACAGCAAGCGCCCGGCTCCCAGGAGAGCTCAATACCCTCCATTGCCAGAGACACTTACAGATATCTTCTCCGCCCTCATGTCAGTGAATGCGATCCAACTTCCTCCAGAACGGCCTACTTGGAACCCAGCCGTTGATCAGACTAAATATTGTATGTTCCATAGGCAGCCGGGCCATACCATAGAAGGATGTTTCCAGTTCCGGGATCTGGTATATGATCTCCATGAAGGGCAAAGGATAGATTGGGCCGCAATGCATCGGGCCATTGTTGAGATCAAGAAGAAAAGAGGGAAGCAGCCGAGGCCGCAAGTGCAGCAGCAACAGGCACCGCAGCCGCAGCAGCTACCACAACAGCAACCACAGCAACCACAGCAAGTACAGGACCTGGGCATCCATCAGAATCCGATGCCGAACCATCCACCCGCTCCTCAGCAGCAGCCGCCAGCACCAGCACAAGTAAACGTGGTCCAACCACCGGCCGCCAATGCCGGGTGGTCTTTTGATGATGATAGTGCCGCACAACAGGTCATGGCCCTCCACCATAACCACCGCAATCCTCTCACTCCCTCCTTCGTCCTTCCTGCACACCCAACATCCCCTCCATTCATCCTCCCAATTACACCTGCTTCAGCAAATTCCTTACCACCCACCGTTCCATCATACCCTCCACCACTTAACCCCGTCACCGTCATCACACCACCATCCAACCCTTCATCCATCCTTACCCTTCCACTAGCCTTCCCTCCACCCGCGTCGACACTCATCACCACCCTGCCTTCCACCAACCCTTCGCTCATCATCCGCTCACCACCCACTACCACCACCAACCTTACGCTCCACCAAACCGTCTCCCCCGCACCACCTGTTCCATTCATCCACCCCGCAGGGCCCATCATACTATCTTCAGATGCCGCGGCGAATTGTGCTCTGAGGAGCGGGAAGATGTTCCATCGGAATTACCCCACTACTTCTAATCCCCAGTCCTCCCAGCCAACGGCCGAGCAAGAAGAAACCGAACCGCTGCCAGGTACTCAATATGACTTGTTACATCATCTAGACCGGGTGCCCGCTAAAATATCTGTGCTAGAGCTGATCAAAAGGTCTACCCTTCATCAGGATGCACTAAGAGACTTTTTACAGAAGGTAATGGTCAGTGAAGATATGGCAGTCGACAGCTTACCGACCGCACTATCAACCATCTCCAAAGGGCCGGCAATTACATTTTCAGAAACTGAGTTAGCACCTCCGGAAGCTCGGCAAATGCCGCTCTACATTACAATCACTCTGAACAAAGTCAGCATTGAAGCAGCGCTGGTTGACACAGGGGCTTCAATTAATGTTTGTCCACTTAGCAACCTCCGAGCGTGCAACATATCTGAAGAGTTACTGCGGCCTACCCCCACCACTATAGCAGCATATGACAACTCGAGGCGAGCGTGTCACGGGGTGATCACCATTCAGGCAGAGCTCGGGCCCCTTACAATGGCCGTGGAATTCTATGTGCTCGATATCGACCCTATGTTCAAGGCTATCCTGGGTCGTCCGTGGATTGATACACTCGGTGCCGTGCCCTCCACCGCACATCAGTGCGTCAAATTCCCCTTCCAAGGGAGGGTCGTCAAAGTTAAAAGCTTGTCCGCGGTGCAGACAGTTAAGGCCATATCAGAGTAGGTTCTTCCCACACTTTGGCCAAGCAGCCGGCCCGTTATATCAGTGCTGGACTTGAACTTCCCCTGGGCGTATGCATCCCCCAAGCCCGCCGCTACTCCAGTCAACATCAAAGTGAAGCCGCAGATTCGAGATTCCAAGGGCTGGAACATCATACTGAAACTAGGCTATCAACCGGGGAGGGGCCTCGGTGCGCAATTACAAGAAGTGACCAAGCCCATACCCAAGGGAAGAAAGATGGGCAGGAGAGGTCTCGGTTACCGAGAGACTGCATTATCTATGATGGGTGATTCTGGGCCACTCACCTGGGATTATCGCCAGCATTTTGTCAGAGGGCCTCTCCAGCCCGGTACATTAGCTTCAAGACCAGTTCAGCCAGAAAGAGATGCAGTCTGTCCGATTACCAACCCGCCCCCATTGCCAGGATGGTCAGATGATGATATGCTCGACTATGGTGAGGCCTTGCAGGGGCTCTTTCATGAGGAAGAATGTCAAAAGCAACAAGAGGTTTGGCTTGTATAGTGGAGGCCGAAGAAGCGGCCTGTTGTTGATTTACAGAAGGAGGGGAGCTCTCCAATTGTCTTTTCTTGGTCCCCCTCATGCTTTCAAGCTATTTTCCAGTAAAGGGAATTCATACCCCGCCTTCCCCCCATCATAATATATCCATCTTTCATTGATCTACCTGAGATTCTATTTGTTCCTTGTGCTTGCGGGAGGTGCCCACCCATTGATCTATCCACTCTCTTCACTCCTCCTCCTCCCAACGCCCAACTCCACGAGATGTGGTTCTCTTCTTCCGATCCTTTCTTTGACTGCATTTTCCCCGAGCTATTCCCTATGCAGCTCCCACCTCCTCCATCTTGCTGTGTAGTCTCCGCTGATCTCCAAAAAAAACGTCAAATTTGAAACGGAGATTTCAGTGGAAGATTACGCTATCCTATCGCCATCCTCCTCCCAGGGGCACGAGTCCCCTGCTCCTTCCCTTCCACTAGGCTTCCTCTCTCCTAGGTTAGGATTAGGGTCCGTCGAGTCTAGGGAGGTAGAGTCAGTTAGGTCTAGAGAAGTAGGGTCTTGTTCTAGGTCGTCCAACCCTTCCTCTTCTGTGCCGCGCTCGCTTGCGCACCCATCCCGATCTGTTCCTGATAGGTTCTTGCAAGATTTAGCTCAGCGTTGCCATGCTCTTTTGAAGTGCCCGGAATTCGTCGCCACGGTAATTGTGATTGAAGATGAAGAGGAAATAGAAGGGGTATGGAGCGATGACGGATTAGGCGTCTACGAGATCTTGGATGAAAAGGATCCAATTGATGAGGACAGCAATGTAGATGACACCACCGACCTATACGCACAAGGATTGAAAAGATTCGACGAGCCGTCGACGGCGGTGGACGAACCTACAAAGGAAATCAACTTGGGAACCGAAGAAGACCCAAGGCCCATCATGATTGCTGCTAATCTCCCTTCACAAGTAGAAGAGGAATTGATTAAGGTACTAAGGGAGTATAGTGATTCCTTCGCCTGGTCTTACGAGGACATGCCAGGTCTTGACCCCTCTTTAGTAGAACATCGACTCGTGCTTAAACCAGGGGCAACACCTGTGAAACAAAGGTCAAGAAGATTTCACCCCCACATGGCCTTGAGGATCAAGGAAGAGGTCGACAAGCTATACAAAGCCAGATTCATCAGAGTTGTTTTATATCCTCAGTGGGTGGCAAACATAGTCCCTGTTCTTAAAAAAGATGGAAAAGTGCGCATATGCATTGACTTCAGGGATCTTAACAAAGCATGTCCCAAAGATGATTTCCCGCTACCCCATATAGACGTCCTAGTGGATAATACAGCCGGGTATGAAGCTCTATCATTCATGGATGGATACTCGGGCTACAATCAGATCCGTCTCGCTCTGGAAGATCAAGAGAAAACTTCCTTCACCACGCCCTGGGGCACGTATTGTTATGTGGTTATGCCATTCGGTCTGAAGAACGCCGGTGCCACCTATCAAAGGGCGATGATGGCCATCTTCCACGACATGATGCATATCTATATGGAAGCTTACGTGGATGACATCCTGGTGAAGTCAAGAACTAAGGAAGAACACCCCTCTATCCTGGCTAAGGTGCTGCAGAGAGCCAGGGAGTACAAGCTCAAGATGAATCCGAAGAAGTGCGTATTCGGAGTCTCCTCAGGGAAGCTGCTAGGGTTCATAGTAAGCAAACGGGGGATCCAGATTGATCCTAATAAAGCACAGGCCGTCATGGACATGCCTCCGCCAAAGAACATTACGGAACTTCGAGGATTGATTGGTAGATTGCAATTCATCAGAAGATTCATATCCCAGCATTCTCAAAGGTGCCGTCCGTTTTATGAATTGCTTAAAGCGGGGGTCAAGTTCGAATGGAATCAAGATTGTCAGAAGGCCTATGAGGACCTCAAGGAATATCTATCCAATCCCCCGGTTCTGCAACCTCCTGTCCCTGGGAAACCCCTAATCCTATACATCTCGGTCATTGAGGACTCCTTAGGGGCGGTCTTAGCACAAGTAGATGATGAAGGGAAAGAGCGGGCTGCTTACTATCTCTCTCGGTTGTTTAATCCAGCTGAATCCAAGTACACCGCTATGGAGAAAACTTGTGCCGCCTTAGTGTGGGTAGCTCAGAAGCTGAAACATTACTTCCTTGCCCACCCAGTTAGGTTGATCTCTAGAATGGACCCGATCCGCTATCTCTTAGAAAAGCCTGTCCTTTCTAGTAGGTTAGCTCACTGGCAGAGCTTCCTCTCTCAGTTCGACATCACCTTTGTTGTTCAGAAGGCAATCAAAGGATATGCCATTGCTGAGCATCTCGCCCATCTCCCCATCCCTCACACCGATTCCATTCAGGACGATTTCCCTGATGAGCATCTTTCTGTTATCTCTCATCACCCCTTCTGGTCTCTGCACTTCGACGGTGCACTCAACTCTCAAGGCCGAGGGATCGGTGATGTTCTGCTTACCCCGGAGGGGGTAACCATTCCCTTTGCTTATCAACTTCGGTTTCCTGCTACCAACAACATCGCTGAGTATGAGGGTCTCCTGGCCGGCTTGAAGCATGCCTATCTCCTAGGCGCGCGTTATTTGAACATCATAGGAGACTCTCAGCTCGTCCTACGGCAAGTTCTGTCCACTTACCGTACTCGTGACCCCAAGCTCAAACCTTATCAAGATTTGGTCACGCTTCTCGCTAGGCAATTCCGTAAGCTGATCTATATCCACACTCCCCGTTCTCAGAACATTCTAGCAGATGCTCTGGCATCTCTTGCCTCCTCCCTATCCTTCCCTCTCAGTCGGAATACTGAGACTATCGTCGTCCAGAGATTGGACGCACCCTCTCTTCAAGATCCTTGGTACCTCAACCTTAGGAAATCCGTAGAGGCGAAGGCTGAGAAGGAAGATCTCAAGGAAGTTTCATTAGCAAAGCTAGAGGAGATTCTGGACGAAGAGGAATTACCTTGGTATCATGAAATCGAGTTGTTTTGTAAAGAGGGGTCGTTCCCAGAAGGGGCAAAAGCTGAGCAACGCAAGTCAATCAGAAGAGCCGCCGCAAGGTACACCATTATTGCAGGAGAACTATACAGGCGCGCTACTAACGGAATGCTCATGAGATGCTTAGATGATGTTGAAGCTTGGAAGGTGGCTGAAGCAGCCCATTCTAGTGAGTGTGGGGGTCATGTCAATGGCCAGGCTCTAGCGAAGAAGATCCTTAGGCAGGGCTACTACTGGCCCACTCTAGAGGAAGATTGCTCCCTCTACGTCCGGAGGTGTCTTAAGTGCCAACTCCATGCTGATAAAATCCATTCTCCTGCTTCATCTCTCCATCCCATGACTGCTCCTTGGCCATTCTCTATGTGGGCTTTCGACGTTGTCGGCCCGCTCGGTGATCCTAATTCTCAGATCAAGCAGAAATCCTTTATCCTTACCGCCACTGAGTACTTCACCAAATGGGCCGAAGCCGAGGCGTACGCAGAGATCAAAGCTACAACGGTGTGCCGCTTCATCATGAAGAATATCATCTCGCGGTTCGGAGTGCCAAGCAGCATCATCACCGACAACGGACCCTAGTTCGTCTCCCAAGAACTTAAAGACCTCTGTAAGAAGTTCAATATTGCATTGCATCATTCATCTCCATATTATCCTCAAGGCAACGGTCAAGCCGAAGCCACTAATAAAACCCTTCTTAAAATCATCAAGAAAACATGCGAAGCTCATAAGTTTTCTGATTGGCCGGAAAGATTAGTAGAAGCTTTGTGGGCTTACCGCACCTCCGTCTGTACTCCTACGGGACAAACTCCCTATTCTCTTACCTACGGGATGGAGGTGATGCTCCCATATGAGATCTTGATCCCTTCACTTAGAGTGCAGCTCGATAAGGAACTTAATCTCGATGAACGTCGAGAGGCGTTGCTGGTCCAGTTGGAACTCTTAGATGAAAAGAGGATGAATGCGGCCGATCACGTATCCGTCTATCAAAAGAGGGTTTCACATTATTTTCAAAAGAAGGTGATCGAACGTAAGTTTCTAAAAGGTGATATGGTTTTGAAACGCAAATTCATTCGGTCTGCAGGTCCAAGGTCTAAATTGCAACCTAACTGGGAAGGGCCGTTTGTCGTAAAAGAAGCTTATCCAAGGAATGCTTATCGCCTAGTAAACGCGGAAGGTGAGGAGGTCTCTCACCCGTGGAATGGGTTGTATCTTAAGCATTTCTTTCCTTAGAGTCTAAGCCACGTGCTTCCCCGGCAGCAGGATGCTCCCTCCTGTTTCACTAAGAAGGGTCCCGAGTAAGGCAATCACACACTACACGACATCCCTGGTCAGGTTTTTCGATTCTAAAAGACACCGTTTCTCCTCGGCCATGCTTTAGGGGAAAATCGAAGTCCCTGTCCGCTTCATTCTTCGGCTGAATCCAGGGGCAAGGAGTGAATAAGGAGGCGACAACTAAACCAAACACCCTAACGAGAGGAGGTCTCAAATAGGGGCAAGTCCGTTATGACCTGACGCCACAAGAAAAAGAAAGGAAGAGAAAAGGAGTAATCTTTTTCACGACAAAAATCAAAAGCATCATCTCAAAAAGTCTACTATTTCAAAAGCTCCGGAAATACAAAAACAGAAAAGCTAGGCATGACAAGAGTGGCAGTATAGTTCCCCGCGGGACGTCATGAGCCCGGTCGCATGCATGCCTGGAGTGGACGAAGGTTCGATGACGGACACAAAGCCCCGGCGCAACAGACCAAATCTCTAACAGGGCTGTACGGTGAAGAAATCAAGTCCTAAAAACTCCCATATCTGGCCTAAGCTTACCCCCGTGTTCCTTTTTTTCTTTTTAGGACCAAGATTAGTACCCTGGGTATGGCCTTGGTAGAAACACCGTCATGTGAATTGGGCCTTGGCCAAGGATTGTCACCCATGTTACACGCCAACCTCGGGACTCCTGATTCTGAACAAGGAAGGGTTCGCGTTGCTAGGGGAGACACTGATTTTTAAAATCCAAAAAAAAATCAAATATTTTTTTCAAAATTCAAAACATCAAAAATCCAAAGACATCAAATATTTTTAAAATCCAAAAACATCAAATATTTTCAAAAATCCAAAGACATCAAATATTTTTAAAATCCAAAAACTCCAAATATTTCCAAAATCCAAAAAAACCAAATATTCGTGAAAATCCCACAAAAATCAGATGTTTTTCCAAAACTCCATCATGTGCATAGCATGCATTGCATTTTTATTATATTTTCTGCCTATTTAATAAGGCTCCACCCCTTGACCAAATGTCAAGAAACGGTCATTATCTAACTTGCTTCAAGGCAAGGGGTTGAGTCTAAGAACAGATCTAACTTGTTTCATGTCTTAGCATGTGCAGACAACAGGTTCAAATGCAGGATTGCAACTACGCAGGATGTGACACATCAGTGTTCGACCATCACAGTCATTTAACGGTCCCCTCCTTGACCGTTAATTCTCTTCAGGCGTGGGCATTTTATTCTTTTGTCCCTCTGACGGCCTGGTCCATACCGTCATTTCTATATAACGGCCCCTCTCCCATCCGTTACTTTCTTCAGAAAATAGGATTAATATGGCTTTCATTCTGACGGCTCCTCATTAGACCGTCGTTTCTCTATGGCGGTCCACTGCCCATCCGTTACATCCTCCAGAGGCTCTGCCTCTTCACATCATTCTAGCCAATCAACCCACAAAACTTATGCTCACTCAACTAAGCCAGTCTCATCTCATTCAAGCAAGCTTAATAAAACATGAATTCATAAAAATTCCAGCTTTGATTGTTAATTACAAACAATATCTCTCATGAACAAAAGAAAATCAAGGTACATTCAATTTTCTATCCGTAAGAGGGCAGATTTTCCTCAACTCTTTCACATAATCACGGCGTGCTGCGTCGTTCTCTTCTACTTCTGCTTGCCACGGGCGCACCTTGCTGATCTCCCACATGGTCAGCGCATTCCGTACTGCTCTTTCATCTTCCTCGGTCCCCATCTTCCTAAGTAGAAGAGGAGGGTAGTGTGATAGTGCAGGAGCTTGGGTTCTTGGAAGACCGATCCGAAGATGGCACCGGTGCGGGTTGTAGATCGCCATGGTGGTATTCCCCACTAGTTGGAGGTCCAGGCCTTGACGCCGCGGTATTTTAAGAAGAGTGCTCCGAAGGATTCTTGGTCGCATATTGAACTTGTCTATTGGCAAAGTGTTGAAGAAGAGGCACCATTCATCCTGCGTTTTCTTATCTGTCGTCTTGCATTCAACCTGTGAAGAATACCCGAACGCCCCTCCAATGAAGAAGAGAGGGCGGCTCCCGAAGATTCGGCTAGTTGAAGTTAGGTCCTCCTTGTGTTAGAATTTGACTCTCACTCCCATCCAGCACTCAAGGAGTATCATGGAGCCGAACAAAAGTCCTCCTAGGCAAGCCGAGCTCAGTCCATCATAGAGGTATGAAAGGATCGCTTGAGAGATGGACATTCCCCGCCACAGCCCGCTAATAATGCTAAGATTTTGGATGTCTAAGAGGTGGTCGGTCGTAGTGAAAAGGAAGACTCCGCATAGGCAAACCGCCACCGCCTTGGCTATTGCTTCGTGTCTGTCCCACTTGTTTTTACAATGAGACACTATCCACTGTGCCAACGGTATCAAATGAATGTGGTGTGGGTTGATCATGGTCCTCACGTCCTTTGGGTTATGAATAAAATCACTCAAGATCAAGGATGGGTCAATAGGCTCTATTGTGTAGCAAACCCGGTCTTCATCCCCCACCTTAGTCCTAGGGAGGGCTAGGTAGGTTTCTACCTCTTCTAATAGGACGGTTGCCTCGAAGGAAGGGAAGATGAAAGTATGAGTTTGTGGATGCCATAGTTCTACAAGAGCTGAAATACTTGGCCAATCTAAGGATAATTTCTGGAAATTTTTGCCTAAAACCAAGAGAGGTTGAAGGTGCCAAGCTTTAAGGATGGATGTAACTTCTATAGGGAGTGCTTTTACCATAGGAGCCACCCACTTCAGATTAGAGTAGCATCTTGGACCAGGAAGAGGCTTGAAGAAAGAAGGAGAAGAAGAAGTCATAAAGAGAAATTAAAGAGCAGAGTTTTCTGAACCTGGATGAGTTGTTGAGAGCTTACCACCCTTTGAACATTGGAGTTTAAGTGCTTTGGGATTGACGTCAACCGTTGGAGCTCTCCATGTTCTTTTCTGGCAGCTTTAGGTCCGGTGTAAACCCTCTCCTCCATGGCCATCATCTCAGAGCTTCGCTTCATCTTGGTTTCTGCCCTTAGGAGAGGTTCTTCAACCCTAAAGCAGAGGTTTTCAGCAAAGCTACGTTTTTTGGTTGAGTTTCCAAGTTTTAAAGGCTTGATTTTGGCTTAGGAAGGATAAGACTTGAGTTGGAAGGCTTTATCTTCAATCTAGATAGGTTCTAGTGGGAGATTAAGTGGATAAATCTCAGATTTAGGCTCTCACGACTCAATCCGTCTCGGAACACAACTCAGTCTCTAACGGTCTATCGTGGGGCCGTTATTTGTCTCTAACGCGCCAGCCTTGGGCCGTCGCATTTTCTGTGGGTTTGATTTGGCCAGACCATGTTCTGTGAAGCTTAACGGTCTATACTGTGGCCGTCGTTATCTTGTAACGCGTGAACCATGATCCGTTACACTCTCGGTCGTTCAGATGTTGGCTTTTGGGTCAAAATTTTCCCGACGGTCTTTGTTATGACCGTTATTTCACCCCGACGCGCTAGCCTTCGGCCGTCGCATTTTCTGCTAGTTGCCCTGACAACCCATCGTTCTGCCATGATCAACGGTCTAGCATTGGCCGTTATTTCCCTCTGACGCACCAGAGGTGGACCGTCGCTTTTCCTGCAGCTCAGATTACAAATTTGGCCTCTGTTGTGTATAACGCCCTTCAGCCAGTGCGTTATTTAATCATGACGGTCTGACCCTGGACCGTTACTTTCTCTGCTGCTGAATTTAGGTAATTTCTTCCTGCCCTTGTGTTAGACCTGGCGGTCTTTCACACGTTCTACAACCCATTCATCATCCACGCATTCTCATACACACTTCTTTTTTCCGCATACATGCATTCGTACATTCACACACATCTCTCGCACTCAAATCATCTGAATCGATCATTCATTTCTGCATTCACATTCAAACCTGCTAAACCATTCGCTCACTCATTCATTCCTGCATATTTATTCATTCACACTCATGAAACAAAACAAAAATGCCAAAAAAGAATTTCATTTTTCTATATATATAGTCATGTACAAAAATAAAAAAGAAATGCATCATTCGGCCGGCTCGTTCACCGGGCCGCCCTCCTTATCTCCACCCTCCGGCTTCCTTGCTGGCGGTGCTATGGAGGCACTCTCTTCCTGCTGTCCTCTCTCCACCCTCTCATTCCTCCACTGGCCGGAGGAACTCACAAGGAAATCAGCCACCGACCCACTCCGAGCGACGCTCCTCTGTGCTCCGCTCTACGAAACACTCCGCTCAGGTCCTCGGCCTATCATCCAGACAGTCCTCTCGAGGGTCCGCAGCGCGATCTTCATATCGTAAGCCTGGCACCGAGCCTCGCGTGCCTCAGTCCGGTATCGGTCCAAATCCACCGTCCCAATCCAGAGTCGCTCTACCTCAGCCTGTGACTGAGCTAGCTCCGTCCGAAGTCGCTCCACCTCTGCATCATCCGAGCGTCTAGGGGTCTCCACTCTCAGTCGGGCCATCTCTGCCCGTGCTAGCTCTGTCTCTGCTCGGGCCCGCTCAGTCTCAGCCCGGCTTCTCTCTATCTCTGCCTGGAGACGCTCTGCCTCCAATCGAGCCTGTCTAGCCTCGGCCACCGCTGTAGCTAGCTCTCTCGCCTGTAGGTTGCATGTCATATAGTTGATCAAAAGGCATTTTTTTGGCGTACGCATGATCATGAGCATAAGCATTTAGCATCTTACCCGCTCCGCGAGGGTGGCCTCCGCCTCCTCGGCCCGGGCAACCGCCCGAGCAAACTCGGCATCCTGCTCTGTTCTGCCTCCCGCAGGATGAGAGGAAGACGATGGGGCGTCCGGTCCTGCTCGTTGGGCTCCCTCGGCCTGCTGCATTTAGAAATCATGATTAGAAGTCGTGGTTAGTCAGCATTAGCATCATTTTTTGCATTGCATAATCATAATCATTTAAGTCTAAGTTTTAGAATCTTACCAGAAGCTCCAGGGTGGTTCGGTACTCGTCCCGCTGCTGGATGGTGGAGTGGAGTAGTCCCTCCAGCTCGGCTATCCGTCCCTCGGGGTCTAGCTGCATTTAAAGCATGTAAGTCAGTACATCTAGCACGATGCATCTTGCATATAGAAAGAGTTTTTGAGTTTAGAATTTGCATACCGGTCGTCGAGTACCTCGGTACACCCGGTCACCGTAGAGTCGAGCGAAGGCCTTCAGATATGCCTCGTCGCTCTCGTCTCATTCCTTCACCGCTCGGCCCCGCCTGTTCTAGTCATGGACGCACTTCACCTTCCGTGCGCACCAATCCACGTTGCCATTGATGCCCCGTGACGACTTGCCTGGGTGGTCATCGCTGTGGCGTGGAAAGGTCACCTCGGGTTGGTGTAGTCCTCGAGTCCGCAGGATCAGCCGGTAGTGTAGAGGCTCGATGATGTGGATGCAGTGCAGCCAGATGTCTCGAGTCCGCAGGATGCAGTCCAACCCCTTCCGCGCGTCCTAGCTGACCTCTAGCTCCCGTACGACCCCGGCGAAGTGATACCTCCATAGGCCAAAAGCCCCGGCGACCGAACTTAGGTTCTTCGCGGCCAGGTCAATCAGTTCCTCTTGTGCCCCAAGGCCAAAAACCCCAGGGCATTTATGCACACCAACGCCCTTGTCAATGAGGGTGATGGCTTCTAGCCGGCCCGCGTACCCGATGTGAGCTCCTCGAGTGGCAAAAAGTGGATGGTGGGAGTAACCTTGGGTGGGAGGAGGCGAGCAACCTCTTCTAAGAGGGGGGCCTTGCCCTTGTTAGGCACGCCTCCTGCAGGGACAGGGGGAGGGGGAGCAGAAGTGAGCACCTCAATTGGCGTCGGTGAGGGAGGGACCTCGAACTAAGGCGGCGCCGGAGTCTTGTCTCGAGCCGAAACAGAGATCTTCTTCCTCTTCTTTTGGCGACGTTGGATATCCAATGCCGCCACCTCATCCAGGTTTACTTGGATGCACTGGCCGCTGAACACGGTGGAACCTTTTTCAGGTGTGCTCTCTACACCCTCAGAAGTGGCCTGTCGGGTGTTCGAGCCGACGCTGACGGTAGGAATGGCGGGCAAAGACTCTGCTGGAAGCGCTGTTGGGAGCGGATATGGAAGGCGCCTCGGCGCTAAGGCGACCACCTCCCTAGGAGCAGCGACCGCCTCCCTAGGAGCAGCGATCGCCTCCCTAGGAGCAGCGACCGCCACCTGATCGACACCTGGCCCTATGTGGTCGATGGGGTGAGGAGCAAACTGCGATAATTCCACCGTCAAGTACCGTAGCTCCGACGACTCCAGCACTCCTGCAAGACAGCATTGGAAGGGTTAGCTCGACAAATAGCTAAGGAGATGCAAGAGACGACGAGGTTAGCACCCTGGGGTAGTGGGGGGCTTAACCCCAGCTCTCAAAGCACCACCAGGGTCAGCATCAAGGAGTTGGAAGTGAAGAAGGGTCCTAATCACCCTTGACTCCTCGGCGGTGGCGGAGGGCAGCTTATCTGCCCTAAGAGGGTGGGAGCCCGCAGCAAAACTCCAATCACTTGGATGGTCACTGCCCCTAACCTTTATAATGAAAACAAAGTGCTCGGACTAGCGCATGAAGTTGGACACTACGGAAGTGACGCGAATATCAATGTAGAGGTAGAATTATGGTTCCTAGTCCTCGTACCACACTTTTAAGATTTGTTTGTTAGGGAAGGATCGTCTGACCACCCATGGAAGCCTACAAACACCAGGGAAATGACATCAGAAGGTGCCTTGGGCGTTACCCCAGGGGACAACCCTCCGATGCTTAAGTCAGAGCCTTGGAGGATGAAGATTAAGAAGAAACAGAGGAGAGAGAGAGATGAAAGGTGATTGAGCAAGCCTGAAGGGGTGGTCGATCTTCCGCAGGAGTGCTCGCCCTATCTAGTGAATGCTCGGAGAGTGGTCGTTGGGCGGTAAGGGTGCTCAGAATATGACCGGAGCTCTACTTCGTGGAATCTAATCCCAAGGCTTCGCAGTCGGAGTCTCTCTTGCTGCGTCTGTAGGTCTGTATTCTCGTCTGTCCCTTGCTCGCAGACGAAGGTCCATTTATAGGGGTTGTCCTGACGGTGAGGGCCTATCCCTTAGTAGGGAAGGGCACAAGTAGTGGGGTAACGCCTCTCCCTGATCGTTGGGAGTTTCCCGTTGAGGATCCGTTCCTTTGTAGTCGGGCGGTTGGCATATTTTAATTCATGGATGAGAAAAATGGAGTTTTGAATGGGGTTCAAAGGGCCTTTACACTTGCTTGGGACTGCCTTGGGCAGATTGCCTCAGGTGCCAAGCAAGAGTCGACTCTTGGAGTCGACTCATGTTGGACCCTGGCTCAGTCCAGAACAGTCCCAAGCAAGAGTCGACTCTTGCCTGGGAGAGGTCTATTTTTTGCATGCAGACATAACTATGCAAAATAAGTGTCGACTCTTGGAGTCGACACTTCTCTTGATCGTTCTGAAACGGGGTTTTCGAAAGTCCTTCGAAACCCATGAAACCTAATCCTATTGGATCCCTATTTGACCCCTTTGCCCCTAGGTTAATTATACACATCTTAGAGAGGTTATTCAAGGGTTTTTACATGGGTTTATTGGTCCTTTGGCCACTCTTATCTTTATATACATGTGAACTCCGAATTTGAGATGTGAGAACTCCAATGAGCTTATTTCTCTGTCTTGCAGGAAAAGAAACTCAAGGAGAAGAAGAGAAGAACTAGGGAAGGAGTTTTGATCTGCATCAAAGGAGTTCTGGAGCTAGTGGATGAAGAGAAAAAGGTGCTGCTTGAAGAGAGGATCAAGAAGACTCTAAAATCGCTATCATCCAAGGTTTACTGAAAAAAAGAAGAGGCAGAAGAAGAAGAGAGGGTCTGATAGGAGCAAGGGCTCAAGGTGTTCATCTGATTTGAAGAAAGCAAGCTTGTCTTTGTGGCCGGATCTACAAAGGGTCGCACCGGCGGCTCCGATCTGTTAGAGATAATCTCCCTCCAACATGGATTTGGTGGAAGCATCTACATCGGTCTTTGAATATGAGGGAGATAAATTTAGACCTTGTTTATTCTGATTATCCATGATGTTCTTCATGGTTTATCCTTTATTTTGAGAATCATTGTATATCCTTCTGTTATTTTGAACTCGGAATACTGTGTGTGTGTGTGCGGAGACTGCGTTCTCCGAGTGAGCTGGATTGCGGGGTTTGTTCCCGGAGTTTGTGTGTGCATTGTTGGGGCACGTCTCCGTGTGTGTGCTATCTCGGCAGCGTGTGTGTGTTGGGGATTTTACCCCCTATGCGTAGGGAGAAATCTCCGTGTTTGCTCCATCCGCAGCGTGTGTGTGTTGGGGTTTTCATCCCGTATGTGTGGGGAGAAATCCCCGTGTTTGCTGCATTCGCAGCGTGTTGAGAAAGCCTCATCGAGTTTGGTGAGAGGTGGACGTAGGGAGCCCGTCGTGGTCTTGAACCACCTTAAAAATCCCTCTTGCATTGTGTGATTTTGTGGTTTGCCTGTTTGATTCATTTACATGATCGTGTGAGATCGGAAAGGCTGAGAGAACTATTTCCTCTAGGATTTAAATTTCATTTCATCATAGTTTAAATTTGATAGTTGTTTAATCTTGATTAGTAGGTTTAGAATTTACCATCTCATTTTGGGGGATAATTCAACCCCCCCTTCTTGTCCGCGCTCATCGCCGTTTGGGCCAACAGGGCAGTTCTCAGGCGAATCTTACGACGCTTGTAAGGTGTGCATGCCTTTAGTGGGGTTGAGGCCGACGTCGTAGGAGGTAACGTTCGGTCGCCGGAGGGTTGTCTGGCATCTGTTGCGCCTTAGCTGATGCCCTTTGTGAGCTGATGAATCTGAGGGCTGTCTACCCTGGGTCGTCCGTTGTGGGCCGCAGTTGTCAGTGGCCCGTTATGCGCATTGTAGATCTCTGGCCGAAACGGGCCTAGCGTAATGGGCCTTACATGGGCCATACCGATTTTACCCTCCTCACTAGTCCCCCACTCTCAGATGCCGAGCACTTTTTGGAGTCTGAGAGATAGTTCGAGAGGGTCGGTAGAAGGGGAGCTTCTAGGAGAACTTCCTTGTATCATAGGGCTAGTGGGCCTGGTCATCTTCTGGGTTTCTTGGCGTGCAAGGCACCACTGGCCGAGGTGGTAGGCAGCGTCACTACCATCATGGCGCAGCCGTTTTTGCCTGGGAGCGCGGGCGCGAATGGTCGCCTGAGTTCGGCAACCGTACCTTGATGGTGATAGGCGTCTTTTCCCTCCCGTGTGGTTTCGAAGTGGTCGCTTTATCTTCGAAGTTCATATATACCATGTTCGGAGTTGCCTGAGGAGCCCTATTCGCTTCTTCTGGTATTCGTCGTGGGTGTTGGAAAGATCACCGCTCAAATCCACCCTTGGTACGCAAGGTCCAAGTGTATGTCCCGTTTCCCAGATGGATTAGGACTCTTACTCGCACAGGGGGGACTGCCCAGTTGTACTATGATCGTGGGAAAGTATACGCCCTATTTCCCGAAGAGGGGAGGTCTCTTACTCACCTTTTGACTAGGTGTATGTCCTGTCTCCTGGGGAGACTTGGATTCTTACCTGCCTTTCAGGGGTCTAGGAACCACCTTTCACGCCATTCTGGAAAAGTGTACGTCCTTCCTCCTGAAGGGGAGGGGAGTGTTGCTTTGCCAGAGGGGACTCGAGTCACCTTTTGTTTCCCAGGGAACATGAGCGTTCGCCTCTAGGGAGCTTGGAAGCTACCATCGTTTCTAAAGGAACGAGAGTGCCCGCCTCTTGGAAGCTACCATTGTTTCTGAGAGAACAAGAGTGTTTGCCTCTAGGGAGCTCGGAGGCTACCATTATTTCCGAGGGAGAATAAGTGCTCGCCTCTTGGGAGCTCGAAAGCTATCATTGTTTCTGAGGGAGCATGAGTGGTCGCCTCTTGGGAGCTCGGAGGCTACCATTATTAGGCTTAGGTTTCGATAATTCCTTAGTCAGGGTATCAAAATGGTGAAGAAACGTGCCAATAGTCATTTATTGGTAAAATGTTCTGAGGTTTACATAATTCCACGTCTTGGCACCTCCCGTCCATCCAGCGTCGTCAGCTTGTATGCTCCCTTGCCGAGCACTTCTGCTACACGATACATGTAACACCCTGGATTTTCGGATCTGGTTCCGCGGGTCGCGGATCGTGTTCGAGTGGGTTTCAGATTTTTTATAATGGCTGTTCGAACCCTTTATCAAAGTGTTTGTGGATTTTTCCGGGTCTATGGTAGTGCATGGAATGGTCTCGCATTTTCCTATAATTTTTCTAAGTCGGATTCTATTTTTTGGGGTTTTTTCGGAGCTATTGTGATTTTCTAAAAGGAATAAAAAGGAAGGAAAATAAATATAATAATCAAATATAATATTATAACCCTAAACCCCCTTTCCCCCTCCGTTCCCTCATCTCCCCCTCCCGTGTCTCTCTTCTTCCTCACCCTCTCCCGTCTCCCTCTCACTCTCCCTTCTCACTTCGGCGGCCGACGAAGATGGCGAGGGGGCGCGAGGTGGTGCGACGGTGGCGGCGTGTGGTGAGGAGGAACCCGAAGGTGTGGCATGCTGGACCGGAGGTGGTGGCGGCGGCGTTCGTGAGAAGCTGGCCGCGGGTTGATCGTCGGATCGAGATTTGGGTGAGGTTAAAGCTCGCTTCAGGTAGGGGGACGGTTCCCTGCTTCTCCCGCACGTTTTCCCCTTCGATTCCATGCCCGGTGAGGTCGAGAGTGGGAGTCTCTCTTGTTTTTGGGGTTTAAGCATGCCAGGGGTTGAGCGACGGATTTGGCTGTTTGAGGCCTTGATTTATGTTTTGGATGTCACTTTCAGGTGGTAGAATGGTCCGGGGATGGTTCCCCATGTTTTCCCCTTTGTTCTGTAACGAATGGGGCTTCCGGTATAGACTTCGGATGTTTTTCCATGAAAACTGCAGGCGACGGCCACAATGGTGGCCGTCGCGTCCAGGACTGGATGGCCAGGGGTCTGGCAGCCCATGTCTACTGGGTGGCCAGGGGTTTGGCTACCCAAGGCTGCAGACGGCCATGGGTCTGGCCGTCTTGCGTGTTTTCTATCGATTAGAAGCCCATTGTCTAGGCCAAAGGGGTGGCCGCCCAGGTTCCTGGGCTTCCAGAGGAGTGGCCGCCCAGGCCCAGTCAGCCCAGGGTGGGCGACCAGAGGTCTGGCCGCCCAGCCATCTGGGCGGCCATCCCAATGGCCGCCCAATCCCATGTGTGTCTGGGCTCTAGGCGGCCAGGGAGATGACCGGCCAGGCCTTGGGGTGCCCAAGGGTGGGCGGCCAGGGTGTTTGCCGCCCAGCCCTGCTGGGTGGCCAAAGGTCTGGGCGGCACCTTGGCCTTCCAGCCCCCTTCAACCCAGGGGTGTGGCACCTCGTGTTTTGGGACTTCCGGGTTGTCCATTCAAGGGGCGGCCTTGCGGAATCTGTGTCCACGTGGTTCTGGGTGCTCTACTGGTTCAGGATTAGTAGTGTGGGCCATCCCTGTCTACTGGTGGAGTGTGGACAATCTTCCTTGTGTCGGGCTGGTCGTATCGACTGTCCCCGCGAGAGTCCCGTGACTGCAGAGGGTGTCCCCGCATGAGGGCTATGATCGTGGCTAGGTATCTTCGTAGGAGTCATGGACCGTGGTTCTTGTGTTTCCGTTCGATGCTTTGGTTAGTCATCTTCTGTGGACCGACAGTCATGGTTTAGCTATCTGGTTAGTGGTCCTTGGTTCTCGTGCTAGTGAGCCGCCTCGGGGTGGTTTAGTACGGACCGGTGGTGCTCCGGTGGTTTCCGTGGTTGCGACGGGTTCATCCCTTGGTGACTCTACCCACTAGGCTTAGCTGACCTGGGCACGTTAGTGTGCCGACCCACAGGGGAGTGGTGGAGGCTTGTCCTGTGCAGTGGTTTTTAAGCTGGTTACCTGAGGGCCCCTTGCCTGTGCAGCCTGAGTTCTGTTGGGGGGAAAACCGGCTAGATTACCGACCTAGAGCAGATGGTCTGTGTGTGCACACGTGGTCGGGGGCAGTGGACGCATGCTGACGAGCACGATCGTTGCTAGTCCTTGTTCCGTGGTAATGTGTTCCGTGTCTCAGTTTCCACGTAAGGGCGAGTAGGGAGACACTTGAGGCCGCGGTGTAAGTCGTCGGAGGATGCTTCCGGTCTCGTTGTTAGTGAGGTAGTGCTCCTGTCACCTGAGAGGTTTCAATGCGGGTTTCTCTTCGGTGTAGTTACTGTTCTGGCGGCTCGGTCTGTTCCGCTTTGTGTGATCTTCCAGTAGTTGGGCTAGTGTTGCCGTGTGTGTGTAGGGGGCGTGGTCCTTCCGCTGGTTCTATTTCGGGATCGAGAGATTCTCCTGAGGGTGTTGGTTCAGGGTGTGTGGCCGTATGGCCTTGTCTGTGGTTCCGTCGGCTAGGACATACCGTTTGACTGTGTGGTCGAGGGTGTTTAGAGGGCCTGTGTGTGTTTCTCCTGGTTGACCGTCGTCTGGTTTCGGTCACCGTCGTCGTGTCGTACCGGCGTTCTTACCCTGTTACTCCTGTTGTTGCTATTCTTACTGCTTTCCCTTACTGTTGTTACTTCTGTCGCTGCACTTCTATTACAGCTTTTGTAATACCCCGGGTTTTTCGGATATTGTTCGGATCAGGTTCCGTGGGTTTCGGATCACTTTTGTAGGTCCCGGATTGAGTTTTACGGTTTACGCGTGTTTTTGTCTATCGAGCCAAAGGAACCCCGTGTAGGGTGAACCGTTGCGTTCTCCAACTCCAAGACGTTACCAGAACGTTGTGCATTTTTCGAGGATCATGTGGAGTATTTTTCCCTATTTTATGTATTTTTCAAAATTTCTGGATTTTCTATATTAACCCAACCCTTTTTCTCTCTCCCCATCTCTCATTTCTCGCCCTCTCACTCTCTCTCTCTTCTCTCACGCTCTCTCCTCTCCCCCTCTCACTCCGGGCGGCCGACGGAGGTAGCGAGGGAGGGGCGGCGATGCTCGTTGGGCATGGAGCGACGAGAGCGGGACGGGGATCATGATTGTGGAGGCGATTCGTGGGATCGCGAGCCGGTGAGGGTTTAAACGGTATTTTCTTAGCGGATCGGCGTCCTCGGTGCGCGGAATCTTCGGTGGAGGTAGGGGGACGGTTCCCTAGATCGTGTACTTCCTTTCCTGGGAGTTTGGTAGCCTGAGGCGAGCCGAGTGGGTTTATTTCTCAGCCGTGGTTAAAATATGTAATTTTGGGGTGTGAGCCTGATTTAGTGTTTTGATTGCATTTTTGGGGTTTGAATGGGTCCTCTCGGTGCTAGAGAGGTTGGGGAATGATTTCCCCTTATTTTCCCCTTCACATGGGTGTGAACGGGGTGCGGAATGGGGTTTTCCACCGGATTCGCCGTTTTCGTTCTCGAGCTGCGGTAGCGGTCCTTCCAGAAGCTGCCTCTTCCATGAGGCAGTCCGCTGAGGGCCGCTATCTGGCTACTGTAGTGTCGGTAGGGTTTGCGATCTAGAGGTGACCGCCAATTGAAGTTGTGGTCTCGCGACTGACTGCCACTTGCCAGTGGCGGTCAGGCTAGGACCGCCACTTCATGTGCTTTCCTCATTGAGTCACCAGACTAGGCGGTCATGTGGATGACCGTTTCTCCGAGTTACGGCCAGGGCATGGCTGCATTCTGGCCAGTGGTCCCCATTTGTGGCAGCCTTGCGCCTGATCGCTAAACGATGGAGGTGGTCATGCCAGGACCGCCACTGGGGGGTTGCGGTCTGGGGGAAGACCACCCCTTTTTCCAAGTGTTCCTGGCGAGTTGAGGTCCAGAGTGGACCGCTACCTTGGAGTTGCGGTCCAAGGAGGACCGCCACTTGGAGGTGACGGTCTGGGGGGATGACCGCCACTTGGTTTCCGTGCTATCCGTGTTCCATTCACGTTGTGTTGGCCCCGGTCGACACGGTTGTGACCCAGTGGTTGACCTTCGCCCTTGTGGATCTCCCAGACACCCGTGGGTTCTGTGTCCATATTTTTGGGGTGTCTGGAGGTACCGTGTTATCTCGATTAGTGTGCCCATAGGTTTGGAGGGTCTGGGTGACCCCATGTGTTCCGGGCTTTCATGCTTTCACTAGATCGAGTCGCCGTGAGTCGGCGTGAATGCGGAGGGCTATCCCCGCATGTCATTGGCATTTTGGTAAGCGTTTTTCGAGTGGGCCGTGGGTTTGGCCATTGGACTGTGAGTCCAATAACCCATCCTAGGGCTGGAGGTTTTTCGCTTTTCCCTTGGATAGGGGATCGACTCGGCGGCTTGTGAGCTACCTTGGGAATTATGCTACCATGGTTTCAGACCTAAGGATTAGGCTAGATTAATGGTGTCGTGCCGTCATGTGCAGCGGTCTTGGCCCGTGTCTCGTGACTCAAGGACCATTGGGTTTAGTAGGTATAGTAGACCGTCTAGAGTCTGGTGGCCCCGAGCCACTTGGTACTCCGTGTTACTCGCGACGGGTGCGTGAGTGGCTTTCCGTGTTTACGTTTAGTGACCTCCCACTGGTCGTAGCCTTCTTACAGCACGCGTGTGCTGACCCACCAGGGAGTGGTGAAGCAGCTTACCCGAGGGAGACGATTTTTAGGCTGGTTACTGTAAGGCCCCGTCGCGTAGCCTGAGTTTGGACTTTGGGGAAGAACCAGCTAGAGGATCCGACCTAGGGCACATGGTATGTGTGTGCACACGTGGTTGGGGGCGTTGAACCCGTGCTGATGATCACGACCCCAGCTAGTCCTTGTTCTGTGTTCCTGGTTACTGTACGGTGTCTCAGTCTCCGCCTGGGTCGTCGCAGGGAGACACCTGAGACTGTGGACTAAGTCGTCAGTGGATGCATCCGGCCTTGCTTCTAGTGGGCAGTGCTCCCGTCACGTGACGTGAGATACGCGTGACACGAGTTTCCCTTTTCCGTCTGCGAGACGTGGTTTTACGTGTAGGTTCCGTGTGTTTCCCGAGGTAGAGGTCTAGGGTTTCCGGTGGGTGTTGCCGAGAGTTTTCCCTAGACAATGTAGGGTTCACGACGGCAAGATCGTGATCATGTCTACCCAGACAGCCTGGTCTTGGGTTGGGCCTTTGTCTGTGAGACGGGCCTCCACGACAGTGTTATCGTGATGTTTCTCCTGGTAACGTAGCTAGGGTTTCTCTGATAGTCCCCCGACTGTGAGATCGGGGCGTGTTTTCTGGTACAGTAGGAGTAGCTATAGTTCCGAGTTTTACCTGCCACCGAGTTTACTGTTCCTGCTGTTGTTGCTGCTTTCCGTTACTGCCGTCGTTTACGGTTGGGGTTTTGTGGGACCCCTACTGAGCCAGTGATAGGAGGCTCACCCCTGCTTTTCAGGTGTGGCGGTTCTTCCTCGAAGTTCGAGGGCGCTATGCGGAGGTTCTTAGTTGTCAGCTCGCCGGGCCGAGTGTTCACTCAGTGTTCGGTACGCTTCTCTGCCTTAGACTGTACTTTTATTGGACTGGACTCTGTAGTTAGATTATTTGTTTCTGTTAATTGTTGAATTATCCTGCTTTATTTCCTATTTCTTTGTACCTCCACACTCCTTTTAGCCCTTCCGAGCCCTCCGACTCATGGGTGGCGGACCAGGATTCGAATGGTATCGAGTTATTCCCGGTATCCGGATCTTGGGTCATTACAGCTTTCGTTGTGGTGGGGACCCGCAGGACCCCTACTGAGCCAATGAGATGAGGCTCACCCCCTGCTTTTCAGGTGCGGCGTTCCTGTTGGAGGTTCGTTAGTTGCCAGCTCGCCAGGTTGTCGGGGTGTGCCCCGGGGCGATGTACATTTCTTTTCCCTGACTGTACTAGCGGACTGGACTCTGTAGTTGTTTAATTGTTATAAAATATAATTTTATTTCTGTCAGAATTGTAGATTTACTTTCCTGCCATTGTTTAGAATTTCAATGTATGACCACACCATCCCTTTAACCCTTCCGAGCCTTCCGGCTCGTGGGTGGCGGGCCAGGATTCGAATGGTATCAGGTTATTCCCGGTATCCAGATCTTGGGTCGTTACAGTTGGTATCAGAGCGTGGTTGTGGAAATGCAAGGGAATTCGAGACGATGCAGTGATTATGAGTCCATGGAGTCCAGTACAGTCGACAGCTGGCTTAGGGTGTTTTGTTTTATTCAGCTCTCCCCTATTGATTTCTGTGCTTGTGTTACGGGTTAGATGGCACCGAGGAGGCGAGTTCGAGCTTTGTCGGGAGTGCCAGCGGGGGCTCAGGAGGAGCCCCATAGGGAGGAGCCGAGTGGCAAGTCTTTTCCTCCAGAGGTAGCGGCCCCTGGTGTGTCAGGTCAGGCCGAGTTTTGTGCCGGCATGTATCAGTTCATGGAGTTGTCGCATGGAGATATGTCAGTGATGCGGTATCGGTCTCGGTTTTGTGGAGTTGGGTCGCTATGCACCCTATATCATGGTAGATGAGAGATTGAAGACTCAGCAGTTCGTCAAAGGTCTGAGGCAAGAGCTTAGGCATCGAGTGATTGCGGCTCGTGTCGCGGATTTGGAGTCGGCCTATCAGGATGCGGCGGCTTTAGAGGAGGATTGGTTGAGGACCCGAGAGTAGGTCGGTTCGGGGAAGTCTCAATCAGGTCAGGGTCAGCTGATGACCCATCGGTAGCAGTATGGTCCCCAGTAGTTTCAGAGGCAGTCAGGATCAGTATCACTTCAGTCTCCTGGTTTGAGTTCTTCCCCTTCGGGGTCGAGGTTCAGCCAGATGACTAGGACATTCAGAAGGAACAGGTCTGGCAGGAGGCGCCAAGAGTAGGAGGAGTAGGTGTCTGCAGTGGCTACTCAACAGCGAGTAGTTCGACCACTACGGCATGGTGTGAGTGGGAAGCCAGGATAGTGTCTGAGATATGGCTGGTTTCACGAGGGCGGGCCGTGTGCCGTGGATGAAGCTGAGTTGGAGTGTGTCAGGTGTGGTCAGTTTGGTCATGTTGCTCGCGAGTGCCCATGGCGGCCACCCCCGTCCCAGCCATCTTTGCAGTGTTTTACTAGCCTGACGAGTCAGGGTTCCCGACGTGCACCAGGCACTTGACTGGGTGGATGATGGGAATTGACGTCGAGCACTGACTTTTATTTTTGCACTTGTGTCCTTTTAGTTTATTTTTATATCCTTGGGAAAGTATATGTGTAGTTGTAAGGCTTTAAAAGCCAATGTGTCATTCCCTTGGATTGTTTGGGTTTTTATGCAAAATATCAGTAGGTCCAGCAAGGGGGCCCTCACTCCTTTCTCATTGGTCCACCTAAGTCATAGGGGTCCATGTGGGGCTGGTCAAAGTCCTAGGTGGGCTTGTAGATGGTTTGACATTCAAAGGTGACAAAGGGGTTTAAAAGTCCAAGATGCCTTCCTTCCTTTCAAAGGAGTGTCCCCTCCATATGTAATTTATTTATTTTGGGTTTTTGACCACATGGGGGAAGAAAATGACCTCTTTCCCACGAAATTCCCAGCCCCCTACCCCTTGCCATTCTCTATATAAGCCTATGTATAGTGTCATTAGAGAATTAATGAAGAAATTATGTGAAAATTACTTGAAGCAAGAAGGGTGTGCCCTCTCTCCTCTAGTTTTCCTTATCCATCCTCTGCATTTCAGGGTTGTGAACCCTTCTATCTTAGCCCCTCCATATCTGAGTTCATTCTGTGCCGCCGCCGCCGCCGTTCGTGCCGCCATCGAGCCACCGCGAGCGATCTACCGAAGTGCTGTCCAGGTTCTATTTTTCTAGACAGAGGTCCACTCCGTGAATTTTGACTCCCAACTCCGACATCATCTGGAGTTGATATTTTCAGGGTTGGTTTCTCTCTTGATTCCCAACCTCCAGTAAAAAAATTACATCATTCAGAGTTCGTTTTATAATTTTATATTTTCGTGTCTTTCTGTCTTCCAGATCTGTCCCCTTTCAGATCTGTGTAGCAGAAGCTCAGTTCTTCCACCTTTCGACCCCCTTTTTCATTCTTTTTGGAACCCCCAAATTTATTGAAGGTTCTATCCACCATCTATATCTTCCATAAATTTTCTTCGAATTTCAAAAGCCCTCTACATATTTTTAAAAATTCGGTCTTTCTCCTAAAATCTGTTCCGTCCCTGCTGTCCAGATCCGATCCTGAGTCAGTATAAACTCCCTATAAAATCAAAACTTCCACCAAATCGTGCATAAGATATATTTCTGTTTTCCTCTCTCTCCCCTCTACAATCTTCATGAAGATCTCGAGGTCGGATTCGGAGGTTTGCCTTACGGTCAACGGTAGTTCTCAGGAAACTTCACTGCTACCTTGAGATTTCGGACCCTGCCCAATAGTAACTTCAAAAATTGACTAAGGCCAGATCCGTACAGATCCAATTTGTCTCTCTGGCCCTAGATCGAACTACTTCGAAAGAGCTTTCCAACGATACCTTCTGTGCATCGATCCAACATCAGGATTGATCGCAGCAGTAGATCTCGTCGGGTCGCGCGCTGCAAAACAGAATTACAGATCCGTGGCCAGCAATACCGGCGGGTGACGATCGGAGCCGCCCGGCCTCCGGCCGGCAAACCAGCACACCGCCATCCTAGGAAACGCTTCCCCAGGCGTCCCACCACAGTGGTGCCACCCCGGTCCCACACGGCCCCACCGACCAGTACATGGGCCCCACAACCAGCAGCTTACGCCGTCTGAACGGTGCCGACGGGGTGATCAAGTGCAGCCCGTCAACCTGAGATCGGTCCTCCCGGGCCCACTGTGTAGCCCTTTACCTCCCTGCGTGGAGTGGGTGATATTTTATTGCTGTAATTTAATTCATTACTGTTACCGGGAGTTACCGAATTCGGCCAGGACCGTCTTCCCCACGCCGAGAGCGTGGAGGTATCGTGTTCTCTCCCTTGACTCGGCATTTTGGTTTATTCGTATGTGCTTTAAATGCCGCTGCTAGAGAGCATGTCTTAGGGCCGTTAGCTCGATATATTATTATTCACCGCTACTGCGAGAGAGAGCGAGACCGTCCCGTGACCCGATCCGGGCACACAATTGTGAGTTGACCACCCTCGCTCTTGCCGGTTTCTCAACCGTGCACTTCCGACGCTTCCCTCGTTAGGGACAATCGCGAGCTTGCTTAGAGTCCGAGGATCGCATATCCATTTGGAGTCGAGTCGCGTGTCCGTCCCGCATCAGTGGAGTTGTTGTGCTTACTCCATGGAAGGTACGCGTGAATTATTCGGTTATTGTATGTCGTGCTTGTGTTTAATTCTGCTGTTCTCCCTATCATAATTGTGCTTCCTTGTGCTTTTGTTTTCCCGAGATGTGTTCGGGAGTCCCCAGAAGGGTCTTATCCGTTGGCAATGGAGCTGCCTGTAAGGGTTTTGTGGTTGTCCCTCGTCATGTCTGGATGCATAGGCATTGGCAGGTCATGTTGAATAAGGCAAGTAGAGGCACCAGCCGAGATTATGTGTCGTGCTGTAAGGCTGACGTGGGGTCTCTCTAGGTGCCATGTTGCTTAAGACCTATGTTTGTAGGCAGATTGCCTTGGCGGATGCCAGGTTTTCCTCCGTTTCTGCGGCTTGTTGGTGCAGAGTTGCGCGGCGGAAGCGCGGTGGGTCGGTAACCCACAGACTCTAGGATCAAGTTAGTAGTGGAGTATGGTGCGTGTTTCATTATAATCATGTCTTGGGGGTCCCGGAGTAAGTTGTAGAGAGTTGCTCTTGGGTGAAGAGCGTTGGTTGGCCGTGTGAATGGCTTTGGTTGCCTTGCGTAGGCGGCGGTATCGTACTGAGTGGTGCTGGTAGCGTTGAGAATCGGGAAGCTTGGCGGTGAAGTGGTCGGATGAAATGGTTTGTTGCGTCAGTTTTTTTTCCGGTGAATCATGTCGCGTGGCTTAGGGTGGAGCCACTTAGCGACTGGTATTGAGGTAGGTCGTGGCCTTTTGGGCCGGTTGATTGGCGCAGGTGTTCGATGCTCAGGAGTGAGCTTGGGAGTTTACCAACTTTGGTCGGCGTGGATGTTTCAGAGGTGGATCCGAGGAATGAGAGGTGTTGGCATTGGCGGGGAGATCCCGTGCAGATGCCATGTTGTGTAGTCGAGGAAGATGCTAGAATTGTTAAGCACCCTGATGAGAGGTGGATTATTGGGCCGGTTGTTTGGCGGGCGTGATGTTCGAGATCGATCGAGAGATGTGGTGGTTATGGATAGGAGTCCTTGTCTATGGCAAGACTTGAGAGAGTTTGGAGCATGGTGCATCTGGTGGTGCTGCGGTCTAGATTGTGGTTTTCCCTTGGCTTAGAGGGAGCTGTGCAAGGATCGTCGTGTGCGTGGGCGCCGAGAGTTGGTTGATGTGCGTGGTGGTTCCCGATTGGTGAAGCCCTGTCGATTATTTGTAAGGTGCCCCTTACTCTTGTTGTTGTCCGGTGAGGCATTGGTTTTTGGGACCGGTGTTGGCTGGCGAGTTTCGGGCGTTCGGCTCGAGAGTGTGTGTCGCTAGCGGTGCTGAGCCGACGGAAGAGTTGTGGCCAATTGTGCTTGGCGGTGTGGTTGCCGTCTAAGGTGTGAAGGTGCATCTCGTAGGGCATGCTCGGTGTCCTATAACTGGATAAGTTGTTGACCCGAGTAGGTGCTAATTGTGGTCTTCCGGTTGAGAATGGTCTGTTTCTCCGTGTGCGGGGTGTGTTGGGTGTGGTGTGCCCTTGGAAGTTTTGAGGGTGCTGAGGTGATGTAGGACTTTTTGGTTTTGTGTACCCCGGTCGGTGCGGGGTCTGACATGGATTGGTGTGGTAGAGCATGAGGGCTCGTTTGTTTGTGCCCGTCCGGCGGCATCCCTCAGTGTTAGTCGTGCGGTGTGTGGCATGGTGGTGTTGTGACCGCGAAGTCCTACCTGTTGGGTGAGTTCTTTCCCTTAAGTTTTGTGCCTTGTCCTAATTTCAAGGATGAAATTTTTATAAGGAGGGGAGGATTGTAACACCCTGGATTTTTGGATCTGGTTCCGCGGGTCGCGGATCACATCCGAGTGACCTTTATCGGTGTGTTTGTGGATTGTTATTGGTATGTGGTAGTGCATGGAAAGGTCCCACATTTTCTTGGAATATTTCTGGGTCGGATTCTATTTTTTGGGTTTTTCCGGAGCTCTTGTGATTTTCTAAAAGGAAGAAAAAGGAAAAAAATAAATATAATAATTAAATATACAATTATAACCCTAAACCCCTTTTCCCCTTCCATTCCCTCATCTCCCCCTCCCGTGTCTCTCTTCTTTCTCACCCTCTCCCGTCTCCCTCTCACTCTCCCTTCTCACTTCGGCGGCCGACGAAGATGGCGAGGGGGCGCGAGGTGGTGCGACGGCATGCGGTGAGGAGGAACCCGGAGGCGTGGCATGCTGGACCGGAGGCAGTGGCATTCGTGGGAAGCTGGCCGCGGGTTGATCATCGGATCGAGATTTGGGTGAGGTTAAAGCTCGCTTCAGGTAGGGGGACAGTTCCCTGCTTCTCCCGCGCATTTTCCCCTTCGATTCCATGCCCAGTGAGGCCGAGAGTGGGAGTCTCTCTTGTTTTTGGGGTTTAAGCATGCCGGGGGGTTGAGCGACGGATTTGGCCATTTGAGGCTTTGATTTATGTTTTAGATGTCGCTTTCAGGTGGTAGAATGGTCCAGGGATGGTTCCTCGTGTTTTCCCCTTCATTCTGCAACGAATGGGGCTTCCGGTATAGACTTCAGATGTTTTTTCGTGAAAACTACAGGAGACGGCTACAATGGTGGCCGTCGCGTCCATGACTAGATGGCCAAGGGCCTGGCCGCCCAGGTCTGCTAGGCGGCTAGGGGTTTGGCTGCCCAGGGGTGCAGACGGCCATGGGTCTGGCCGTCTTACGTGTTTTTTGTTGATTCGAAGCTCACTGCCTGGGCGACCAAAGGGGTGGCCGCCCAGGATCCTGGCCGGCTAAAGGAGTGGCCGCCCAGGCCTAGTCAGCCCAGGGTGGGCAGCCAGAGGTATGGCCGCCCGGCCCTCTGGGCGGCCATCGTGTGTTTGGGCTCTGGGCGGCCAGGGAGATGGCCGCCCAGGCCTTGGGGTGCCCAGGGGTGGGCGGCAAGGGTGTTGGCCTCCCAGCCTTGCTGGGTGGCCAAAGGTCTGGCCGCCCAGTAGCCTGGGTGGCCAGCACCTTGGCCTTCCAGCCCCCTTCAGCCCAGGGGTGTGGCACCTCGTGTTTTGGGTCTTCCGGGTTGTCCGTTCGAGGGGTGGCCTTGCAGAATGCGTGTCCACGTGGTTCTGTGTGCTCTACTGGTTCTGGATTAGTAGTGTGGGCCATCCTTGTCTACTGGTGGAGTGTGGACAGTCTTCCTTGTGTCGGGCTTCTCGTATCGACTGTCCCCACGAGAGTCCCATGACTGCGGAGGGTGTCCCCGCGTGAGGGCTGTGATCGCGGCTAGGTATCTTCGTAGGAGTCGTGGACCGTGGTTCTTGTGTTTCCGTTCGATGGTTTGGTTAGTATTCTGTGGACCGGCAGTCATGGTTTAGCTGTCTGGTTAGTGGTCCTTGGTTCTCATGTTAGTGAGCCGCCTCGGGGTGGTTTAGTACGAACGGGTGGTACTCCGGTGGTTTCCGTGGTTGCGACGGGTTCTTCCCTTGGTGACTCTACCCACTAGGCTTAGCTGACCTAGGCACGTCAGTGTGCCGACCCACTGGGGAGTGGTGGAGGCTTGTCCCGTGCAGTGGTTTTTGAGCTGGTTACCTGAGGGCCCCTTGCCTGTACAGCTTGAGTCCGGCTGGGGGGCAAACCGACTAGAAGACCGACCTAGAGTAGATGGTCTGTGTGTGCACACGTGGTCGGGGGCAGTGGACACGTGCTCACGAGCACAACCCCGACTAGTCCTTGTTCCGTGGTAATGTGTTCTGTGTCTCAGTTTCCGCCTGAGGGCGAGTAGGGAGACACTTGAGGCTGTGGTGTAAGTCGTCGGAGGATGCTTCCGGTCTCGTTGTTAGTGGGGTAATGCTCCTGTCACCTGAGAGGTTTCAGTGCGGGTTTCTCTTCTGTGTAGTTACTGTTCTGGTGGCTCGGTCTGTTTCGCTTTGCGTGATCTTCTGATAGTCGGGCTGGTGTTGCCCTGTGTGTGTGGGGGGCGTGGTCTTTCCGCTGGTGTTAGTTCAGGGTGTGTGGCCGTATGGCCATGTCTGTGGTTCTGTCGGCTAGGACGGACTGTCTGACCGTGGGGTCGGGTTGTGTAGAGGGCCTATGTGTGTTTCTCCTGGTTGACCATCGTCTGGTTCTGGTCACCGTTGTCGTGTCGTACCGACATTTTTACCCTGTTACTCTTGTTGTTGCTATTCTTACTGTTTTCCCTTACTGTTGTTACTTCTGTCACTGCACTTCTGTTACTGCTTTCCTTGTGGTGGGGACCCGCGGGACCCCTACTGAGCCAATGAGATGAGGCTCACCCCCTGCTTTTCAGGTGCGGCGTTCTCCTCAGAGTCGAGCGTTCCTGTTGGAGGTTCGTTAGTTGCGAGCTCGCCAGGTTGCCGGGGTGTGCCCCAGGGCAGTGTACGTCTCTTTTCCCTGACTGTACTTGTGGACTGGACTCTGTAGTTGTTTAATTGTTATAAAATGTAATTTTATTTTTGTCATAATTGTATATTTACTTTCTTGCCATTGTTTAGAATTTCAATGCATGACCACACCATCCCTTTAACTCTTCCGAGCCTTCCAGCTCGTGGGTGGCGGGTTGGGATTCGAATGGTGTCGGATTGTTCCTGGTATCTGGATCTTGGGTCGTTACAATACGGGCCTTCCCAGTTTGGGGCCAGTTTCCCTACAGCCGCCCTGGGGTCCACCCCACTGGCTCGCCACAACACAAGGTCTCCATAGAGGAAGTGGCGTTCTCTGACGCGAGCATTGTAGTATTGAGCCAGTTTCTACAGATAGGCTATGAGTCTCAGTTTAGCGCGTTCTCTGTCTTCTTCGAGCAAGTCCAGGTTCTCTCGCATCGCTTGGTTATTTCTCGCTTCGTCAAATTGGCCGACTCATAGCGACGGGTTGGATATCTCGACCGGGAAGACTGCTTCTACGCCATATGCGAGGTGAAATGGTGTCTCTCCCGTGGCAGTCCGAGCAGTAGTCCAGTGCCCATAAGATACTAGGAATGGAATCTATCCTAGAGGTGTCTACATGTTCCAAACGGGTCTTGATGCCATAGAGGAGTGTTATGTTGGCATTTTCAACCAAGCCGTTTGCTTGCGGATGGCCCACTGACGTGTAATGGTTCCGATTCCCTAGTTCTGAGCACTTTTCCTAGAAGACAGTGCTCGCGAATTGTCTACCGTTGTTGGTTGTGAGGATGTGTGGGATCCCAAACCGGCAGATTATGCTTCGTAGGATAAACTTCCATGTTGTCTCACTCGTGATTTTCCCCAATGGTTCTGTCTCGACCCATTTGGTGAAGTAATCGATGGCGACGATGAGGAATTTCTTCCTCCCCTGAGCCTCGGGGAAGGGACCCAGTATATCTACCCCCCACCGAGCAAATGCGTGAGGCTCCATTAGAGCATGCAATTGCGTTGCTGGTTGGTGGTGCAGGTTCGAGAACTTTTGGCACTGAGGGCATCTTCGAACGTAGTCGAGGCAGTCTTGCTATAGTGTTGGTCACCAGTACCCTTTCCAGATGAGGTTCCGTACGAGTGCTCCCCCCCCCCCCCCGCCCCCACGTGGCACCCACAGAGCCCCTCATGCACTTCTTGTATCGCCTGCTTGGCTTCCGTGGGGAACAAGCACTTCAACAATGGGGCCGAGAGTGAGCGCCTAAACAGGTGGCCATCAACGATTGTGAAGTGCGCTGCGCATGCTCGCATGCAGCGGGCTTCGGCGCGGTCATTAGGGAGTTGCTGTCGTAGGAGGAAATCCTAGATCGGATCCATCCATGAAGGCTCATAGTCGATGGCATTCACCTGGGGGGCCGGCTCCTCGATGCTTGGTGCTAGTAGCTCCTCTATCAAGATAGCTCTTTAGTTTGAGACTGTTGTTGATGATGCCAGGCGAGAATCGCGAGATAGAGCGTCTACTCGGACGTTCTCCTTCCTTGGAATGTGCACCATCTCGAAGCGACAGAACCCCAGGGTGGTTGTCTTGGCCTTTTCATGGTACTTGATCATCGTCGGCTCTCGGGCTTCGAACTCTGCTCTGACTTGGTTAGCGACGAGCATGGAGTCATTGTAGGCTTGCAAGTTGGTCGCCCCGAGGTGATTCGCCATCCGTAAGCCCGAGAGCAGCGCTTCGTACTCGGCCACATCATTAGTGGTCGGGAAGTTGAAGCGGAGGGCATATTGTAGTTCTATTCCCTCCTATGACAATAGGACAAGTCCAGCTCCACTGCCAACAGCGCAAGATGAACTGTTGACATAGAGTTCCCATACGGGCCCCAAGGACTGCTCGGGGGACTCCTCCTCGGATAACGTGCACTCGACGATGAAGTGGGCGAGAGCTTGGGCTTTAATTGCTGTCCTGGGGTGGAATTTAATATCAAACTCGCCACGCTCGATGGCCCACTTGATAAGTCTTCCCGAGGCGTCTGGGTTCTGGAGAATTTGGCATAAGGGTTGGTCGATGAGAACGGCAATTGGGTGCGCGAGGAAGTGCAGTCACAACTTGCGTGCGGCCGTGATCAGGGCTAGGGCTGTTGTGCCCCTGTGCCTTGATGATGTTTTGCTTCATGAATTTTGATGATATCAACACTATGAGTCACCACTTGAGAATGAATGGTTGAAGAATGTTTTGATGATTGCTGAGTCACTTCATGTGCCTGAATTGACTTCATGTGCTTGATTGAATGCCACGGTTGCATATATATATATATTGATGTGCGTTTAACTGCTGGTCTAGGTCTGAGCATGTCTTGAATGCATACATTGCTCGTGGCTTTAAACCTCTATGCATGCACGCAATCAGTTATGTCGGTGCATTCAGGTTATGTCTAAGGCTCGGTGCATTCAGGTTATGTCTAAGGCTCGTGCATATATGTCAGTCAGGCTGCCCAACAAACTCGGTGCATATCATCGTTCATGGGCATTAAGGTCTGTGCATTCCATTCTCTATGCATGTAGTCTTGGTGAGTGTTAGGTCGGTGCATTGCTCAGCTTGCGTCTAAATGCATGCCTCCGTCCGTCTTATCTTGCGTCTCATTAGGCCTAGGTCAGTGCATGTGTCCGTCTAACTTTGTGTCTCATATGGCTGAGAGTCGGTGCATGTATCCGTCTTACTTTGCGTCTCATATGGCTTAGACTCGGTGCACATCCTGCGTCTCACTCTGCATCGTATGTGGCTTAGAATCTGTGCAACCTTTTGTTTCGGTGCAACGTCCATACAAAGTCCGTGCTATTTCCCATAGCTCCGGTCAGTGCAATGTTTGGTCCGTGCATACTTAGTTCATAGAAGGTCGGTACAGAGTTGGTATTAGCTTTGTTAGCGTCGGTGCATATTTGGTGTTAGCTTGAGTCGGTGCAGTTTTTGCTGCAAGCACAAGTCGGTGCAAGCTTTGTCTTGTGCAAAACACGGTTCCATTTGTTCTTTTCATAGTCCGTGCATACTTTTGTAGAAACACATGCATACTCGGTGCTGTTTCTTGCTATAAGCATATAAAGGTCTGTGGATGGTTTGCATCAAGCATACACATAGTCTGTGCAATTTATAGCTCCGCATTCACGACAAGTCTATGCATATGTCTGCTTTGTAAACTTATGTCCGTACATACATAATCTCATGCTAAACCAAGTTTGTGCCCACCTCGCAACCAACTCAGTGCAGAAGAGATTCATGCATCTTAGTCCATGAAATGTCTGTAGTCTGCATAGTCAGTGCATCCCTCTCTTACTCGCACACACGAAGTCCATGCAAGGCTATTCACAACCCGAGCAGGTTTGTGCAATGCTTGCACATTGCATACACATAGCTAGTGCATCTGTTAGTTTTGTGCTGCAAATAAGTCTGTGCTTATGCTAGTGTGACAGTACTGAACTCGTGCATGAATGTACATCACAATTAAGTATGTGCACATCTGGCTTATTCACCTATTGACTCCGTGTAGTCCTATTTAACTTTTTACTAAATGTATAACTGTCTCGAGCTGATATTTCTTTTTGACTGTATGACAGGTATTTGTTCTCGAGAAGAATAAGAATGGCACGTGATCCAAGAGTGGAGGAGGTGCCAGGATCGTGACACGTGGAAAGCATTGAGCTAGGATGCTGCCACGTGGGCCAAGGCATTTGGGCGGGAATCGTGAAAAGCACACGCCCTACATCTGATGCTCATATAAAAAGGAAGCCTCTCCTTCCGGAGAAGGGTGATCGAAGCAGAAAGATCTAGAGCCAGCACGATCCAGAGAGGAGAAGAGAAAAGAGAGAGCAGAGCAGAAGGAAAAGAGAGTTCGTGAGAACAAGGGAAGAAAAGAAGCAGAAGAAGAGGAAGAAAGAAAGAGATAGATAGAGAGCTCGAGGAGAGGAAGTAAAGCCATAGCTGAAGATTTATCTCTACTGGAATCTGGATCAAATCCAATCCAGTCAGCTCCATGGGAGCCACATCTATGTTGCTATCGTTTACAGCTTTCAGTTGTTGTGTTCTCTTATCTTTTGTTTTCTTTTGAACCTTATTTCAAGCTGTTCGTCAGCAGAGCAAGCTGTGTTGCTCAATAGTTACAGAGGAGGATTCCTCTAGTCGGTTAAGCTGTATTGCCCAGTGGATCAAGCTGTTAGGCAGCAGATGGCTAAGCTGTATTGTCCAGCGGAACCAAGCTGCGATGCTCAGCTATTTGTAGGCAAGCTGTGAGGACCAGCCGTTCAAGCTGTGAGTCAGCAGGAATCCACACTCAGGTTGAGTGTGGGGTGGACGTAGGTCTGGAGGACCGAACCACCTAAAAATCCTTTGTGCTGTGTGGTTTGCATCCTTGTGTCTTCAGCGCTAGATGAATGCTTAGGATCGTTCCTTCAATAGTTCTAACTGAATAGATTTCTGGCACACGCATTTTGATTTGGTTCTGTCTACAGCTTAGACTTGCTTAGGTGTCTGCAATCTAGCAGTCCAACTGATTAATCAAGCGCTTCTTTGAATCTCCTATTTTGAAAGGCTCGATTGGTTATTATTCTGCATCATTATCCAATATAGTTTTAATTGGGCAATTTTTTAGGAGGGATTCATTCACCCCCCCTCTGAATCCATCGCACCAGCACCAACAATTGGTATCAGAGCGGGTCTCTGTGCATTCAGATCCAACGATCTGCAGAGGATCCTGCTGTTTAAGGTGCTACTCCTGTTGTTGTCTGTTCGGTTTTGATCGAGGGATTTTGGTGCATTCCTCTGTTATTGCTTTGTGTGCTAAGGCTATTTTTCTATCTTTCCATATGACTCATCCTTCCGTCTTTGATGTTTCTAACTTCAGCAAGTGGTTGGGAGGTCTCTGCGTCTACATGAATTCCATTGACCCGAGTCTATGGAAACTCGTATTGAAAGGCCCACATAAGTTGCCCCGAAATGAGACTAAGTGGTCCATTGAGGACAGATCGAAGAACCGTGAGAATATCACAGTTCTTAATATTCTAAGAAATGTAGTGAATGCTGACAAATTTCCTTTTGTTCTCAGGTGTGCATCAGGAAAGGAAATCTTGGACAGAGTAACTACTGCAATCGAGGAGGAAGAGGATAAATGCTTGATGGCCAATCGGAGAAATGATGCTGATGATACTCCTTCTCAGGTAAGCTCCGGATCTGATGAACCCTCGTTTGATGAATTGGTTGCAATGTATGAAGATTTGTTAGATCTGTCCAAGAAAATGAAATCAGAGAATAAAAGGCTAAAGAAAAAGATTGAACAACATAAATCTGAAATCATTTGTGATGTTTGTCCTACATTGAAATAGTCTTATGATACTTGCTTAATAGATGTTCAAAATTTTAAGGAACAAAATGGTTCTTTAAAAATTGAAAATCAAACATGTTTGAACAAGATATCAGAACTTGAGAATCAGCTGAATAAGAAGAAAGATGAGCATCTAAAAAGCATGCAAGAATTGATCGAGATTAATTCTGTAATGGACAAACTAAAGTTTGAAAATGTGGAAGTTCAAAAAGATAATGAAAATCTCAAGGCTAGAATGAATGAAGTCAATAAGGAAGCTGTACAAATTTCTTCTGTAGAGTCAAGATGCAACAAGTGCTCGGTTCTGCGAGAACGTAATGAGGAACTCTACAGTGAAAATGAATGGCTGAATAAACAAATTGCTTCGTTTAAAGAGGATCACAAAAATCTGCTTGGTGAGAAAATTAAAGTGGAAGAAAGGGAAGAGGAACTAATTGAGAAACTGGAGTTGATGTCCAGTAATGAAAAATGTGATGAAGAAATTAAAAAATTGCATGAGGAAAATAAAGAACTGAAGGAACAAAATAAGAAACTCATGGTCTTGAACATTGTCGCATCTGAAAGATGGTTAACCCTTGAGAAAGAGAAAGCTGCAAATAAAGAAACTCAATCTGAGAAGGAACAAAAACTGAAACAATTGAATAATGCCATATCTGAAAGGCTACGTGCTTTAGAAATGGAAAAAGCTGTTGCTATAGAAGAAGCTGAAAGACTGTGCAATCTGGAACAAGAAGGTGAGAAACATAAAATTACAAATAAGGTGCTAAGTGAGTGTCTTAATTGTAGTGAACATGAGATTGCCAATTATGAATTACATATTGCTTCCCTAGAAAATAAAATTCATGATCTGAAAAAATCACCATCCAAGTCTGCTGAAAATAAAGGAAAAATGATAGTTGTCATGGAAGGTGAGGATGATGATTCAAGAAAGGGGATTAGTTGCAATTCTGGTGTTAAGGAAATCATTAGAAACCAGCTATACACCACTTTTGTGGAAAGCTCTGATGTAGCTGGTACCTCAAGTCAATCCCCAAAATAAAATAAAAATCTGAAAACACCTTCATCATCTGTCTTTCAATTTAAGGCTCAGAAAAATGAAAAATAAACAAAAGTTGTGAACAAGGGTAAACAGTTGAACAAGAATGGTAAGAAAAATAAGGTCAAAAAAGTCCCTACTTGTGTCTTGAAATCTGCTAGCTCTGCTGCATCTGATGGGTTAATGCATACTGCTCATAACTCATTTACTTATTCGTATGCATCTGATAAGAGTGTTTCATGCCATTATTATGGCAAGGTAGGCCACGTAATGGATGATTGCAGATTATTGATAGAAGATGAGTATGATGTGTCCCCTGTGCTTCTGGAGTTTTGATGATGATAGATATTATGCCTCATTATGTTTACATCCTTGATGATATAATCCTGTTGCATTATGAGAAACTGTCAGAACAGGTTTAAGGATGACTCACAGGTCATGGAGTTAACCCAAGTCAAAGTCAAATCATGACAGGTAAGGTTAATGCTCAGAACATGTAATGCTCTATTAGTTCTCCTGCATACATTCAGTTCACATCTGCTATATGCATTCACTTCATCGGTCCATGTTCATTGTGCCTGAAAGTCTGTACATTCTCCGGTGTTTCATTGCATCAGTCATACAGTCTGCACTCTTCATTCATGCGATAGTCTATACATTGCCTTGCCTCTCCATGCATATGCAAGTCTATACATCAGTCAGCATAGTCTAGACAGAAGTGGGTCGACCCCCCTTCCAGATGGGTCGACCTCCCAGTTTCGCAAGTCTGTACATTGCCCTCATGCATACACAAGCATCTTGTTTGCATTTAAGTCTGTATAGCACACACACACCCAAGTCTACACATCATTGTTGTATGCATGCTTAGTCCATACACTTGTTGACAGCAAGTATATTCATTGTCACCTGCATGCATCACTTCAAGTCTATACAGCCTGCCTTCATGGTATTGCAAGTATATACATTGTGCATGGTTCAAAACAAGTCTGCACATTGTCTATCACAGTTCACTCATTCAGAGTCTATACATCAGTCATCATTGCCTGTTGCATTGTTCATCAAGTCTAGACATTGTGCATTCCTTCATATCAAGTCTAGACATTGCATGCACAAGTTCAAAGTCCATACATTGCTGCATTGCTTGCACTTGTGAAGTCTATACATTGGCAGTTGTCCTGCATCGTCAACACAAGTCCATACATCGGTTGCAATGCACAAGTCTATACATTGGTAGGGTAGAAAGTCTATGCATTGCATGCATCGTTCATGAAGTCTATACATTGATTCACTGTTCATGCATCACTCCATTTGGCAAGTCTGTACTGTTGGTTTCGGTGCTATGTATTCAGAGGGAGGGGTGAATGAATATGTCCTTTAAAAACTTTCGCTCAATTAAAATCTAATGCTCACTAGACAGATTTAGACAAATGAAACAAGCTGATCAAATATTCTGTTCAACCAGTAAGCAAACACTTGGAGCTCCCCTATGCAAACATCTAGCAGAAGCAAAGACAGATAAATCAAACCACAATGCAATAGGAGTTTTTAGGTGGTTCGGTCCTCCAGACCTACGTCCACCCCACACTTAAAACCCGAGTGTGGCTTACTGCTGCGCAACACAGCTTGCGTCCACTGAGCATCACAGCTTGCTGTCCAGAGGAGTCCACCTCTGCAACGCTGAGCATCACAGCTTGCTGTCCAGTGGAATCCACCACTGCAACCGCTAACTAACAGCTTGAAGAAAGGTATAAGAATAAAACAAAAGATGGAACAAAATAGCAACGGAAAGCTGTAAATAAAGAACAAGAAATATAGCTTTCGAAGGAGCAGTTTTGGCTTGGATTTGATCCAAATGCCAGACAACCACAATCTCTCTCTCTCTCTCAGCTCGAGCACTCTATCTCTCTCTTTCTCTTATTTCTCTTCTACTCTTCTTCTTTTTCTCTTCCTTTTTCTTCTTCTTCTCTTTTGCTGGATCGAGGGGCTCTCTGCTCCCGCTCTTCTGGTTCAACTCACCCAGCTTTGATCTTTTTTCTCTTGATGAAGAAGACTCGTATATATAACAGCAGCAGCAGCAGCAGCCAGGGCGTGTGTTCTCCACATTTCCCGCCCAGGACTTTTGGCCACGTGTCATCTTCCTGTCAGCCCTTCCAGCCTCGGATCACGTGCCCTTCATTAAGCTTCACAAGCAGAGCACCTATCAGAGAAACGAGAACACTTATCAGGTTAAGTATAAACCCTGTACAGACTTTAAGGAAGTAATGCATTGTATAGACTTTATGATGCTGAACAAGGCAGAGCTCTGTACATACTTGCTGATCGGGGGGTCGACCCATCTGGAAGGGGGGTCGACCCATCAGCTCAAAGCCAATGCAATGTACAGACTCTACCCAAAGTATAGACTTCATATATGTGAAGCTATGCGATGTACATACTTCCTATATGAGGGAGCAGTGTATAGACTTGCTGTGAAGAACAACAATGTGTATACTTGGATGAGAACAATGCATGAACACAATGTATAGACTTAGAGCACAAAAGCCATGATGTACAGACTTAATGAGACTCTAATGAAGACAGACGATGTATAGACTTCATGACTGATGCACGATGCAGACTCGTCCAATGTATACACTTGCTCAATGTTCAATCTTCACGAATGATGTACAGACTACCAATGTGTAGACTTGCCAAGACAAATGAACGATGTACAGACTTGAACAAGGCAAGGTCTGTACAGACTTTGAGGTTCACAATGTATAGACTTTGACAACCCAACGGCTGTACAGACTTCCACTCAACAACATTGTATAGACTTGGAAATGTGAACGGGAGGATGTATAGACTTGGCCCCTTGAAGGATGTGCATACTTTGAAGAAATTAGGCGATGTGAAGTCTTTGCCAATGTATGGACTTGGGCAAACAAAGAACCGATGGATGTATAGACTTTACGAGCACAGTCTAATGTATGGACTTTGCGAAGCACATTCCAATGTATAGACTTCAAAGGCTTGAAGACCCAATGTGCAGACTTGGAAGCTTGAACCAATGTACAGACTTAACAGTCGCCTTGGCTGTACAGACTTGGTCACAAATTGAACAGTCAGTTGTATAGACTTGTACAAACCAAAGTCTGTACAGACTTGAAAAGAAAACCAATGTATAGACTTCATGAGCGCCTAGAGGATGTACAGACTTATTGACTGTACAGACTTGGAAGGCTCAGCGAAGGATGTACAGACTTCAACGAAGAGATGCATGATGTACAGACATCATTAAAAGGCCAATGTCAAGACTTCACGATGCATAGACTTTCCAAGTGAAAGGCTGTACAGACTTGACCACAGACGCTCTGTACAGACTTGATCAAGACAAGGCAGTCGAGTGTATAGACTTCTAAGTAAAACGACGGTAAAGCCATCAGTGTATAGACTTCAAGGGAAACGACGGTAAAACTACCGATGTATAGACTTGAAGGGAAACGTAGGTGAAACTTCCAATGTACAGACATCGAAGTTGAACAGTTGGATGTACAGACTTGGAAGAACACTGATGAATGTACAGACTTCGAAGTTCAACGAAGGATGTACGGACTTCACCCCGATGTATAGACTTGGAAGATCAAGGGAGGATGTACAGACTTCACCTTAATGCATCTACAGTGCAGTGTATGGACTTTGAAGAATGATGCACAGTGCGATGTACAGACTTTGCAATCATCAGGCAATGTATAGACTCGTGCAGACAGAGAAGCAATGCACAGAAGTCAAGCACAAACAATATATCAGTCATACACATGCATTCTCCAAATAATATATCAGTCACAGTCATATGCATTCATATTGCTATCATCAAAACACAATATCATAATGCACTCATTGTGTTGCTATCATCAAAATAAAACTAGCATTGCTATCATCAATTCATCAACACTAAATAGCACATGCTTGTGCCTAAGGGGCACAACATTCTCCCCCTTTTTGATGATGGCAACAAAGTGACAGTGAGTCAAAATTTTCTCCCCCTTTGACATAATCCAAAAGAGAAAAATAGTATGAACATGAGTGCAACATGGCGGTATGCATGCAGATTCCCTTAGAGCAATAAACTCCCCCTGAAGCACAGGAATGGACTCTGGTTATCCAATAAATCAATCTGAAATCAGACATTACAAAGAATCTGAATTCTGGTGAAAAGACCACATATGCAATAAGTCACATATGCATGAACAGAATGAAACATGTAACAAGACCGTAGAATCAGAACTTATTGCAGAACAAGATGGAAGATTCTAACAGTGTGGAGAGTAAAGTGATTGATGATAGAAGGGCAACAATAGACAACAATCATCATAAGACATCTCAATGAATAATTAGACTGAATCTGATCAGGCTATCTGGAAAATCTGATCATGAGGGATTTTAATGCATACATCACTTCAATAAGTCTTAAAAGGTGTAGACTCTTCTATCATAAAGGGTTATGAAGTGGCAACTTAACCAATCTGATTTAATTTTGATGTATACCAAATTTGTCAAATTAAACTCAATACTCATATCTGAATCCAAGTTTTAATAAAGGTGAACCAAATATTCAGATAACACTCAAAATCAATCATCTTTTATCTTACACATATGATCTCAATAGCATCTTTGAAAAATACACAGATTAGTACTGAAGTTAAACACCATTTTAAGAACATGAGTTGACAGATTTTTCAAGATAATTTCATTTGAAGCACATTATATTTTTCCTGAGCAATTTAGGTTGATCAACACCTTTTTACATAAGGCACAACACGTCTCAGGTGTAGTGACCCAGTTACTCAGTGTGATAACTGTCATTGCCTCTCACTTTGAGAACAGAGTTAGCAGTATGAGTGTCTTTTTACATGAGAAGATACCTTGATTAGAGGCCAGACTCCCCAGTTACTCAACACAAATAAGCCATTGCTCTGTCAGGTTTTTTTTTACTAAATTTTCACCAGAGATAACTATGGCACCTCATGACATGAGTTACTTTATTTCATTGATAAAGAGCTCAGTTTCTCAGTGACCGAGTCATTGCTCTGAATTCACAATTTTTTTATTTAGTCAACATTTTTTAAGTTAATGTTTAACAACAATACACACTATATGCATCTTAACCAAAGTAGCCCTGAATTCACATTTTCAGATATCTGATGAGAGAGTCTAAGGTTTACATGACACATGTGGTTAAAGTTTATTAAACCTTATCATTCAGATATTTTTCAATTCATTTAACTACAAATCTGAGAATACATTAATCTTATATCAGTCTGATTCAGTGATAATTCTTAAACCTATATGATAGGAGTTTCTACCAATTTCTCAGACTGAATTGCATGACATACAGCATAAGTTCCTCAGATCAGAACAATAAATTTAGCAACCAACAATCAATAGTAGAAACTATTCAGTCACACCAGCTGAGAAGAATGTGAAAGGAGAGTATAAGCTGGTGCAAGAGTAAATCACCAATTGAGAAATATTTCAGTAGAGTGAACATCAACACACAGTGGGTGAGTCTGGAATTTAGACAGATCAGCTGACAGATAGTATCATGAAGGGAGTTGGAAGAAACTCTTCTTTAACAGCTCAACAAATAGAAGGCAGAATCCTTTTTCAAGAGAGAGAAATATGACATCAGATGAGAGTTGATAAATTATTAGACAAGAGGTGTTCAAGATGTGACAATCAAAACACCAAGTCTAAATGCTCCCCCTGTCTAGATGCAATGAAATTTATTTTTAGGTTTTTTTTTTAAAAAAAATTTATGATATGCACTACCCTTCATATGAGAAATATGCAACAATTCTGATAAGGAGAGCATGATGACCAAGCAACAGCAAACAAGCTCCCCCTGACAAAATGCATGATATGCAATGAATCATTTCTTTTCAAATTTAATTTTCTTCACATTGATGATATGCAGTACACTATTCTATATGAAAACTATACCCATGGTACTGGGCGGATGACTTGGTCCAAGGACCACCTCACACATGGCAGTAGCATCAAGACATACTCCATCTGCCCTTCAGCACTGTTCCATTTAATATACCATGAAGGCCATGAATGTCAATGCAGTGCCAATGCAGTTCTATATGTAGACAGTTACTTCTTTTGGAGTTTTCAATATGATGATGCGCAATGCATTCACTATATGTATGCATATGCAATTTCAGACAATCAACAATATGCAAATCATGTATGAGGAGAATTCAGAAAATGTAAACCTGACAATGCTGAACATGTAAGAATGTGTAAAACGTAGATTCAAAAATCAGATTTAACATGCTATGCAAAATGTAGAATGTTTACTCAAACATCAGAGCATTCTTTATTCAAATAGCATCATGAGAGAGCAATCAACTTTTCAAGATAAATCAATTTAGCATAGACAGATCATTATGATATGCAGTCATTTCTAACAAGTAATTTTCAGATAATGAAACATAAGCAGTGTTCAAAACTGACCTGATAAGTAGAATCCTGGGGTTTTCCCTTTTTGAGTGCCTTGGCTAAATTCAACCCCTTTTATTCATTTCCAAGGCACACATGCAGTAAGACAATCATTTTGATCCTGCAGTGACCCAAACAGCCTTGGGTCCTGCATTAGTCCTGACATGTGTTCTGAACAATCTCTTAGCAGCATTATCATCATAGCCCATCAACTTATGGCTGGACAAGGAATAACCAAATTGACCAGACTTACCATGATAACCAACAGAATTTAAGTTCCTATTATGCACCTTATTGTGAGCATTAAATTAATATGCATGAACATTAAAACTTATGTTATGTGCATGGGCATTTTGTTTTCTGAACCCTGCCACCCAGCACTCAGAGGCTTTGTGGCCAGGTTTTTCACAATTAAAGCATGAAGCCACAGAATTAGCAGAAGCATGATGCCCATGTGGATGAGCATGAGTATTTCTTTTATTAACATGAAGATTTTTCTTTTCATACTCAGCCAGCCGACAGTTGGCAGCTTTGTGGCCTAGCTTACCACATTCAAAACATGCAGAGTTTTTCCTTTTATCACTCAAGTTATTTCTAGCACAATCATAGAAAGCAGGGAATTTTACAGATTTAGAGTTCAATCTATTTCCCTGAGCATGCCAGCAGTCTTTGACTGCATGCCCATACCTACCACATTCAAAGCATTTAAAATGCTTGCTTCTTGATTCATTTTTACCCCAATGATTTCCTGACCAGCACTCATTAGCCTTATGCCCAGGCTTGTTGCAAGTGAAACAAATGATATGCTGGCCTGAAGTAGATCTATATCTATGTTGGTCATGAGCATGTGTGAAAAATTTAGAGTTCACATTGTTGTCTTCTTTCATTTTAAAGCATGCATTCATTAGATGACCACGCCTACCACAGTAATAACAAGATGCATTAGATTTCTTAGTGGCATGGTTTCTATCAGATATTTTTCTTGAATGCATTAGTTTATTTGCATGCTCATCTTCTTTTAATATCCTGCAATCATCCATGATATGCCTTACCTTGCCACAATAATAACATGAGAATTCCTTCTCAGATGCATGCGAGTGAGTGGATGAATCGTGAGCAGTGTGTACACCATCAGATTCAACTGAGCTAGCAGATTTTAGGCCATGAACAGGAATCGTCTTTACCTTCTTTATTTGACCCTTCTTCTTCAATTTCTGACTATTCTTAACAGTTTTTGTTTGTTTTTCATTTTTCTGTGCTTTGAACTGAAATACAGTTGATGAAGGTGATTTCTGATTTTCATTTTATTTTGGGGATTGCTTTGAACTACCAGCTACATCAGAACTTTGCACAAAGGTAATGTATAGCTGATTTCTAGTAATTTTCTCAACATCAGAATTATAGTTTGTTCCCCCTTTTGAACTATCATCCTTCCTTTTCACAACAGTTTTTATTTTTCTTTCATTCTTAGCAGAATTGGATGCTAATTTTTCTAGATCCTGAATCTTATTTTCCAAAGATGTTATGTGAAGCTCATAACTGGCTATCTCCTGTTCACTGCAGTTGACACATTCACTTAAGACTTTATTTGCAGTTTTATACTTCTCAATTTCTTGTTCTAGACTGTTCAACATTTGTGATTCTTCATCACAAGTGAGCTTTCCCTTCTTTAAGGTGAGAAGTGTTTCAGATAAGCCAGTATTTAACAACTTTAATTTTTCAACTTCAACTTTCAGTTCAGTGTTTTCCTCCTCAAGTCTTTGTGATTGAGCTTCCTTAATAACATATTTTTCTTTTTCGACAGTCAGAAACCTATGTGAGAAAACAGTATTTAAAACCATCAGTTTCTTGTTTTGTTCCCTCAGTTCTTTGTTCTCTTCAGATAGCTTCATGACTGTTTCATTGCATTTTCCACTTCCAGAGATCAGCTCCAGCTTTTCAACTAGCTCCTCTTCTCTTTCCTCCACTCTAATTTTCTCAGCCACCAAGTTTTTGTGATCCTCTTTAAGTGAGATAATTTGTTTACTCAGCCATTCATTCTCACTATAAAGATCTTCATTACGTTCTCTTAGAGCTGAGCACATATTGCAGTTTGATTCAGCAGAAGAGGAATGTGAACCTTCCCCATTGATTTCATTTATTCTAGCCATAAGATTTTCATTTTTCTTTTGAAATTCTTTATTCTCAAGTTTCAGTTTGTCCAATTCAGAATTAACTTCAGTAAGTTCTTGCATGCTTTTTAGATGCTAATTTTTCTTATCATTCAGCTGATTCTCAATTTCTGACATTTTGTCCAAGCATGTTTGTTTTTCAATTTCTAGAGAATCATTTTGTTTCTTAAGGTTATGAACGTCTAGCATACATGCATCATAAGATTGTTTCAGATTTGGACAATTTTCATAGGAATCTTTCAATTTTATTTTATCACATTTCTTTTTCAACTTTTTGTTTTCAGATTTTAATTTCTTGGATACTTCTAACAAATTTTCATACATCACTATCAATTCATCAAAAGAGTATCCATCTGATTCGGAGCTTACTTGAGATGAGGTTGCATCATCGTCATTTCTCCGATCAGCCATCAAGCATTTGTTCTGATTCCTGGTGAGCTTTAGTTTTTCCAGAATTTCTTTGGCAGACCTGCAAAAAGAAGTACATGAGATTAAATCTCTGTCAATTGATTCTTTCATTAAAACTAATGCTCTAGTATTGACAGAATCTTTCAATTTATCCTTTTCAATCCATCTAGATTTATCTTTTGATAGGTTGTATGGACCGTGAGTCATTACCTTCCAGAGATTAGGATCAATTGATTTCACATACTGATGAAACTTTTCAAACCAAGACTCAAAATTATTACCTCTGAATATCAGAGGATTAGCCATCGAAGCAGATAACAACCAGATTCAAAGCACATGACAATTGACAAGAAATGCACTAAAACAGATGAGCAAAGTAAAGCACTAATTCAGTGAAACAAAACACGATCTTAAAAGACCCACTCTGAAATGCACCAACAGCTAGCAAGATCTGCTGCGGATTGTTAGATCCTATACACAGCAACCCGCTCTGATACCAAGTGTTGGTTTCGGTGCTATGTATCCAGAGGGGGGTGAATGAATATGTCCTTTAAAAACTTTCGCTCAATTAAAATCTAATGCTCACTAGACAGATTTAGACAAATGAAACAAGCTGATCAAATATTCTGTTCAACCAGTAAGCAAACACTTGGAGCGCCCCTATGCAAACATCTAGCGGAAGCAAAGACAGATAAATCAAACCACAATGCAATAGGAGTTTTTAGGTGGTTCGGTCCTCCAGACCTACGTCCACCCCACACTCAAAACCCGAGTGTGGCTTACTGCTGCGCAACACAGCTTGCGTACACTGAGCATCACAGCTTGCTGTCCAGAGGAGTCCACCTCTGCAACGCTGAGCATCACAGCTTGTTGTCCAGTGGAATCCACCACTGCAACCGTTGACTAACAGCTTGAAGAAAGGTATAAGAAGAAAACAAAAGATGGAACAAAACAGCAACGGAAAGCTGTAAATGAAGAACAAGAAATATAGCTTTCGAAGGAGCAGTTCTGGCTTGGATTTGATCCAAATGCCAGACAACCACAATCTCTCTCTCTCTCTCTCAGCTCGAGCACTCTATCTCTCTCTTTCTCTTATTTCTCTTCTACTCTTCTTCTTTTTCTCTTCCTTTTTCTTCTTCTTCTCTTTTGCTGGATCGAGGGGCTCTCTGCTCCTGCTCTTCTGGTTCAACTCACCCAGCTTCGATCTTTTTCCTCTTGATGAAGAAGACTCATATATATAGCAGCAGCAGCCAGGGCGTGTGTTCTCCACATTTCCCGCCCAGGACTTTTGGCCACGTGTCGTCTTCCTGTCAGCCCTTCCAACCTCGGATCACGTGCCCTTCATTAAGCTTCACAAGCAGAGCACCTGTTAGAGAAACGAGAACACTTATCATGTTAAGTATAAACCCTGTACAGACTTTAAGGAAGCAATGCATTGTATAGACTTTATGATGCTGAACAAGGCAGAGCTTTGTACATACTTGCTGATCTGGGGGTCGACCCATCTGGAAGGGGGGTCGACCCATCAGCTCAAAGCCAATGCAATGTACAGACTCTACCCAAAATATAGACTTCATATATGTGAAGCTATGCGATGTACATACTTCCTATATGAGGGAGCAGTGTATAGACTTGCTGTGAAGAACAGCAATGTGTAGACTTGGATGAGAACAATGCATGAACACAATGTATAGACTTAGAGCACAAAAGCCATGATGTACAGACTTAATGAGACTCTAATGAAGACAGACGATGTATAGACTTCATGACTGATGCACGATGCAGACTCGTCCAATGTATACACTTGCTCAATGTTCAATCTTCACGAATGATGTACAGACTACCAATGTGTAGACTTGCCAAGACAAATGAACGATGTACAGACTTGAACAAGGCAAGGTCTGTACAGGCTTTGAGGTTCACAATGTATGGACTTTGACAACCCAACGGCTGTACAGACTTCCACTCAACAACGTTGTATAGACTTGGAAATGTGAACAGGAGGATGTATAGACTTGGCCCCTTGAAGGATGTGCAGACTTTGAAGAAATCAAGCGATGTGAAGACTTTGCCAATGTCTGGACTTGGGCCAACAAAGAACCGATGGATGTATAGACTTTACGAGCACAGTCCAATGTATGGACTTTGCGAAGCACAGTCCAATGTATAGACTTCAAAGGCTTGAAGACCCAATGTGCAGACTTGGAAGCTTGAACCAATGTACAGACTTAACAGTCGCCTTGGCTGTACAGACTTGGTCACAAATTGAACAGTCAGTTGTATAGACTTGTACAAACCAAAGTCTGTACAGACTTGAAAAGAAAACCAATGTATAGACTTCATGAGCGCCTAGAGGATGTACAGACTTAGTGACTGTACAGACTTGGAAGGCTCAGCGAAGGATGTACAGACTTCAACAAAGAGATGCACGATGTACATACATCATTCAAAGGCCAATGTCAAGACATCACGATGCATAGACTTTCCAAGTGAAAGGCTGTACAGACTTGACCACAGACGCTCTGTACAGACTTGATCAAGACAAGGCAGTCGAGTGTATAGACTTCTAAGTAAAACGACGGTAAAGCCATCAGTGTATAGACTTCAAGGGAAACGACGGTAAAACTACCGATGTATAGACTTGAAGGGAAACGTAGGTGAAACTTCCAATGTACAGACATCGAAGTTGAACAGTTGGATGTACAGACTTGGAAGAACACTGATGAATGTACAGACTTCGAAGTTCAACGAAGGATGTACGGACTTCACCCCGATGTATAGACTTGGAAGATCAAGGGAGGATGTACAGACTTCACCTTAATGCATCTACAATGCAGTGTATGGACTTTGAAGAATGATGCACAGTGCGATGTACAGACTTTGCAATCATCAGGCAATGTATAGACTCGTGCAGACAGAGAAGCAATGCACAGAAGTCAAGCACAAACAATATATCAGTCATACACATGCATTCTCCAAATAATATATCAGTCACAGTCATATGCATTCATATTGCTATCATCAAAACACAATATCATAATGCACTCATTGTGTTGCTATCATCAAAATAAAACTAGCATTGCTATCATCAATTCATCAACACTAAATAGCACAAGCTTGTGCCTAAGGGGCACAGCATGTACATCGGACTGTTCATGCTTTCATCTCAAAGTCTATACATCCGATAGTTCTGTTCGTGGCCAAGTCTGTACATTGGGCTACTGTGCAAGTCTGTACATCGGACTGTTCATGCATCACTCCTTGGCAGGTCTGTACATCGGCTTGTTCATTCATCTCAAGTCTGTACATTGTCTTTACTGCACGCATGAGCTGAAGTCTATACATTGGCTTGAAGTCTATAGCTTGAAGTCTATACATTGGCTTGAAGTCTATACATTGGCCTGAAGTCTATACATTGGCCTGAAGTCTATACATTGAGATGAAGTCTATACATTCATGGCATATGTGCAACGTTTGTTCTGCAAGTCTATACATCGGCCTGGGGCTTGCCAAGTCTGTACATCGCCTGGGGCTTGCTAAGTCTGTACATCGGTGAAGTCTGTACATCCACCACTGAACCTTCCAAGTCTATACATTGTCCTGTAGCTAGCAAGCCATTCATCAAGTCTATACATTCCTTCCCATCTTTACCTACGTTCTGAACTGAGCAAGTCTATACACTCCTTATCTTCACCTACGTTCAGTTCAGCAAGTCTGTACATTGGGCTATCACTTAAAGTCTATACATCGCTGCATTGGCAAAGTCTATGCATTAGCACTGTAGCATGCAGAACACCAAGTCCATACATTAGCACTGTAGCTTGCACAAAGTAAAGTCAATACATCGTGGCCTTCAAGCTTTTCAAGTCTGTACATTGGCCAAGCCTACACATCGCCGTGTTCACTTGTTTCAAGTCTATACATTGGTTCAGTCTTTCCAAGTCTGTACTTTGGCCTTCAGACTTTCCAAGTATGTACATTGGCCTTCAAGCCTTCCAAGTCTGTACATTGGCCAAGTGTCTTGTGCTTTGAAGCTTTATCAAGTCTATACACTCGAGTGTTTTCATCAAGTCTATACACTCGATTATTTTCATCAAGTCTATACATCGTCTTTCCTTCTGAACAGTGTTTGCCTAAAGTCTATACATCGGTTTCCTTGAAACTGCATCATGTCTAAAGTCTGTACAGTCTGTGTCAACACAAGTCCATACATTACTTTTGGGCATCCAAGTCTATACACTCGTGAGTGTTTCATCAAGTCTATACACTCGTGAGTGTTTCATCAAGTCTATACACTCGTTGTCAAGCCTTCAAGTCCATACACTGCATCAAGTCTATACAACAAAGTCTGTACAAGGTGTCGATATTAAACTGATGAGTTTCTCTCTGTGTGACATGTACTGTTCGTAAAGCCTATGAAGGGCACATGATTCGAGGTTGGCACCTGGCACGTGATCCGAGGACAATGCCCTAATTGCTGCTGCTATAAATATGAAGTCTCCTCCATCTGGAGAAGATGGATTTTAAGAGAAAAAGAGACAGATCGAGATCAAGCAAGAGTGATCGAAGGAGAGGCAGAGAGCAGAAAAAGGCAGAAGAAGAAAGAGAAAAAGTGACAGATCGAGATCAAGCAAGAGTGATCGAAGGAGAGGCAGAGAGCAGAAAAAGGCAGAAGAAGAAAAAGGAGAGAGCAGCAGCAGAGAGGCTGAAAGCAGAAGAAGAAAAAGAAAAAGAGAATGAGATCGAGAGTGAAGAAGAAGAAGAATAGTGTGAGCCTGATACTGAGAAGAAGAAGAAGAGAGAGAGAGTTCGTGGAGAAGAAGAAAGAAGCCTTCATTGAAGATTCGTCTGTCTGGCTTTGGATCAAATCCAAACCAGTTTTGCTCCTGCGAGAGCTACTTTGTGTGTCTCATTTCCAGCTTTACGTTGCTGTGTTTTTCCTTGTGTTTGTTTTTGTAATGCCCTAGATCCTTGGTACGTCTTGGTAGATCTTCATTGGATCTTTTGGATTGATTTCGGTGAGTTTCGGTTCACTTTTGTGGCTTCCGAGTTGAGCTTTACGAGCTGTGTGGGTTTTTCTCTCGTACTAGTTACGGAACCCTACGGCGAGTTTGTTTGTCAGTTCCTCGACTCGTGAATGCTGCAGCGACGATGTACTCTCCAAGTCGGTCGTTTCGACTATTTTTGCATATTTTTCTGAATTAGTGCATTTTCAGCGCATTTTACGGATTTTCAGAAATTAGAAAAATTTCAAATTTCTTTTTATTTAACCCCCTTCTCTCTCTCCTCACTCTCGCGTTCTCTCCCTCTCTCTCGTTCTCTCACCCCTTCGCCTCCGGCTGTAGACGGAGTGATCCAGGGGCGAGGTGGCGACGTCGGGGAGTTGCCGAGGCGCGTGATGGAGCGAGGATCGGTGCGGTTTGGGCGCGATCCCGAACGGTGGATTCAAAGTCGACGGTTCAATTCGCGATGCGATTTTCGGGGTGATTTAGTCCCTTCGGGGCACGATTTCTTCGGTGGAGGTAGGGTGACGGTTCCTCACTTCTTCCTCTCCGTTTTCCCTGCCATTGCACGCCGTTCGGCAAGGAAACGACCGAGTTTGGGCTTGTTTAGCCTAAACCGTGATTTTCAGGTTTTGTAGGGTTCGCCGGAAAATGGCAACCATTTGTAGCTCGGTTAGTGTTGAACTGACCGTTGGGATGTTAGGATCCCATCCATGCTTGTTTTGTGTTGATCGGTGGTCATTCGAGGCCGGTAGGAGTCCGGGAACCTCGGTGACCCATTTAGGGTCGATTTGTTCAAATCGCCCCAATCTCTTGTTTTAATGCATGCATGTGGGGTTTTTTCCTCCAGAAGTTGTTATTCGTCGTGAGGCTTTGTTTCCCCTGCCCTACGGCGTGAATGGGGCGTGGTTCGGGGCGATTCGGCCTTCCCTTATTTTTCCCGCCGTTCACGGTTTTCTGAACTGAACGCGGTCCACCAGTAACCGCGTTCATCTGATCGCGGTCCTAAGGCAACCGCGTTCATCGGGTCTAGAGAGTCGGCTAGGGTCACGGTTTTGCGACAGACCGCCTCTGTCTAGTCACGGTCTGCAGGCGACCGTGACTGTCTGGTCACGGTCTTCAGATGACCGCTACCACCTTTTTTGCTTCAGGCTAGTCGCGGTCCTCAGGAGACCGTGACTATGTAGTCGCGGTCCCCAGGTGACCGTGACTATGGAATGTGTTTCAATTGCGTGGATTTGGTCTCCGGTCAACCCGATTGTGGTCCGATAGTTGACCCTCGGCCTTGTGAGTGTCCCGGACACCCCTGGGGTTCCCTGCCCGTGTTTTGGGATGTCGGGAAGTGCCGAGTTGCTTCGATTAGCGTGGCCCTGAGTGCGGGTATCTCAGGCTTTGTGTTACGCTTGATCGAGTCGCTGTGTGTTGGCGTGTGTGCGATGGGACTCCCCCGCATGTGTGTGTGGTTTCCCTTGCATTCCCGTCTTGAGGGAGTGGTCTCGGTAGCTTGTGGTCTGCCTCGGTTTTCGTGTTACCGTGGTTTTAGATCTAGTTTAGAGTTTAAGTGGGTTGGCCTTGATGGTTCAACCGTTGTCTGTGTTTTAGGGCGGTGTCTGTCCGTCGGTGGTCTTCCAGATAGGTCGGTTAAGGTTCACTGCGTGCGGTCTACTCCCTGACTGCCACAGTTCCCTAACGACTTCATCTATGACCACCATTGTTCTCGTCTCTGTGTGCGTACCATGTTCCTCCTTGACTGCTAGGTTTGTTTGGTGGCCGAGTGGTGGATCGTCTATGCCCAGAGTGTTGTTTCCCCATCGTTTCGGTTTCTGCTTGTCTTTGCTTGGCCTTGTGGTCTGCCCGTTGTCTCGTGGATGTCTCTTGACGTCCTATGAGGGCTAGGACTACGTTGTAAGGTAGCCAGGAGTCTTCTTGCTTGTGGTAGGATTCTCTATCCTACTCTTGTGTGTGTCTTTGGTTGGGTTCCGGTCAACCCGGGGTGACCTAGGGGTTGACAGGCGACCTTGTGTGTGGGTGTCTTGGTGGTTTTGCCCAGTCCAAGACACTTGTTCTGGATGCCTCGAGGTGCTGCGTCACCTTGGTCTGCGTGTCCAGACGTGTGCTGAGGGTCGTTGGTGTTCCCTCAGGTCTCCGTGAGTTGTTTTCTGCGGAGTGTCGTTTCTTGTGGCTTAGGATTAGACCGATTGGCGGCTTGTTCCGCTTTCTGTGATGATCTTGCCTTTAAGTCGTTCGACTCGGGATCGTTACGTGATAGGTCTAGTTGCCTGGTCCTGAGTCTATTGGCAGTGGTTGTACTGCCAGTGGTGCTTCGTAGTACGTGTGACAGGGCTTCTGTAGACTGTCTGTACTCCAGCACTTGTGCTTTTGGAGTCCGTGCCTTGTGAACCTCCACTAGTCGTAGCCTGTGACGTAGGCTTTTCTTAGTACGTTACCCACCAGGAGTGGTGGACGGGCAGTTTCCCGTTACACGGTTTTTAAGCTAGTTCCGTGGGCCCCGGCCAGCGGTAGCGTCCTACCGAGGGGAATACTAGCTAGAGGCCTGGCCTAGGTAGTGGTCAGTGTGTGCACACGTGGTCAGGGACTGGGGACTTACGCCGACGGGCGTGGCCCTGACTAGTTACTTGCAGTTGTGGTACTGCGGTCCTGTGTCCGTAGTTGCCGTTCTTCCTTGGGATTGTTGTTCCTTGGACCTGGTTCTTGGTGTGTCTAGTCTCCTCCATGCTGCACACGGTCTGGTAGACGTGACACTTGAGGCGCAGTGTAAGACGTCAGTGGACGCATATGGCTGTTCTTCTAGTGTGAGGGTACTCCTATCACTTGACCGGCGAATCTCGTGTTTCTCGGAGTCGGTGTTCTCCTTTCTGTGTCGGCTAGTCTTGGCCTTGCCCAAGATTTGCTTCCCTGGATGTGTGGTATGTTCTTGGCTGTGTCCAAGATGAGCTTGGGGTTGCGTACACGATGTTCCAATCGTGTAGGCCATTGTGGTTGTTTTATCCGTCCTTGCAGGTCTTCGTTTTGGACCTGGTGTCGGGTCGACAGATTGGTAACTTCTGACTTTGCTGGATCTGAGTTGCCCTTCTGTTGTTGCTTGGAGTAGTTTGGGGTGCCGAGGTTAGTTCGGCCGCCGCTTGTCTGGCGCGGGTTCTTCCCCCTTCTTGCTTGTTCCCTACTCCTACTTCCCATCTGCTTACTACTGCCTGTAGCGTAGTTTTACAGCTTTGTAGTGTAGCTTTTCCTACTTTACCACACCTGCGATTTTCGTCGTTGTTGTTCCGTGTTACTGCGTGTTTTTCAGTGGGGATCCGCGCGACCCCTACTGAGCCAGTGACACGTGGCTCACCCCTGCTCTTTCAGGTGGGGTGGCGTTGTTCGTTCTGGTTCTGCGTGGTTCCTGGAGTGCGCGTACTCGTTGCGTGCCGTTGCTGCTAGCTGGTACCTGCGTCGGGCTTCTCTCGACTTCTTGGTACGTCTTTTCTTTCTGTCGACTGTACTATGCTAGACTTGTTGTCTTTAGCTTTGGACTGACTCTGGGATATAATTGTTTAAAAACTGTTAAATAAAAAGTAATTTTATTTCTGCTACTTTAGCAAACCTATCTAATGAGATTTAATTGCTTACTGTACTATCTCTGTGGCTTGAATGTACTCTTTAAGTGCCTTTTTCCCTTCGGAGCTTTCCCGCTCTTGGGAGGCCTCGCGGGTTCCATGTGGTATCACGTGTATCCGGTAGTCCTACCAGGTATGTCGGGTATCTGGAATCCGGGTCGCTACAGCTTGGTATCAGAGCAGTGTTCTGAGATGTTCGAGGTTCTTTTCTGAGCTATCAGAGCATTGTTGTGTGAAGTACATGGGAATCCGAGATATACAGTATCCAGAGTCATGAAAGTCCAGTACAGTCTTCAGCTGGCTTCGATTTGTGATTCCTTGTCGCTTTGTGTTTTCTGTGTGTTGTCTTGTGCGTGCTGTTCTGGCACTGTACGAGATGGTCCTGCTCTCGTCAGGATGTTTCTTTTTCGCCGTTGTGCTTGTTTTGATTATGTTGTACTTGGCAGTGTTCGCCGGAAGGCTTAAATCTGCAGTACGTTGTTCGAGGTTTTCTCCGTGTGTTGTTCAGGTTGCTGTTGACCTTTGGCCTTGGTTTGATGACCGTACACGTTCTTACATTGTCTTGATCATCCCGGCTTAAGTCTGTTCAGCTCCTGATGTGTTTCGCTTCTGTTGAAGTGCTCGATTAGATTCCGTGTTAGAGAAGTTGCTCAGGCGAGCTAGGATTTTCCCTTCCTGGTGAGCTTTTGTGGTTGAGCTTCTTGCTTCTCGTCCCTTTTGGTGGAATCTTTTTTGAGGTTTGCCTTGGAATTACTGTCTTGGTGATGCCTTTGTTTTGTGTCTGCTTAAGTGTGGACAGCTTTGTTTTGAGCCTGATCTGCTATCTGCTATACGGTTGCTTGGCTTTGGACTCCATGGTGGTGTTAAGAGCTGTCGCGTACCGTAGTTGTCGTGCCGTGTCCAGCGGCCGATGTATTGTGAAGGCTCATTTATCATTTTCGGGGCGAAGGTAAGCTGAGATTGATGCTTTCCTTGTGCTTTGTGCTGAAGCTGGTGCTCTTCTCCTGTTGCACTTAGGCTCCTTGTGATCGGTTGTTCGCGGGATCGGTACTCGTGACGTGTTATTTGCGATCTTCATTGATTGCGATGGCGCCTGGTGTGTGCTGAGGTGCGACTACCGAGGTCTTTTCTGTTGCCTGTGCACGTTGTTGAGAGTGCAGCTGAAGCGTGTGGGTTGGCTACCCACTGGTCGAGAGGTTTGTTCTTTCTCGATGTGACTTCATCTTGGCTTCCTGTGCCTCGATGTCGTCTGTTGCCATGCTGTTGCTGGTGTTTGTTTGGTGTTGGCATCGGCATTTTGCGAGTATTGGGGGAAGTTGTCGGCATCCTCGCTGATTGAGTACCCTTTGCTCTACATTTCTTTCTTGGGTGTTGTGCTCTCGAGACGTGTTTGTGGTCCTTGAGTTGCATTCCCCGAGATTGTTGTTGATGTTTTGGTGCTGTTTCTCTATGATTTTGTGTCTCTGTTTTGGACCGTGATCTTGTCAGTAGCTTTGCTGTACTCTTCTTCTTTGGAGTTAGATTGCGACTCGATCAGACGTGATGCCTGAGTGAGTGCTGACTTGATTGTGCTTCTGGTCCGGTGCTGTTGTCGTTGGCGTCCTGTGTGCCAGGTGTTCCCAATTGCCTTTGGCACTGGAGCCGATGATGTCATCGAGCTGTCAGCTGACAGGATTGTGTCTCCTTATGTAAGCTGCCACTTGCCGTGTTGTCGTTGTGTTTTTCGGTTGTTTGTTGTTGGGGCAGTCGTGTCTCCTGTCCTGTGAGACGTAAGCGACGTTGCCTTGTTTCGGAGGTGTCAGAATTGTGCTCACTTGGGTGCCATGCTCTTTTATGGATTGTTACCTTGAGATCCTGAGCGTGTGCCTGTAATTGTGATCTGACGATGTTCCTCTGAATTGTGTTCTCTCGAGATTTGTGTTGTTTTGTGCTGTCAGGTTGTTCTTCCCTGCTTCTCCTTTGCTAGTCCTTAATTCCGAGGGTGAAATTTCTTAAAGGAGGGGAGGATGTAATGCCCTGGATCCTTGGTAGGTCTGGGTAGTTCTTCATTAGATCTTTTGGATTGGTTTTGGTGAGTTTCGGTTCGCTTTTGTGGCTTCCGAGTTGAGCTTTACGAGCCGTGTGGGTTTTTCTCTCGTACTAGTTACTGTTGACACCCAAAATATACCAGAAGAAACTGCAGCATATTCACAGCTTTGAAGATCAGTAGAGGGCACAGTTCACATGTTACCCCGGGAGATCTGAGAGTCTGAATAGAAGAAACCCACTATCCCTATCATTCTGTTCGACTAAAGCCATCTCTGGCTAGGTCGCTGTCCAGTGCTACTATCTTTCAAGATAGTCAGGCTGATTAAACTACACCAACATTCAGGCAATCATCTGCCTGCTGAAATAGATGTTCAGACATCTCTGATACTCTTGGGCCAAGACGCACAGTGCCCCGTATGCATGTGTGAATCCAAGGTGTAAATGGGCTCGGTGGAGTCGCAATATGTATGGGTCAAGAACCCCACTGTCGAGAGGAGCTCGCTAAGTGGATCCTGGACGGATGGGCCGAATGACAAGAAGATGGGCCAAGCCCAAACAAGAGACCGGACGCGCCGATGGCTGTCACGTCGGGAGGAGCGGTTCCGGCGCGCCGGGAAGCTCATGCCGAATGCATGAAGAGCCTCGCCCCTATAAGAGGCCTGCCCTTCGAACAAAAAAAGAGGAGGATAGAGGAAAGAAAAGAAAAAAGGAAAGAGGGGAGGAGAAGCAGAGCGCTTAGCCACCGAAGAGAAAGAGGGAGTTCGAGAGCCCTTGAAAGAAGCTGAGGAGAGAAAGAAAAAAAAGGGGAGAGAGTCGGAGGCTCGAAGAAGGATCCAGGTGGGAATCGTCGGGCGGCTGCAGTCTCCTCCGCTTCTCTTCCCTATCTATCTCGATCTTCCCCTCTGTATTTTCCGATCCCTGGCACCTTTGCTTCTATAGCATCGGATGCGAATGTAACTCTGCTTTGCAGGGACTAAGCATGTATTTTTCTTTCCGATTGAGTCGGATTTCTTCTTCTAAATAGCGTGTAAGCCATTTGGCTGGAATTATCAATGAAAGAATGGGCTGATCTCTGCTATTTCTGATCATTCCCCTTCCTTTTTTCTTCTGTTGCATCCGAGGTTCTAGTCCGTGCATTGCCACCGCCAGCCTTGAATGAATGTTTTATGTTTTGTTGCCCCCATCCGATTGAGGGTTCTTCCCCATTACTCCATCCCCTTCCTCTGCCACATTTCGAGGGCCTGAGACAGTCTATCTCATGGCTCCTCGAATGTGGAATGAAAGGGATACCTTCGAAGGTTTGCCGTTTGTGTTTTGCTCCCAGTGAGGCTCCCTAAGGAGGGGTGTTCCCCCTAGAGTCTTTTTCCCCCCTCTGGCCATTTAATACAGCTGAGTTTAAGCCCCCTACTTTGTGTGTAATCTCCTGAAACCATGCCGTAAGAGCCTTTCCAAAGAAAAACCCTCTGTAGGCAATCTCCCGGCGCCAGTACCTCCCGGCGTGGGTTTTGCGCCGAGTGCTTGCCGCGCCGGTTGCATCTCCCCATCGCGCCGAGACCGCTCAGTTTCTGTGCCGAAGAGCTACCCCCCTTTTTCCCCATCGATGACTGTGCATCTTCTGGCCACTTTGATGCCTTAGTGCTCATCCGGGTGAGTCATATAGCCTCTGCCCATCACGTTCTGATCGTGGGTAGGCACCGCTTCTCCCCCTCTGTTGTCACGGGAGTTATAGCAAAGAGGGTGAGAGCCCCTAATATTCTACAACCCATCAAGTCAAGGAGCTCTGCCTCTGCATGACCTCCGATCGACTGCGTTGGGGATATTACAACAGAAGAGGGTGAGATCTCGTATGGTCCGACCCTCCTCAGATTACGGGCTACGCCCGGCACCTATTCTGGTTTCTACTCCGGCACTCGTGAGTAGATATCCCATAATAATTTCTGGGCACACTCCCAAATTAAGGGGAGATGCTGTCAAAATTTCCCCAGAACTTTATTCTGCTATGCACTATGCTTCATCGAAATTGAGTACTTAATCCCTCGACACGGCAACAGCCTGAGCTACGTCATCTCATGGCCTCTTGCCATCACAGGGAATAGGTGATGATCTCCTCGGACCTCTGGGCAAGTGTAATCACCCTCATCCTCCGTCTTCGTCCATTCATCACCCTGCAGCTCTCATCAAATAAAAAAAAAACCCTCACAGCAGCCCCCCTTCAAACCTTAGAAAACGCCCTTCCCCCGGCGCCATTGCCTCTCGGCGCCAAACCCGCGCCGGGTGGGTGGCGCGCCGGGACCAGGCCATGCCGAGATCCAGGGCGCGCCGGGACCAGGCAGGCCGAGACCTCCCCCTGAGCCCCTCCATCGCGCCGTTTCCCTTCGCGCCGAGACCAGACTGGGCCGATGCCCTTTTAAACCCCCTCCCCTCGCGCCGTCTGCCCTTCGTGCCGGGATCTCCAGCGCCGACTAGTATCTGTGTCATTTCACCTCACTAGTGGGTGCTCTTCTTCAAATCTTGACATCTCAACAAATCCCATTAAACCCCAGAATAGTCGTCCCAAACCCAGAGGTCCTATTCCCATCAACCTTTAAGCCAGCCTTCAGCATCTTGCGAGGGAATTATCATCATTCACCCAGGGCCCGGAGATATATGAATGAGGGGGGGGTTCCACCCCTACATTATGCCAAACCCAACATTTCTTCGGCTACCCCGCTGACCCTCGGAGTTCTGCCGTTGCATGTCCTCCGATGGTCCCTTTAGGGGAATATTAACGAACGGCGCAGATGGTTCCGTCATATTTGAATCCTCTTTGGACCCAGGCCTGTGCCTGATCTTCTTTTGGGTCTCCATTCCGGCTCTCCATGGACGGATGTCCTATCTTCCTTTCTTCGGTATAATCCGAAGGAAGAGGGCATACTATCGGATTTACACTGTTACATCGTCATCATTATCGTATCTGTTAGCATTCATGCTTTCGCTAGTGTGATGGTGGTCCTCGGACCTGCTTCCTCCGCCACGTACCGAGGATCCATTTTCCCATTAAACTACACATCTTTTGCATGATTAATGCTGCATCCTGCCTGTCATTGCTACAATCATCACGTAGTTCTCTTTACGACGGCTTCGACAGCCCGCTATCTCGGCAATTAATCAAAGGTGTTCCCTCCTCGTGAGGGATGTAATTAACGCCATAGCCTTCATGGTATGGCGGACTGCTGGTCCCGACCGAACCTCACATTCGCCCGACATGGGTCAGAGTGAGCGCACAATAAAATCGTCACTCATGTGACTGGCACGCCCGCGCCGTTAATTGATCATTTGACTACCAGTTAAGTCAGTTGGTCGATCGACACGCGAAAGAAAGAAAAGGTCGCAAACAAGTCTGGCACGCCCGGTGGGACCAGTGTCACCTTTCATCTCTTTGCCGAGATACTCGGGCTTCGAAGCCCTCTCAAAGACTACTGATTATCGCTTTGTTTGATATTTCAGTGCAAACAATGACGACTCACGGGATAACCGGCGTCGGCTTCAGTCCTGTGATCGTCGCCAGACACGCGCAAGGGTACCTGACGGTGCCCATGGAATTTGGTAGCTTTCCTCCTGCTGTGGGCTTCCCCAACTTCTTGGGGCTGGCCTTCGTCGACATGCTGGAAGTCGAAGCCACGGAACCTGTCGTGGAAACCGTGAAGGAAGTGGAGCCTCTGAAGGCTCCCTGCTGCGATGGTTCGCTCAAGAATCCGGCCCCGGCCGCTAGCTGCCTGGTGCACCACGTTGTACGTGGGACGCACCCCACTGTCATCAACAGACGCTCTGGAGGACGTCAGCGTCGCCAGGACCGCAAGAACACTGCTGTGATCACAGGGACTGTCTCTCAGTCTGGGAAGTCAATGCTGGTGGGAGGCATGCGCGTCTTCCTCGACGGGCGCACGGCACGGGTGACCCCAGACCGAGTCATCCCCAACATCCCTGTCCACAACACCTATCAAGCTCTCGCTGGAAGGAGGGCAGAAAGAGAAGAAGCCGGCCCCTATGGCCAAGGAAGCTCGGCACTCAAGCCGAAAAAGTTCAAACAGGTGTGGGTTCCCAAGCGGACCCGACCTGCCTACCATCTGACACCCATCCGCCGCCGTCCTATGAACGACGAGGCGGGAGCGAGAAGAGAAGGGGCTTGTCCCCGATGAATGAAGAAGAGGTGGTTGCGGATCCTCCGCGCCACAGAAGTTTCCGGGCTGCGGCCCGTCAAGCCAACGTCCCTGCCACGGGGCGAAGGTTCCAACAGCCAGCCGACAGAGCTCGACTGGCCTACATCCCTCCTTCTGGAGGTCGACCACTCTCCCCCGTGCTACATCAAGAACGGGGTCGAGAAGAAATGGCCTGCCTGGTCAGAAGCTATTTCCGAGGATTGGGCAACACCTCGCTCGGACAGCAGCGGCTGATGCAGACAGTCGCCACTGAAGAAGACTACTGTCCATCAACGGCAGATGAAGAAGAGATGGAGATATAATGATGGTGTCGTCAGTCGACGACAATGGATACAATGACGGCTTTGAGATCGAAGCCAATGAAGCCTTCCCCGAGCGGGAAGAAAGAAGAAGAATTTCTGTGTTCGAGAGGCTGACCTTTCCGCAACAAGCCAGGCGGAGGGTCCATCGACAAAGAAGAAGGATGCAGGTTTTCACTTGCAACATGGCTGGCGTGTCCAGCCGATATGGGGAGCTCCCTGAAGACCCCCAAGAACTGGCTCAATTGGCCGTACGGCCGGGGCCAACTACCCGCAGGACAGAAGCAGCAAGAGGGCTTCTGACAATGATGAAAGAGAAACAGCCCCAGGTCTACCTCCACTGGGATGACAAAGCCCCCGTCTTGACCGCTAATGTGGTGACGACGAAGAAGAAGACGACGTACTCCTCGACATCCTGCCTGAGGGTACGTCCGGGGAGACAACAGAAGGTGTCCCCACCACTATAGATCCATCAGTCTTGATGCTGTTGCAAAGATATCAACAGGAAATAGATTCCCTGAAGAAACAGCTGATGGAGAAAACTGAACACTCATCGGCCTCCAAACCACCCGAAGTCCAGGGTGAATCATCCCGGGGAGTGGCTCGTCGAGACGACCCTCCTCCGCTTTATACACTACCACAGCCGTCAGAACCAACCGTGACGACAGCACAACAGCGGCCACCACAGCCTCAGCCGCTGCTACCTCCGGTGCTTCCTCAGGTGCACCCAACACCCCCACTGCTGCATCCTCCACAGGCGACCACCTTGGTCACCCCATACCTGCAGCCAGCACACTTCTATCCGGAGCCAGTCGACCCCACGGTCGTGAACCGGATGATGGTGGAAAGGATGATCGAGCTGAAGCTCGCAGAGAAGAGCGAAGGCGACTACGTCGCATTCGACGCCTATCGGGTGCCCTACCCGCAACACCATGCGGCTAAGCGACTTCCCCCGGGAGTCAACAAGCCGCCCAAATTTGACAAATTCAACGGGAAAGGCTCCCCAAAAGAGCATATTGCATATTATATGACCGTTATGGGTGATCTGTCCACCGACGAGTCATATTTGCTGAAATTCTTCGGGTCCTCGCTGACGGGGCTCGCATTTGAATGGTACTCCAGCCTCTCGGCCGGGTCAATCAATGACTGGTCAGATATGCAAAGGAAGTTCAGGAAAGATTCCATGTCACAGAGAGGGAGGTCACCGTGGCCGAGCTCTATTCAACAAAACAAAGGGCAGATGAGACAGCCCTTGATTACATCAAGAGGTGGAGGAACCTCGGAATGAGGTGCAAGCGGCCCCCGCATCAGGAGGACGCTGTGCAAATATGTAAACAAAACCTCAGGAGGGAGGTCCTGGAAAAGATGATTGGTATGGAAATACGGTCGTTCGACCGGCTGAATAATGTGGTGGCCGAGGTGGAAGCTTTTCTAGCCAAGCCTGTCCCGACGTCAACTGCCAGCATAGCCCAGAAAGGCAAGGCTGCGGAACGGCGCCCCACACCTAAAGAAGCGAATGCGCTTGATATCAAGGCGTTCGAACAACAGAAGGAGAAAGGCAAGAAAGCGGCTCCCCCGCAACCTGCAAAAGCTCCAGATGACAAAGAAGGTCCTTCGCTGAGGGACAAAATGAAGAAGGCTTATTCCTTTCCTAAGGATAAGACCCGGATCCTGTTTGACTGGGTAACAGAATACAGTATGGTCACTCTGCCTGAGCCGAGAAGACCAGAAGACCTCAAAAGAAGAGACAGTCCAAGATTCTGCCCCTACCACCAGATGTTGGGACATTCAATCGAAGACTGTTATGTTTTCAAAGACATCATTGAAGGAATGGTGAAGAAGAATGAAATAGAGCTGGGAGAGTACAAAGTAGACCCTCCTCAGCCACATGAAGCTCCTCCCAGAAGAGCAGCAGTCAACATGGTCTCCCTCTACCAGGCATTACCTGAGGAGATCTCTGAAGCAAGCACACGGAGCACCTACGAAATCCATTTCCTGGAGCCCGTGAAAGAACAGCAGGGGTGGCAGCAAATCCCTGTGAAGCACAAGAAGAAGAGGGCACCCCGCCCAAAAGAGGGGGCACATATCCGTGGCATTACACCCCGGCCTGCTCCACCAGTGGTAGCACCCGCATGGGTCACTCCACCTACAGCTGTCAGAATATATACACCCAACAGGAGGAGACAAACTCCGCTGCCAGTAATCAAGGAAACCAACCCTGGAGTCCTTCGACTGCAACACCTAATTGAAGGGCTAGATGAATATGTACAGCCCGAACTGAAACCTCTGCTGGTACGGGACCACGTCCCATGGCAAGAGCTGGAGCAACTCTCACTCAAGCAAGGGGAGGAAGCTGAAGCAGCACCACCTCAAGAGAGCAACCTGTTCTGGGGGCAAGCACCTGCAGAAACCAAAAAGAAGAAAAAGCAAAAGAAAAAGAAAAGAAAGGCCGCTGGGGCCCATAAAACACAGGTCGTCTCCTGCAATACCCTGTCAGCACTCTTCAACCTGCCCGGAGAAGAGGAAGAAGAAGAAATTTGCTTCACACCCCATGCTGGGGGAGGCAAGGCCGAGGCCGCAACTGCTGCACATGCCACTCGGTCAGGCCGGAAATGGGGGCGCCAGCCACCACCCAATCACAACATCATGTTCAGAGGGGAGCAACCCTATAAGACGCCTCCGCCGGAAGTTAAGGGAGTACAAATCCCTCCTCCGTCAGGTCTATACAACAAGACTGGGGGCAAGACAGTCCCTTCATTCCTTGAATTCATGAAGATGTCAAAGGGGAAGCAGCCTTGTCAGGAGGCTAACCCTACACCCGGGGTCATTCACCCGCAGCCAGCGCAATCTACTGAGATGCAAATGCAGATGGGGCTTGCCCTACAGCAGCTAATAAAGAAGACCCGACAGCCGGTGCCAGTCAAGAGGGTGCCGAGTCCGAGGAGATGAAGCAGGTCCGTCTGGACCCACAAATCAAAACCTCCCAAGCCCAGATGGGCTGAAGAGATGAAGCTCTCCAATGTCCGGGCTGGAAGCTGAATAATGAAGTTGCTCAAGAAGCTCCCTGCTCGATTTACGATCTGGGAAATTCTCTCTTTGAGTGAAGAGACTCGACAGGCGATCATCACTGCTCTGCAGACGCCTGCTCATTTTGAAACTTGCATAGCTGAGGCTATACCAGAAGCCAGTATGACCTTCTCTCCAGAAGACATGCTACTGCCTACTGCCAGTCACAACAGGCCGCTATATATGAAAGGGCACCTGAACGGAAGAGAACTGAACCGGATTCTGGTCGACCCTGGTGCAGCAGTCAACATCTTGCCATATAGAATATACGAGAGGTACCACTTCAATGTGCATCTCGAGAAAGTCAGGGATATGCGTATCGCTGGCTTCAACCAAAAATGTGAAGTATCTATGGGAGTGGCAGAGTTCACACTGACCCTGGCAGATTTCACTACAACGGTGCAGTTTCACGTCATTGACTCTCGCACCTCCTACAAAGCACTGCTCGGCCGCCCATGGCTGCATGAAAATATGGTGGTGCCCTCCACGCTCCACCAATGCATCAAATACAGCCTCCAGGGGAAGGAGGAGAGGATATTTGCTGATATCCACCCGTTCGAGGTGTTTGAATGTCACTTGGCGGACGCCAACCTATATACGGGGTCTCCCCGGAAGGTTTCTGAAGCTGAAGCCCCCGTAGGGACGTCGAAGAACAGATCGGGTGACGGTTGGTATCCACCACCGCTGCGCGGATATGTCAAGCCGAAGGTGGTTTCCCACATCACGGCTTCTGGAAATGTCGGCAGGGTGACACCCCCAGCATTATACCCCAAAGCTAAGGAAGTGCATGTTGATCGACAGCACGACCGCATCGGAGTCCCGGCCGGCCTCACCAAGCCAGTCTCCGGCCTCGATGATCCCACTGTCGAACCTTTCAAAGCTTGGGAGGTGACACAAGAAGATGGGCCCAGCAGCTTGTTCTATACAGCTGAGGAGCATCCCACTCAGGAGACACAGACTGCAGCCTCCCTGAGGATCTAGCCAACCCGCGGGTTCCTGTTCAGGGCCTGGCATTTACAACTGATCGGACGGCCAGGATGTTTCAAAAGCAACACATCCCTCCCGATCAATCTCAAAAACGCAAGGAAGCTTTCCAGAAGATGTGGTATCCTGCAAATCTGGATAAAGAAATGAGACGTGTCTCTCAACATCCGGGTCTGGGCTTCACCCTGGAAGACTACTATTACAGTGGGCGGTATGAGGTGGATACCATCTCCACCTTCTATCCAACTGAAGATAGCCCTCTGGGGGCAACCTTTGATGAATATCCGGCGGAAGCTGAACATGCGAATTGGCTCTATCCCGGAATCAACAAATGGAGACCTTGATCTCCTGCCGATGCTGGGAGCAAGTTCATCCTGAAGAAGCGGCCTTTCAAGCCGAATTTGATACGGCTAGCAACAGCGAAGCCGAAGACATTCAAGAAGTAGGAGTCTCTCCCTCTACAGGGGTCCTACTAATAACAACTTCAACACCCTTTCTGCCAATCAGGGAGGCCTTGGTCAACTCCAATCAAGGGGAGCCAGCTACCAGAGAAGAAAAGCCACTTCTGCGGAAGATACAACTGTCCCAGAAGATGAAACTCCTCAACTTCTGCTACAAGTCCAATATGCTGTCCGAGTCCGGCGGCAAACAACTACTGGCCTGTCATGGCTGCAACCTCATCTACAAGCACTGAAGCTGTTCTCTCACCCTCGGGAGCTGCAACGGCAACGGATGTGTCCATAGATCCATCCACACAGCCGCTAGCACAGAGATCAAGAGACCCCGTGAAGCTCTGGCAGTGTCTGACGAGGAAGTCGAAGTACTCGACCCTCAAGATGGTATTCCAGACTTCGTCGACCTCCAACCGGACACCTCCGGAGATAGAAGACGGAGGCCAGCCACAGTCGATGAACTAATAGAAGTCAACCTGGGAGATGAGGAGGACCCTAGGCCTACCTTCCTCAGTGCCCAACTGTCCCCAGAAGAACGGGAGCTGTACATCAACTACTGCTAGAATACCGGGATTGCTTCGCCTGGACTTATAAAGAGATGCCGGGTCTAAGCCCCGCTGTCTCACAACACGAGCTAGCAATCAACCCTGAAGCCGAGCCGGTGAAGCAACCACCGCGACGCATGAGGCTAGAGCTCATCACCCGAATCTGTGCTGAAGTTGACAAGCTCATTGATGTGGGATTTGTTGAAGAAAATCAGTACACCACATGGCTGGCGAATATCGTCCCTGTGAAAAAGAAGAATGGACAGATCCGGATTTGTGTTGACTTCCGAGATCTAAATAAAGCCTGCCCTAAAGATGACTTTCCGGTGCCAATAACCGAGGTCATGATCGATGCTACAACCGGCCATGAAGCCCTATCATTCATGGATGGGTCTTCCGGCTACAATCAGATTTGGATTGCGGAGCATGACCGGGTCCATACTGCTTTCCGAACTCCTAAAGGCATTTATCATTACAAGAGAATGCCATTCGGACTGAAGAATGCTGGCGCAACCTATCAGCGCGCAATGACCAAAATTTTTGATGAATTGCTCTACCACAAGGTCGAGTGCTACATAGATGACCTGGTGGTCAAGACCAGAAGAAAAGAAGATCACCTGCAAGACCTCCGGATTGTTTTTCAGAGGCTGAGGCAGCATGAGCTAAAAATGAATCCTATGAAATGTGCGTTCGGAGTGTCGAGCGGAAAATTCTTGGGCTTCATCGTCCGATATCGGGGGATCGAGATAGACCCCGCAAAGATCAAGGCAATACAGGAGTTACCTCCACCAAGGAACATCTCCGAGCTGAGGTCACTACAGGGCCGCTGGCCTATATCCGGCGGTTCATTTCCAATTTGTCAGGGCGATGCCAGCCTTTTCACAAGTTGATGATGAAAGATGTTCCCTTTTATTGGGATGAAGATTGCCAGACAGCTTTGACAAGCTAAAAGACTATCTGAAGACTCCTCCAGTATTGGGCGCACCGGTGAAAGGACGGCCGTTGATACTGTATATAGCAGCTACACACAATTCTCTGGGGGCAATGCTAGCCCAGAATAATGAAGAAGGGAAAGAGCAAGCCCTCTATTACCTCAGTCGGAGACTGGTCAGAACCGAAGAAAAATATACTTACATTGAGAAGATCTGCCTGGCACTAGTCTTCGCAGTCAAAAAGCTCCGGCATTATATGTTGTCGCATGAAATCAGCTTGGTGTCCAAGGAGGATCCCCTGAAATATATTATGTCCCAGCCGGCACTCAAAGGCCGCCTAGGCAAATGGGCGGTAATCCTTATGGAGTTTGATGTCTCCTACGTACCGCGCAAGGCCATCAAAGGTCAAGCTATTGCAGACTTCTTTCTGAACATCCAGTACCCGGGGAAAGCCCGTGGGAACCGGAACTTCCCGAGGATGAAACCCTAGAAGCCGCCCAAGTACAGCCTTCATTATGGCAGCTATACTTTGATGGCGCTTCCAGAATTGACACCTCTGCCACCGGGTTATCCAGGGTCAGAGCAGGGGCAGGTATAGTCTGAAGTCCCAGAAGGAGAAGTGGTGCATACATCCTGCTCCATAAACAAACAATGCACAAACAATGAGGCAGAATATGAAGCCCTGATAATCGGGTTGCAGATTGCTCTGTCCATGGGAATTCAGATGCTGGAAGCATTCGGAGACTCCATGCTAGTTATAAAATAGCTGGAGGAGAGTTCGAGGTGCGAAAGCAAGAGCTCCTCCCCTATCACCAGTTGGCAACTCGCCTGATGTCAAGATTTTACTTCATCAGCATCAAGCACGTCAATCGAGGCCGGAATGCTCAGGCAGACGCCCTCGCTAAGCTGGCCAGTTCATTGGCGGTCCCGCCAGACACAAGCCTGAATATAACAGTGATCAACCGCCGACAGGTCCCCAGCGTAACAGAGGTTCTGGCCGACGAAGAAGAGATGGAAGTAGCAGTCATCGAAGGGGTTCAGCAGCCCGACTGGCGAGAGCATCTCCTACGCTGGTTTCAACACCAGCAACTTCCAAAAGAAAAGGAACAAAGAATGAAGCTCCTGAGGATCAAGGATTCTTACGAGATGAGAAGCGGGACCTTGTTCCGAATTATGGCAGATGCCCGAAGGAAAGTCCTACTCCGTTGCTTGTCTTCAGCAGAAGCGGGACATGTGATGCAAGAAGTTCATGCAGGATCAGCTGGGGCACACCAGGCTGGCCCGAAAATGAAAATTGAGATAAAGAAGCTGGGTTATTATTGGCCCGCTATGTTTAATGATTGCTGCAAGTTTGCCAAAGCTTGTCAGAAATGTCAAGAGCACGCTAATGTGGCGAGGAGACCTCCAGTGCCACTGCATCCCACCCTGCCAAGTTGGCCGTTTGCTCAGTGGGGCACGGACGTGGTAGGGCCACTACCAGCATCTTCATCAGGATGCAGATACATCTTAGCAGCTACAGACTATTTCTCCAGATGGGCGGAGGCAGTAGCACTAAGAGATGTGACCGGAGAACTAGTTGCAAGATTCTTCCGGCAGAATGTAATATTCCGGTTCGGGATCCCCAGCCGAATCATCTCTGATAATGGCAGCCATTTCAGAAATCAGAAGGTTTACCGGCTAGCCGACAAATACAAAATTGACTGGAGGACATCGTCCCCCTACAACCCTCAAGCCAATGGACTCGCAGAGGCCTTTAACAAGACACTGTGCACACTACTGGCAAAGACTGTCAAGTCTAACAAAAAGGATTGGGAAGAAAGGATGTACGAAGCACTTTGGGCTTATCGTACTGTCTACAAGACCCCAACCGGTTGTTCACCCTTCTCCCTTGTCTATGGGTCGGAAGCTGTAGTGCCGATTGAACTTGAAGTTCCTTCATTGCGAGTTGCCATCCAGCACGGATTAGTCAGTGGTGAGCAGACCAATGCAGAAAGAAGATTGGAAGAGCTCGCTGAGCTCGAAGGAAAACGCCTCCAGGCGCAACAAAACATCCAACTCTACCAAGCTCGCATGGCCCGTGCTTTTGACAAGTTAGTCAAGGGTCGAGAGTTCAAGAAAGGAGACCTGGTGATGGTCAAAAGAAGAGAAGTGATGGCCTCTAACCCCAAAGGGAAGCTGGTCGAAAACTGGGTCGGACCGTATGTCGTCCGCCGAGTATATGAAGGGGTGCCTACGTCCTTGTAGACCACAAAGGAGTCATCCAGTTCTCTCCCCTCAACGGAAAACACATTAAGCTGTATCATGCGGCGCAGCCGACACACCCCGAGTGATCGGTCGAAACCCTTTTCCTTGGCTAGTGGCACTCCGCCCTAACCAAGCTACCCTTTCCTTGGCTAGTGGCACTCCGCCCTAACCGAGCTACCCTTTCCTTGGCTAGTGGCACTCCGCTCTAACCGAGCTACCCTTTCCTTGGTCTAGTGGCATTCCGCCCTAACCGAGCTACTCTTCCTTGGTTAGCGGCATTCCGCCCTAATCAAGCTACCCTTTCCTTGGTCTAGTGGCACTCCGCCCTAACCGAGCTACCCTTTCCTTGGTCTAGTGCACTCCGCCGAGCTACCTTTCCTTGGCTAGTGGCACTCCGCCCTAACCGAGCAACCCTTCCTTGGCTAGTGGCACTCCGCCTCACCGAGCTACCCTTTCCTTGGCTAGTGGCACTCCGCCCTAACCGAGCTACCTTTCCTTGGTTAGTGGCACTCCGCCCTAACCGAGCTACCTTTCCTTGGTTAGCGGCATTCCGCCCTAATCGAGCTACTTTCCTTGGTTAGTGGCATTCCGCCCTAATCGAGCTACCTTTCCTTGGTTAGTGGCATTCCGCCCTAACCGAGCTACCTTTCCTTGGTTAGCGCACTCCGCCCTAATCGAGCTACCTTCTCCTTGGTTATGGCACTCCGCCCTAACCGAGCTACTTTCCTTGGTTAGTGGCACTCCGCCCTAACCGAGCTACTTTCCTTGGTTAGCGGCACTCCGCCCTAACCGAGCTACCTTTCCTTGGTTAGCGGCACTCCGCCCTAATCGAGCTACCTTCCTTGGTTATGGCACTCCGCCCTAACCGAGCTCCTTTCCTTGGTTAGTGGCACTCCGCCCTAACCGAGCTACCTTCTCCTTGGTTTGGCACTCCGCCCTAATCGAGCTACTTTCCTTGGTTAGTGGCATTCCGCCCTAATCGAGCTACTTTTCCTTGGTAGCGGCATTCCGCCCTAATCAAGCTACTCTTTCTTGGTTAGCGGCATTCCGCCCTAATCAAGCTACCCTTTCCTTGGCTAGTGGCATTCCGCCCTAATCAAGCTACTCTTCCTTGGCTAGCGGCATTCCGCCCTAATCAAGCTACTTTTCCTTGGTTAGCAGCATTCCGCCCTAATCAAGCTACTTTTCCTTAGTAGCAGCATTCCGCCCTAATCAAGCTACTCTTCCTTGGCTAGTGGCATTCCGCCCTAATCAAGCTACTCTTCCTTGGTTAGCGGTATTCCGCCCTAATCAAGCTACCCTTTCCTTGGTCTAGTGGCATTCCGCCCTAATCAAGCTACTCTTCTTGGTTAGCGGCATTCCGCCCTAATCAAGCTACCCATTCCTTGGCTAGTGGCATTCCACCCTAATCAAGCTACTCTTCCTTGGTTAGCGGCATTCCGCCCTAATCAAGCTACCCTTCCTTGGTCTAGTGGCACTCCGCCCCTAACCGAGCTACCCTTTCCTTGGCTAGTGGCATTCCGCCCTAATCGAGCTACTTTTCCTTGGTTAGCGGCATTCCGCCCTAATCGAGTTACTTTTCCTTGGTTAGCGGCATTCCGCCCTAATCAAGCTACCTCTCCTTGGTTAGCGGCATTTCACCCTGATCAAGCTACCCTCTCTTGGATCGCATTCCAAATAAAAAAAAAGAAGAAAAAAATGGGGTTAAAAATAGAGATACCCCGCCAGACTTGCTCCCACATCAGGACAAGTGCAAAAATGGCTATGACCCAACTGTGGCGAAAACCCGAAAGGGCGTCGCAGGCAAAATCGGGTACCCCGCCACGTGAAAACCCGAAAGGGCGCGTGGGCAAAAGCAAGAGGGGGCTGGTTTCGGCGAAAACCCGAAAGGGCGCCTGAGTCGGTAAAGTGGTAATTTCTAAATGCCTCTCCTATTCTCCACCCAATAAAACTCCGAAAAGGACAATCATCAAAGTCCCGCCGGAAATCCTTTAACACATCCTCTTCGACCCTCGTCATCCTCGACGAGATCGGTCGATCTCTACTCCCAACTTGGACCTTACGTCCCTGTTGACAACCCCATCCTTGTCTCGGCAGTAACATATGCCGACGCACAAACCCTTTTCGACCCTCGTCATCCTCGACGAGATCGGTCGATCTCTACCCTCAACTTGGACCTTACGTCCCTGTTGACAACCCCATCCTTGTTTCGGCGGTAATATATGCCGACGAATAAACCCTTTTCGACTCTCGTCATCATCGGCGAGATCAGTCGATCTTTACTCTTGAACTTGGATCCTACATCCTTGTTAATAAACCACGTCCTTGCTTCGACATTTAACCAGTGTCGACGAAATAAACCTAAGACCAACCCTTGACCTCATCGACAAGGACGGTCATCGTTCCCGCGGTCCAGTTCTTCTGAACCTTGAATTCAAAAACAAAAAAAAGAAAAGAAAAAAAAAAGGAAAATGGGGTTAAAAATAGAGATACCCCGCCAGACTTGCTCCTATATCAGGTCAAGTGCAAAAATGGCTATAACTCAGCTGTGGCGAAAACCCGAAAGGGCGTTGCAGGCAAAACCGGGTACCCCGCCGCGTGAAAACCCGAAAGGGCGCGCGGGCAAAAGCAAGTGGGGGCTGGCTTCGGCGAAAACCCGAAAGGGCGCTTAGGTCAGTAATGTGAATACGAAATGAATGCTGAATAGTGATGAACCATCCGCCGTCCAAAAGGCCATTTTCGAGGTCGGGCGAGGGTCTTCATCTGATATCCCACTTATAAACGTCCAGTGTCTACCCTTTTCGACCCTTGTCACCATCGGCAAGATCGGTCGCTACCCATCCGGTTTTTGTCATCATCGGTAATACCGTCTATCCCTTTCGACCCTTGTCACCATCGGCAAGATCGGTCGCTACCCATCCGGTTTTTGTCATCATCGGCAATACCGTCTATCCCTTTCGACCCTTGTCACCATCGGCAAGATCGGTCGCTACCCATCCGGTTTTTGTCATCATCGGCAAATACCGTCTACCTTTTCGACCCTTGTCACCATCGGCAAGATCGGTCGCTACCTATCCGATGTTTGTCACCATCGGCAATACCGTCTACCTTTTCGACCCTTGTCACCATCGGCAAGATCGGTCGCTACCCATCCGGTATTTGTCATCATCGACAATACCGTCTACCCCTTTTGACCCTTGTCACCATCGGCAAGATCGGTCGCTACCTATCAGTTCTTGTCACCATCGGCAAGACCGTCTATCCCTTTCGACCCTTATCACCATCGGCAAGATCGTCGCTACCCATCCGGTTTTTGTCACCATCGGCAAAACCGTCTACTCCTTTCGACCCTTGTCACCATTGGCAAGATCGGTCGCTACCTATCCGGTTCTTGTCACCATCGGCAAGACCGTCTACCCCTTTTCGACCCTTGTCACCATCGGCAAGATCGGTCGCTACCCATCCGGTTTTTGTCATCATCGGCAATACCGTCTACCCCTTTCGACCCTTGTCACCATCGGCAAGATCGGTCGCTACCTATCCGGTTCTTGTCACCATCGACAAGACCATCTACCCCTTTTCGACCCTTGTCACCATCGGCAAGATCGGTCGCTACCCATCCGGTTTTTGTCATCATCGGCAATACCGTCTATCCCTTTCGACCCTTGTCACCATCGGCAAGATCGGTCGCTACCCATCTGGTTTTTGTCATCATCGGCAATACCGTCTATCCCTTTCGACTCTTGTCACCATCGGCAAGATCAGTCGCTACCCGTCCGATTTTTGTCACCATCGGCAAGACCGTCTACCCCTTTCGACCCTTGTCACCATCGGCAAGATCGATCGCTACCCCTTCCGGTTCTGGTCACCATCGGCAAGACCGTCTACCCTTTCGACCTGTATCACCATTGACAAGGTCGGTCAATATCTCCCCAATCAGGGTCAATAATAGAATTACTACAAGCAACCGACAGTTACGGTTTCGACGCCTCTTGTCAGCAAGACCTACGTCGGCACCAACCTGACAACTTCTGGAACCCTGTCCCGCGGTGGAGCGAGGCCCCCATCCTTTCCTTGAGAGGGTGGACGCTCTCCTGCTATACGGACATGGAGATACTCCCCAGCAGGTCGTCAGAATGGCCGCAAGACACAACAAATGCAAATGTGCCATGTGAACAAAAAATAATGTAATATAGTGAAGGAAGCTTCTATCTTCATTGCAAAAGGGGAAGTGAATACAAAAGGAGCCCCTGAGGGGATAGCTTACAAAGGCGGACCAGCTAAGGCCGCCTGAAGATATCAGCAAAGTCAATAAGCTCGACACGAGGAGTCGCCCCCAGTTCATGGAGCTGCGCTTCCTCTTCCTGAACCCGAGTCACCTCAGTCTCTAGGGACGCGACTCGGCCCTCCAACAAGGAAGTTCTTTCAATGCCTTGGACTTCCGCCGCCTCCAGCCGCGGTATCTCTGCTTCTACAGTAGCTAGTTCAGAGCGGAGTTCTTCCCGTCGGCTACGTAAAAGATGCGCCTGGGTTGCAGAAGCTTCAACTTGGGCCCTGCTCTCCTGAAGATCAGAGATCAGTGACGTCAGCTCCGCCTGACAGTCAACCCTCTGCAGTTTGAGGGCCGCCAGCCGGTCGCCCATCGTTTTCTCGAGAAAGTCTCGGCGATTCACAAACTTCAACAAGAAAAGCACCCGCTGGGTCCAGATATCTAGAGGACAGCCCAGTGCCTGCAGCCCGATCGTCAGTCGCGCAGCCGCTTCCTTCAACTGGAAGTAAGACAGCGTTGGCTGAGATTCCACAACTCGACGTAACATCTCTAGATGTTGCCAGACAAATTCCTCCGATGAGGTAATGCCCAGGGAAGCCGCCGGAGGCACCTCGAAGGTCACTTCTTTGTCTATGACGGCCCATAAGCCGGTGTCAGGCTCGGAAGAAGAGGATGGAACGGCCGTCAAAGCCGAAGAAGCAGATACCACGGCAGCCTGTTCCTGCTCAGTCGGACTCCTGTCAGGGCTTCCTTCAACAGAGCCTAGGAGAGACGGAGGTTCTAACTCTGTCTCCGACACGAATGGAATCGCAGAACCAGGTGCGATCGTCATTATGGCCGCCGATATAAAACCAGATCCCCTCTGCGGGTCAGCCTTAGCCCTTAACTCGGTCGTCGACGCCAGGGCGAGACTCTCCCCCGACTGGCTCGGCTCCGAGGGTAAGCCCCCAACAGCCGCATGTATCCTCACCGGCACGGGGCGGAGTAGGGTGATTGTCCCTGAAGGAGATGTGGTGGCCAGCGGTAGCAGATCCGAGGCCTCTGATGAAACCACAGCAGTATCAGAAGTTGATGCCGGGGAATGAATAGCGGCTTCGGTTCCTGGAATGAAAAATTCATGTAAACACCAAGGTGACAAAAAAGGAGGGGATATGCGGCTCTATAAAGGGGCGAATAGAGTTTACTATGATGGCGGCATCCATCTCTTCTAGCCCCTGAATAGAAGATTCCAACCCTGCAGACGAAGCGGCAAAAGGAGGGGTTATCTCCGCCTCCACGTCCAATCCAGCAAATTCCTCCTGTACCACTCCCTCGGACGGTGCCCTCGGCAGCCTCGGAGGACTGAAAATCAAAGCATCGCTTGGTAGTATGAAGGGAGCTGCTGCCCCTTTGCTGCCTGTTGCAGACCCCAGTTCATCACCTTCTGAAGAATGATGGTCAGTCTCTTCGTCAGAAGGGGTGGTAGAGCTGCTCGAAGAAATATCTATGCCGATCTCAGGTTGGCCCGCCTCCTCCGTCGCCTGACGGGACGCTGAGCGGGTAAGCACACGCCGCAATGGGATAGCACCCTTCTTCAGCGCAGTCTTATGTCCCGCGGGCTGTAAAGGAGCTTCCACGACAGGCGCCTCAGCCGCCGCGCTGACCGCCCCTGCCATCACAACAAAACAAGTGTATAAGGCAGGATGTAAAGCTCAATGAAAGGGGCAACCCAAAGACCACAATTGTGCAACTCACCCTCGGCCTCACTGGCAGGCGTAGGAGAGGAAGTCTGACATCCTCCTCAACAGCGGGGAGACTCCCCTCTGTAGCTCCAACTGTCTCAGTCACCCCTACCGGGGCTATGACGGAGGGCCCTATCTCTCCGGCTTCCAGGGCGGTTTCCTCAGCAGATGTGGTGTCAGCCGCTCCTTGTGCTGAAGCCATACAAAGAAGACATCAAAAATGATGAAATGAATGAAAATGAAAATGCCGTGAAAAGAGCATCCCCTTATACCACACAAGGAAAATAATGTCACCTTCAGCTGCTTGCTGAGTAGCTTCTCTCCGAGCGGCGAACTGTTCAAATGATGGCACCTCGGGCAGGGGAGTCTCAGGCGCATCAGTCGAAGGCCGCTTGGAAGAAGTTTTCCGAGCCTTCCTCGCTCGGCCTATTGCAACTTTCATTGCAGAGGCCGCTCTCTTTTTGCCAGGCGGCAGTGGAGTAGTAGTCGGCGCTGGTGCCGGGACCTCAAAATATTCCGGCTTCTGTGCCTGGGAGATGATCTTTCTATAAAGCCCCTGCTGCTTGATATCCGGACGGTCTGTCAAGTGAAGCGCACGCCGTTATGAAGGAGCAAGGCAACAAACTAATCCACATGTCAACGGAGGAGCGCTTACCTGCCCGGCCGTTGTAAAAAGATGAGAGTGGCCAATACTGGTAAGCCACCTCCTTGCTTCGGGATGCAGCCTCCCGAACAAGCCAGCAGACGTCGCCGATCTTCTTACACTTGTCAACTAGATCGGCCAGGTCCGCATGTCCGTGCGAAGCTATACAATGATACAAGCCGAGGTGGTCAAAGCCCCAGACATCGGCATAATGAAAAGATACAAATAGAGGCTTGTCCAGAACACCAGCTGCGGGACTCTCAAGGGTCAGTCCGTGGATGCTCATCAGGACAAACAGCCAGGATGTATGCTGATAGTATGTCGAGGTTCTGTCCTCTCTATTAACAAACGCCCGACACGGGTAAAAGCGATCCACCTCGCACTTCCATGAAACTGCTTTGGAGAGCGGCTCCTCGATAGGGAACGGATACTGCTGAAGCTCCAGGCGGGAACCACCAATCTGGCACAGGTGTTCTAGATTCTGCGTGAAAGCATCTTCACTTATATCAGCAAGAACGGGTGTCAGTGGGTCGGCTACTCCCTCCTTGATGGCTTTCCTGCCCGCTATATATGCCTCTGCCTCCTTCGGGTGGTGAGAAAATAATCTCTTCAAATGAGCTTCGTCAATGTCAAAGACGGGCCCATGCTGCTGGCTCAGAAAGGCACGCTCGGCCACATCCCAGCATGTCATCCGGGCATTGCGGTAGAAGCTCGTGCGAGCATTCCACCATTTTATGTACTCCGGAGTGACTCGAGGGACTCGATTCGGCACCGGCACTCTGAAAGTATTGGCGTCCCGGCGGTGAAAATAGTCCCACCAGGAACGACCTTCGTCCACGACGGTCGAGCCATGCTTTGACCTGCTGTCTAAAGGAAACAGGGCAACCGAAGGTGAAATGTGCTGATCGTAGCCGAAATACCGGCCGAACCTGAAACGATAGTAGGGTTCCAAATAAACTGCGCCCCCCTTTCTGAATACTAAAACACTGGGATGGATTGATAAAACCCAGTCAACGAGTTCAGGCTCCAAGACTGGTCGGGTCACGGTGTTGCCCGAAATGAAGTGTGTGAAGGTCTCCACCGCCTCGAGCTTACACTCACGCTGACGATCCACCAATGGAGATGAATGTGCGGCCAGATTCCAAAAGTGGATAGTCCCCGCCGAATCCGTCGGAACCCTTGCCAGTCGGCCACGAATGGAGAAAAGTTGCTGGGACACCGGACCCGGCTCAGCACTTGCAAACTCCAGCATTCTGGGATACAATGTCATTGTCTGCAAAGTCCGGGGAGCTAACTCTGGGAATAAACTGCACACCCATGCATTAAAAAAGTGAAACGGCCCCACCGTCCGGAAGGAACGGGGGATCCGATGCCTATGAATATCCCCAAGGGATTTGTAAATCAGGCACAGTGCAGCGGGACATATTGCAAGCCGTATGCCCCAAGCCATCTGACAAGCCAGGTATATTGCCTCCGGCCTAATGACTGTCTCATCCCCCTGTGGGAGAGCGAAAGTACATAGCCAGAAGGTGAGGTATGCAGCACAATGGGTGAGGGGATCCGCCCCCATCGGATTCGGCCCCCCGGCGGGTTATCCCCCGAAGAGAAGCAGGCAGCTCCGACTTAAACTTGGGCGGCCTACTAGGCTTGCCCGCAACAGGAGCTACATGAGGGAACTCACTGTACTTCAAAGGGCCCCCGAAGAAACACTGAATCCAATGTCCTGCTCGGACTCTCAGTTTGCTGCTCTTCTCCCGGGGCCGGTATCCCTTTGAGGATCCCCTATTCAGCGTCAGGCAGAGGGAGAGGTATGCCTTCATCAAGTACCGGTACGAATAGCCGAAGTAATATTCACCTTCGCCGTCTGTTTCGTCCTTGATGAAGTCATGAATGCAGACCTCCTCATAGGGCTCTCCGTTAATCGGCAGGCCCGATAGCTGTGATAGGCTCCATAGATCCAGAGAGGTTTCACCTTCTGCCGTATAGAAAGTATTGAACTGCGGGCAAAATACTTCAAACATGCCACAACATAGCCCCTTTGAAATGGGATATCTGAAGCGGGATGCATACACACTGTGGTACACCTCGGCCCTGACCAGCAGCGGTGCATATTCTTTCAGAACATACTCTGTAAATTCCACCGCCCCCACACGAAAGAGGTGAGCATCTGTCACCTTCGTGTCTGCAAACTACCCAGCTGCCAATTGAAATTTGAACTGAACAGCCAAGCAGTTCAGCACAAACGGTTCCTCTCTGTAGCCCCACTTGATGGGCGCCAAGAATAAACCGTAGCCGGGTTTCTCCCTGTTAACCCGACCTATGGTGTTGTCCCACCTGGCTGGTGTGAATTCTGGAGCCCGTGTCAGCATCTTCTGCTCTGCCTCCAGCTCTGTTACCCCTAAAACGGCGTTCCATTTGTGCCGCTCCCCCGGAAGATATATGGTATCGCCACGATACACAGAACCTTTCAAGCTGTCCCGGTCCAGCAGCATGGCCCGCTCCACCATCCGAGCCAGCATGACGTCCCTCTTCCCAGAGACGTTGAAGGTACAAATGTAAGGCGCGAGGTGACGATCCTTCGGGAAGTCCGCACGGTAGTCGTCATCGCGATTGAAGTCCAGTCCTCCCTCGACGGTTACAATGCGAGAGGCGGATACTATATCTGTTTCGGAGCCAGAGGATTCATCAACTATGGCAATCCTCCCAAGTCCCCGGTCCAGCTGTCCAACATTCCTCCAAGTCACAACGGGACCAGAAGCCCTGCCTTGAGGAGAAGATTCAACATCAGCACGACCGGAGGCAACGCGGCTAGAAGAAGAAGCCATCTCCAGCGAGCTGCAAATATGAAACCAAGGAAGAAAGAATAAGAAGGTGATATAAAGAAAATACATATAGAAAAGAAGTTTTCAGAAAATTTCGACAGCATCTCCCCTTATTGAGAGCATGCCCAGAAGTTAATGGGAGAACACCCACCAAGAGGGGGTGACTCCAAAATAAATAGGGACGGAGTCCCGAAACAAAATTCCCCGAAGGGAAGGCTTCCACGCCGACCAATTCCCGGGCGACGGAGGGAGAAGGGGAGGAGGAGAGAGAAGGCTCAGGAGCGAATGAGCCCTTCTCTCCCCCTCTCAGCGCTTATAGCGCCCCGGCCAGAAGGCGCGCCGAGAAGGCGGCCGCGCCGACCGGCCGGACGCGCCAAAAGGCGCGCCGAATGGCCCCCGCGCCGAGAGATCACCGCGCTGAGGGGAGTACCGCGCCGAGAATTCTTGCGCCGAGGCCACCATCACGCCGAGAGGTAGTGCCGGAAGCGTCTGTGGAGCCAATCACCTCACCAGGGGTGATATTATCACCAGATCAAGCCAAAAATGCTGGTGTTCATCCAAATTTGCTTATAAAGCATGGAAGTCACGCAAAGCAGAATGAAGACTCAGAGTCAAAAGGATAGCCAATGCACAGGAGCAGACCTGAAGAGACCACGAAGCACAGTGTGTGACGTGATGTACACCCGCATGTCCCGTGTCGCTCATGCTTCACTCACGCCACCTACGGGTGGGGGGCATTTATTGACACCCAAAATATACCAGAAGAAACTACAGCATATTCACAGCTTTGAAGATCAGTAGAGGGCACAGTTCACATGTTACCCCGGGAGATCTGAGAGTCTGAATAGAAGAAACCCACTACCCCTATCATTCTGTTCGACTAAAGCCATCTCTGGCTAGGTCGCTGTCCAGTGCTGCTATCTTTCAAGATAGTCGGCTGATTAAACTACACCAACATTCAGGCAATCATCTGCCTGCTGAAACAGATGTTCAGACATCTCTGATACTCCTGGACCAAGACGCACAGTGCCCCGTATGCATGTGTGAATCCAAGGTGTAAATGGGCTCGGTGGAGTCGCAATATGTATGGGTCAAGAACCCCACTGTCGAGAGGAGCTCGCTAAGTGTATCCTGGACGACTGGGCCGAATGACAAATATATGGGCCAAGCCCAAGCAAGACAGGACGCGCCGACGGATGTCACGCCGGGAGAAGCGATTCTGGCGCGCCGGGAAGCTCATGCCGAATGCACGAAGAGCCTCACCGCTATAAGAGGCCTGCCCTTCGAACGAAAGGGAAGAGGATAGAAGAAAGAGAAGGAGAGAGGCAGATAGGGGAGAGACACACAGAGGCCAAGATACACTGAGAAGAGAAAGAGGGAGTTCGAGAGCCCTTGAAATAAGCTGAGGAGAGAAAGAAAAAGGAGAGAGTCAGAGGCTCGAAGAAGGATCCAGGTGGGAATCGTCGGGCGGCTGCAGTCTCCTCCGCTTCTCTTCCCTATCTATCTCGATCTTCCCCTCTGTATTTTCCGATCTCTGGCACCTTTGCTTCTATAGCATCGGATGCGAATGTAACTCTGCTTTGCAGGGACTAAGCATGTATTTTTCTTTCCGATTGAGTCGGATTTCTTCTTCTAAATAGCGTGTAAGCCATTTGGCTGGAATTATCAATGAAAGAACGGGCTGATCTCTGCTATTTTTGATCATTCCCCTTCCTCTTTTTTCTTCTGTTGCATCCGAGGTTCTAGTACGTGCATTGCCACCGCTAGCCTTGAATGAATGTTTTATGTTTTATTGCCTCCATCCGGTTGAGGGTTCTTCCCCATTACTCCATCCCCTTCCTCTGCCACATTTCGAGGGCCTGAGACAGTCTATCTCATGGCTCCTCGAATGTGGAATGAAAGGGATACCTTCGAAGGTTTGCCGTTTGTGTTTTGCTCCCAGTGAGGCTCCCTGAGGAGGGGTGTTCCCCCTAGAGTCTTCTTCCCCCCCTCTGGCCATTTAATACAGCTGAGATTAAACCCCCTACTTTGTGTGTAATCTCCTGAAACCATGCCGTAAGAACCTTTCCAAAGAAAAACCCTCTGTAGGCAATCTCCCAGCGCCAGTATCTCCCGGCGTGGGTTTTGCGCCGAGTGCTTGCCGCGCCGGTTGCATCTCCCCATCGCGCCGAGACCGCTCAGTTTCTGTGCCGAAAGCTACCCCCCTTTTCCCCATCGATGCCTGTGCATCTTCTGGCCACCTTGATGCCTTAGTGCTCATCCGGATGAGTCATATAGCCTCTGCCCATCACGTTCTGATCGTGGGTAGGCACCGCTTCTCCCCCTCTGTTGTCACGGGAGCTATAGCAAAGAGGGTGAGAGCCCCTAATATTCTACAACCCATCAAGTCAAGGAGCTCTGCCTCTGCATGACCTCCGATCGACTATGTTGGGGATATTACAACAGAAGAGGGTGAGATCTCGTATGGTCCGACCCTCCTCGGATTACGGGCTACGCCCGGCACCTATTCTGGTTTCTACTCAGCACTCGTGAGTAGATATCCCATAATAATTTCTGGGCACACTCCCAAATTAAGGGGAGATGCTATCAAAATTTCCCCAGAACTTTATTCTGCTATGCACTATGCTTCATCGGAATTGAGTACTTAATCCCTCGACACGGCAACAGCCTGAGCTACGTCATCTCATGGCCTCTTGCCATCACAGGGAATAGGTGATGATCTCCTCGGACCTCTGGGCAAGTGTAATCACCTTCATCCTCCGTCTTCGTCCATTCATCACCTGCAGCCCTCATCAAATGAGAAAAAAAAAACCCTCACAGCAGCCCCCCTTCAAACCTTAGAAAATGCCCTCCCCCCGGCGCCATTGCCTCTCGGCGCCAAACCCGCGCCGGGTGGGTGGCGCGCCGGGACCAGGCCATGCCGAGATCCAGGGCGCTCCGGGACCAGGCCTGGGCCGAGACCCCCCCCCCCCTGAGCCCCTCCATCGCGCCGTTTCCTTCGCGCCGAGACCAGACTGGGCCGATGCCCTTTTAAACCCCCTCCCCTCGCGCCGTCTGCCCTTCGTGCCGGGATCTCCAGCGCCGACTAATATCTGTGTCATTTCACCTCACTAGTGGGTGCTCTTCTTCAAATCTTGACATCTCAACAAATCTCATTAAACCCCAGAATAGTCGTCCCAAACCCAGAGGTCCTATTCCCATCAACCCTTTAAGCCAGCCTTCAGCATCTTGCGAGGGAATTATCGTCATTCACCCAGGGCCCGGAGATATATGAATGAGGGGGGGGTTCCACCCCTACATTATGCCGAAACCCAACATTTCTTCGGCTACCCCGCTGACCCTCGGAGTTCTGCCATTGCATGTCCTCCGATGGTCCTTTAGGGGAATATTAACGAACGGCGCAGATGGTTCCGTCATATTTGAATCCTCTTTGGACCCAGGCCTGTGCCTGATCTTCTTTTGGGTCTCCATTCCGGCTCTCCATGGATCGGATGTCCTATCTCCTTTCTTCGGTATAATCCGAAGGAAGAGGGCATACTATCGGATTTACACTGTTACATCGTCATCATTATCGTATCTGTTAGCATTCATACTTTCGCTAGTGTGATGGTGGTCCTCGGACCTGCTTCCTCCGCCACGTACCGAGGATCCATTTTCCCATTAAACTACACATCTTTTGCATGATTAATGCTGCATCTGCCTGTCATTGCTACAATCATCACGTAGTTCTCTTTACGACGGCTTCGACAGCCCGCTATCTCGGCAATTAATCAAAGGTGTTCCCTCCTCGTGAGGGATGTAATTAACGCCATAGCCTTCATGGTATGGCGGACTGCTGGTCCCGACCGAACCTCACATTCGCCCGACATGGGTCAGAGTGAGCGCACAATAAAATCGTCACTCATGTGACTGGCACGCCCGCGCCGTTAATTGATCATTTGACTACAGTTAAGTCAGTAGGTCGATCGACACGCGAAAGAAAGAAAAGGTCGCAAACATCGGCTGAAGGCCCCTCCCTGCGTGGAGGTAGTTTTGGATGTACTAAGCCTAATCCCTACCCCAAGATCATCCCTCCTGCGAGAGGCGTAGTGTTGTACTTTTTTCACTTTCAGGTCAAGCGACACCGCCGCGGTTGATCGTGTATATACCCTCGCCTCCCGGCGGCCCTCGTCTCCGAGCGGGATCGGTGTTTTCACACCGATCAGGTGAGCCTTGATACTACCCTTGATTGCCTTATTTCTGCAAGTTTAGTATTGCTTTGCATGCCCGTCGGACGGTGAGAAGAGAGCCCGATCTTGTATGTACTTTGTAGGTGTCCACCGCGGACCGAGAGTGAGTGCCACCCAAACCCCGCCCTGCGGGCTAGCCGCCCACGAAGTTGGGAATCCTAGGCCCTCTGGGGGTCAGCCTAAGCCGACTAAGTCACTTAGAATCATTGGGTCTTGCCCCGGACCCTTGCCATCATCCCCTGGCCCCGCCGGGTGATCGCGTGTGCCGTGAGGGTAAGACGCTATTGTGAGAATCATTGGAGTGCTTGTATGCTTGCGGGTCTAGGTCCTAGGTTGTTCATTTCATATTTAGCCATCCTTGGGCTGTGCCACATCAGTGGACCCTCATTGGTATTCACTCCCTAGCCCTTCAGCGGTACACCCTTACAACCCCTCAGCGGCACACTCCCTTGGCCTTCACCGGCACACTCTCCACCAGCCCCAGCGGCACACTCCAATCAGACCTTTAACGGCACGCCTTGGCTAAGCCCCCCCCCAACGGCACACTCCCTACAACCCTCAGCGGTACACCCCTCTAGCTCGTTCCCTCTTCAGCAGCACACCTACTCCAACCCTCAGCGGTACAACCCCTGACGCCTCCAGCGGTACACCCCTTGACCTCAGTGGCACAGCCCTTTTGGCCCTCAGCGGCACACTCCCTGGTGCCCTCAGCGGTACACTCTCCTGGCCCCCCCAGCGGTACACCCTTGCCCCAGCGGTATACCCAAAATAATGGTATTAATAGAGATAATAAGCTAAAATAAAACATAGTAAATAAATAAATAGTGACCAAAGCTCAAAATAATGATAATAACAGCAAATTCAAAAGAAAATAGAGAAATAATAGCAAACAATAATGGCAAGTAGCAGTAATAAATGATAATAAATTCAATAAGGCGAATAAATAAATAAGAATGATAAAGGAATAAGCAATGATAACAATAAGCTTAAAAGAAATAATAATAATGATAAATGGACAAATAAATGATAACCAAAATAAATAAATAATAATAACAAACTTAACAAAAAATGACAAGCAAATGAATGATAATAAAAAGAACAAAATAATAACAAACCTAATAATAACAATAATAAATTAATAAGTCACAAGAAAAAATGAATAAATAGTAATAAAGAATTCACTCAAAGATATATATATAAATTAACAAATAATCATGATAACATTTCTTAAATAATAATAAAACAATGGGATCCGCTTCGCAGCCCCGTCTCTCCCGTGACTCGGTGCCGAAGGAACAACAATACCGCCCTTGCGAGTTGGGCCTGAGTCTATGGAATTATCCCGAAATGGCCATG